>CM069903.1:106874327-107474327 GCA_036172215.1 Camellia granthamiana | reverse complement strand
GAACCATATCCCTTTGAGTCATGAATATGATAAGGGGTGTGATTGGTGCATATATTGCTTGAAATGCATTGCCATGCTATGTTTTTCCCTCTGCTGCTGTCAAAAAGAGATTCTGCAGGAAGATTTGGCCGGCCGGCCATCTGCAGTGCCGACCGGCCATCCATGAGTGGCCGATGGATTAATTTGTGGCCGGTGACCATTCTCCATGGCCGATGACCAATTCCCTCAGCCGGTGGTGTTCCACAGCATTCAGAGAAGCAACCCTGAGATTTGTGTAGTCTTCAGAGAAGGATAACAGTCAAAGCAGAGGCAACTTGTGCATGGCAGTGGCTTTCCGAGCGGAGCCGAGCGTGCATTGCATTAGGCCTTCTTCCCGAGGCTGTTTACTGCTTTCATTAGAATTAGTTAATTTTTTAATTAATTAATTGGTCGTAATATTTAATTAGCTTGTAGGTTAATTAAATTGTATTATTCTTTCGGTCCCTCCGAGCGAGGGCAAATTTGTAATAAGTGTGGGTGCGTGTGTGCATGTCTTCCAACCCCCACTTTTTTCTCCCTTTTACTTACCTGCTTTTGATGGTTAGTATTAGGACATGTTTACTTTAGCATACCTTATGCTATGCATACGTGCATCATTCATTAGTATTGCATGCACCGGGCTCGGCGCATCATGCTAACTGCATAAAGTATTTCAAATCTAACTTGAATACATGCTATCTGTGCATTTTCACATGTCTTCCTTAGATTAGCTGAGCCTATTCTAGATTGCATTCTGTATGCGTTGCATTAGCCACTTAACATGGACTTGGATCATGCATTGATTGCAAACATGTTCTTGTCTTGGCTTGGAGTACAGTGTAAGTATTTTATGCTTTAGCATCTCGCATGAGTGTGAATGTTAACATGACAGCATGCTTACCATGTGGCTAGCTGCTTATGTGATATAAACTGCTTGAATGCCTGTGGGTGAAGGTTGGATTGTTTGAGTTGGAGCAACTCGTTGAAATCCGTGTTTTAGCCTACTTGCGAGTAGCAAATTTCTGACATTTTCCAAACAAACGGATATGCAATGCTTCGTTCCAAATTAGGCGATCTAGTCTATACTTTTGTGTTGTGCGCATCACATAGTAATTTTAGCTAATTAACTGGAATAAGAACACATAACGTTTTCAAAATCGGATATCATGGTTAGTAGAGGCCGATCTTCGAATCGGGCGAGAGGGGGTGCTCATAGCTAACCTTCCCCAATCGTACCCAAGTTCTCGAGCCGAGGCAACTTTGGTGATGACGGACACGTGGCCTTTGGCACCGAGTCAGGGTTTCCTTAATTCCCCCATAAAAAATATTTAGGTGGCGACTCTGTATCTGGCAAAGCAATCCATGTTTGGCACTTCTTTCAAAAATCTGTTTCTCAAAACGATTTGCCGGATTTGGACTCTTTGGTTCAGATTAAGAACCGTGACAAAACGAGTCCGAACTGTGGTAGCATAAGGCCCTCCCTCGGGGCGCGTCTACACTCTCCTACATACATTAAATACAGCGTGAGGGAAAGCCCAGTGAATAACATCAGAGTGAAGAGGTTATATGAATGAGTTCTAGTTCTTGAATAAATACATTCTCATAATATTATCATATCATAGTGGAACGACCTCGGGTCCAATACATGACAGAATGACCTCGAGGCCAACATACAGAGATACATAGCAGAACAGATCATACTTTTCGGAACGATCTTGAGCATTACAACCTGGGGTCTATTCAATTACAACTGTGCAATGACCATTGGGTCAACACATGACAGATATTCAAATTTATTAGATGTGCAGGGGATCAGATAGTTGGAATAACCTTCGGTCCATCTTATCTGACATACGGAATGACCTTGAGTCCATTTTAGATATACAGAACGACCTTAAATCCACCATATGCTTTCATGCTTGTCAATCACATTTACAAATCTTTTATGAATCAGATAGTTAGAAGGCTCAATTATAACGCAGAATCAGAAGTTTAGAAAACTTACCACATTAATATCATTTAGAAAATAAGATACAAAAAATATATTTACTAAGATATTACTCACAGTGATTTGGTTACCGACACGTCTTCACGAATGAACCTACACAATTCATATATATACTCATTCAATCACATTACTTAACTGGATCATTCTTTAACTTCTTCAATTCTTTTAACTGTCATTCTAATTCGTAGATTCATTTAGGAGGCTCAATTCATGCCTAAGAATGTTTAGAAAGGAATGAAAATGCCAAAATGGGTAAATCATGGCTTTTCAAAATATGCTGAAATAGGACACTTCGCTCGAGCTCAACATTGGTCGCTTGAGCAGACCACATGGTTTGCAAAAGTACTATATGGTCTAAATCTAGGCTCGATGGTTGCTCGAGCCATGGTGCAAAATGTACTAAGGTCGCTCGAGCGTCAACTAGGTCGCTGAAGCCCACAATAAAACTCTACAAACTACTAGATGCATGAAATGTGCGCTAGACTGACAGATTGTTCGCTCGAGCGATGCGGCTGAATTCTGGAATATCCAGAACTGAATTTGAACTTCAAAACATGCATTCAAATTGTGTAAGCTTGCATGACTTGCTCTTATCTTCAAATATACACTCATAAGCATGGGTACAAAACCAATTTGCAAACCTTATAGTCAAACTTCATGAATTCAAACTCAAATAATCATGTATGTAACATTTAACTTCAAATTCCTTGTCAAAGCTACAAAACATGGAGATTAGCTTCAAAACAACATAATTCTCAAATGCATGTATGATATAACCTTTAATTTTAACATTGATGACTTGAATCATGTTTAAAATTGTGAAACTAAACAAAACTATGCATGTATGTATGAATTGACTTTAATTTCAACAATCTTAACTCAATTCTTATATATAATCTCATAATCCTCTTGAAGTCACATCTTAGATGACTTAATGTCATAATTTAAGGTAAAAAAAGCTTTCCTAAGGTCTTCAATGGAGCTCAATTTAGCAAATTCTTAAGTTCTCATACACAATTCACCAATCTCTTAGTCAAATCTTCCAACTCTCTCTCTCTCTCTCTCTCTCTCTCTCTCTCTCTCTCTCTATCTCTCTATCTATCTAAACTTACAAATCTCAGGCAAATGTGATTTTATGAGCTCAACTCTTAATCATAACACATATGTATAGGCTAGATTAGTGATGACTACTTAATCAAGCTTAGGGTTAATTAATCTATCCTAAATCGAATTTATCATACTCAATTCTATTAATTAATTCTAATTAATTTAGTCTGAATCAAATTTTAATGAAACTCCTCATTAGGCACTAAAAATTATGTCATACACAATAAACTAGCAAATTTCGATTTCTGACACTATTAAGGCCTTCAATTTTAGATTATAATAGAAATCTCAACAGATATTCCTACGATTAGCAGATATGAATATAAAAATCACATTAAACATATAATTAGCATTCAAATTCACACTAAGCACATAACCACATGCAAAAATAAAGGATTAAAGGTATAATACGTGGTGGGGTTGTCACAATCTCCCCCCTCCCTAGCACCACTCTGGCGATTAACACAATAGCATCACTGGATCATAGAAATATAGATTTATTCACTTAGTGATCAATCACAAACATAAACTGCTACGTTTGGTTACAGAGAAATACAGAAACCAAGGGAAAAAAAAAAACACTTCAGCTTAAATGCCCTCCTTTGTTTTCCTCTAGGGACAAAACAAATGCCAAGAACACGACCTAAATTAACTTTTCAAGTTTAGTACCTGTCTCTTTTTCAATTTTAGGACAAACAACACAATCTGGAGTTTTCTTTCCATTTCCTTCACTTTTTTAACAATTAAAGAGAATATATGTATATATATATATATATAGAGAGAGAGAGAGAGAGAGATTAGTTACCAGCAGTTAAGGCAAAATCGAAGAAGTAAGGTGAAGTGAGTGATTGAAGTAGAGTTTGATAAGAAACTAAGATGATTTCAGATAAGAATTGAAAGTGATTTTTTTTTTTTGTTGTTTCCATTTTTGCTCTTAGACCAAAGTCTGTCAATCCATCAATCTGTAATCTCTATTGAAGGTCTTCTCATGAATGTCTTAGTGGTTGATGAACTTGGTGATCTAGTTGGAGAAGACGTAGGCGACGGGGTTGATAGCGGCACACGGCGCTTGAGCGCGATTGACACATGCTCACTGACTATGAAGCACGGATACTTCAAATAGGGTGACGTATCCGTATCGTATCCGTATCGGATACCGATACTCCTTGGATACTCGCGGATACGTATCGGATCCTTATTAAAAGTATCCGAAACTTCTTAATTATTTTTTCATTAATTTTGGAGTATCGCATACTTAACTTTGAAGTATCGGATACTCCAAGTCATGTTTACTTGTTTTATGAAATTAGAATTGTAACATTTCTTGCATAGTAATATATTATAATATAATATAATTGCAAGTATAAATATAAGAATATTTTTCTAATACTTTGTTAAGTTCTTCGATAAGAAGAGTATAGTGAATTAAATAAAAAAATTTATCAAATTGATGTATCTTAATTGTTTCATGCATGTCCCCGATAACAACATAGAAAATAAGAATTAACAAGAGAATATAACAATGGTAAAATTAAATATCAACAAATAAATAAACAAGTAAACTTGAATATAATATTTTTCACTAGTGTTAAAGGAAAAAGTATAGGGACAAGTTGTGAATTGTTTTGTTATTATAATATAAATATATTAAACTTGATATTGAAATGAAATATTTGCAAGACCTATTAAAAATTTAAAAAGTAAACAAGCTACTAGCTTAAATTAATACAAAATTCTTAAAGGTTAGTATTTTACATTATGAAATTATATTGTAGTTTCTCAACGTTCTTTAGCTTATGTGTAACTTACTATTAATAATTTTAAAAAATATATTTTTCACAAACGTATCCTAACCGTACCGGTATCTATTTTTTTAGGTTTTGTCGTATCGCTGTATCCGTATCGCGTCGTATCCGTATCTATGCTTCCTAGCTCACCGACGAAGCTAGCCATGTCGATGGTGGTAATGGATGTCGATAGTTTCCACAGAGAGAGAGAGAAGAGAGAGAGTAGTGGATGTCGGTGGTTTCTAGGGGAGAGAAAAGAGAGAGACGCTCGGGTTTGGTTTCTAGAGAGAGAGACACAGGGTTTGGTTTCGGTTTCTAGAGTAATGGATTCAACAGATAAATTTGTAGGAAATGAGTATTTTGGTCATTCCGTACTGTCTTGTGTTTATAGACATAATAAAGTAGCGCATGAACTTTTGAATAAAAGAAATTTGAATATGGACTTTGAATTGAGCACCCTAAAAAAAATCACAAATTTTTTATTTTTTTTTTAGTTTTGACATCAATCCTTATGATGTATTTTTAATCACTCATATTTTAACCTTCACTTTTATAAGGAAAATTAATTGCTTTTATGGAGAATATGAGCTAATGTTTCAATTTTTAGTTTATTTAATTTGTGAATTAATTTATTATCATGAAAAAAATATAATGAAATATTTTTTAAAACAATTTCATTATTTGTTAGTGTGTGATATTTTATTTTATGTGTAACTAAATGTAGAGAATTTCATGAAGCATTTTATGATATTTTTTTCATGATTCCTAACATTTGTCCAAAATTAATAAGCGTATAAAACTCTTTTAAAGTTAAATGAAAAGTTCGGTTTGATATGTTAAAAAAATTTGAAAATTATTGACGGAGTTTTTTTTTTTTTTAATTAGATTAAATGAAAAGCCAAGTTAAGCTATTTTTATCATTTGTAATGTTGTTGACTTATTTTAAATGACATATTTATTACTTTAAATGTTATTTCAAAGGGTCTGGCTACCCTCCAATCGCAGATCGGACTAGAGTGTGCTATTGGGCTTGTGGGGACCCACCACGAGTCTTATTTTGATAATCTGAACCGTTCAATATGTAGAAGTCGTTGAGTAGTAGTTGGCTGTAAAGTATCACGTTAATCAGATATCGATAGCTATGTCATCAGATCAATTTTCTGTCAACCGCTTATTTTTTCACCGTCCATTTTTCTTTTACACAAAACTGATTTGATCACGTAGTTATCGATATTCGATCAATGTGATTTTTTACATGCATAAATAGTATTCGACTAATTCTACATATTACAAAGTTTGGATTGTCGAAACGAGACCCATAGTGGGCTCCCACGGATCCAACAACATCTTCTAGTCTGATCTAGGACGGGAGGGAAGCGAGTGCCTATTTCAAAATCTTAGTTAGTAGGCCCATTAAACACTAAGATTTATTATAATTTATTATATGTTAGGAAGTGTTTTTAGGCACTTAACATTTGCTTATATATAATGTATATTAGAAATGGTGGCATATGATCATTTTATTTTTAAAAAATAAAATTGTAAACTATATGATTGAATTGAAAATCTGAAATCAGAATAAAGATTTAAAAAAAAAAAAAAAAAAAAAAAAAACCATGAATTTAAGGCATAACTACCTACCTAATTTTTTTTTTTTTTTTGGATCAGCAAAGAAAAATTTCATTAACAGCATGAAATTAAAGGTACAGGAAGATGGCATGCATCGAGAGAGATTCGGAAAGTACAAATTACCCTTACTACTGCTACTCGCATCCATACAACCAACCCCTTAGCCTCATGATTTTTTAAACAAAAAAAGTTAAGAAAGACTTAACTAGAAAATAGAATACAAGAATCCCCACAAAATCAGCCCACCAAACCCAAAGCCAAAACCAAAACCCAACACCAAATCCAAAGCTGTTTCACTCCCAACGCCCACCTGCTATTTTTAAAACTAAAACTTTCTCGCCCACCTGCTTCACTCCCAACCCAACACCCAACGCCCAATGCCCACCTGCTACTACTGCTAAATCTTTTCACCTACCTACTGCACGCTCCTCTGCACCTACCGAGGATGTTCTCTGGCCGGAAAACTCCATAGCCAACATCTCTATGGCTAGAAAAACTCCCTTGCTTGACATCTCCAAGCTGCTATACTCCCAATGCCCAGCCAAGACCCACGCCGGACAACACTCTGCCATAGCATCAAAAGCAAACCTGCTACACCCACTGACAACACCCAAGGCCACACCTCACCTATGCTGCTGAACCGACCAAGAAAACTCCATAGCCACCCATCTGAACACAGCTTAATCACCATGCCAAGACCCACTTCCACGGTCAGAAACTTCTTTTCTGATTCAAAACTCCGAGCACTCAATGCATCCGAACACACCCAAGGCCGATCAACCCAAACAACCCAAACACTTCTATGGTCGAAACAGTGCCATCTCCACTTCTTCACTCCTATGGTCGAAACTACCCAAACACCGAAAACACACCACACATCTGGACGACGTTCACCCCTCAAACTCCCATACGCATAGAAGCGCTCGAATGAAATCTTACACAGATCTGGATCATCTTCGACACTAATGCTTTCCCCCGACCAAAACACCGAAACACCTCCATAGATCTGAACAGAGAACACCCCTCAAACTTCCATTCGCAAAGAAGCGCCCGAATGAACAACCTAACCAAATCTGGATCGTTCTCTTTGCCGACCCAGTGAACATCCAAAACGTTCACCAAAACACCCCAAAAAACCAAGCAAAATCTATGGCAGCCCGCACAACACCGGTGGGAAATAATGGGGCAATCAAGTTTATTAAACAGAAAACTAACAACCAAACACAATAAAAGAACTGGGCCAGCCGACCTCCATAGCCAAAGGCAGCAGCTGGCCGGCCCCAAAGTGAGGCCTGTGAAGGAGGTTTTTAGAGAGAGAGAGAGAGAGATAAGCAACGAACCTACTTATGTATATAACTACCTACCTAATTGTTAAGGGTACTTTGAAAAATTCAAAATTAATGAGACATAAACACCGAGTTGGTCATTCTCTTTACTACTACATGTTGTGCACAAAAAATTGTTAGTTAGTCTAGGAGCACCACGTGGCCATGTCCCTGGCCAATCACTAACCTCTATGCCCTTCACGTTCCCCAATCACTTAATACAAAATCATGGGTTTTACCATCTCCACCAATTAGAACATATGTGAGGCACCACATGACAGTGCTCCAAAACCAATCAATAACTTCTCGTTCTGCACACCCACATGGATGTGCTAAAAGTTTTCATATAACTTGAACCGTTACAGATTGAATCAGGAATTTCGTTTTATATGTAGTATCCTGCGCCAGATGGAATTAGCAATTAGAGGAAGATTTATATTTAAATTGTTAATTACAAACGGATAATCTGGAAATAAAGATTTTATGACAAGAAAATATCAACACCAATCGTCCTTTGTATATATAATAATATAGATAGATATTATTTTATGCCAAAATAGTTTTGTACCACGTAATTACCTATTTTTTGTTATTTGGTTGCATGTAAAATATTTTTTTATCATAAAACATAAAATGATTTACGTTTAAAAAGTTCATAAGTTATTTCTTTTTCATGATGGTCAAAATTAAATTTTAGGATTTTTTTTGATGATTTATACTATCCTTTTCTTATTTTATTCTTGAGCATAGTTGTCAAATTGGGATACGAATCTTGTATCTTTTCTATTTTTATTTTTATTTTTTGAATTGTGTATCGTATCATACTATATTGTATCATGTATCATAAGATACTTTAACACAATTAAAAATATATAAAAAGATAAATATATAAGAAATAAATATTTTGTGAGAATAAAATACTAAATAATATATAATTCTTTACATTGCAGAAGCAAGCCTCCTTAAACTAAATAGGGCAAAATTGACTTGACCTCTTTGTGGTTTCATCAAAAAGCACTTACCCACTTATAATTCAAATATAGATAAAGAACTCCCTTATAATTTTGTACTAAAGTACTACGGTTAGTTTTTCCGTTAAAGATAACGGAAAGTGTGTCACACTCTCAAATTGAGAGTGAACAATGCAAAAGTATTAAGTCAAAGTCAAAAATTGAATCAAATGTCAATAAATACCCTCATATTCATCTATTTTTCAAATTAAATCTTAATCCTCACCAAACCCTAACCCTAATTGTCATCTTTTATAAATAAAAAAAAATTCAATTTAATTTAAAATGTTATTAAATGAGAAACTGGGTTAAAAATTAAATAGTAGATTAAAGTAATTGTGTGGTAATAAATTAGATTATTTAGGTTAATTTATGGTGTAATTTATATAGTGGGTTAAAAATTAAAAATTAGATTAAGATAATTTTATGATTTATTTTATGGTAATAAATTAAGGTAATTAGGTTAATTTATTATTTAATTATATATATATATTTATATGTTCAATTTAAAATGTTAGAAATAAAATAATTTTAATAAATGCTGATAAAAAAAAATAATACTAATTTTAATAAATTAAGGTGTTTAGTTTAATTTATGATTTAATTATATATATTTATTTTAAAATTTTATAAAAATTAAAATTTAGATTCAGTTAATTTTATGATAATAAATTAAGGTGTTTAGTTAATCTTATGGTTTAAGGTCTCGTTTGTCAACTATATATCTTAGCAAAAAAGTCAAAAAGTTATTATAAGTTGTTACATAACTCTTTCTACTTTTCTGCACATCTTTCGTAAAAATTTAAAAAGTTACTAAAATAGTATATTCGCAAACGAGACCATAATTTATGATAATTTTATGTTAGGGGATTTTGAACTTTGTGAACCACTTTTGATGTGTAAACTTAGTTGTAACCCCCCCCCCCCCCTCCTCCCCTCCCTTTGACTGAATGCAATGAACAACCCCCTGTTTATGTGTAGTACTTCGCAAATGAATGAATGAATCTTGAATGAATGAATTATGAGCTTGCAATGACCATTCAATAACTAAAAACAAAACTTCAAGTCTTCTGCAACACTAGGCCAAGCAGCTATTGGCCTTCCTTTGACCGGACCAATCAGTAATCGACCGGATAAGGAATTATCAGGCCGAACAAATCGGACGACGCTGGGGCATTTCTGACTTTTTCCCATCTAACAGTTACAAAAAGCACAAAACCAATCGAGATCAACCTATTTCAACCAGAAAAACTCACTAATATTCATCACACTACTCATGACCACATCTCATGGCTAACATTGTTCCTCCTTCTTGTACCCGAAATTCCCTGTAGACGTCCCCGAACGTCCCGGGAAAAATCCCGTTTTGTTCATTTGGGGCTTACTACAGTTTGGACTCAAATGTCACGGTTCTTAATCTGATCTCGCAAAGTGCAATGCAAGATTGATAAATTACCAAAGAGTCCAAATCCGACAAATCGTTTTGAAAAACTGATTTTTAAGAAAGAAGTGCCAAACATGGACTGCTTTGCTAGATACAGAGTCGCCACCTAAATATTTTGTTTTTGGGGAAATTTAGGAAACCCTGACTCGTTGACTAAGGTTACGTGTCCGTCATCACCAAAGTTGCCTCGGTTCGGGAACTTGGGTACGATTGTGGAAGGTCATCTATGAGCACCCCCGCTCACCCGATCTGAAGATTGGCCTGTACTAAGCATGATATTTTGTTTTGAAAATATATGTGTTCTTATTCCGGTTAATTAGCTAGAATTACTATGTGATGCGCACAACACACAAGTATAGACTAGATCGCCTAATTTGGAACAAAGCATCGCACATCCGTTTATTTGGAAATTGTTTGAAGTTTGCTACTCGCGAGTAGGCTAAAACGCGGATTTCAATGAATTGTTCCAATTCAAGTAATCCAACCTTCACCTACAGGCATTCAGGCAGTTATATCACATAAACAATTAGCTTCATGGCAAGCATGCTGGAAAAAACTCACACTCATGCAAGATGCTAAAGCATAAACACTCATAGTATACTCCGAGCCAAAACAAGAAACTAGTTAGAAATCATGCATGATCCTAGTTCATGTTAAAATGGCTAATGCATCACATGCAAAGTGCAACTAGAATAGGCTCGGCTAATCTAAAATGGCATATGAGATGCGACAATTCGATACATGTATTCAACTTGGAATTGAAATACAATACAGTTAGTATGATGCGCCGAGCCGGTTGCATGCAATACAGATGAATGGATGCAAACATGCGAGCATAAGGATGCTAATTGAACATGACCTAGAACTAACCACTGAAAGCAGTTAAGTAAAAGGGAGAAAGACGTGGGGTTGGAAGACATTCACATACTCATGCACACTTATTACAAAATTCGCCCTCTCGCGGAAGGTCCGAAAGAATAATACAAACCAAATAAATAATTAACTACTCTAGCTAATTAATTATTACAGACCCTTAATTAATTAACAAATTAATTACAAAATAAACTAAGTATGAAATTCAAAAGGCTGCCACAGCCCCGCCTTGAAATGATTGGATGATGCATGCTCGATTTGCCTTGCTCAGAAACCCGATGCCATGCCACATGTTGCCTTTGTTTGCACTGTTCTGCACCTCTGAGAATTGTGAAAATCCTAAGGTTGCTTTTGAACCACTTCTTGAGAACTTTGGGATGCCACCGGCCAAGAGAAAATACCACCGGCCAAGGGGAACTGGTCATCGACCACTTGTGGAAATATCGGCCAGAAATTCATGGCCGACCGGCACTGAAGATGGTCGACCGAACATCTCTTCCTGCAGAACCCTGTTTTGCTACAGTAGAGGACAGACAGGGCATGACAATGCATTTTCAAAGCAATGTTCGCACCACCACCCTCCTTATCATGTCTAAGACTCAAAGGAGCATGGTGCTCGACCCTTGGGCCACCAATCACGCATTTCGATGCATGATGGCCAAAGAGGCCAAGTGTGCAACTTCAATATTAAATGAAATGCACATAAACACTTATGGGGCCCCAAGCCTTTATCATGGTTGATCAAGAGGCAAGGGATGCATGCTCGATGCTATGCAACCTAAACATGCGAGCATACTAGTGCAAAATGAGCATACAAGCAACAATGTTACACAAGGCGAATAGCATATAACAATATGCAAAGACAAGCATGTGAACAAGCATGTGACTTCATTCAATCATGTAACAACATGTGAGGCAAACATGTAACAACATGTTAAGCAACCTAAAACCAAAATAATGCATGCCAAATGCACTACCACTTAAGCATGCAACAACATGCAAGGCAAGCATGCAACAACATGCGGCAATGGTCTTAAACCAAAATGGACAGCTCTCGAATAAGCCCAAATCAGTGGCAAAGTCAAGAATTGGAGGCATGAAAATGCAAAACAATCATCCACATGTGAGTGGTGCAACACTTAGGCAACCATGCACAATCCTCAAGCATGAGCAAGGTGTGATAAATATGAGAATATGATGATGCATTAAGCTCTGAAAATATATGAGGAATGATGCCAAATCAATCAAATAAAGCAAGCAAAGCATGCAATAAGGTCCAAGGCCTAAGGCTAGCCAAAAGGGTCAAACCATGGCCATACAAGGCAAGTCCCAAAGGGTCAAAGAGACTCAAAACAGTCCCAATGCAGGTCAAGACAAGGCCAAAAACACACTTAGATGGCATCCAAATGGCCTAAGCATGGAAGCATACGCAATGATCCATTCAAGAAGCATAAGACACAAACTATCCAAAGCATGGAATAGGTGACAAATGCAAGTATTTGAGCATACTATATGGACTGAAATAACATGACAAGTGATGCAAAACCACTGAAATGGCCCAAGTAAAGCATGTTAAAAGCTTGGACACCCGAAGCCTACGAGCTAGAATACATGGTGGCTATACAAAGCAAGTCATGGAGGACCAAGACAACCAAAATTAGACCTCAAACAAGTCAAAATAAAGCTAAAAAAACTTCTCAAAGTTAAGCCAAAACATGTGAGCATGGTGGTCTAAACACAAGGTGCACGTTGAGGCAAATGAGGGGATTGCAAAGCAAGTATATGAAGCATGTAAGAGCCAACTAAACCCACCCAAAATAGAGTCATGGCATGCTAAAACAACTTCAAAAACCCAATGAAATGAGGTCAACATGAGCTAGGAGGACATGCTCAAACATGAAGCATACAAGACTAGTTTGCGAAATTTACACTACGAGTGCATAAAACCAAGCATGGCATGACCAAGATAGGCAAAAACAGTGGCATATGACAGAAAAATAACCACAAGTACCAGCTAAGATATGGCCAACATGAACTTAACAAAGGTGCTCACATGTGAGGCAAATATGACAAGTATTGAAGACAACAAGGAGAGGGGGTGGCCCTCTCCTTCTTAGGACCTCAAAACACCATCCCCACCACTGAAATCCCTCTGGATTTCAGTGGTGAGAAGGCCGATACAAGGTGGGCCCGAAGCTTACAAAAAGGCACAAAAAAAACACCAAACAAGGCCTAAGAGGGGGTAAACAACCCCAAACACTAAAGTGATCTTAAACAACTATTTTAAGCACTTAAAAACAGAACTTTTATCAGTTATAAGTTAAGCTTAAAAACAGATGCAAGATAGGCTAAAAGCTTGTGGAAAATGGGGAATAAAGAGGATAGTTTCTCACCCTTGAAGAACCTCTTCAAGAACACCACTCCAGCAAGTTTCTCTGATCAAAACAAGCCCAAGAACCCTAACAACAACTCCTTAGAGCCTCAGCAACCAAGGATGGTGTAATGCTAGGTGTTTGTGTGCAATAGTGTGAACAAAACACCCTTTAGAGCACAAAACACACACACAAATGTAAAGAGAGGGAACTATAGAGATAGATAGAAACAAATTTTCTAACCTAAATTCTAGAACCTCTGAGGAGGGAGGAGGGCCTCCCCTCTTATAGGAATTCAATTCCTAAGCTTCTTGGAGAAGCTAACACAAGGGAGCAAATCCCTCCATACACGTGTATGGAGGGTGTGCAATGTAGATGCCAGCTGTGACAGCTGCCATAAAATATCTGCCAAAAGCGATGGAAAGGGGTCGACCAGCAGAAATGGCCGATTGAGCAACAAAGGTGGCCGACCGACCAACAAAGGTGCCGACCGGCCACAACCTTTGGCCGATGGCAAGAAAAAAGGGCTGGTGGTATCATGCCTTGGCCAGTGGGTTGAGGGGATGGCCAACAAGCCACCCTCTTCCCTTAAAAATAGAAATACAAGTGTTTGGTCCATAACCAAGCACAAAACAGTCAAGTTGAGAGATCTTGAGGCAAGGCGCGCTGCCGAGACCTCCGAGAACTCAAAACGAACACGAACATGGATGATCACCGAGTGTTCAAACGGTGACGTCCAAGTCTTGAGGACGGTCAAAAATGGGGTGTCTACATTCCCCTATTAGGTCAACAGTGATTCACAATCCTAATGAAAGTGCTTCATCTTCCACTGGTAGAAGAGAAGGAGCTCTCTTTTGCTTCCATTCGGGTGATGAATACTCAGCTAGCCAATGCCGTTGCCCGTATTAGAGGTCGTGGTAGGAGCCGTGGTCCAGGTTACGGGAGAGCCATGGATCATGCACACGTTCGGGCTGTTGGTACAAACCAGGCCAGAGCTTGGGCGAGAGCAGTGCTCGAGGTGGCGGTAGTGAACGAGGGCGAGGTCGGGGACGTGGACCTTTTCCTCCTAGTTCCTTGTCTTCTCATTTTTTAGACCTTTCCAACAAGGTTACCACTCTGATCTTTGAGCTTACTCATCCCTCAACCAACTTCTATCTCTTAATACCAGATACATGATTCCTCTATTGCAGGACGACGTAGAGTTCTTTCAGCCTCCCACTCTCTATATGGCTATCGTTAGCAGTGATGACGAGGGTGCCGCTGGGTCTTCCAACTCCGGGGGAGAGCCTTCATAGTTGGAGTGGCAGTAATAGCAATAAGGAGATGCCAAGAGGGTTCAAGTACCTCCTAAACTACTGCCATGCTGCTCCTGCAATTTAGTCTGACTTGGTTTGGAGGTCACGCCCACTTTTGACACATCCTTCCTCATTTTGCATCAAGAATAGAAGATCAACTTTGTATAGTCTTTGTATGGTTCAGGGCACTTGTATAGAAAATCCCTTCTATAAGATGTAATGTAGTTTGTTAAATATCAGGTCACGATGATTGGCTGTATTTCTCTTTGTAAACTCCTGTTGTAATGGCTCTCTTTATTTATATACCATCACTCTTGTGTACAATCAACGACTCCCTATTTTGAACCTTGTTATTCTAAAACTGAAATGAACTTGATCAACATCACATTCTCCTCACTTTAGATAGAAACAGGTATCATTCAGGAAAACATGGGAGTTTACTCGTATAACATCATCTTGTCGGTCATTTTTCCTTTCTGCCAGACAAAAACATGTTTGGCAGAACAAATCGTTATCCAGCCAGTCCTATCAGGCATTGCCAGGGACAGTTTCGACTTTTCGACTGCCAAAATATTATAAAACACTAAAACTCCCATGCACTCGATACAACTTCCTCTGAAACTACCTCCCTCTCTATTTGAACTTTCTATGTCTCTAAATTTCCTTTTTCTCTTAGATTTCAAACTGATCCACGTCCATTTTGCTTTGAAATCCTCATCTCTTTCTACATTTTGGACCGATTGGTTTTGGAGTCAGTTGAGCTTTGGATTTTCTCTCTCCTCTTACTTGTTTCCCACTTTTTAGGTTGGATTCTCCCATTTTCTCCTTCATTCCTCGCTTCTCTCCTAGTTTTTTTTTGGATTTTCAGGTGCCCTAGGTTAGGTTTTCATACTTTTCTCCACTTCTTCCTTGTTCTTGACTACCCACACTCATATTCTTCCATAGTTGATGATATTTCCCGCTAGGATGACGCTCCATCATTATTGAGAGTGGTGTGCCCTCCCCGATCCCCGAGGTTGAGGATCTTGAGCCTGCTGTTGACATGGGCACTAAGGTTGATAATCCGAACCTAGCAGTAGAGGACATTATCCTCCCAAAGTTGGAGCCTAAGCTGCCACCTTTGTGTGAGAGGCCATTTGACACCGCCACTTATTATTTACATACTCACCGATTGATACGCGAGAGTATTTTGACATTTGATTGGTTCATGCGTAGGGTAGCTGCGAATATGTTGCTTCAAGAGCAACGCATACACTTATCCTACGATGTCAGGTTGGTAAGAACCTAACTCCACCCTGCTTTTGTTCATCTGAATTCCATTCTTGTCTTATCTCTGCATTTTGCTAATAACTGTCTTTTGCAATAGGCTGATGGTCTGGCGATGAAGCGATGTGGGACTGTGATTTATCCTCGACATTGGTATGAAGTCCTCCCTCCTATGGTTTGAGCTCTTGTCGATGTAGGCTTTAGAACGTTTTGCTCCAGGATCACGTAGCTCTAGAGCACCTGGTACATATTTGCTGCTCTAGTAGAGAGGTGGTAGGACACTACCAATCTTTCTACTTTCCATCTACCATCGAGAGAACGATGACCCCTTACGACTTCTCTATGACTACCAGCCTTCGGGTAGGGGGTGATTTGATACCATTCAATCAAGATATGGGAGAGTGGTATGCAGCCCAGATTCATCTTCTTAGGATAGTCCCTGAATTTGCCAGTCTTGGGATGATCCAGTACAATTAGCTGTATTAGTATTTTCATGCCACACAGCCCCAAACCCTCGAGGAGACGACACACTGTGCCCGGGCTTTCTTCTTTACATCTTCAGTACTACCCAGTTTGCAAACAGAGAAAATACCGTTGGACTGTATCTACTGAACACCTTAGTGGACCTCACATGAGTAGGGGATTACCACTGTGATTAGCATAATTTTTAGAGTATACGGTAAAATTTAATTAAAAACTTATTCGGATCAAATTAATAAGCATAAATTAAATAATGAGCCTTTATTAATTAGACTAACCCTTAGTTAATTAGCTTAAGCTAATCACTCACTATATATATGTGTGTTAACTTAGTACCTAGGCTCATAACTTGATCTCATCTTCAATATTTGGCTAAAATTATACATTATATATATATATATAGAGAGAGAGAGAGAGAGAGAGAGAGAAGTGCGAATTCAAAAGAGAAAAGAGGAGAACTTGGAGAATTGCTCAAGAAATTTAAGGATGGTGAAGCTAGACACAAGAATTTGCTACATCTAGGCTCATTGAAGTTCTACGGTAAGAGTTTGAACCTCAATTCATGAGTTTTAGTCCATAGCTATATGAATTCAAGAGGAATATGAAGTTAAGTACATGAATCAAGCTAAGTTTGATAAACTTGATAACAATTTGCACATGCATGCATGAATTTGTTATGAAATCTCATTGTAGAGCATGAATCATATCACCCATGTGGAATTGAGAATTGGTTGACACATGCATGCATGAATTGTCCTGGTTTAAGGTTCAATTTTAAGTCTTGAAGCTTGTGAATGCAAGATATACAACATGGATTTTACAAACATAAAGTTGAAGGTTGGAATTTTGACGAATTCATGGAGTTTTGAACTATGGGTTGAAGTTAGCTTCAAATTTATGTATTTGGGAGTGTTCTTGCATATTTGAACTTTGAATATGTATTTGAAGCTTAAAATAGAATTCTGGAAAATTCAAAAATTCGACAGACCGCTCGAGCGACGAAAAGGTGGCTCGAGCACACATTTCAAGCATCCAGTAAGCGAGCACCTTACATTTTTGAGTCTTGGCTTGAGCAACAAGGAAGTTGGTCGAGCCTAGATTTCGAGCATCCAGTACTTCTGTAGACTGAGGGGTTCGCTCGAGCGACCAATGTTACGCTCGAGTGAAGTACCCTGTTTCAGGAAACTTTGAAAAGTTGTGTTATGTTTCAATTTCCGTTCTGTTTCATTTCTGCGCATTCTGAGGCACACATTGAGCATTATAAATGAACTAAAGAGTTAAAAAGAAGCCCAAGAAAGATAAATGAATTAAAGAATGAATTGAATTGTATTATGACCCAATTTATGTATGTGTTATGAATTGTGTAGGGTTAACTTTGAAGACGAATCAACCAACTGAACACAGTGAGTAATATCTTAGTAAAGATATTTTCATGTATATTAATTTCTGAATACTACCTACATGTAAGTTTCTAGACTGGTGAATTTATATCATGAATGAGTATTCTATCTGTCTAATTCGTAAAGGAATCTGTAAAGTGATTGATAAGTACAAATACAAAATGGGCCCAAGGCTGTTTGGTATGTTTGATGAGAATATGAAATGGGCCCAAGGCTGTTTGGTATATTTGATAAGGACATGGAATGGGCCTAAGGCTATTTAAAATGTTTAACAAGATAGACCTAAGGTCATCTTATATATGAATTGGACCGAAAGTCGTTTTGTATGTTTGTTAAATGTTCCAAAGGCCATTTTGAATAAGGAATTGATTGGACCAAAAGTCGTTTTGAATATGAATACGAATGTGAACATGATCATGACTATCAAAATGACCACAGAATTGATTAGACCAAAGGTCGTTTGAGTATGAATACGAATGTGAAAATGATCATGACTATAAATGTGCGCACGAAGATGAATTTTGAAATGATGGACCTGGGGTTGTTTTGTACATGTGTTTTGAAGGACTGGATGGTCATTTGTGTATGGATAAATGTTTGGACCCAATGTCGTTTTGCCCCTTTGATATGTCTTGAGCATAATGGAATGGGCCTGAGGTCATTTTGTTTTGATAATTATCTACATGTGCTGCTCATGAATATGATTTACCTATTTAAGAGTCTCATTCATATAACCTCTTTACTCTGGTATTATTCACTGGGCGTTAGCTCGCTTTTTATCTATATGTATGTAGGTGAGCAACGGGATGTCTAGACCCAACCCTAGTGATCTTGTGAGAGAACCAAGTTTTGTGAAGTCAACCCGGGATGCCTTACGCAAGAGGCTTTATGTTTAATCTATTGTTTTGTCCTTTGGTTACTTTTGTTGGTCACGTATGACCGCTTATGTATATAATTTTTTGGCTTAGAAAATTATGGTATGAATGTTCCTGGACATGTATGATGTTCTTTTTGTAGGGTTTAGGGTTTAGGGTTTAGGGGTTTAGGGTGAATGTGAGTTATTATTAATATGAGTAAAAAGTTTTTGTTCCATGCCATTTATACACAAGCTCATTGGACAAACTTTACATTTTGCTTCCGCTTTTGGCCCCTATTATTAATTATGATTTGATTTCTGTCTGAGGCCGTAGGTAATCTCATTATTACTGGCCTGTTATGATCCTAATCTACAGGGGCTAGTTTGGGTCATGAAAAGCATCCTTGGGCAACCATGCCCCATGCTGTGAGGGAGCATTATGTCGTGTCCTGGCACCTTCTCGAATGAGGATCCATCTTGAGGGTCCATTATGTCAAGCCTGGTACTTGGAAGAGCTCTTTTCGCGCCAGATGGTAGGCCAGGTAGCCCCATATGTCCCTTTTCCTCCTCCTCCACATATGGGGACAGCAGATGACATCGTCGACTTGGTCAAGCTTGATACAATAAAGGTCAGCCAGGATGCTGATTTGTTTCACAGGCTCGGAAACTATACCGCTTTCTTGCGCAGTCATATCATGCCTCATCTTACTATGGACACTAACCATGTTATTAAGGCTGGCTGGCACAGGAGCTGACGATGTTGCTCTTGCTCCAGCTCTTGCTACCGCAGCCTATGCACCTCCGGCAGATCTTATCACTTGTTTTCCTATGCTTCCGACATCTATCACATACATGAGGCCAAGTGGGGCACTTGACACTACAAGAATCTGCACTTTCAGCAACCACTTTCCGCGACCAATATAAAAGTTGATAGCTAAAAGTTACCTTTTGGTGACCAAATATTAATTAGTCGCGAATGATCATTATTTTTGGCGACCAAATATGAGTTGGCCGTAGAAGGTCATATTTTGGCGACCAAAAAATCAGTTGGTCGCAGAAAGTGGTATGGTTTTGGCGACCAACTACAAATTTGGTCGCGGAAGGTCACATTTTGGAGACCAAAAAATAAGTTGGTCGCGGAAGATCAAAAATAAGTTGGTTGTGAAATTGGCGAACAGAAGTTTGGTTGCCAAAAACTTATTTTTAGCGACAAAAATATTTTAGTCGCTGTATATTGAGTTTTGGCAACCAAAACAATGTAGTCGCCGAATGGAAAATAAAAAATAATTTTTTATCTTTTGGCGACCAAAAAAAACTTATTTTTAGTGACTAAAAATATTTTAGTCGTCGTATATTGAGTTTTGGCTACTAAAACAATGTAGTTGCCGAATGGAAAATAAAAAATTATTTTTTATCTTTTGGCGACCAAAATTTTGGCCGCCAAAAACTTATTTTTAGCCACTAAAAATATTTTAGTCGCTGTATATTGAGTTTTGACTACTAAAACAATGTAGTCGCCGAATAGAAAATAAAAAATTATTTTTTTATCTTTTGGCGACCAAGAAAAACTTATTTTTAGCGACTAAAAATATTTTAGTCGCCGTATATTGAGTTTTAACTACTAAAACAATGTAGTCGCCGAATGAAAAATAAAAAATTATTTTTTATCTTTTGGCGACCAAAATTTTGGTCGCCAAAAAACTTATTTTTAGTGACTAAAAATATTTTAGTCACTGTATATTGAGTTTTGGCTACTAAAACAATTTAGTCGCCAAATGAAAAATAAAAAATTATTTTTTTCTTTGGCGACCAAAAACTTGGTCGCCAAAAACTTATTTTCAGCAACCAAAAAAAATTTAGTCGTCAAATTAGTACTTTTAGCGACTAATATTTTAGTCGCCGTTGATTGAGATTTGGCAACTAAAAAAGTTTGTTGGCGAAGGTACCTTTTCTGCGACTAATCTAGTCATTTGGTCGCCAAAAGTTTGGGAGGGAAATTTGAAATGCGGGGGCGGGAATTGAAATTTTTTTGTGACAAAAAAAATTTGGTCGTCGATTGTTAAACGACATCACTCTTTTTTTTTTTTTTTTTTTTTTTTGAGTTTTAAATTTTTTTATAAAAAGAATTAAATGTTTATACTATACCTAACTAAACAAAAATTTAAAATTTAAATATATATATATATATATGATTCACTCCACCATTAAAAAAATAAAAATCACTTCAGATTATTGTTTGAAAAAAAATAATTACTTAAAAATTATTATTTTTTTGGATCATCAGACCACTTGGTCTCCCTCTCTCTCTCTCTCTCTCTCTCTCTCTCTCTCTCTCTCTCTCTATCCTTTTCATTCTCTCATCTCTCCTTCATTTGTGCTCTCCCGATCCAGAAGCTTCTCATCACGAACCCCTCACTCTCTCTCATCAACAACGGTGAGAGTCTCTCTCTCTCTCTCTCTTTCTCTCTCTCTCTCTCTCTCTCTCCATTATTCTCTTCGATGACTACAATGTAGCCAAAACAATGTAGATCGGTCTCTCATAGTCGATCGGCGAGATACTGCTGATATCAGGGGTCTCTTCTCGTCGCCGATTGCCTTCACTTTCTCTCTTCTTGTTGTCGATCGGTCTCTCATAGTCGACATCCTACCCCCCTCTTTCTCTCCATCTCTTTCATCTCTCTCCGGTGAATATCAGTTGACGAGGATCTAACATCTAACATCACATCAGCTATCGATCAAGAATTGAATTTTTTAATATTTTGAGTCTTTTTGGTAAGGAATTATTTTGTCACTAATTTTGGAGAGAGAATTTTGACATATTGGGCAGTAATGAAAAAAAATAGACTACTAATTTTTCCCTTTTTTTTTTTGTTTTTATCAATTTTCCTCTTATCTCTCTCTCTCTCTCGCTCTCTCTCGCTCTCTCTCTCTCTCTCTCTCTCTCTCTCTCAAAACAGAACACAAGTTAGCTCTCTTTGTTTAGCACCCCTTGTCCTCCTAATTTTCGTCTTTAAATAAGATTAATTTGTGACAAATTATAAATTTTGTCACATATAATAAAATAAAAAAAGAGAGTAAAAGGTGAGGAAATTTATTTCCGTCAATAAATACTTCTTTTTAGGTGAGAAAAAATTAAGTTTCATCATAAAAAAAATTTCATCTAAATTTGTTCGGATGGTGCTAAAATTTTGAGACTTTTAGTGAGGAAAAAATTTGTCACAAATTATAAAATTATTACTGAGGAATATATTTTCGTCACCAATGAGTCTAAATATTTTGATATCATTTGGTGAGGAGTATGTTTTCATGGCCTATAATTTTTAATATTTTGAGATCTTTTGGTGGAAAAATTATTTTGTCACAAATTTTAGAGGGAGAATTTTGAAATATTGAGCAAGTAATGAAAAAAAAATTGGCTACTAATTTTCCCCCCCATTTTTTGTGTTTTTATTAGTTTTCCTCCCATTTCTCTCTCTAAAAACACACTCCGGAATCAACTCCTCCTCATTATCCACTGTGCAGACCACTCCGTCAAGCCCCTCGACGAGTGGCAACTCAAGCACTCCTTCACCGACTTCCTCAAATCCTCCTTCTCCATCACTATTCCCGAAGACGACATCGTTGTTTGCAGATTCAAGGACCTCAAAAAGCGCAAGCGCGATGATCCTGTCGCTCACAGCGCTCTCTTCATCCGCGACCTAGGGTTTCTATCCAAGTTTTCCATATCGGAAATTCTTCATGGTATAGATAGAGAAGACGATGTTAAGGAACTCAAGAAGAAGTTTCTGGACTGGAGAAGATCGGTTGTTGATAAGACCGATAGGATTGAGTTGAATCTCGAAGGTGTTAAGTTTAGATTGACTGCTTCAGTTTTGGAATCGGATGATTTTGGAATGAGGAAAGAGTGGGAAGAGGTTAATGCGTTTCGTAATCGAGGTTTGTTCTTGATTGTATCCATAGTTTTGAATTTTTGATGCTTACTGGTCTTGCTGTCTACAATAATGGATTCAATAATCTAACTCAATATTTTTTCTTCTAAATGCTTAATAATTTTGCGAGAACTACTGGTAATGATGGATGTATGTATGTGTTGTTTGGTTGTAGAATATTCAAGCGGTGGGAGGCAGCAGCAGCCTGATGTAATTATGTTGAAAGGTGTTCCATCTCACTGGTTTGCTGAGCCAAGAGTTTCATCTAAGCCTTCAATGCTGGTCACTCACACGATTTTTTCTGTATTTGGGAAGATAAGGTGTGTGTTAATGTCATGGTTTCTGCTATTTTTCTGTTTCCCTGATGCATTGCAATTCCATAATATTGTTCTTGTTGAATTTGTGGGGTGGTTGTGTTTTTTCTGAGGTTTCTGACATTGAGTTCTTTTTTTATGCTCCAATGCACACATCATATTATCTTGAATATGGTTGTATTGAAATTTCTTAATTTACTTGTCATCTCATTAATTTGATGAAACCATTTCCTCTTGAAACTTCTCATGATTGAAGATTTTAGATAGTAGCAAATATTTGTGGTTATTTGATAAAGCTGAAAATTCTTGTGCCGGTTAGTCACATTGAAGACTTTAAGTTTGCTCAAATCATATTTGAGCACAATTTTATTGGATTAGATTTAGTTTAAAACCTACCAACTACTTGGGTTGTTCTGGTGCCTTTCAAAGAACATTGATGAAATAGTGCATAGTGGTTGGTTTGATGTCTTTGGTTTCCTTAGTGTTGGTAAATGGAAGTTACAATAGTGGGATTTCAGAATTTTTTAATTGCGGAAATTTTGGGCTTTAACAGGGGTATCATGCTCTTTTCGCACTTGCATGTGCCTAGATTTCGAATTTCCATAAGAATGCTGATTGTTAGAAAAGTTATTAAGATAATATGGGTTTTGGTGCTCAAGGATGAGCTACAGAATCTATCATGGGTTAGGAATATAAGATGTTGGATTTGAAATCTTCAAAATGTGGAGAAAACGAGGAAGCTGGGGTTTTAGGATCAAACAAAGTACATATTATGAACTATCTAATATATGTGTGAATGGATACTAAGTTTGTTTGACCGAATACTTTTTTGATCATTATGTGTGAAAATAATAAGAATAATGATGTTATATTAGTCTTTTGGGAACTTTAGAGGTGCCTGAGTGTAAACAGCACATTTCATAACTGAGCTTTATCTATGTCTTTTAAGATTTGGCACCCTTGATTCTAGGCATTGTAGACGTCCCCGAACGTCCAGGGAGAAAATCCCGTTTTGTTCATTTGGGCTTACTACAGTTCAGGACTCAATGTCACGGTCCTGTATCTAATCTCGCAGAGTGCAATGCAAGACCGATGAATCATCAAAGAGTCCAAATCCGGCAAATCGTTTTGAAAAACTGATTTTTAGAAAGAAGTGCCAAACATGGACTGCTTTGCCAGATACAGAGTCGCCACCTAAATATTTTATTTTGGAGGAATTTAGGAAACCCTGACTCGTTGCCTAAGACCACGTGTCCGTCATCACCAAAGTTGCCTCGGCTTGGGAACTTGGGTACGATTGGGGAAGGTCAGCTATAAGCACCCCCGCTTGCCCGATCAAAGATCGACCACTACTAAGCATGATATCGAGTTTTGGAAACATATGTGCTCTTATTCCGTTTAATTAGCTAGAATTACTATGTGATGCGCACAACACAAGTATAGACTAGATCGCCTAATTTGGAACAAAGCATCGCATATCCGTTTGTTTAAAAATGGTTTTGAATTTTGCTACTCGCAAGTAGACTAAAACACAGATTTCAATGAATTGTTCCAATTCAAGTAATCCAACCTTCACCCACAGGCATTCAGGTAGTTAAAACACATAAGCAAATAGCCTCATGGCAAGCATGCTATCATGGAAAAACTCACACACATGTAAGGTGCTAAAGCGTAAACACTTACAGTGTACTCCGAGCCAAAATAAAGAACTAGTTAGCAATCAATGCATGATCCTAGTCTATGTTAAGATGGCTAATGCATCGCAAGAAAAATGCAACTAGAATAGGCTCGGCTAATCTAAGAATGACATGTGAAATGCGACAACTCGATACACGTATTCAAGTTGGAATTGAAGTACTATGCAATTATTATGATGCGCCGAGCCCGGTGCATGCAATACAAATGAATGAATGCAAACATGCATAGCATAAGGTATGCTAAATCAAATATGTCCTAAAACTAACCATCATAAGCGGTTAAATAAAAGGGAGAAAGAAGTGGGGGGTTGGAAGACATGCATCGCACACACGCATGCTTATTACACAATTGCGCCCTCTCGATGGAGGGACCGAAAGAATAATACAAATTAATTAACTAACAAGCTAATTATATATTACACAGTACTTAACTAATTAAACAAATTAATTAAGCTATGTAAACAGTAAAACAGCCTCGGGAAAATGGACGAATACATGCATATTCGGCTTCGCTCGGAAATCTATCGCCATGCTCATGTTGCCTCTGTTTGCACTGTTTTATACCTCTGAAAGCTGCACAAGTCCCAAAGCTGCTTTAGAACCACTCCCTGAGCACTAAGGGATTTCATCGGCAGAGAGATGGGACCACCGGCCATGGAAATGTAGTCATCGACCAAAAGTGAGGCCATCGGCTAACAATACATAGCCGGTCGGCACTGAAGATGGCCGACCGGCCATCTCTTCCTGCAGAGTCCTGTTTTGCTGCAGCAGAGGACAGACAAGGCATGGCATGGCAATGCATTTTCAAAGCAATATTTGCACTACCACCCTCCTTATCATGTCTAAGACTCAAAGGAGCATGGTTCTTGACCCTCGGGCCACCAATCACGCATTTCGATGCATGATGGCCAAAGATGCCGAATGTGCAATTTGATATCAAATGAAATGCACACAGACAGACAATAAATCCTAACCTCTATCATGATTGATCAAGAGGTAAGGGATGCAAATATGCAAGCAAAACTAAATCAACATGATCATGTTAAGGTAACAAGCATGCCAAATGCAATGCAACTTAGACAAGCATACAAACATGCAAGGCATGTGACAACATCCAAGCATGTAACAACATGTGAGGCAAACATGCAACAATATGTTAGGCAACTTAACAAGAGATGCATGCCAAATGCAATACGACTTAAACATGCGACAACATGTTAATAAGCCAAGTATGAATCAATGCACAAGGCGAGCATGCAACAACATGCAAAGGATGGACTTACACCAAGATAGACAGCTCTCTAATAGGTCCAAAACAGTGGCCAAAGTCAAGAATTGGAGGCATAAAAATGCAAAACAATCATGCACATGTGAGTGGTCCAACACTTAGGCAACCATGCACAATCCTCAAGCATGGGCAAGGTGTAATAAATATGTGAATATGACGATGCATTAAGCTCTGGAAATATATGAGGAATGATGCCAAATCAATCAAATAAAGCAAGCAAAGCATGCAACAAGGTCCAAGGCCTAAGGCTAGCCAGAAGGGGCAAACCATGGCCATACGAGGCAAGTCCCAAAGGGTCAAAGGGACTCAAACAGTCCCAATGCAGGTCAAGACAAGGCCAAAAACACACTTAGGTGGCCTCCAAATGGCCTAAACATGGAAGCATACTCAATGATCCATTCAAGAAGCATAAAGCCACAACTCTTTAAGGCATTAAAGGAGTGATGAAAGCAAACATAGGAGCATACTATATGGACTAATATAACATTACAAGTGATAACAAACCATTGAAATGATCCAAGTAAAGCATGCTAGAAGATTCAATACTCAAAGCCTACAAGCTAGAATACATGGTAGCTACACAAAGCAATACATGGACGACCAAAAAAACCAAAATCAGAGCTTTAGCATGCTACAACAAGGCTAAAAGCTTCATGGAGTTGAGCCAAAATCATGTTAAAAACACATGTTACAACATGATGCATGTTAAGGCCAAATCATGGGATTAGAAGGCAAGTGTATGAGGCATACAAGGCATGTCTAAACCAACTCAAAACAGAGGTGTATCATGGCAAAACAAAGCCTAATACATACTGAAATGAAGCTAAAGCAAGTTAAACACACATGCTACCACATAAGCCATTTATGCAAGCATTGGAGACAATAAGGAGATAGGATGACCCTCTCCCTTTTAGGACCTCAAAACCACCTCTCCACCACTGAAAATCCTCTAGATTTCAGTGGTAGAGAGGTCATGCAAAGATCAAAACAATGGCCAAAAGGTATGGCATAAAACAAGGCCTAACAAGGCCTTGGAGGAGGGAGACAACCCCAAACCTCAAAGTGACCTTAAACAAAGTTCTAAGGAACACAAAATCAAAACTTTTATCAGTTATAGTCGAAGCTTAAAACAAAAAGCAAGAATGGATAACAACCTAAGCAAGAAACGGGTAACTAAAGTAAGGATGCTCACCCTTGTAGACCTTCTTTAGGAACAAAGCTCCAGCACCTTTCTTTGGTCAAGACCAGTCCAAGAACCCTAACAACAATCTTTTAAGGCCTCAACAACCCAAGGATGGTGTAATGCTAGGTGTTCTAGTGCAAAAGTAAGACACAACTCACTTTAGGTCATAAAATATGATCAAACAAGGGAGTATAGATACAAAACTATATCTAAACTCTCTAACCTAATTTCTCTGAACCTGGAGGAGGGAGGAGGAGCTCCCTCTATACAGAAGTTCAATTCTAAAGCTTCTAGGAGAAGCTAACACAAGGTGTAAATCCCTCCATACACGTGTATGGAGGGGGTGTAATGTGGATGCCAGCTGTGACAGTTGGCATAAAATCTGCCAAAAGCAGATGGAAAGGGGTCAGCTGGAAAATGTGGTCGATTGAACAACAAAAATGGCCGGTTGACCAAAACCATTGCCGACCGGCCAACACTTTTGGCCGGTAGCAGGAAAACATGGCCGGTGGCCTCAAGCCAAGGCTGGTGAGGTGTGGGGGTGGCCAACAAGCCATTCCCTGCCCTCAGAAGCAAAAACACAAGTGTTTGGTGCACAACCAAGCACAAAACAAATAAGTCGAGAGGTCTTGAGGCAAGGCGCGCGACCGAAACCTCTGAGAACTTAAGACGAACACGAACATGCATGATCACCGAGTGTTCAAACGGTGACGTCCAAGTCTTGAGGACGGTCAAAAATGGGGTGTCTACAGGCATCATGGCTGTTATTTGGGTTTTAGATTTCTATTATGAAAAGATGAAGCCCTAAATCTGGCATAAGTGGAGTTTGTAGTCTATACACTAAGAAAGAACAAATTAATTATACTAAGAAAAAACTACCAACTACTTGGCACCCCTGTTTTGGTGCCTTTCAAATTGAGGTATCCCTTGAGGTTTCAATCCTTACAAAGTTTTTCTTTTGCATCAAAACTTTCTTTCTCTTACTTCAATCATCTTTTTGAGTTTGACTCTCACACTTTAGTCATTGTTTTTCTTTCTCTTACCTCAAAAGTAGTTGCTTCAACTTTAGCCACTTGAATTTTCAATATTCCCTTATATGTCTCATCAAAATAAAGACATGTTCTTTTGGAATCCGAGCTATTTTTAGCATGATATTGGGAAATCTCACCAAAGATGGCTTAGAACCAATAGTTCATTATCTACTGGATCTTTCCATTCTAATACTCTATCTAATATATATCAGTATTTTATCAAATCTATTTCTATCTAACAAAAGTCTATTGGATGAAATGATAAAGACATTGCTCATAAAAAGTTGGCTTTTCCCAGATGAAATGGAAATTGGGTTAATGTAACAGGAGAAAGATCTCCCAGTCCTTGGCTTGAAAGATATGTAGCCATGAAAGAGGGATGAAGTGGAACAAAATTGACTGGGGGTGGTAGAGTCATGGAAACACTCTTGAATCGAGATCTTTTGGATCAACTTCATTCCAATTTTGTTAAGGCATCGATCCCATTTACCTTTTTTCACAGATTTTTGGCATTGAAGAACCTTGCCACTGGTTTTCTTCAACAAGGTCCTGCCCATTATCATAGTGCTCTACGCTGCTATCTTCAAGCTGTAGAGATTGACACCAAGGATTCTGTTGTTTGGAACCAGCTATGAACATTATCATGCTCAATGGGCTTACTGAGTACCTTGCGATGTGCATTTGAACAGGGACTCTTTTGCAGCCCCAACAACTGTAAGCATTTTATTTATTTATTTTTGGATTTTGGTTTCTCATGAACAGCCAACTTTATCCTATTAAAAGTTCTGGACATTATGTCTTTTTTTTTTCTGGACATGGAGAAGCTCTTGGAAGTATTGATAGCTATTGGTGATGAGGTTGCGTTGCATGTCTTTCTTTCAGTTAGTTAATTTGGAGGCATTGGCCATCACATTCTCGAGCTTTGCATGTCAAAAATACCATTGAAGAGTCGGAACCAATCCCATTTTCTCCAAGAGGTATAGACAAACTGAAACCAAAACATGTTCTTCTTAAGTTCTTGGACAAGAGAAAAAGAATAGACGATAATCTAGATGAGGGTGTTGCACCTAAAAAGTTGAACCAGAATGTAGAATTGTAGCTTGCAGAAGCTTCCTGGACAGGCCTTGCTGATGCACTATTGGGAATCTTACATCCCTTGAGTGGATGCAGTTCTAAACAGGGGTCTGACAAATAGTTTACTAATACGAATAAACACACTACACGTTAGCTCTGTTCTTTTTCAAATACTCTTTGGTTGATGTAGGGTCAACAATTGATATATGATTTGTGTGTCTTTCTCTTTACAGCTAGTAGAAGCACCAAAAGCACAATTTTTATGTGATTACAGTGATCACCTTGCTCTTGTCCGGGCTTATGAGGGCTGGAAAGAAGCTGAAAGAGATGTAGCTAGATATGAATACTGCTAGAAGAATTTTCTTTCTGCTCAATCAATGAAAGCTATTGATGCTCTGGGAAAGGAGTTCTACTCTTCACTTAGGGAATATGTTTTAAATTTTAATGCTAGATGGATGTGAATTGGATGATTATATAGATTACAAGCGGATTTTTAATTGAAGGAATATGTAGTTTGGAATTACTTGTGAAAGAAAATTTGTAATAGTTGCTAACTTTAATTAAACAGGTTTAGAATTTAATGATTTATACATTTTGTTGAATGTTCATGATTCAGGTGAATTATTGGTATGATTGATTTTTGTAAATTATAGATTGTATTGAATGGACTAGATAGATTATTATGAATTACAGGTTTATTTTGTTGTATGTTGGCGCAAACATTCCTTTTGGCGACCAAACTTTTTGGTCGTGGAATGTGACAATTGGCGACCAAACTAAGACGTCGTAGAATGTCACAATTAGCAACCAAAATTTTTATTCGTTGAATGTCACAATTGGCAACCAAACTTTTAAGTCGTGGAATGTGATAATTGGCGATCAAACTTTTTGGTCGTGGAATGTGACAATTGGCAACTAACATGTTTGGTCGGGAATATGTTACTTTTCTCGACTAAAGTGTTTCAGCGACTAAATGGATTAGTCACAATAATGATATATTTAGCGACCAAAAATTTAGTCGGCAAATCTAACTTTTTTCCGACTAACAAAAGTTTTGGTCGCTAATTGCTTTTGCTGACCCTCAATTGGCGACCAAAGTGGCGACCAAAAAAATTGGTCGCGGATAACTTTTGTCGACTAAAAATGAGCTTTTAGTGACCAATTTTTTGGTCGGCAAACGTGTTATTTCTTGTAGTGTGAGGAGATCCCCATTGAGTTTTAGGAGAGGCATGTGCTCGCATTTGCCTTAGACATATGGCAACTATATGTCTTTCTCTTAGTTTTACCCATATTTCTCACTACTTTACTCTATTACTGATGACTCCATTCTTTGTATAGCCTCCTACAACCTATAGTAAGCAATGTTTTCAACTGGTTGATGCTTTGATCCACATGGTATAGCGGAGGGAGTAAGTTCTTGCTTCTGTCGGGGTTCAGGTAACCTATTCTTTGATTTGACTTGACTTGTACTTTCCACACTATTCCCATACTTTTATTTGCTCTGATATACTGCTTTCAACTCTATATTTCCTATTTTGACATTCTATTTTCTACCAACCCCTATTTTAGCTTGATACAACTCTAGTGGTACCTCCTCTTACTGCGGGGAGAGGGGAGAGATGACCTCCAGTATGAGGGAGAAGTATGGATAGACGGAAAAGTAGAGATGCCCATGGCTGAGGTAGAGGGCAAGCACCTCGGGTGATAGAGAGCTCCTTTTCTGATGAAAGGACACCTACAGATCCTGTTGAAAAGGACCTCGCCTTAGCCAAGACCTTTGAGGATAGTGGCACTGGCAAAGAGGTGGGTCTTGAAATTAAGCACTTCGATAGTAGCAGCAAGGACGAAGCTGGCGATAATGAGGATAGTGGTAGTGGGGATGAGGAGGATGCTAGCGGTCGTGGAGATGAGGAGGATGTCTGCGGTAGCAGAGATGGGGACGGTGGCAGTGATGATGGTGCCAGCGGTAGTGGGAATGATAATGATAGTGCCTTTGTCAGGTCCCCTCCATGGAAGACGACCAAGAAGGAAAGTCGGCCCTGATCTTTTTTTTATTTTTTTATTTTACTTTTCTCTTTTTCTTAATAGGTACCACATCTTATATAGCTTTTGCTTAATAGGTACCACATCCTATATAGGCTTTTGTTTTTTGAAAACTCTTTATTTGTAACACTCAACCAAGACCTTACCCTGTAGTAATGGAAATAAAGAATTTTGTTTTGCATCTCTTGGCATAGCATTAATGGCACCGCACTTGAGCACAAAATTCTTTTTTTAATTTTGAATGGAGAATGATTGTATTTAAAATGAGTTCTAGATTGGATGTTGAGCCCACAATTGACCAAAATGGAAACTACAACTCAATAAAAACAAAACAAAGTAAAAACAACCTATATACACCTAATTACATCTGCTTGAAGGAATTAGACTCAAAACAAGACTTGAAACAAAATAACAAGTCAAAGTTGCTGGGTCACACTGTTTCTGCACTAATAGAAGTCGGCCGGTGCAAAATTTGTCCAGCAGAATAAATGGTAGTCAGCCGATGTAGCTGGTTTTTCATGCTTCTCGGAGGGGTTTAGTCTCCTTAGACATGATAGCCCTATAGTTCGGACTCCCGTGGTTCTGAATCTGGTTTCACAAGTGTAATGTGAAACAGAAAAAAACAAATAAGAGTCTAAATCTGGCAAATCCTAGAAAATCCATTAATCATCAGGGATGTAAAAAATGGACTGCATTGACGGATTTCAAAGTCGCCACCTAAATATTTTTGGAAAATTTAGGAAACCCGTGACTCATGCGAAAGGCCACTTGTCCGCTATAACCAAAGTTGTCTCGGTTCGGGAACTTAGGTATGAGAGGGGAAGGTCATGAATTGAGCACCCCCCTCACCCGATCAAAGATCGGCCTCTACTAATCATGATGTGAATTTTATCAACATTATATGCTCTTGTTCTGATTTTATTATGTTAACTTACTATGAGAGGCACACAAATATAGACTGTTTCGCTTACTTTGAAAATGACTTGATTTTATGTGATGATTGTTTTAAAAGAGTTTTGAGTGCACATAACTCAAAAAAAAAAAGAAATGAGCTTGTACATACATTTGATCAAAATCATCCCCAATGCAAGTAAAATAACCTTCATCCACAGGCATTCAAATAGTTCATTCTGAGTAAGCACGTAGCCTCATGGTAAGATGCTAAGCATGGCAACAATCACATGCATGAATATGCCAAAGCAAAAAATGCTCACCTAATACTCTGTGGTAAGCCAAAGAAAAAGAAAGCAATTAGAAAAATGCATGACCTTAACAATGCACGTAACTAATGCAATACATACAAAAATGCAACTATTACGTTCGACTTATTAACATGTCCTATGGATTAACTCAAAGCATTCGATAATGCACGTATTCAAGTAAGCAAGAAATGACGATGATATTTCAAAAATGATGAACCGAACCTTAATGCATGCAAAAATGGATGCAAAGCATGGTAATGATATGAAACGAAAATACGATACTATATACAACCACAGTAAGCATATAAATAAAAGGGAGAAAGAAATAGGGGTTGGAGGACATACAAATATTATAAGTTTGCCCTCGCACAAGGGGGTCTGAATGGCTTCATTAACTAATTATTACAAACACAAATGAATGAATTAAATAATTATTACAAGTCCGAATGAAATCAACTAACTAATTACATAATATGGATCTCGAAGCTAATCTAATGGACTTGAATGAATGGCGAGTCGCATGTGCACAAGCGAGAACATTCTCTAGAAACCTCTCTGTTTGCTGCCAGAAGCTGCTCTGTTTACAGTCAAAATTAGTTTTGTTTTGTTCCAAAAAATCTGCTATGTTTTGCTGGAAAAGACTATTATTGTACAACATTCTTAGTCGGTCAGCCTGATCAAGTGGTCGCCCGTACAAAATAATGGTCGACCGGCCATTGTTTCTAGAGAATACCCTGCTACAGCAGAACTGGAACAAAGCAAGACAGAGGTTTTCCAAAAGCTGTTCATCCTTCTTGCTTTCTCATGTCATGAGGATTTTCAAGGAGGGAGTAGGTTTGCTTCCCAAATCATTAACCACAGCAAGGTTATTGCATGATGATCTTTGAAAGCAAAATGAAAAGGCTTAACTAAACACAAAACAAAGCTATTCTCCTTACCTCCTTCCTATCATGAAATTTCTTCAAGGAAGAAGTAAACATGTTTAACTCACAAATCATCAAGTCACAAGATAATACGTGATGATCATAGAGCGACCAAAATGAACAAAAGTAACAACTCAAAAAGTGTTGTCAACTCATCTCCCTACTCATGGAATAAGGATGAAACATCCATTTCCATGCTTCAAAGTGGAACTATGAGAGAGTTTTCAACACTTCACAATAAAGAGCTCTCTAGGAGCAAGAAAGCAAGTAAGGGAAAAAAGACAAAAAGAAAGCTATCTACCAAAGCTTAAACAAACAACTAGCCAAAGTTATTGACAACTCCTCTTTTTCATGGAACAAGGATGAGACATCCATTTCCATGTTTCGAAAATGGTCGATAAGAGAGTTTTTCAACACTTTGAACACGGAAGCTGCTACCTAGCTTCAAGATGGACAACAATAATATGAAAGCAAGAAATTTACACTAGATAAGTGAACTTGTGGCAGGGTGGCTAAGCCTAAGCTCTAATCTTCCCTTGACCACAAGGTTCCAAGTTACATAAGGAATGCTAAAAATGATCAACTTAATGGATTGGCCACTATATCCTAAACACACCAAATCTGAGAGGACTTACAACAACACAAATATGATATTCAAACCATAGGAAGTAAGAGCACATGTAGCGGGGAGGACTAGGACTCTTTTATAAGCCCATATTCAATTCAGATCACACAAAAACAACCTAAAATAGTGCTAAAAGGGACTGAAATTGAACCAAAAGAAATGAAAAGAAAGTGACAAAAAAAAAAAAAAAATGAAAGAAAGCAAAGGAACTAGTGAGCTAGCGAATGGAAAGATGGCTAGCCCACCCACTTTTAATGAGGTTTTAATCACATTTTAAACTGAAAAATAATTCTAAAATCACTATGCAAATGCAAGAAAAAGAGAGAGAAGATGATGAAAGAGTTCAAAGTTCACCTCTTGAAAGAGAGGATGATCTCCTTAGTTCACACACCACAAGCTAAACACTCTCAAGGAGCTAAAATTGTGTTCAAGAACCTCAACAAAGGCTTCAAGTTTAAGCTTGTAAGGTGTATCTATTGTGTATGTATATTGCAAGAGGGTAGAGAAGATGGTTGGGCAAGCTATAGGCTCTTGGAGAATTTTTCCAACCCTAAACCATGAAGGGGGATGTTGTATTTATAGAAAAAAAATTTCTCACGTCGGAAATATCTGTAAAAGAGACAGCTGGTCTAAAGCATGTGAATGGGAGCAGCTGGCAGCTGGCAACTGTCAAAACATCTACTACGCTGAACATGGCTGGTTGGCCATGAGGATATACGGCCGGCCTAATGAAAATGGCCTGTTGGCCAACTATTCTTTGGGTGGTCGGGCTAAAAAAAAAAAAAGGTTTTGGTCCAAAGGGGGTGCAAGGTTTAGGTTTTAAAGCTCAAAACTGAATCTTTTTGCTGATGATTTTGAACGAGTTCACAGCGTAACATTTCATCATCGAGTGTTCAGAGTGAAGCGCCCAAGTCTTAAGGGCGATCAAAATGGAGTGTCTACAATTACCTCTCTTTGACAGAGCTCAAAGTCATTTCATCACGTGAGTAAATGCCAAAGCCCGAAGACGACCCATTTGGCAAGGCCGTAAGACATCGACAAACAAAAAAAATGCAAATGCAATTGGTTAAACCTGAAAGTTGCCTTCATATCCCTTTGTAAGGAATCAAACTAGCGTAGTTCAAGGGAAAAATGCAAATCATGTTGTGACAACCCTACTCTATGTTATGCTAATTAATCTTAACTATGCTTATAATTCTATGCTTGATATGATTTTGACTGCTATTTACATAATTATATGTGTTTTTGAATTTTTATCTGTTCACCATAGGAAAATTTGTTTGATTTTCTGTTATAAAATTTAAATTGAAGGTCATAGAGGTGACATAAACCAAAATTGACTGTACCATTGTGATTAGCATAGCTTTTAGAGCCTACGGTGAAATTTGATTACAATATGATTCAGATCAAAATTATTAGACTAAACTATTTAAATTAAGCCTAATCAATTAGCACTAAACCTTAATTAGCAATTTTGATTAGGCCAACATATAAATATGTTCTAATGTGCTTAAGCTCATGAAGTGAGCTCAAAAATTATTAAATAGACACTCTAAGGAGAGTAAACTGTACACTTAGAGAGAAAGGGAAGATAATTGTGAAGGAATTGAAGGAGATTAGAAGGATTGAACTAGAAAACACTTGAATTCAAGCCTTAGGTATGGTTTCTAACCGTAATCCTTGTAAATGAAACATGTAGAAGTTGAATTCATCTAATTCTTGAGCTCATTTGCATATGATTTTACAATGGAATCATTAATTGAAAGAATTGAGTTGAATTATGTACATGCATGCATGAATCACCAATTTGAGTTTGAATTTCTTGGAATTTTCCATATGCATGAAGTTACATTTGACATTTTTGAAGATGTTTCATGGTTTTGCCACTTTTCATCTCATGTATGAGGGTTTTGAAAAGATTTGGAAAGAAAATAGTGCAATTCACATCATACATGGTTTCAACCTCATGATTTGAGCTTGATTTTGGAATTTGGTCCATGATTTCGAGTAATTGATTTCAAATTAGAAGTATTCCCATGTCATATAGTGTTTTTCCATGTTTTTGTACCAAAAATAAGAGTTTCGAGCCTTTGGAATCAAGTTTTGAACTTCAAACACAGTTTTGGAATTCCAGAATTCGACATGTCTGCTCGAGTGAGGAAAGTGTCGCTCAAGTGTAAAAATCAATCTCCCAAAAGTTTTACAGAAATTTCCACGGTAGCTTGAGCGAAAAACCTTGTGCTCGAGCGAACCTTGTTTTACATAGCCTGTCGCTCGAGTGACAGAAGTCCCGCTTCAACGTAAAATTCATGCAACCAGTACTTTTACAGAGTTTTGCAGACTAATCGAGCGACCAAAGATGCGATCGAGTGGAGTGCCCTGTTTCAGAAACTTTTGAAAATGTTTTATGTTCTGGAGTCCGTTCTTTTTCATTTCTGAATATTCTAGGCACCCATTGAGCATTCTAAATTAATTAAAGGGCACAGAAGAAGCCTAAGAAAGTTAGATAAACCAAAGAACAGATTGAATTATATTATGACTCAATGTGCTATGGATTGTGTAAGGTCAAGTACGAGGACAAATCAGGCACTAGAACACAGCGAGTAATATCTTAGCAAATATATTTTTGTATATACATTATTTCCTAAATGACACCTATGTGGTAAGGATCTAAACTTTTGAAGTGATATTATGTATGAGTATTCTAATCACTTAATTTGAAATGAAATATGCGAAGTGATCAACGTATGAGTATGAAATGGGCCTAAAGCTGTTCAGTATATTCAGTAAGGATGTAGATTGGGCCTAGGGCTGTTTTGTATAATTGTTAAATGAGCCGAAGGCCATTCGGAATAAGGAATTGTATAGACCTAAGGTCGTTTTGGATACAAAGATGAATATGTAGATGACCATATCTCTCTATTCTTTAATCTCTCTCTTCTTTTTTTTCTCTTTTTTTTTCTTTTTTTATCCCTCCCCATGTGTGGTTGATGGATAGGCTGAAAGTGGTGGACCCTTACCCCGAGTATTCAGCTAGATCCTACTTCTTTTGCCCATAGCTAGTGAGCTTTCCCACAGAGGGGTTGTAGTGCGACTGGATGCGCAACAGATCTGCAGCTGATATCACTTGGCGATGCCCTTGGTTGAACTTGACAGAGATGAGTTATAGCATGTCCAGCCAACTAGGTATATAGTTGATCGGTCTCACACACTGTGTTTTCTACTTTCCATTCCGGTTCAGACGCTAGTTTGGGCGTGAGTAGACCCGTCTAGATGAGGGGGTGGAATACCCTGCTCCAATTCTAGTTTGTGCTTCACATTTGGCTCGATACCTCACTGCTTGGAGGATGAGAGAGCCTTTGACCCCTGCTACCAGCTTTAGTTATGCCCTTTCTGGTGAGTGCTTGGCTTGACTTGAGGATGAGACACAGGTTAGGCCATCATTGGTTACAAAAACTTCTGAGAGAGCGAGCAAGAGGTAGAGGACCACTACTTGACTTATCTATGCCCTTGGTTTATTGTTTTGACTTTTCTTTTCAAGTTTTATGATGTAAAAGCGACTTTGATTTATCGTAAGAGTTGGATAGTGTACTTGTTTTGAAATCATGAAATTAAAGTTATGAATACTGAAATTTTTTCCATTTTGGTCCAAAGAATGGTCTGTGTTGGAAAAAGTGAAATTTTGAGAAAAAAAACTTCATTAAAACTTTCCAAAACAAATTTTCGCAAGCAGTCAATACCAGATGCACATGGAATCAATCCTTAAGACATACAACCCCGAATCAAGAAGATCATAACTGCCTACAACCTTATTCACCTTTACTATTGTTCTGCCCCTTACTTCATCTTGCAACTAACCCTTCTGCCAAATGGAGAGAAAATTACCAAGCCAACTGTTGGTGAGATGTGTAAACACCCCATTTTTGACCGACTTCAAGACTTAGATGTCATTGTTTGTGCACCCGATGATTGTGCATGTTTGTGCTCGTTTTGAGTGACCAAAGCCCTTGGCAGAACGCCTTGTCTTTGAGCCTCTAAACTCTCTGTGTTTTGGACTTGTTTTTGGGCCAGACCTTGGTGCCCCTTTCCTGGAGGGAGGAAAGGCCTTGTTGGCCACTTTTGGCCCTTGTCGGCCACTTTTTCTCCTTGTCGACCATCTGAGGTGGCCGGTCAGCTAGGGAAGGTGGCCAGTCGGCCACCTAGAGTGGTCGACGACCATTTTTCTCCTTTTTCAGATATTTTGTGTGCCAGCTGTGCCAACTGTTGATCACTAAAGTCATCCTCCATACACGTGTATGGAGGGATGGAAACAAGCCTTAGGCTTGTATTTCTGTATAAGGGGAGGTCTCTTCCCCATTTTGAGCGTTGCAAAATTTGTGAGCAAATTTTCCCCTCTCTCTCTCTCTAGAATCCTCTCTCTCTTCCTATTTTGTGCTTGAAACTGGGAAATCTCTACATATTTGCATACAACCCCTTAACCAAATTAGACCACCTTGTGGCTGAGGTTCTTGGAGGTCTCATTTGAGCTCTTAAAGCTGGTTTTGGCTCCGAAAGTGGCTGTTTGTTGCTGTGCTTCAAAGGTTTAAAGCTTACCCCTTTCAAGCTTATTTTTGTACACTAGTTTGGCCACCTTCGCATGTTATTTTTGGCCTAGTTTTCAACTACAAAAACCTCTATTTGTAAAGCTTAAAAATGGTGGTTTAAGGCATTTTTGGAGTTAGGGGTGGTCCACCCTCCTTTGTAGCTTGTTTGCTAAGTGTTGTACCATCTTTTAAAGCTTTTAAAACAATCTTTTTTTGGCCTTTTAACCACTGAATTCCAGGGGAATATCAGTGGCAAGAAGTTGGTTTTGAGGTCCAAAATAGAACGGGGGGGCCTCCCCTCCTTGTATCCTGTTTGTATGTGTAGATGGCCTAGGATGTGAGCATGCTTTTCTACCTTTTTGTAGCTTAGTTCAAGCATGTTTTTGGCTTTATTTTGACACGCTTTAACTCTGTTTTTGGTTGGTTGGGTCACTTGTTGCTTGCTTTTTGTACTTGTAGTGCAATCATGCTTACTAGCCTAGCATATTTGATGATTTAGCCTACTGTTCTAGCTTGTGTTAGCTTTACTCCAACACATTTTTGCTACTAATTTAGCATGCTTTAACTCTGTTTTGAGTGGTCTTGGTCCTTTGAGGCTTGCCTTGCATGCCTCTAGTGTAGTGCTCTTCACTAGCTTTAATGTTTTGGCTTTTACCATGTTGTGCATGTGTTGCTTGCATGTTTTAGCATTATTTCTCATGCCATTTCAGCACTAAAAATTCTGCAACCTCCCTAATTTCTTCATTTTTCTCTTTGTTTTGAGGGTTAGTTGACCTTATGCTTGTGTTTAAGCTTGAGATAGAGCTTGTGCTCAATGGCTTTAACTCTCTTTGAGGGTTCCTCCAAGCCAAAGGCATGAACTCTCTCATGTCTTAAACCATCCTTTGGTTGACCCCTCTCTCATTAAAGGACAATCACTTTGGACAAATTGACCAAAGAATGGCTTGGTAATGCTAAATGAGTAAATAAAATTGAATCAAGTAAAACAAGAACAAGATAAGCATGTTGTTTGTATTGCATGTGTTTGGATCAGACGTTAATCCAAACACAAGAAATGTGAGACGTTTCATACTCAAAGTGATGAAACGTGTCACATTTCTTGGTCGTCGTCACCCTTGATCATGCATGACAGGGTGGTGGCCTTTTGGGTCTTATTTGCGCATTCATTAGCTTGTACAAGCTAGATCCTTTGGCCATCATGCATTGAGATGCTTGATTGGTGGCTTGAGAGCCAAGCGCCACACTCCTTTGAGCTTGAGAAATGATGAGGAGAGTGGTAGTACATACATTTCCTGCAAAATGCCTTGCTTTGCCTCTGTTGTTCTCTGTTGCAGTAAAAACAACATTTTGGAAAAGTAGGTGGCCGACAGCCACCTTTTGTGGCCGACAGGCCACTAGTTCATTTCTATGCAAGAGGGTCCCTATTTTGAAGTAAAGGCAGTCTGGAGATTGGCACGATTTTCAGAAAACAAGGCAAGTGCAAACAGAGACAACCGACAGCAAGGCAATGCATTTTCGGGAGGAAGCCAACCGAGCATACACGTCTCCCTCACCCGCGAGGCCACTTTATTGCTTTCTTAGCTAGTTGTAGCTAATTATTACATGTGTTGTAATTTAATTAGTTTAATATGTTCTGTAATATTTTGATTAGCTTCGCATAGCTAGTTATTTCAATTGTGTTGTAATAATATTAATTAGCTAGAATAGTTAATTAGTTTCGTTTTGTAATAATTAGCTTAGCTTAGCATAGCTTAGCTTATTCATTCGAACCCTCTTTCGTGAGGGCACAATGTTGTAATAAGCGTGCGTGTGTGTGTGCATGTCTTCCAACCCACGTCTTTCTCCTTTTTATTTAACCACTTTCGATGGTTAGTTTAGGGTCATTTTCAATTAGCATACCTTATGCTTGCATGTTTGCATCATTCATTTGTCTTACATGCACTAGGCTCGGCGCATCATTCAAACTGCATCGTATTTCAACACTTCTTTGAATACATGTTATCAAAGTGTTGCATTCATATGCCATAGCAGATAGCCGAGCCTATTTTAGTTGCATTATTGCATGTGTTGCATTAGGCATCTTGAACATAGTTAGGATCATGCATTGTTTCTAACTAGTTTTCTGTTTTGGCTTGGAGTACACTGTAAGTTTTACGCTTTAGCATACTTGCATGAGTATGAGTGTTGCCATGATAGCATGCTTGCCATGAGGCTATTTGCTTAAGTGATTAACTACATGAATGCCTGTGGATGAAGGCTTCATTACTTGAATTGGAACAATTCATCAAATGTGAGTTTTAAGCCCACTTTGCGAAGTGGCAAAATCATCATGTTTTAAGCCCACTTGAGGGTGGCAATTTTAAACCATTTTCAAGAACAAACATGAGTTGTTTTGTTCCAATTCATGCAATTTAGTCTATGCTTGTATGCTGTGCGCATCACATAGTAAAGTTAGCCAAATAACTAGAATAAGAACACATGTGTTTATGAAACAACATATCATGTTAGTAGAGGCCGATCTTTTGATCGGGCGAGCGGGGGTGCTCATTTCAGGACCTTTCCCTCTCGTACCCAAGTTCCTGAGCCGAAACAACTTTGCTGATGACGGACACGTGGCCTTTGGCACGAGTTAGGGTTTCCTAAATTTTCCAAAATAAAATATTTACGTGGCGACTATAATCTGGCAAAGTAGTCTAGTTTTGGCATTATTTGATTCAAAATCTGATTTTCCAAAATGATTTGTTGGATTGGACTCTTTGGTGTTTATCAGTCTCACATTGCACTTTGTGAGATTAGATTCAGAACCGTGACAGGAGTCTGAACTGTAGGATCAATTCGCACCTCTCCGAAAGGGGGCGCGCGAAGAAAGTCGAGTCTACAGTTTCTGGCGACTCTGCTGGGGATTTAGAGAACTTGACTCGAACTCATGATATGTTGTTTTATTTACACTTATGTGTTTCTTTGCATTACATTTGCATTGGTATGCCTATGTCACAGTGTTTTCCATCTGCTATTCCTGAGCGGTTTGCTGGAGGCATGCTTGGAAAAGCTTGCCATAAGGCTGACCGGTTGCGGGCTCTACCACGATGGGAACACAAACCTTGGATCTGGATCACCGCTTTACCGTTTGATCCTCCTTTCACTTCTCGGTGTTAGGAGCGAGAGGTATATTAGGTGGTATTGCTGAGGCACCCTTTTTGATGATTTGACCTAGTTGCATATCGGAAGCCATAGAGACTATTCCAAACTAGGACAAGTTGCTCACCCGAATGCAGGATTGTTTGAAACCGCAAGCGTGCATAGTGAAACCCTTGCTCCTGACGAAATTAGGACAGGGAAACCCTACCCCACTGTAGGGGTGTTTTGGCTCTCACTTGCTTGCTATGTGCTGTTAGAGTGTGTCTCTGCAGGAATCCAAGAATCAGTTGCAAGTCTGGGTATCAGTTTGGGGGAAGCAGTTTTCAAGCAGTATGTTTGGGGGCAGAAATCAGTGTTTGAGTACAGATTGTCCAGCTTATGATTTCAACTGTGTGTTGTCTTTATCTAAGCCGAGATGTTGTCCGTTTTCTAATTGTTGTTTCTTTTTTTTTGCTTTATTTTTCTTTTTGCAAGGTAGTGTTTCACAATTGCTTCCGACGAGGCAGATACCCCCCGAGCACTCTAGACCAGAGGTAGAAGGCTTTACAGATCTGAGGATCTTATTGGAGGACAACCAGTGTTTGCGTCATTACCCCCGGCTACAAGACGAAGGGCAGTTAGGCATAGAGTACCAGTACAGCAGTCACCAGTTCAGCGGTCGCAATCTACCTCACTTGTGCACAGTTGGGATCAGTTTTCTGTTTCTACCTTAGAAAGAGGGTATACACCTGTTCAGACAGATCAGTACGCCTCAGACAGTATGGAGGAAATGATGCGTCAACTCCAACAGACTATGGAGGCCATGCAGCGGGATGCTGCTCGCCAAGCAGAAATTACCGCTCGTCAGACAGAGGTTGTAGCCCAGCAGACGGAACTCATTGCTAAGCTTCAACAACGCAACAACCACAACAAGACAGAGCTTCTGCTTCGCACCCACCCCCACCTAGGGTTCCAACACCCGGGGATACAGCTAATGTCTAGGAGAATACGGACATCCCAGCAGGGCCAGTCCCACCACAGACTTCTAAAGCACCGGCCTACCCAACAGGCACACTGTTCGAGTTTGAGGTCGATCCTACTTCTTTGAAAGTAAGCAAGCTTGAAAAGATGTTTAAACGAGGTCAATGAGTGAACTCGATCCCAGATATAGAGGATGGCTCCACAGATTCAGCGGTGACATTGCCGGATAGAATCAAAATGCCTCACATAGACCACTTCAATGGCTCGGGCGATCCTATGGTTCACTTGAGGCTGTTTTCGGATATTCTGCGGCCGATGGGCTTGACTAGGTTGCAGAAACTATCCCTCTCTGGTCAGACCCTGTCTGGTATAGCGGCTATTTGGTATGCCAAACTGGAAAATTCAGTGAAAAGGAGCTTGGAGGAGATGGCCGAGGCCTTCATTGCCTAATATTCTTACAACACCCAAATCGAGGTCACAACCCGTGATCTCGAGGCCACTCGACAGGAGCCGAAGGAATGCTTTTCTAATTTCATCACTAGGTAGAGGGCCAAGGCCTCCATGATGACTTCCAGGCCAACTGAGAAAGACCAGATAAGAATGGTCGTGCGAAATCTGCAGTCGAAGTTGATGCAGAAGATGATTGTCTTACCCCTCCCCACCTTTACTGATCTGCATGAGATAGGGGTGTAGATAGAAGATGCTATAAAACACGGTCTGATTGACCAGAAAAGGAGCAGCCCAAGCGGGTGTTTACACGCAGTTCGAATGTAGCTACGAGTAGCAATGCAGCTACGAGAACTTCTGACGTCGACATGGTCACCACTATGCCAAAAACAGCCACACCCTTTACCGGCACATCTGGAGCCACCATACAACCTGCACAATACCCACCCAAGGGCCAGAGGGTTTTTACCCCACTTTACATGTCTCTGTCCAAAGCTCTGGAGGTTTTAATCAGAAAGGGGCATCTAAAGCCCCTGGAACCACGCCCATTGCCAAATCCCTCCCTCCTACACATAACCCGGCCAAATATTGTGCCTTCCATCAGTAGCACAGTCATGACACCGACCTCTGCTTTAGACTTCATCATGAGATTCAGGATCTCATTGACAACAAGGTGACAGTGCCTCCTGAGAAGCCAAACGTCACCACAAAGCCTCTCCCACCACATAACCAACCCCCTCCTCTACCCAGGCAAGTGAACCTGATCCAAACAATGGTCGTCCCATACGACCCTAGCATATACATCACTTCCTCCCACTTGCCTAAGCCGGTGTTGTTCATCCCAGAAAGCACAAACTTGTGCATGATGAGCACGTCCCTACCCCAACCTGAACCCGTGGTGGTGGCTGTGGTAGAAGGCATGCCTGAGGGCGCCGTGAACATAACTGAGGAAGCATACAACCCCTGCCGCTACATCGTGCTAACTAGCCAGGCCAAGTTGAGGATGGAATTGCCAATAGGGATGGAGGTAAATGTAGTCTGGGTGGACGGGCTGAGCCAAGGGCTGGATGATTTGGCTGAGTTGGAGGAGGATATCAGTAACCTACAGTTCTTTGATGAGCAGGACCTGGGGGATGTACAGGTTGGTTGGTTTGATGCGAATAGAGCAACGGACAATACAGAGTGGCTTAGTGATGAGCCAGATATTGATGAGGGATCCCTACCAAAGCAGGAACAATCAGAAACAAGAACATCTGCAATGGCCGGAACGATCGAGAACAAGAGGGAGTTTCCAGAGGGCACCGGTGCTGAGAATTTTGCTCAGAAGTTGGGCAGTTTGTGTACAGCTGACACCGAACAGGAGGCCGCGCTGAAGCGGTTGAACAAGAGAGAATCGAGGATGAACAGGCGGCTAGAAAAGCCAAGGGTCTTGCGGGGACAGAATGTGTTGAGAACACGGGAATAGTTATAGCGGAATCGGACAGTTGTTTGTCAGTTGCCGAGGAAATGTGGTGGGAAGACGATGATTTGCGTCTCGCCCATACTGATGAAGATTGGAGGCACAATCAACCAGATGATACTTGGTACACCGAGGACGTAGACCATATGACCCGGAGTGGGTGGTACTTTAAGCTTCCACACTTGGACCAGCCAGAGGCATTAGGGAAAGACAAGGAAGTAGTGAAACAGAAAGATAAACTGCTAGATGTGGAAGCTATACTGAAGCAACTGAAGAAAATTCAAGTAGACATCTCTATCTAGGGACTGCTCATGGCCTCACGGGTTCATAGACAAGCCGTCCTATTAGTAATGGACAAGGCTAAGCTTTCTATTGATACAACCCTAAAGCAGTTTGTAGGACTGGTGTTCCCGAATGGCCCTTCACCGACCGTGACATTCACAGACAAAGAATTATCGCCTGAGGGCTCTGAGCACAACAAGCCGTGATACATCTCTGTGGAGTGTAAAGAGAAGTGGATACCGATTGTCTTGGCTGATACGGGATCTGCAATCAATGTGTGTCCGTCGCGTACGGCCTACGCTATTGATTCGAAGTCGGCAGATTTCGCACCAATAGCCTAGGTGATTCGGGCTTATGATAACACAAGTCAGGAGGTGATGGGGATAGTACGGATTAAAACTCAGGTTGGCCCGGCGCAACAAGACATCGAGTTCCATGTCTTGGATGTTCCAGCCACCTTTAATACTCCTTGGACAGCCGTGGCTGCACCAAGTGAGAGCTGTCTTTTCCACTTTACACCAAATGTTAAAGTACCCCCATGGGAAGGGGGTAGCAATTGTTTTTGGGAACTCTTCCATACAGCTGCCACCGGAGGTTACTACACTGGTCTTGGAAATTGTGCAAGGGGAGGAGGATGTCTTTTTGTCTAAGTTCACCTTGGCCGAGGCCTGGGTGGTGCAGGATATTCTGGCTGTTAATGAGGGACTATATGTCAGTCCGCAATCTGTCTACCTCATGAACAAGCTTCAACACATGCCCGGAATAGGATTGGGAAGGAATGGCCGGAAGGGCGTCACTGCATTGGCCGAAGTGCCACACAACCCCTATACCTTTGGTTTAGGTTACACGCCTACCAAAGAGGATTGGGCAAGGAAAGGAAAGGAAATGGCCGAAAGAGCCAAGACTAAGCAAGCCGGGAAGCACTACGAGTTGGTGCACAGAGCTATCCAAGGAACCCTAAACGGCCGCTTTGTCTGGGAGGGGGAAGATTTCCCGTTTTGTGGCTTTCCAGAGCCATAGCTGAATTCAGAAAAACGGTGTTTGCCCAATTTCGAGATATTTTTCGACCTTCAGTTGCAAGGGGATGAAGTTGCGGAAGAGCAGACTGACGCACCAGCTGAGGCTGAGCAGTGCATAGAGGATGAGTCCAATGGCACAGAACTTGAGATAGAAGCAGCATTGGCTTGTGTCCTCTCAAATCCTCAGATCACACCGGAGTGCTTGGGGGATGACTTCTCTGTTTCCATGATTGGGGATCAAACGGCTGTGGGCCCTTCTTCTGGTATTCTGGACGCATCTATCACGCCCTCTCTCGTTTGGCAGTATGAGGAAGACTTTTTGTCAAGTAGTTCTGAGTCGGGTAGCAAACCAAAATCTAATTCCACAGAGTCTGTGGAGTTAGAATCAGATTCTAGTTCTTCTAAGTCGGAGTCCGGTATTCCTTGGGTTGATAACCCGGATGCCGTTGTTTTGTCCAGGTCGTCTTTTTCATTTTCCTTTGAGTCGGTTGTAACCGAAGAATCAAACGAACTAGAAGTTGTTAATAAGAATGATGCTGTGGTTTCTGTGTACTTTTTGGTGCTGCTCGTTTATTGCATTAATAAAGACTTTCAAAACTTTGATGAAAACGACGCGGAAGAAATTCCTCCAGTTTTGAAACATTTGATTGATCGAGAGCAAGAGAGGTTTGTAAAACCTTTGGTTGATGAAATCACCTCAATTAATGTTGGTAGTAAGAAGGATCCGCGTCTGGTCCAGATCGGGTCCACGTTGTCTTCAGAGGAACGCGAGCGCTTAGTCACTTTATTAAAAGATTTCAAAGATGCTTCCGCGTGGTCCTACAAAGACATGCCTGGAATTGATCCTGAGATTGTACAGCACCGGATCCCTCTTGACCCTGAGGCCCGACTCGTCAAGCAGAAGCTTCGGAGAATCCGCTCAGATTGGGCTCGGAAAATCAAGGAAGAGGTCACCAAGCAAATTGATGCCAGGTTCCTGTTAGTATCTGAATATCCTACTTGGTTGGCCAATATTGTTCCGGTGTCGAAGAAAGATGGCAGAATTCGGGTATGTGTGGACTTCAGAGATCTGAACAAAGCTAGTCCGAAGGACGACTTTCCTCTGCTGCATATCGACGAATTGGTGGACTTCACTGCTGGGCATGCATTGCTCTCATTTATGGATGGGTTTTCCGGGTACAACCAGATTCTTATGGCACCCGAGGACTGGGAGAAAACTACCTTCAACACCCCATGGGGAACCTACTGCTATAGGGTGATGCCGTTTGGTTTGAAGAATGCTGGGGCTACTTATCAACGGGCTGCAACCACGATCTTGCATGATATGATCCACAAAGAGATTGAGGTGTACGTGGACGACATGATTGTCAAGTCCAAGGAAAGAGAGGGCCACTATACTGCCTTGAAGAAAATTTTCCAACAGATCAGAGAGTATCGGTTGCGACTGAATCCTCAGAAATGTACTTTTGGTCTTACAATAGGGAAAATGCTGGGATTCTTCATTACACAAAGGGGCATCGAGGTCGATCCTTCCAAAATCAAAGCCATCCTAGAAATGCCACCACTAAGGACTGAAAAGGAGGTGCGAGACTTTCTGGGTAAAGTGCAATTCATAAGACAGTTTATTGCAAAATTAACCTTGACTTGTGAACCACTATTTGGTCTCCTGAAGAAAGGAAAGAAGTTCCAATGGGATGACCGATGCCAAGTTGCTTTCGAGCAGATCAAGCAATATCTACAGAACCCATCCGTGTTGTCACCGCCAGAGCTAGGGAAGCCCTTGATATTGTATCTGTCAGTAACCGACACAACAATGGACTGCATGCTTGCGTAGGAATCTGAGGATAAAGTGGAGAAGGCTATCTACTACCTGAGCAAGAAGATGCTGAAATATGAGACCCGTTACACTCCGCTGGAGAAGGCTTGTTTGGCCTTGGTATGGGCTACCAGGAAGTTGAGGCACTACCTGTTAGCTCAGTCTGTAATTCTGGTTTCGAGATTAGATCCCATCAAATATCTCTTCGAGAAACCAACGCTTACGAGTAGGTGTAGACACCCCATTTTTAACCGTCCTCAAGACTTGGACGTCACCGCTTGAACACCCGGTGATCATCCTTGTCTGTGTTTGTCTTGAGTTCCCGGAGGTCTCGGCTACGCGCCTTGCCTCAGGATCTCTTGACTTGACTGTTTTGTGTCTGGTTTTACACCAAACACTTGTGTTTTGCCTTGGCGGGGCCGAGAATGGCTTGTAGGCCATCCTCACACTCCACCGGCTGTGTTTTGTTGCCATCGGCCAAATGTTTGGCCGGCCGGCACTATAGATGGTCGACCGGCCATCTTATTTGGTCAAATTGTATTTTTGGCCGGCCGACCACTGTGCATCTCTTTTGCAGATATTTTATGCTAGCTGGCATACACTTTTATGCAAATATTTTTTGGTGAGCTCCGGGATCATTGTGTTTGGGCCTCCTCACCACTGAAGATGGTGCCTTGAGGTCCCAAGAAGGAGAGGGCCACCCCCTCTCCTTATTGTCCTTGAAAAGGGCCATTTTAGCCTCTTGAGAGAGCATCTTGTTTAAGTGTATGTTGGCCATGCCTTAACTGTTTTTTATGCTTATCTTGCCATGATATAGCATTGTTGTGAGTTGGTTTAGGTACACCATGCTTGCTTAGCATACATGCCTTATAATGCCATGTTTAGGCCTTAACATGCTTTAGGTTTTGATCCTTGTTTTAGCATGATTTTGGCCAAGCTTTGTGAAGCTTTTGTGTTTGTTTCAGCATGCTTAAGTTCTGTCTTTGGTTGTTTTGGTCGACCATAACATGCTTAGTATAGCCACCTTGCATTTTGGCTTCTTAGCCTTAGGTGTGTGAGTATGTAGCATGCTTTACTTGCCTTGTTCCAGTGGTTTGGCACCACTTCTAGCATCATTTCAGTCCTCATAGCATGCTTGTATCGCATTTGATGCCCCTTTAATGATTTATAAGGTTGTTGTCTTATGCCCCTTGCTTAGGCCCTTGTATACACTTGCATGTTTAGGCCACTTAGATGCCATCTAGGTGCACCCTTAGCATTGTTTAGGTCTGCCTTCGACCTGTTTTAAGTCCTCTTAGCCTTGTGAAGCTTGGTTGACTTAGCCATGGTTTAAGCCTCCTTGGCTTGCCTTAAGTGTTGGACCTTGTATGCATGCATGTTTGTATGTGCATTTGGCCCCATTTCCATAGCTTATGGCCACTGTTTTAGGCTTGTTTTAGGGCTGCCTAAATTGGTCTAAGTCCATCCCTTAGCATGTTGTTACATGTTTGCACCTTGTGTATTGTTGCATACTTGTGTGTTGTTACATGATTGAATGAAGTCACATGTTTGTTTGCATGATTGAACATCTACATTGTGTCTTGTATACTTGTTGCTTGCATTGCTTCATACCTTGCATTCTTGTTTGCCTAGCATACATTGGTGTTTGCATTCCCATGTTGCATACCTAGCTCACATGCCTAGGATGCATTGCATTGGCGTGCATGCTTTGCCTCTTGATCAAGTGATAGAGGTTAGGCCTTATTTGTTTCTTTGGTTTGCATTTCATTTGAAATCAAGACGCACAACTTGCCTTCTTGGGCCATCACGCATTGAAATGCGCGATTGGTGGTCCGAGAATCAAGGAACATCCTCCTTTGAGTCATAAACATGATAAGGGGTGTGTTTGTGCACACATTTGCTTGAAATGCATTGCCATGCCTTGTTTTGCCCTCTGCTGCTGTCAAAACAGATTCTGCAGGAAGATTTGGCCGGCCGGCCATCTGCAGTGCCGATCGGCCATCCATGAATGGCCGATGGATTAATTTGTGGCCGGTGACCATTCTCCATAGTCGGTGACCAATTCCCTCAGCCGGTGGTGTTCCACAACATTCAGAGAAGCAACCCTGAGATTTGTGCAGTCTTCAGAGAAGGATAACAGTCAAAGCAGAGGCAACTTGTGCATGGCAGTGGCTTTCCGAGCGGAGCCGAGCGTGCATTGCATTGGGCCCTCTTCCCGAGGCTATTTACTGCTTTCATTAGATTAGTTAATTTGTTAATTAATTAATTAGTCTGTAATATTTAATTAGCTTGTAGGTTAATTAAATTGTATTATTCTTTCGGTCCCTCCGAGCGAAGGCAAATTTGTAATAAGTGTGGGTGCGTGTGTGCATGTCTTCCAACCCCCACTTCTTTCTCCCTTTTACTTACCTGCTTTTGATGGTTAGTATTAGGACATGTTTACTTTAGCATACCTTATGCTATGCATGCGTGCATTATTCATTAGTATTGCATGCACCGGGCTCGGCACATCATGCTAACTGCATAAAGTATTTCAAATCTAACTTGAATGCATGCTATTTGTGCATTTTCACATGTCCTCCTTAGATTAGCCGAGCCTATTCTAGATTGCATTCTGTATGCGTTGCATTAGCCACTTAACATGGACTTAATCATGCGTTGATTGCTAACATGTTCTTGATCTTGGCTTGGAGTACATTGTAAGTATTTTATGCTTTAGCATCTCGCATGAGTGTGAATGTTAACATGACAGCATGCTTGCCATGTGGCTAGCTGCTTATGTGATATAAACTGCCTGAATGCCTGTGGGTGAAGGTTGGATTGTTTGAGTTGGAACAACTCGTTGAAATCCGCGTTTTAGCCTACTTGCGAGTAGCAAATTTTAGACATTTTCTAAACAAACGGATAGGCAATGCTTCGTTCCAATTTAGGCGACTTAGTCTATACTTGTTTGCTGTGCGCATCACATAGTAAATCTAGGCTATTAATCAGAATAAGAACGCATAATGTTTTCAAAATCAGATATCATGGTTAGTAGAGGCTGATCTTCGGATTGGGCGAGAGGGGGTGCTCATAGCTGACCTTCCCCAATCGTACCCAAGTTCCCGAGCCGAGGCAACTTTGGTGATGACGAACACGTGGCCTTTGGCACCGAGTCAGGGTTTTCTAAATTCCTCCATTAAAAAATATTTAGGTGGCGACTCTGTATCTGGCAAAGCAGTCCATGTTTGGCATTTCTAAAAAAATATGTTTTCTCAAAACGATTTGCCGAATTTGGACTCTTTGGTTCAGATTAAGAACCGTGACAAAACGAGTCCGAACTGTGGTAGCATAAGTCCCTCGGGGCGCGTCCACAGTTTCTGGCGACTCTGCTGGGGAGGTTAGAGAGCTTAACTCGAACTTGTGATATCCTGCTTTGACTACACTTATGTGTTTCTTTGCATTGCATGTGCATTGGTGCGCCTAGGACACCGTGTTGGCCGTCTGCTATTCCTGAGCGGTTTGCCGGAGGCTTGACTTTGTCAAAGCATGCCATAAGGCTGACCGGTTGTGGGCTCTGCCAGTATGGGAACACAGACCCCGGTTTCACCGGGGCACCCTTTTGATCATTCGACCTAGTACATATTCGGAATCCATAGTGACCATTCCAAACTAGGACAGGTTGCTTACCCGATATACGTTGTTTGAAACCGCTGTGTGCATAGTGAAACCCTAACTCCTGACAAAATAGGACAGGAAAACCCTACCCCAACATAGGGGTGTTTTGGCTCTCTTTTACTTGCTATGTGCTTTTAGAGTGTATCTCTACAGGAACGCACATATCAGTTTGCAAGTTTGAGTATCAGGCCTGAGGGCACCAGTATCAGTATTTGTGAGAATCAGTTATATCTGCGGGTATCCGATTCAGTGTTTCGAGGCAGTGATTTTGGGGAACAGTGATCAGTAGTAGAGTACAGTCGTTCGGCTACACCTGTGTTTGTTCCGTTTGGGCTGAAATGCTGCTTGTTTTTCCTTTCAGTTCAGAGAGTTGATACAGAATATCCAGTATTTTCCCTCGCTAAGGCAAGGCAGATATCTGATCCGTCAGTCACCGTTCAGTACAACGGGTTTATGATGACGCAGAATTCAGAGGAAATCGTGGTTATGACAGCCGCATTAGATCAAGGAATCACCCTGCAAAGCGAGACCAATGTCGATGTGTCACATCCACCCAGGTCGCCTGCTGCGCACCCGGTCTGGGCCCCCCAGTTGTATCAGGCTCCTGAGCCCACCACATTCGAATTGATGGGGATGATAGGTGACCTCCAGAGGTCCGTGGCAGATCTTGCTTACGGAATATCGGCTTCGCCACCAGCTGCACCACATGCCAGAAATTTTGTGTCACAGGAACCCCCGCTATTGGGACGGATTGTAATCGAGCTTAGCCAATCGGAGGTTGCCTCTAGCTATATTAATGACGTGTCAACATCAACCCAAACCCTCGATCAGGCTGAGGCCAGAGGCAAGAACAAAATGGAGGCAGATACCAATCCCATTGAACAACTGCTGTGGACAGTCGAGGCTTTGAAAGCCAGGGGGATGAGTAAACAACAGGTATTCGCAGTCGTAGCCAAGGCTGTGGATGATGTTTTCCCCACTCCAACCGGAGGTAGTACAAGCCAGTCAGAAAACCGGGATGGACCCCGTCATGCCAGAACAGTCCCTTCCACTCCCAACTCTGTGCCTGGGAAAGATCAGAAGGTTAAGGCAGTGCCTGCCGACCCTTTCGCTAGTGCGTCTAGCAAGAATACTCAGACTTCAAAGTACCTACCCCGAGGGCGCAGGGTCTTTCACGCTCTCTACATGCCTTTGTCTAGGGCACTCCAGATCCTAGCCGAAAGAGGGCATCTTAAACCCCTCGAGCCTAGGCCTCTCCCAAAGAATCTCCCTCCCACACATGATGCTACTTTGTACTGCGCGTACCACCAGCAAACTGGTCATGCTACCGATAATTGTTTCCTCCTTCGTCATGAGGTGCAAGATTTGATCGACAATGAGGTTATCCTCCCACCCACCTCAGCCAAGTCTGTTATTACCCAGCTTTTGGATTTTGAGGATACTGCGAGTATGTGATCGAGGTTGGACCACCTGTGGGCGGCGCCCGGTATTTTTGATGTGGCGTCTAGCATGCATTTTTGAGCATTTGCGAATGCTAGTTTTGTAAATACTGGCTTGGGTGTCGAGTCAGTCCTTTGTTTTGTTTTGAATTTGTCTCATCATCTCGAGTCAGTCTTTTTTGTTTAAGGGTCTGTCTTGTTGTAACGAGTCGGTCCCCTTTGTATAGAAGGTGATTCCGGGGTTGTCGCCTTGAACACCGTTGTTGTCTTCTTTTGAGTCTGTCTCTGCTGTAGAGCCAGTTGCAACCAGAAAATCTGAATGAAACAGCTGCGGCTATCATGTTTTCGTGCTTATTGCTAACTTGAGCTAGTTGTGCCAGAGGACTTGAATGAAATGGCGGAGCATCTCACTTACTCTTCTGTGCTCTAAACTCATTGTATTGACCTAAGTTTTTCAAAACTGTTTTTGGAACACTGTGGTGGTGAAAACGAAGAGGAAGGAATTCCTTGGGTTTTACAAAACTTTGATCAATTTGAGAGAAAGTGAGGCATTCTAAGCCTTTAATGAATGAAATCATGCTTGTTAGCGTGAGTACTGAGAAGGACCCTGGCTTGATCCAGATTGGTTCCACACTATCTTCAGCACGAGCGATGTGTCGCTTTCATAAAAACTTTCAAAAACAAAATGTTTTGCGCAGTCCTACGAAGACCTGTGTGGAATCGCTCTTGAGATTGTGCAGCCTAGGATCGCTCTCAGCCTCGAGATTCAATCCATTTGTTTGCAAACCTTGAACCCATTCAGAACGTTCAACAATCAATTATCAAGAGAGGCCTGTGTGGCCAAATTTGAAGCAGCCCTCGAACAAGAGGCACCGAAGTCAGATCAAGAAAATCAGATCTCGCCGGAAGAAGCTTGTGAAGCTAGAACAGAAGCACCCCTTTGACCAAGGGCAAAATGTCCGATGTGCTCGAAGAATCGGAACTGGATCCTTTTGCAAATCGACAATAACAGCCACTCTCCTGGATACGGACGGCTTCGAAACCCTAAAACCATTTGGCATGGACTAGTTACATTTTTACCCTTTGAGAGGCTCGCTGGGCCGAAAACCCGGAAGGGCAACCCAGGCAAAAATTAGAGCAAGAGAAAAATACAAAAAGAATATACAAAAAAGAGATGAAAAAAAAAAAGACGAAAAACAAAAAAGAGGAAAATGCAAAAAGAAAAGAAAGAAAAAAGCAAAAAGAATTGAAAGAGCCTAGCTCGCAAGGTCGAAAACCCGCATCGGGCGCCTTGGCAAAAGTTAGAGCCGAAAAAGTGAAGGTTAAAGTACCCGAGTGTACCTTAGCCGGAACTACGTAAGGCTTGATTCCCATGATTGGGATACGTAGGCAACTTCATCCTGAAGTCCAGCCCCCAACGCTTTCATAGCGATTCCGTCCATGTAATGGTTTTGATCATCCTCGCCTGCTCTGAATCCGATAGTTCGGTTGTGACGCCGTGAACTACGTAGGCTTGATTCCCATGATTGGGATACGTAGGCAACTTCATCCTGAAGTCCAGCCACCAACGCTTTCAAAGTAACTGTGTCCATATATTGGTTTTGACCATCTTCGTCTACTCCGTGTCTGAGAGTTCAGTTGTAATCATCAATGAGGACTGTTTACAAAATGTTGCGGCATCATCCAAACAAGGGGCAACTTTCCATTGCTGTAAGTTGCCATGAGTCGCCATTCAAACCAAGGGCAACTTTCCGTTGCCGTGCAGCTCTTTCAAGCAAGGGGCAATTTTCCATTACCTCCGATCCGAGGTTGTACATCTCAAGAGTAAGTTCCGTGCTCGTTGAGCATTGACCGTTTGCAAAAATAGTTTTTGAGAATTTTTATTGAGGTTGACTATTTTCTCGAAAATTATTCCATCTTTTCCAAAATTGGACCATTTCTAGGGAAAATTTTCAGTACTCATAGCCTAACTTGCATGATTTTCAAATCAAAATCGAACAAGTATGTTAACCTAACTCTGATATTGATCAAAACTGTTTTAGTAGAAAACCAAAAAAAAATGGTCAAAATGATGAACTAGGGGCACGGTTGAGTTAGGCTCCCTGTCTTTCCCCCGATTGTCAATACTTGCCAGAAGGGCACTCTATTCGCCAGCAGAAGGCACCACTGAAGCTGTCAGTAAAGGGCTGAAAGCTCTCAACAACCTCCAAGCAACGAGGTATCAAGCCAAGTGCGAAGCACAAATTGGAATGGATCAAGATAATCCACCCGGAACATCGACTAGACATCCCGGGAAGAAATAGCCACGAGCTAATAGTGTTGGGCATGAACCCACGACCTCCCATTTATCCATCAACCACTTTGGGGAGGGATGAAAAAATGAGAGAGTAAAGAATAGAGAGACGTACGATGCGAGAAAAGGGTTTTGAGAGAAAAACTGAGCCTGAGGGCCGAGTGGTGTGAGAATCACAAATGAGAAAGGGTGGGAAACATACCCGGAGAAACTGGCTCCTCACGAACTGAGAAGTCTCTCGTCTTGGTAACACGTCTGTGTGTCGTGTCTTTTGTTTTGTTGGTCTCGATTCTTGTTTTGAGTCGTTTCGAGTGTCAATGGATGTGTTTAGGTTGTTTACCTTTTTGTTTTCCGTTATTGAGTCTTTTTACTGTGTTCAGTTGTAGGCTCAATACCCAGGTTTGAAAAACCCTTTTTCAAATTTCAAAAACAAATCAGTTTGCGCTCAGAGTGCTGCGCCATTCTCCACATTTATGCGAAGCAAAAGAAGAAAAGGAAAATTTGGGACATCTGAGTGTGTTTCAACTTCGGTAGATTCAACCTTTGTAGTCCGTCTTGACAGATTGGACTGTTTGTTCAGGATCCGCCGTGTGCAGAATGAACCAAGCGTTGTGTTATGGGCTGTATGCAGATTAATCGCCAATAGAGTATGGGTTGTGTGTTCAGGTTGAGCAGTGGTTTGTATGGGTTGTTTTGCTGTTGGCTGGTTCGTTATCTGATTATTACAATGCAAGTGTTCAATTTTCAGACAACAGATCAATTTCATTTACATTGAGGTGCAACATGATGCAATGCGATGCAATATATGAAATGTACAAATGTAACAATTTTTTAGATAAAAAGTTTGTTTCATTTTATTATCTTTTTCAAATACATAGTTTTGGAAACAAAAATCTGCCTGCGACAGTACAAGGTATCCTAGCTACCAGTAACGTACAAAAAAAGAAGAAAAATAGCAAAAATCTGGATCAATGTCAAAAGGGCTCAGGCCTAGGGGTCCGTCCTCGTCCTCTTCCTGGACGAAGATCCAGGAGCATCGTCATTAGCATCGTCATCTGAGTCTGAGCCCGAGTCGCCTTCGGTCTCCTCCTCGGACGACTCTGCCTCTGCCCAGCCTCGGACTCATCATCATCATCAGGAATGGGTGCCCGTGAGCTACTCCCAACATGGGTGCGCCCTGCTTTGGTGCGGGGGTATACTCTGCCATCTCGGGTGGAAATAGAAGGTCTAGCAGGAGCAACTCCAACGGCAGGGATCTGGAAGGGAGGCTGAAAAGTACAAAAGGCAAATGCATCAGTATACTGTGGGCAGTTTATCAGTACAAAATATAGAGTATGAGTACAGTGTATGAATACTGTAAGCAGTTTATCAGTACAGAATGCAGTGTATGAATGCGTGAGTAATGCTATGAACAGTCTGCGGGCTGCAGTATATCAGATGCCATGAGGGTCGTGTATCGGGTGTTGTGTTGACAATATGATGCATCAGATTGTGTAGATTTTGAGACTGCGGTTGAAGAACATACCGGAATGCCATAGATGGATAGAAGGTCAAGGCTCTGCTGGAGCATCCCTATCACAGAAGCAGTCAACTCCAAAGACTGGCGAGTGTACTCGGAAGAGGCCTGCGAAAGGGTTAGAAGCATCAGTATTCTGCGGAATATCGATAAACTGAAATGAAATGACAATGCAAGATGCAAGACGAAGTAGTGCATACCGGAGGTAAGTCGTAGAACCCGACTAACTCATGATCAGCCGGAGGGGGAGCAATGGGAATCTGGTAAGTCGCCCCACCCTGTCCTCGGCATGTCATCGTAGTGGGGAACGCTGGCTAACTAGCCCCCCGTCCCCTCCGAGCTCCACCCTTGCCACGGACTCGAGCTGTCCTCGATGTCCCTGCCCCTGCTCCCGCTCTGGCCGCTGGCGCCACAGGCCTCTCTCGCTCAGCTCAGCGGCCACCGCTCAGAGGCCGCATAATGAAGGTCCGGACGTACTCCGAGTAGTCGCCCTCGCCCCTGAAACCATCTGCCTCCCAGCTGATCGTATAGTCAATCATCTGCTCGGGAGTAAACCTCTCTGTCTCGCTCATATGCTCAGGAGGGTGAACCGGGACTATCTGCTCAGGTAAACCTAGGGTCTGGTGTAGGAAACGCTCACCCAGGTACCAAGCCCGGCAGACCGGGCCCTCTAACAAAATCCTAAAGCGCGAGGTCTCCTCAGCACCGACGAACCGTGCTCGCATCGTCGCTGACAATGGAGCCCAAGGCTGCCAGGTGATCAGAAAATGAAATGCAGTTTGTTATCTACTATTATTGAAAATACAGTGTAAAGCGAAGCTTAAATGAACTGCAAGTTGAACATACCTCTGCGGGGGTGATGGTGTCGAAGTAGCGGCGGAAAAAGATGAACGTCTCCCGGGGCCTCCACACACACCTCACGTCAAAACGGCGTGAGAACGGAACGACAAGAGGGGTCTCTACGTCTGGCAGAGGCGCAAGTCTCGGAAAGTAGGCGTAGACCCACAACTGCAGAGTAAATACCAGTATGCTTATATGATAAAGCAGAATGCATAATAAAACAAAAATTGCAGAACCGTGTATTGTGTAGTGTATTGTGCAGAGTGTACAGTGTGAGCGGTGTACAGTCGGTGTAATACAGAGCATGCGTGTGTCGGGTGTGTAGTATACAGTCAGCATGAAGCAGATCACAGTGTGTGCAGTGTACCGAGTACAGAAAATATAGAACAGAAATGAAAAAACAGGAAAAGGAAACGTACCTCCCAAGCTCGCCAGTAGCCCCCGAGCAGCTGTCCGCTGCAGCGGGAGGCTGAGCTCATGTATCCGTATAGAGTGGCCAAGGCAGCGCCACCCCAGTCGTAGCATAAGATTTGTGTGACATCCACAAGAGCGCTCAGCAGACAGAGGGGCACGGTGTTCGCCCGATCGGCAAAAATGGTCGTCCCCAGCAGAAACATGAGGAAGCCGCGCGCATATCGCTCCACCGCCTCTTGGGTCATCGGAGCCTCCTCAACTAAGGCTGGCTGAACTCTGAACTGGACCTCGAACCACGAATATCTGACGAAGCCGGGGCACGCGAGAGGCGGAACCTCGCTGAGCAGGTAAATCTGAGCGGCCTCCCACTCGTCCATGTCAGTATCAAAATGGATCAGATCACCCCTCACCCCGATACCGATGAGCATCGAGAAATCATAGGGAGTCATCGTCATGTCTCCCGTAGTAGAGAAGTGGAAGGAGTCGGTAGTGTCCCACAACCTCTCCGCTAGAGCGGTAGGGAGAGGCCTACTCGCAGTGAGGCGCGAGAGTCCCCTGCAGAGTGCGCCGAAGCCGGCCTGATCCACGATGTGGTGAACCGCATCGGGTAGCTCCGTGTACCAATCTCGAGCGGCAATGTTTCCATACCCCCGGATGGCATGGGAATCTCCCTATATTCGAAAACAAAACCGTTGCGAAGCAATATAAAATGTACAGTTTTGAAGAATAGTCAAGATTGATGCAAATATAGCGTGTGTGCACGTTTTCAGATTCAAACAAACATTGGGTGTCGGTGTGCTTGCAGTAAACTATAACATGCGATGTGTCAGCGTGTTTGGGTGGTTCAGTATGGATATAGTGTGTGTGCACGTTTTCAGGTTCAAACAAACATCGGGTGCCGGTGTGATTGCAGTAAACTACAGTGTGTGCTGTGTCAGTGTGTTTGAGTGGTTCAGGGCCAGTGCAGTGTGTGTGTACGTGTCAGATTCAAATAGATATCAGTTGCAAGTGTGTTCACAGTCAACTACAGTATACAGTGTATAGGTGTATCCGTGCTAAGTAGTTAAAGAACATAATCAGCTACGACAGTTAAGTGTTCTACATCGCGGAAAATAAAACAGAGGGAAGAATATACCTCGGAAGCACCAAAAGACAGATGAGACGTCGGCTCGCGCAAGAGAAGCTCTGGAGGCACCGCCCTATCGAAGCTCCTGAACTGACGGAGTCCGTCGGGAGACAGGATGTGAATCGCCGGCCGGTAGGTCGCCGGGTCGAACGGAGGGATGCTCAAGGGGAGAAGCTCAGCCCCGGGATCCATCTCATGATCCGGGGGAGTCCCGCCCCGTGGAATATCGTCCGCCATGACAAAGGGGGTGTGAAAATGACCAGGAAAGTGGAAACCAGATGAGAATGCGAAAGGTCAACTAAAAAGTCAACCCCGAGAGGGCAGAAAGTGGCCAGAAAAGGCGGGAAATGAAAGAGGCAAGGAAATCAAGAGAAACTCGAGGGGAACAAACCCTAAAAGGTGGAAATAACAAAAGAAACACCGAAACAAAGAAATGTTCGGTTCAAAATGTTCGAAACGCGAAGAACTTCGCGAATCGAACGATGAAACGAGCGCGAAACGCAAGAAAATAGAGGATCGAAGGGAAGAAAATATCCTAGAGAGAGAGGGTGAAATTTCGGCCAAGGAGAATGAAAAGAATAGGGTTTGAAACCCTATTTTAAAAGACCCAAGGCGAAAGGACAAAACTACCCTGATTCAGCAAGATTTGGCCGGTCGGCTACATTTTTGGCCGGTCGGCTAAATATTTGGCCAGTGGGATGTTTTTATGGCCGGTGGATGGCCGGTGACCTCCCCTTATGGCCAGTGAGCCTCCTACAACCTTGTTTGGGTCAGATGTGTAGTTTGGGGCCTTCATTTCTCAAGACAGTGCAAGAAATGGCATTTCTGAAGCTCAACCAGCCTCCGTTTTGACCTCGGACCGTGTCTTCTGTGCGTGGCACTCGAATATGTGCAAGGCGTCTCCTTTTTGTATCCTTTTGTCTCCTAGAGAGATTCAAAAGTTGCCCTACATGCATAAGTTGCAATGTTTTGTCGTGAAACGCGCGTTGGTTATACGCCATCTCACTCGCCTCGTTACGCACACATCTCGCATTGTCATGCGCACGCCATGCTTGCATTAGTGTGCACATTCTTATGTCGCATTGTCGTGCGCACTTCATTTGCATCGTCATGGGTTTTGAGGGACGTGCGTTATAACGCACATTTGAGTTTAGTTTGCATTGACATGCATTTCAATAGTTGCATTGTCATGCATTTCAAAAGCCGCGCTGTGTCGCGCATTCCAAGTATCATTTGCATTGTCATACACCTCCATTCGGTCTGGTGAGACCTTAAACACGCGTTTCGAGTTCATATGCATTGTCATGCATCTCGAGCGACGCGCATTGTCGCACATTAGAGTTAACATGCATTGTCATGCATTTCTAGCGACGTGCGTGGTCGCGCATTCAAGATCATGTGCATTGTTGTGCACATCAAAGGACGTACGGTATCACGCATTCGCATCAACATGAATCATTTGCATTTTCAAAAAAAACAAAACAAAAGAAATTGCATATGTCATGCATTTCATTGTAAATAATGCATATGTCATGCATATTTCATCGTATATATCCATTCCATTGCATATTTGTAAATATTGCATTGTAGCTTGCATGCATTCACTGCATCACCTCCATCTATGGCTTGCACCTTTCCATGTTGAGCTTGGTCTGGTATGTGCCCATACTTTTCACGTTAAAGCACAGTTCTGCATGTGTACGCGCCTATTCCATGTTGAACTTGGTTTGAGGGTGGCGGCACCTTTTCTGTGTTAGACGCGGTTTGTGTGTGTCCATGCCTTTCCTAGGCAAGATTTGGTTTGGCCCGCGTGCCTTATCCATTATATATATCCATTCCATTGCATATTTGTATATATTGCATTGTAGCTTGCATGCATTCACTGCATCACTTCCATCTATGGCTTGCGCCTTTCCATGTTCAGCTTGGTCTGGTATGTGCCCATACTTTTCACGTTAAAGCACAGTTCTGCATGTGTACGCGCCTATTCCATGTTGAACTTGGTTTGAGGGCTGCGACACCTTTTCTGTGTTAGACGCGGCTTGTTTGTGTACATGCCTTTCCTAGGCACGATTTGGATTGGCTGCATGCCATATCCATTGTATATATTACATTGTAGTGTAATTTTTGCATCCAGCATTAGGATCGTTGTTCTTTCGTTAGCGGGTTATTTCACCACTTATGTCATTCCACCCAATTACTTGTTCTTGTGTCCGTCTACATCACTCATAGTTCTGCATGTGTACGCGCCTATTCCACACTGGTATGTTGGTTTGAGGGTTGCGGCACCTTTTCTATGGTAGACAGACTTGTTACCTCCATCAATCTATTTGACATTTGTGTGGTTTTGAATCGCTCATGATTGGATCATGATTCAATTGCATTGCATTTTCTTTTGCATTATTATGCATAGTTTTGTATATATTGCATATCATTTTGCATTCATTTTGCATGTTATGCATGTTGCTAACGATATCGTACCTGTTAAGTTGCTTTCTTTTTCAGGCACGATATTGTATGTACGGTTCATTTGAGGCTGGTGCAACCAGACGAACCGGACAGGTATTGAATTCTCCGCGTGAGACGTATCGAGAATTGCATAATTCTCTTATATCCTTTCTGCATTGTAGTGTAGTTGTATTTGCGTTTGCTTGCTTAAAACTGTCACATGTTATGCTTCGTTACAGCTTTCTTTGCATGATCATAAGTTATGCTCGGCTTCGTGCATTGTCTTGCATTTTGCCTCTGCCTTCGGGTGCATATCTTTATCTGTAGCTTGTATGCTTTGTCTAAGTCTTCGGCCTTGTCAAAAATGGGTTGTCTCTGGGCTTTGACAGTCACTCCCGTCATTGTCATGACTTTCGAGTTCTGTCACAAAGGGGCAACTGTAGACACCCCATTTTTTACCATCCTCAAGACTTGGACGTCACCGCTTGAACACCCGGTGATCATCCTTGTCTGTGTTTGTCTTGAGTTCCCGGAGGTCTCGGCTACGCGCCTTGCCTCAAGATCTCTCAACTTGACTGTTTTGTGTCTGGTTTTACACCAAACACTTATGTTTTTCCTTGGAGGGGTAGAGAATGGCTTGTGGGCCATCCTCACACTCCACCGGCCATGGCTTGAGGCCACCGGCTGTGTTTTGTTGCCATCGGCCAAATGTTTGGCCGGCCGGCACTATAGATGGTCGACCGGCCATCTTTTTTGGTCAAATTGCATTTTTGGCCGGCCGACCACTGTGCATCTGCTTTTGTAGATATTTTATGCTAGCTGGCATACACTTTGTTCCCCTCCATACACGTGTATGGAGGGATCTCCCTCTTGGCTAGCTTGTCTTGTAAGCTTGCAAGATTGAACCTTCTATAAGAGGAGGCCTCTTCTCCCTCTTTTAGGTTAGATAACATTTTCTAGAGAGCTCTGGTTTTAGGGTTTGAGTTGTGTATCTATCCTATATCTATACCACCCTCTCTTTTGTGTTTAGTGTGTGTTTTGTCTTACTTTTGTGCACAAACACCCACCATCACACCTTCCTTTAGCTACTGAGGTACTAAGAGGTTGTTCTTGAAGTTTTGGAGCTGGTTTGGACCTAAGGAGGCTGCTGGTCCACCATTTGTGAAGAGGGTCTTCAAGGGTAACCACTTTCCCCTTTTATTCCCCATTTTTGCATAGATTTTTTGACTATCTTGCAACTATTTTTAGACTTGGCATATAACATATAAAAGTTCTATTTTTGAGTCCTTTAAATAGTTGTTTAAGAGTGTTTTGAGCTTTGAAGTTGTTTGACCCCTTTTAAGGCTTGTTTGGCCTTTGTTTTTGTGCTATTTTGGTGAGCTCCGGGATCATTGTGTTTGGGCCTCCTCACCACTGAAATCTTGAGGGATTTCAGTGGTGAGGATGGTGCCTTGAGGTCCCAAGAAGGAGAGGGCCACCCCCTCTCCTTATTGTCCTTGAAAAGGGCCATTTTAGCCTCTTGAGAGAGCATCTTGTTTAAGTGTATGTTGGCCATGCCTTAACTATTTTTTATGCTTATCTTGCCATGATATAGCATTGTTGTGAGTTGGTTTAGGTACGCCATGCTTGCTTAGCATAAATGCCTTATAATGCCATGTTTAGGCCTTAACATGCTTTAGGTTTTGATCATTGTTTTAGCATGATTTTGGCCAAGCTTTGTGAAGCTTTTGTGTTTGTTTTAGCATGCTTAAGTTCTGTCTTTGGTTGTTTTGGTCGACCATCACATACTTAGTATAGCCACCTTGCATTTTGGCTTGTTAGCCTTAGGTGTATGAGTATGTAGCATGCTTTACTTGCCTTGTTCCAGTGGTTTGGCAGCACTTCTAGCATCATTTCAGTCCTCATAGCATGCTTGTATGCTCGCATTTGATGCCCCTTTAATGATTTATAAGGTTGTTGTCTTATGCCCCTTGCTTAGGCCCTTGTATACACTTGCATGTTTAGGCCACTTAGATGCCATCTAGGTGCACCCTTAGCATTGTTTAGGTCTGCCTTCGACCTGTTTTTAGTCCTCTTAGCCTTGTGAAGCTTGGTTGACTTAGCCATGGTTTAAGCCTCCTTGGCTTGCCTTAAGTGTTGGACCTTGTATACATGCATGTTTGTATGTGCATTTGGCCCTATTTCCATAGCTTATGGCCACTGTTTTAGGCTTGTTTGAGGGCTGCCTAAATTGGTCTAAGTCCATCCCTTAGCATGTTGTTACATGTTTGCACCTTGTGTATTGTTGCATACTTGTGTGTTGTTACATGATTGAATGAAGTCACATGTTTGTTTGCATGATTGAACATCTACATTGTGTCTTGTATACTTGTTGCTTGCATTGCTTCATACCTTGCATGCTTGTTTGCCTAGCATACATTGGTGTTTGCATTCCCATGTTGCATACCTAGCTCACATGCCTAGGATGCATTGCATTGGCGTGCATGCTTTGCCTCTTGATCAAGTGATAGAGGTTAGGCCTTATTTGTTTCTTTGGTTTGCATTTCATTTGAAATCAAGACACACAACTTGCCTTCTTGGGCCATCACGCATTGAAATGCGCGATTGGTGGTCCGAGAATCAAGGAACATCCTCCTTTGAGTCATAAACATGATAAGGGGTGTGTTTGTGCACACATTTGCTTGAAATGCATTGCCATGCCTTGTTTTGCCCTCTGCTGCTGTCAAAACAGATTCTGCAGGAAGATTTGGCCGGCCGGCCATCTGTAGTGCCGACCGGCCATCCATGAGTGGCCGATGGATTAATTTGTGGCCGGTGACCATTCTCCATGGCCGGTGACCAATTCCCTCAGCCGGTGGTGTTCCACAGCATTCAGAGAAGCAACCCTGAGATTTGTGCAGTCTTCAGAGAAGGATAACAGTCAAAGCAGAGGCAACTTGTGCATGGCAGTGGCTTTCCGAGCGGAGCCGAGCGTGCATTGCATTGGGCCCTCTTTCCGAGGTTGTTTACTGCTTTCATTAGATTAGTTAATTTGTTAATTAATTAATTGGTCTGTAATATTTAATTAGCTTGTAGGTTAATTAAATTGTATTATTCTTTCGGTCCCTCCGAACGAAGGCAAATTTGTAATAAGTGTGGGTGCGTGTGTGCATCTCTTCCAACCCCCACTTCTTTCTCCCTTTTACTTACCTGCTTTTGATGGTTAGTATTAGGACATGTTTACTTTAGCATACCTTATGCTATGCATGTGTGCATTATTCATTAGTATTGCATGCACCGGACTCGGCACATCATGCTAACTGCATAAAGTATTTCAAATCTAACTTGAATACATGTTATCTGTGCATTTTCACATGTCATCCTTAGATTAGCTGAGCCTATTCTAGATTGCATTCTGTATGCGTTGCATTAGCCACTTAACATGGACTTGATCATGCATTGATTGCTAACATGTTCTTGTCTTGGCTTGGAGTACATTGTAAGTATTTTATGCTTTAGCATCTCGCATGAGTGTGAATGTTAACATGACAGCATGCTTGCCATGTGGCTAGCTGCTTATGTGATATAAACTGCCTGAATGCCTGTGGGTGAAGGTTGAATTGTTTGAGTTGGAACAACTCGTTGAAATCCGCGTTTTAGCCTACGTGCGAGTAGCAAATTTCAGACATTTTCTAAACAAACGGATAGGCAATGCTTCGTTCCAATTTAGGCGACTTAGTCTATACTTGTTTGCTGTGCGCATCACATAGTAAATCTAGGCTATTAATCGGAATAAGAACGCATAATGTTTTCAAAATCGAATATCATGATTAGTAGAGGCCAATCTTTAGATCGGGCGAGAGGGGGTGCTCATAGCTGACCTTCCGCAATCGTACCCAAGTTCCCGAGCCGAGGCAACTTTGGTGATGACGGACACGTGGCCTTTGGCACCGAGTCAGGGTTTCCTAAATTCCCCCATTAAAAAATATTTAGGTGGCGACTCTGTATCTGGCAAAGCAGTCCATGTTTGGCACTTCTAAAAAAATCTGTTTTCTCAAAACGATTTGCCGGATTTGGACTCTTTGGTTCAGATTAAGAACCGTGACAAAACGAGTCCGAACTGTGGTAGCATAAGTCCCTCGGGGCGCGTCCACAGTAGGCTAGCCCGTTGATTGCTTCTTCTCTCCGAATTTGATTTGAAATACATGACGCGCAAGTCTGTAAAAGGGAGAGCGGTAGTAGAGTTCCTAGCCGATCCCCCAGTGAAGGAAGATGAAGCAGTAGAGTATATGTTTCCGGATGAAGCCATTCTACTGCTCGAAGAATAGATTTTGACTATGTACTTTGACGGAGCGTCTAACCAGTACGGGTATGGGATAGGGGTGTTGCTGATAGCGCCCGACAATTCCCACATACCCTTAGCTTTCAAACTCCAGTTCAAAGTATCAAACAATGAGGCAGATTACGAGGCATGTATCGCTGGCTTGGAAGCCACCCTGGAACTAGGGGCAAAATGGTTGGACGTCATTGGGGACTTAAACCTCATTGTGTCTCAAGCGAAAGGAGACTGGAAGGTTAAGGAAGAAAGGATGAAAATCTATCACGAAACCCTGAACGTTCTAATTCTCAGGTTTGAGAAGTTAACCTTCACCCATCTATAAAGAGAGAACAACAGGTTCGCTGACGCTTTATCAACTCTATCTTCCATGATAGACATCCCTTTGGGAGTTCGGATACGTCCAATTATCATTGAACAGAGATATGTGCTGGCCTACGAGCTGATTGCCGCAATAGATGAAGTACAAGATCAGAACCCCTGGTACCATGATGTCTGGAACTTCTTGGAAAATGAAGCTTATCCACCAGGGGGCAAACGCCAAAGATAAAAGGGCGATATGACGAATGGCTGCTCAGTTTATCGTTTGCAGGGGTAAATTGTACAAACGGGGCCATCTTGCGATGCATAAACTGTGTGTTGATGCTGAAGAGCCAAGGCGTCTAATGGAGGCCATCCTCGAAGGAGAGTGCGGAGCGCACATGAGCGGAGTGATAACATGCTTTAGGTTTTGATCCTTGTTTTAGCATGATTTTGGCCAAGCTTTGTGAAGCTTTTGTGTTTGTTTTAGCATGCTTAAGTTCTGTCTTTGGTTGTTTTGGTCGACCATCACATGCTTAGTATAGCCACCTTGCATTTTGGCTTGTTAGCCTTAGGTGTGTGAGGATGTAGCATGCTTTACTTGCCTTGTTCCAGTGGTTTGGCACCACTTCTAGCATCATTTCAGTCCTCATAGCATGCTTGTATGCTCGCGTTTGATGCCCCTTTAATGCTTTATAAGGTTGTTGTCTTATGCCCCTTACTTAGGCCCTTGTATACACTTGCATGTTTAGGCCACTTAGATGCCATCTAGGTGCACCCTTAGCATTGTTTAGGTCTGCCTTCGACCTGTTTTAAGTCCTCTTAGCCCTGTGAAGCTTGGTTGACTTAGCCATGGTTTAAGCCTCCTTGGCTTGCCTTAAGTGTTGGACCTTGTATGCATGCATGTTTGTATGTGCATTTGGCCCCATTTCCATAGCTTATGGCCACTGTTTTAGGCTTGTTTGAGGGAAGATGGTGGAAACCTACAAAGATTGGCCAGATAAGCTGTCATTTGCTCTCTAGGGCTACAGAACATCAATTCGAACTTCTACTGGGGCAACTCCGTATTCCTTGGTTTACAGGATGGAGGCTATTCTGCCTATCGAAGTTAAGGTTCCGTCGCTGCGGGTAATGGCTGAGTGCCAGATCACGGAAGCAGATTGGTAGCAGAGCAGATTTGAAGAACTCATGCTATTCGATGAGAGAATGCTAAAAGCACTGTATCACGTCCATGGTTATCAACGAAGAATTGCTAGGGCTTTCAACAAGAAAGTTAAGTCCAGCAATTTGAAACAAGGGGATTTGGTGCTTAAAGACAACCGAGCTCCCATCCATGACCTTAGGGGCAAGTTCAGACCTAATTGGATCGGTCCTTACATCATCAAGTCTATTTGGTCGGGTGGGGTTGTCGTTCTTATGGACCTAGATGACCTTGAATTCTCCCAACCAGTCAACATGGACAAGTTGAAGAAATACTATCCATGAGAGGCTCACTAGGCCGAAAACCCCAAAAGGGCGAGCTAAGCAAAAGTTAGAACACAGAAAATTTGAAATAAGAAAAACTGAGCTTGCAAGGTTGAATACCCATAAAGGGTGGCCTTGGCAAAAGTTAGAGCGCAAAAGGAGAGTGTTAAAACCCGAGTGAACCTGAACCGAACTACGTAAGGCTTGATTCCCATCTTTGGGATATGTAGGCAACTTCATTCTGAAGTCCAGCCATAAACACTTCCAAACAACTGTGTCCATGTGATTTTGTTGGTCATCTTTGTCCATTCCACATCCAAGAGTTCGGTTGTGATCTCCAGTGCAGTGCAGTGCTATTCAAACAAGGGGCAACTTTCCAGTTATTGGATTCGAGGTTGTGCATCTCAATGATAGATTCCGGGCAAGTCCAGTCGTGATCTATATCGAAAATGGTTTTGAAAAAGTTTTAATAAAAGTTGACTTTGTTCAAATTAATCTTTTTACAACTTAGATCTTTTTTGGACCAAATGGAAAATTTTCAGTACCCACAACCTTCAATTTCATTGATTTCAACACAGAGTTCCCCGACTCTTGATACAAATTAAAGTTGCTTTTTATTACATTATTACATTTAAAAGAAAACTTGAAAGTACAAATTAAAGCAATAAACTAGGGGCATAGTCGGGGTTCTTGCGCCCCCTCCCAGAGCTTGTGGAAGTTTCAACTGCCAAAGTAGGCCCGGTTTGTGCCTCATCTTCAAGCCAAGTGTAACAAGCCCGCGGGGGACCTCGCTACAGCTCGGACTCGATTTGTGTCACGGTTCTTAATCTTGAACCAAAGAGTCCAAATCCAGCAAATCGTTTTGAGAAAACAGATTTTTGAAAGAAGTGCCAAACATGGACTACTTTGCCAAATACAGAGTCGCCACCTAAATATTTTATTTTGGGAAATTTAGAAAACTCTGACTCGTTGCCTAAGGCCACGTGTCCGTCATCACCAAAGTTGCCTCGGCTCGGGAACTTGGGTACGATTGGGGAAGGTCACTTCGTGAGCACCCCCGCTCGCCCGATCAAAGATCGGCCTCTACTAACCATGATATCTAGTTTTGAAAACATTATGCGTTCTTATTCCGGTTATCAGCCTAGATTTACTATGTGATGCGCACAGCATACAAGTATAGACTGGGTCGCCTGAATTGGAACGAAACATTTCATGTTTGTTTTGAAAATGATTTGCTACTCGCAAGTAGGCTTAAAATGCAGATTTTGCCACCCTCAGGTGGGCTTTAGAAAAGATGGTTTTGCCACTATCTAGTGGGCTTAAAACTCACAGTGAATGAATTGTTCCAATCTAAGTAACCCAACCTTCACCCACAGGCATTCAAGCAGTTATATCACATAAGCACATAGCCTCATGGTAAGCATGCTATCATGGCAGTCACTCACACGCATGCAAGGATGCTAAAGCATAACCACTTACCGAGTACTCCAAGCCAAAACAGAAGCTAATTAGAAATCCATGCATGACCTTAATTATACAGAAATGCCTAATGCAACACATGCAAGATGCAACTATAGCAGGCTCGGCTATTCTAAACATGGCATATGAGATGCAACAGCTAACAAGTATTCAATTTTGAATTGAAATACAAATGCAGTTAGTATGATGCGCCGAGCCCGGTGCATGCAAAACAGATGAATGAATGCAAACATGCTATCATACCGTATGCTATTTGAAATATGCCCTAATCTAACCATCATAAGCTGGTAAATAAAAGGGAGAAAGACGTGGGGTTGGAAGACATACATCGCACGCACGCACACTTATTACAACATTGCCCTCGCGCAGAGGGTCCAAATAAATAATATACAGTCCCAAATGAATAAATAATACAGTCCCGAATAAATACAAAAATCCTAATTAATTAACAAATTAACTAAGAAAGCAGTAAACTAGTATGCAGGCTGGGGACTGCCTCAGCTCTGCTTCGGATGATGGATGATGCATGTTCGGGTTGCTTTGGTCGGAAAATCCCTTGCGATGCCCCGGTTAGCCTCTGTTTGCAATTGTTCTTGGAATGCGTGCCAAGCTCCGGAAGGCTGCTGATTCTTGATTTGCTGTAACAGAGAGCAACAAAGGGGCATGGCAAAGTATTTTCACATATGTATGCATGTCTCGATCCTCGTGCCACCAATCACGCATCTCGATGCACGGTGGCCGAGGAGTCGATTTGCACAACTCAATATGAGATGAATGCACGTATGAACACAACAGGACCGAGATTCCATCATGGATAATCCGGAGTGTCAGTGACTGGGAATTGAGACACGTTTCGTCACTCAGAGTACGAAACGTCCCTCGTTTTCCGTGCTCGGGCTAACTCCTATCCCAAACACAATGCAATATGCATGACATGCATGAATGCAACTAATATGCAACCTAACATACACAATGCTATGAAATGGCATACACAATGCTCGATGTAACATGGCATACACAATGCGCTAACATACAACCTAGCATACACAATGCTATGGAATGAAATGGCATACACAATGCAATATGGGCTTACACTAACATGAGTGGACCTTAGCCATACTCACATCAGAGGCCATAAGATGAAAATGAGACTCTCGAGATGCGTGCACGCATGCACACAAACCGAGGACCGAACCTAAGGCACGAATGCCACTCTGCCAAAGCATGGTAAGGCATGGAACATGATATGCAAACAAGCAAATTTCAGCACTGAAATATGATACAAAACAGCTCCGAAACATGGAAACATGGTACCCGATGCATGAGATGAACCCCGAAACTCAAAACTAGGCACATAGAATGACTTATAGCTATACAAAGCATGCATTATTTGATCATGAAGTATGAAGAAAGAGCCAAGGCAGTCCCAAAATATGAACATTTCTAGTTCAAAGCCTGGCCAAAAGATGCTAGCAAGATGGACTAAAATAGCATGCAATTTCGACTAGCAAACATGGTTTTCATGGCAAGTATATGATGCACATGGAATCTGACCAAACCATCAAAAATTAGTGAATAAATTACATGAAAATAGGCCCAAATAACCACTGATATACAACCATGGCATGCAAAAATGATGAGTTACTTTAGAGGGCATACAAAGGGGTTATTAAGCACATGCAAGATAGATATGAAGCATGACCAAAAAAACTCTGGGAATCAAATATGGTAGTCCCAAAACTCACAAAATTGGCCCTGAAATCAGTCAACGAGGCATACAAAGAAGGGTCCCTTTGAAAGGCCAAAATGGCCATCAAACAAGTCAAGGTGAGAGGGGGTCACCCCCCTCTAATTTGGAGGCTCAAAAAAAACATCAAAGCCACTAGAAATCCACTGGATTCCAGTGGCTAGAAGGCCAAACAAAGCATGCACCAAGAGCTTAGGTATAAGGCTCAAAGTAAGAAGCAAACAAGCATACAATGGAGCATATGACCTCAAAAAAAAATGGGACCTTAAACAAACTTGAATATGAGATTAAAACAAGACATTTTTCAGTTTATGACAACTCTAAAAAATGAACACAAGTAGGGCTAATCTATCATGCAAAAATGGCCCTAAAAGAGATATTAGAGGCAAGGGACAGAATTTGGCCCCAAATAGCAAAGAGCCCCTTAACAAAGTTGAAGAGGAGCTCAAAACATGACACTTTACAGTTTACATCAAGCCACGAAAATAAACACAAGTGAGGCTAAACTATCATGCAAGAAAAAGGCCTAAAAGAGGGATAAAGAGAAAAGTGGCAGCAGGGGACCTCAAACAGCAAGAGGTCCTTGATCAAACATGTAGAGGGGCTCAAAATATGACTTTTTGCAGTTAGGGTCGGGGCCCAAAAATGCTCAAAAACAAGGCTAATATATCATGCAAGATTAGGCCCTAAAAGATAGATAAGAGGAAAGGGATAGTAGATGACCTTAAATAGAGAAAGGTCCTTAATAAAACATGGAGAGGAGCTCAAAATATGACTATTTACAGTTTGGGTCAGAGTCCAAAAATGTAAGTAAGTATGGCTTAGATATGAAGCAAGAAAAGACTAGAAAAGGGAAAAGGAGAACTCACCCTTGTAGAGCAGCAAAACAGCAACTCTTGGACCAAATTTCTGAGCTCTCAACCTCTTCAAAACAGTCCCAAAATGCTGGAATGGAGGATGGAGGTCTTGTGCTATGGGTTGGTGTGTAAATGGCCAAGAACCAAGGGAGTTTTGAGGCTTGGAAGCGAGGGAGAGGGAGAGTTGCGTGCAAAGGCTCTAAACAAAACTTTTTTCACCTCCAAAATGCAGCTGGAGCTGCTGGTTTTATAGAGGGAGAGAAGGGAAAAATGGGGGGGGGGGGAAAATCAAATTCAAATTTCCCCCCCAAAAGGTTGACCCTCGGGCATAGGGCCTAGAGGAAAACAAATTGCAGTTCTAGAACACACTTGGGGAGGGGGTCATGGCCGACCAGCTCAAAAGGGCAAAAAAGGTCATCCAACTAGCTAGGTGGCCGGCCGGCCACATTTTCTGGCCAGCCTGCTACTTTTTAGGGAAAAAAATGGGTCTGCCGGAAAGAAAGGTGGACGGCCAGTGATTGGGAAGTCCAATGGTGGCTGTTCAACTGTCCAAATTGAAGCCCCGGAAGTTAGCTTTCCAATGGCGCAAACCTTACATTAAAATTCCTCCTGTGGAAAAAGTTATGCCCTTTTTGGTGAAGCCGCGCAGATTCGGTTCAAACGGAGTGATGCCCTACTTCAATCAACCATATCTCCCCCGTCCGGAATTGGATTTAGGAGATTCTTGAGTGAAAAATGAAGCCCCGGAAGTCTTATTTCCAGCGGTGGTGGCCTCATAGCTTGATTCCAAGTATGCAAATGAATAGGCTCGATTCGGCGAGGGCTGCTCGACCCTTTCTTAACGATTCATGCCCATTTTGTCCCCCAACTGGATTTCTTCCCTCTTCTCCTCTTTTCTTCAACTCCAAACCCCTAAGCAAGGTGTTTTGAAAGATTCTTCAAAGATTTCATCTCTCTTTCGTTCATTTCTACTTTGTCTTTGCTCGGTTTACCGAAAAACGCAACATTTAACGAAATGCGAGCGTTGGAACATCGTAGAAACTTTATTTCAAAAACGTTTTGAAAGCGAGGGTTTTAAGGTCTAAAATCTTTTGATCAAGATTGTTTTGGTCCAAAAAGCGGTATGAAGTTGAGCTTTGACTCTCTCATTGCCGAAGAAACTGAACCTTTGCCCTGCACATCTTTCAAAACCATCAGTCGCGTCCAAGTCTTAAAGGCGGTCAAAAATGGGGTGTCTACACCAAGTTATACATTCGCCAGAAAGGGCACAACTAAAATTGGGAGCGGGGGCCAGAAGTTCTCTAGTCCTCCATGCAGTGGTATACCGAGCTAGCTGTGTGCCTCGGATAAAAAATGAAGCTGGGTACTCTATCCCCTCTTCCAGGCAAGTCTGGTCGTGACTGAACTGACGCTTGAATCGAAATGGGAAATAGAAGACACAGTGTGTCAAGCCAACCAACTGAATGCCAGGCTGCTGGGACATGCTGTAGCTCATCTCAGGCAGATCAAACCAGGGGCAGCTCCAAGCAATGTCAACAGCAGATCAGCTGCACATCCAGTGGCACCACCATCCCTCGTTTGGGAAGTCAACTAGCCATGGGCGAAAGAAGTAGCCACACGCTGAATACGCAGGACAAGCATCCACTACCTTCAACTTCTCCATCAGCCATACCTGGGGAAGGATGAAAAACAAGAGAGATTAAAGAATAGAGAGGTGTATGTGGAGAGAAAAGTAACAAAGGGTTTTGAGAGAAAAACAGAGCCTGAGAGTCGAGTGATGTGAGAAACACCTATGAGAAGGGTGAGAAACATTACCTGTAGCAGTAGGGGACTCCCTGCAAACTTGGTTGTCTCTTGGCGGTAGAAAGCACATGTTACACCGACACCCTTTTGGTTAGAGACATTGGGTTGTGTGCCTGGTGTTTATACCACCCTTTGGTTAGAAGCATTTGGGACATGTGTCCGACGCTTATACCACCCCGTTGGTTAGAAACATTGGGTTGTGTGCTCGATGTTTATACCTCTCTAGTTGGTTAGAAGCATTTGGGACGCGTGTCTGACGCTTATACCACCCTGTTGGTTAGAAACATTGGGTTGTGTGCTCGATGTTTATACCTCTCTTGTTGGTTAGAAGCGTTTGGTCTGTGCTCAACGCTTATACCTCTCTTGTTGGTTAGAAGTGTTTGGACTGTGTTTTGACGCTTATGCTACTCTGTTTTGGTTAGAAACATTGGAATGTGCTCTGATGTTTATACCGCCCTTCCATGTTTACACCACTCTCTTTTCCCTCTCGTATGTGGCGCGTTAGGATGCTTTGGTTAAATGCATCTGGACGGATCCCATTGCTTATATCGCTCTTTGTTTCGATTCCATAATATTTGGATGTGTTTCAATGTCTATTGTGCGCTCCTTAGTTCGGAACCTTAGGGTGTGTCCCTGGGTTCACACCATTTCTTTCCTCGTGTGCGCCACGCGTTGGGATCTTGTTAGCCACCTCGGATGCGTCCGATGGTTGTTGTTGTTCTTTACCTTTTCTACGTGAGGCGCAGTTTAGATTGCATAATTTTCTTACGTCCTTTCTGCATGAAATGTAGTTCGGTTTGTAATTCTCACACGTGGCGCGTTTGCTTACTTGCTTATGTACGAGTTTCCTGTAGCATTTCTTTGCATAGTATTTGCATCTAGATGTTTCATTACATCCCTCATTGCATGATCATGAGTTATGTTCTGCATTGTGCATATCTTTTGCATTTTGCCGTAGCCTACGGGCGCATCTTTATTGTTATCTTACTTGTTTGTTTGAGTTTTCGGCCTTGTCAAAAATGGGTCATCTCTAGGCTTTAACATTCACTCTCGTCATTTCATGACTTCCGAGTTCTGTCAAAGGTGGGCAACTGTAGACACCCCATTCTCGACCGACCTCAAGATTTAGATGTCATCATTTGTGCACTTGATGTTTGTGCCTGTGCTCGTTTTGAGTGCCCGAAGCTCTCGGCGGAACGCCTTGTCTTTGAGCCTCTAAACTCTCTGTGTTTTAGCCTTGTTTTTGGGCCAGACCTTAATACCCCTTGCCTGGAGGGAGGAAAGGCCTTGTCAGCCACTTTTTCTCCCTGTCGGCCATCTGAGGTGGCCGGTCGCCTAAGGAAGGTGGCCGACGGCCATTTTTCTCTTTTTTCAGATATTTGGTGTGGCAGCTGTGCCAGCTGTTAATCATTGAAGTCATCCTCCATACATGTGCATGGAGGGATGGAAACAAGCCTTAGGCTTGTATTTCTATATAAGGGGAGGTTTCCCCCCCATTTTGAGGGTTACAAAATTTGTGAGCAAATTTTCCTCTCTCTCTCTAGAATCCTATCCCTCTTCCTATTTTGTGCTTGAAAGTGGGAAATCTCTACATATTTGCATACAACCCCTTAACCAAATTAGACCACCCTGTAGCTGAGGTTCTTGGAGGTCTCATTTGAGCTCTCAAAGCTGGTTTTGGCTCAGAAAGTGGCTATTTGTTGCTGTGCTTCAAAGGTTTAAAGCTTACCCCTTTCAAGCTTATTTTTGTACACTAGTTTGGCCACCTTTGCATATTGTTTTTGGCCTAGTTTTCAACTACAAAAACCTCTATTTTTAAGGCTTAAAAATGGTGGTTTAAGGCATTTTTGGAGTTAGGGGTTGTCCACCCTCCTTTGTAGCTTGTTTGCTAAGTGTTATACCATCTTTTAAAGCTTTTAAAACAATCTTTTTGTGGCCTTTTAACCACTGAATTCCAGGGGAATATCACTGGCAAAAAGTTGGTTTTGAGGTCCAAAATAGGAGGGGGTGGCCTCCCCTCGTTGTATGTTGTTTGTATATGTAGATGGCCTAGGATGTGAGCATGCTTTTCTACCTTTTTGTAGCTTAGTTCAAGCATGTTTTTGGCTTTATTTTGACCTCCTTTAACTCTGTTTGCTTTAACTCTATTTTTGGCTGGTTGGTTCAATTGTTGCTTGCTTTTTGTACTTGTAGTGCAATCATGCTTACTAGCCTAGCATATTTGATGATTTAGCCTATTGTTCTAGCTTGTGTTAGCTTTACTCCAGCACATTTTTGCTATTGATTTAGCATGCTTTAACTCTATTTTGAATGGTCTTGGTCCTTTAAGGCCTTCCATGCATGGCTGTGATGTAGTTGCCTTCACTAGCTTTGAATTTTAAGGCCTCCAATATGTTTTGCATGAGGTGATTGCATGATATAGCATCCTTTAACATGTGGTTTCAGTGCATATACCTCTATCATACTCTCACATATTTCACTTTTTCATTGCTTTTGAGGGTTGTGTGTTGTGCCTTGTTTGTGGGCTAACATGTGTGCATGTTTTCCTAGTCTTTTGAGCTTCAATCTCAGCATGTTTAGACCATTGTTTTGGCATGTTTAAGCTCTGTCCAGAGCTGGTTTAGTTATTTGGGCTCGATAACACATGCCACTAGTGTAGTGCTCTTCACTAGCTTTAATGTTTTGGCTTTTACCATGTTGTGCATGTGTTGCTTGTAAGTTTTAGCATTATTTTTCATGCCATTTCAGCACTGAAAATTTTGTAACCTCCATCATTTCTTCATTTTTCTCTTTGTTTGGAGGGTTGGTAGACCTTATGCTTATGTTTAAGCTTAGAATAGAGCTTGTAGTCAATGGCTTAAACTCTCTTTGAGGGTTCCTCCTAGCCAAAGGCATGAACTCTCTCATGTCTTAAACCCATCCTTTGGTTGACCCCTCTCTCATTAGAGGACAATCACTTTGGAAAAATTGACTAAAGAATGGCTTGGTAATGCTAAATGAGTAAATAAAATTGAATCAAGTAAAACATGAACAAGATAAGCATGTTGTTTGGATTGCATGTGTTTGGATCGGACGTTAATCCAAACACAAGAAATGCGAGACGTTTCATACTCAAAATGATGAAACGTGTCACATTTCTTGGTCGCCGTCACCCTTGATCATGCATGATAGGGTGGTGGGCTTTTGGGTCTTATGTGCGCATTCATTAGCTTGTACAAGCTTGATCCTTTGGCCATCATGCATTGAGATGCTTGATTAGTGGCTTGAGAGCCAAGCGCCACACTCCTTTAAGCTTGAGAAATGATGAGGAGAGTGGCAGTACATGCATTTCCTACAAAATGCCTTGCTTTGCCTCGGTTGTTCTCTGTTGTAGCAAAAACAGCATTTTGGAAAAGCAAGTGGCCGACCGGCCACTTGAGGTAGCCAACCGGCCACCTAAACTTGCCGACCGACCAGTTAGGGTGGCTGACAGCCATCTTTTGTGGCCAACAGGCCACCAGTTCATTTCTATGCAAGAGGGACCTGTTTTGAAGTAAAGACAGTCTGGAAGGATTTTCAGAAAACAAGGCAAGTGCAAACAGAGACAACCGACTGCAAGGCAATGGCTTTGCGGGAGGAAGGCAACCGAGCATACGTGTCTCCCTCGCCCGTGAGGCCACTTTATTGCTTTCTTAGCTAGTTGTAGCTAATTATTACATGTGTTGTAATTTAATTAGTTTAATCTGTTCTGTAATATTTTGATTAGCTTCGCGTAGCTAGTTATTTCAATTGTGTTGTAATAATATTAATTAGCTAGAATAGTTAATTAGTTTCATTTTGTAATAATTAGCTTAGCTTAGCATAGCTTAGCTTATTCATTCAGACCCTCCTTCGCGAGGGTACAATGTTGTAATAAGCGTGCGTGTGTGTGTGCATGTCTTCCAACCCCACGTCTTTCTCCCTTTTATTTAACCGCTTTCAATGGTAAGTTTAGGGTCATTTTCAATTAGCATACGTTATGCTTGCATGTTTGCATCATTCATTTGTCTTGCATGCATCGGGCTCGGAGCATCATTCAAACTGCATCGTATTTGAACACTTCTTTGAATACATGTTATCAAAGTGTTGCATTCATATGCCATAGTAGATAGCTGAGCCTATTTAGTTGCATTATTGCATGCGTTGCATTAGGCATCTTGAACATAGTTAGGATCATGCATTGTTTCTAACTAGTTTTCTGTTTTGGTTTGGAGTACGCTGTAAGTTTTATGGTTTAGCATACTTGCATGAGTGTGAATGTTGCCATGATAGCATGCTTACCATGAGACTATTTGCTTAAGTGATTAACTGCATGAATACCTATGGATGAAGGCTTCATTACTTGAATTGGAACAATTCATAAAATGTGAGTTTTAAGCCTACTTTGCAAAGTGGCAAAATCATCACGTTTTAAGCCCACTTGAGGGTGGCAAATCTGTACTTTCGCCCACTTGAGGGTGGCAATTTCAAACCATTTTCGAAAACAAATATGAGTTGTTTTGTTCCAATTCTTGCGATTTAGTCTATGCTTGTATGTTGTGCGCATCACATAGTAAAGTTAGCCAAATAACTGGAATAAGAACACATGTGTTTATGAAACAACATATCATGTTAGTAGAGGCCGATCTTTTGATCGGGCGAGTGGGGCTGCTCATTTCAGGACCTTCCCCTCTCGTACCTAAGTTCCCGAGCCGAGGTAACTTTGGTGATGACGGACACGTGGTCTTTGGCACGAGTCAGGGTTTCCTAAATTTCCCAAAATAAAATATTTAGGTGGCGACTCTGTAATCTGGCAAAGTAGTCTAGTTTTGGCATTATTTGATTCAAAATCTGATTTTCCAAAATGATTTGCCGGATTGGACACTTTCGTGTTTATTAGTCTCACAATGCACTTTGTGAGATTAGATTCAGAACCGTGACAGGAGTCCGAACTGTAGGATCAATTCGCGCCTCTCCGAAAGGGGGCGTGCGAAGAAAGTCGAGTCTACAGTTTCTTGTGACTCTGCTGGGGATTTAGAGAACTTGACTCGAACTCATGATATGTTGTTTTATTTACACTTATGTGTTTCTTTGCATTGCATTTGCATTGGTGCGCCTATGTCACTGGGTTTGCCATCTGCTATTCCTAAGCGGCTTGCCGGAGGCCTGCTTGGAAAAGCTTGCCATAAGGCTAACCGGTTACGGGCTCTACCACGATAGGAACACAAACCTTGGATCTGGATTACCACTGTACCGTTTGATCCTCCTTTCACTTCTCGGTGTTAGGAGCGAGAGGTATATTAGGTGGTCTTGTTGAGGCACCTTTTTTGACCATTTGACCTAGTTGCATATCGGAAGCCATAGAGACTATTCCAAACTAGGACAGGTTGCTCACCCGAATGCGGGATTGTTTGAAACCGCATGCGTGCGTAGTGAAACCCTAGCTCCTAACGAAATTAGGACAGGGAAACCCTACCCCACTGTAGGGTTGTTTTGGCTCTCACTTGCTTGCTATGTACTGTTAGAGTGTGTCTCTGCAGGAATGCATGTATCAGTTGCAAGTCTGGGTATCAATTTGGGGGTATCAGTTTTTAGGCAGGATGTTTGGGGGCAGAAATCAGTGTTTGAGTACAGATTGTCCAGCTTATTATTTCAACTGTGTGTTGTCTTCATCTAAGCTGAGATGCTGTCCTATTTCTTATTGTTGTTTCTTTTTTTGCTTTATTTTTCTTTTTGCAAGATAGTGTTTCACAATTGCTTCCGATGAGGCAGATACCCCTTGAGCACTCTGGACCAGAGGTAGAAGGCTTTACAGATACAAGACGGAGGGCAGTCGGGCATAGAGTACCAGTACAGCAGCCGCCAGTTCAACGGTCGCTATCTACCTCACATGTGCGCAATTAGGATCAGTTTTCTGTTTCTGCCTCGGAAAGAAGGTATACACATGTCTGTTCAGACAGATCAATACCCCTCAGACAGTATGAAAGAAATGATGCGTCAAATCCAACAGACCATGGAGGCCATGCAGCGGGATGCTACTCGCCAAGCAGAAATTACAGCTCATCAAAGAGAGGTTATAGCCCCGCAGGCAGAACTCATTGCTAAGCTTCAACAGCAATGACAACCACAACAAGCCGGAGCTTCTGCTTCGCACCCACCCCCACCTAGGGTTCCAACACCCGAGAATACAGCTAATGTCCAGGAGAATACGGACATCCCAGTAGGGCCAGTCCCACCACAGACTTCTAAAGCACTGGCCTACCCAACAGACACACCGTTCGAGTTTGAGGTCGATCCTACCACTTTGAAAGTAAGCAAACTTGAAAAGCTATTTAAACGAGCTCAGGGAGTCAACTCGATCCCAGATATAGAGGATGGCTACACAGATTCGGCGGTGACATTGCCGGATAGATTCAAAATGCCTCACATAAGACCGTTTCGACGGCTCGGGTGATCCTATGGTTCACTTGAGGCTATTTTTTGATATTTTGCGGCCGATGGGCTTGACTAGGTTACAGAAATTATCCCTCTTTGGTCGGACCCTATCGGGTATTGCGGCCATCTGGTATGCCAAACTAGAGGATTCTGTGAAAAGGAGCTGGGAGGAGATGGTCGAGGCCTTCATTGCCTAATATTCTTACAACACCCAAATCGAGGTAATAACTCGTGATCTCGAGGCCACTCGACAGGAGCCGAAGGAAGGCTTTTCTAATTTCATCACTAGGTGGAGGGCCAAGGCCTCTATGATGACTACTAGGCCAGCTGAGAAAGACCAGATAAGAATGGTTGTGCGAAATCTGCAGCCGAAGCTGATGCAGAAGACGATTGTCCTACCCCTCCCCACCTTTGCTGATCTGCATAAGATAGGGGTACAGATAGAAGATGCTATGAAACAGGGTCTGATTGAGCAAGAAAAGGAGCAGCCCAAGTAGGCGTTTACAAGCAGTTCGAATGCAGCTACGAGTAGCAATGTAGCTGCGAGAACTTCTGACGTCGGCATGCTCACCACCACGCCAAAAACAGCTACACCCTTTACTGACACATCTGGAGCCACCATACAACCTGCAAAGTACCCAACCAGGGGCCAAAGGGTTTTTACCCCGCCTTACATGTCTCTGTCCAAAGCCCTGGGGGTTCTAATCAGAAAGGGGCATCTGAAGCCCCTAGAACCATGCCCATTGCCAAATCCCCTCCCTCCTACACATAACCCGGCCAAGTATTGTGCCTTCCATCAGCAGCACGGTCATGACACCGACTTCTATTTTAGACTTCGTCATGAGATTCAGGATCTTATTGACAACAAGGTGATAGTACCTCCTGAGAAGCCAAACGTCACCACAAACCCTCTCCCACCACATAACCAACCCCCTCCTCCACCCAGGCAAGTGAACCTGAACCAAACAATGGCCGTCCCATACAACCCCAGCATATACATCACTTCTTCCTACTTGCCTAAGCCGGCGTTGTTCATCCCATAAAGCACAGACTTGTGCATGATGAGCACGTCCCTACCCCAACCTGAACTCGTGGTGGTGGCTGTGGTAGAAGGCATGCCTGAGGGTGCCATGAACATAACTGAGAAAGCATACAACCCCTGCTGCTACATCGTGCCAACTAGCCAGACCAAGCCGAGGGTGGAATTACCAATAAGGATAGAGGTAAATGTAGTCCGGGAGGATAGGTTGAGCCAGGGGCTGGATGATTTGGCTGAGTTGGAGGAGGATATCATTAACCTGCATTTCTTTGATGAGCAGGACCTGGTGGATATACAAGTTGGTTAGTTTGATGTGAACAGAGCAACGGACAATACATGGTGGCTTAGTGACGAGCCAGATATTGATAAGGGATCCCTACCAAAGTAGGAACAGTCAGAAACAGGAACATCTGCAACGACCGGAACGGTCGAGAACAAGGGGGAGTTGCCAGAGAGCACCGGTGCTGAGAATTTTGCTCAGGAGTTGGGCTGTTTATGTACAGCTGACACTGAACAAGAGGCCGTGTCGAAGCGGTTTGAACGAGAGAGAATCGAGAATGATCAGATGGCTAGAAAAGCCAAGGGTCTTGCGGGGATAGAATGTGTTGAGAACACGGGAACAATTATAGTGGAACTGGCCAGTTGTTTGTCGATTGCCGAGGGAATGTGATGGGAAGACGATGATTTGCGTCTCACCCATACTGATGAAGATTAGGGGCACAACCAACCAGATGATACTTGGTACACCGAGGACGTAGACCATATGACCCGGAGTGGGTGGTACTTTAAGCTTCCACACTTGGACTAGCCAGAGGTATCAGGGAAAGACAAGGAAGCAGAGAAACAGAAAGATAAACTGCTAGAGGAGGAAGCTGTACTGAAGCAACTAAAGAAAATTCAAGCAGACATCTCCACCTGGGAACTGCTCATGGCCTTGTGGGCTCATAGACAAGCCGTCCTATCAGTAATGACAAGGCTAAGCTTTCTATTGATACAACCCCGGAGCAGTTAGTAGGACTATTGTTTTTTGGTGGCGCTTCACTGACCTTGACATTAATAGACAAAGAATTACCGCCTGAGGGCTCTGAACACAACAAGCCGTTATACATCTTTGTGGAGTGTAAGGAGAAGTGATACCGGTTGTCTTGGTTGATACGGGATCTGCAATCAATGTGTGTCCGTCGCGCACGGCATACGCTATCGGTTTGAAGCCGGCAGATTTCGCACTAACAGCCCAGGTGATTCGAGCTTATGATAACTCAAGTTGGGAGGTGATGGGGACAGCACGGATCAAAACTCAGGTTAGCCTAGTGCAACAAGACATCGAGTTCCATGTCTTGGATGTTCCAGCCACCTTTAATCTACTCCTTGGACGGTCGTGGCTGCACCAAGTGAGAGCTGTCTCTTCCACTTTACACCAGATGTTGAAGTACCACCATGGGAAGGGGGTAGCAATTGTTTTTGGAAACTTTTCCATACAGCCGCCGCCAGAGGTTACTATACTGGTCTTGGAAATTGTGCACGACGAGGAGGATGTCTTTTTGTCCAGGTTCACCTTGGCCAAGGCTCGGGTGGTGCAGGATATTTTGGCTGTTGATGAGGGACTGTATGTCAGTGCGGAATCTATCTACCTCATGAACAAGCTTCAACACATGCCCGGAATGGGATTGGGAAGGAATAGCCGAAAGCGCGTCGCTGCATTGGTCGAAGTGCCACACAACCCTTATACCTTTGGTTTAGGTTACACGCCTACCAAAGAGGATTGGGCAAGGAAAGGAAAGGAAATGGCTGGAAAAGCCAAGGCTAAGCAAGCCGAGAAGCACTACGAGTTGGTGCACAGAGCTATCCAAGGAACCCTGAACGGCCGCTTTGTCCGGAAGGGGGAAGATTTCCCATTTTGTGGCTTTCCGGAGCCATAGCTGAATTCAGAGAAACGACGTTTGCCCGGCTTCGAGATATTTTTCGACCTTCAGTTGCAAGGTGATGAAGTTGCGAAAAAGCAGACTGACCGAGCAGCTGAGGCTGAGCAGTGCAAAGATGATGAGTCCGATAGCACAGAACTTGAGATAGGAGCAGCGCTGGCTTGTCTCCTCTCAGATACTCAGACCACACCGGAGTGCATGGGAGATAACTTCTCTATTTCCATGATTGGGGATCAAACGGCTGTGGGCCTTTCTTCTGGCATTCTGGACGCATCTATCGCACCCTCCTTCGTTTGGCAATACGAGGAAGGCCTTTTGTCAAGTAGTTCTGAGTCGGGTAGCAAACCAGAATCTGATTCCACAGAGTCTGCGGAGTCAGAATCAGATTCTAGTTCTTCTGAGTCAGAGTCTGGTATTCCTGGAGTTAATAACCCGGATGCCGTTGTTTTGTCCATGTCGTCTTTTTCATTTTCTTTTGAGTCGGTTGTAACCGAAGAATCAGACGAACTGGAAAAAGACATGCCTGGAATCGATCCGAAGATTGTACAGCACCGGATCCCTCTTGACCCTGAGGCCCGACCCGTCAAGCAAAAGCTTTGGAGAATCCGCCCAGATTGGGCTCTGAAAATCAAGGAAGAGGTCACCAAGCAGATTGATGTAGGGTTCCTGTTAGTATCTGAATATCCTACTTGGTTGGCCAATATTGTTCCGGTGCCGAATAAAGATGGAAGAGTTCAGGTATGTGTGGAGTTCAAAGATCTTAACAAAGCTAGTCCGAAGGACGACTTTCCTCTGCCACATATCGACGAATTGGTGGACTTCACTGCTAGGCATGCACTACTCTCATTTATGGATGGGTTTTCCAGGTACAACCAGATTCTGATGGCACCCGAGGACAAGGAGAAGACTGCCTTCACCACCCCGTAGGGAGCCTACTGCTATAGGGTGATGCCGTTCGGTTTGAAGAATGCTGGGGCTACTTATCAACGGGCTGCAACCACGATCCTGCACGATATGATCCACAAAGAGGTTGAGGTGTACGTAGACCACATGATTGTCAAGTCCAAGGAAAGAGAGGGCCACTACACCGCCTTGAAGAAAATTTTCCAACGGATCAGAGAGTATTAGTTGCAACTAAATCCTCAAAAATGTACTTTTGGTGTTACAGCAGGAAAGATGCTGGGGTTCTTGATTGCATAAAGGGGCATTGAGGTCGATCCTTCCAAAATCAAGGCTATCCTAGAAATGCCACCACCAAGGATTGAAAATGAGGTACGAGGCTTTCTGGGTAAAGTGCAATTCATAAGACGGTTTATTACAAAATTAACCTTGACTTGTGAACCACTATTTGGTCTCCTAAAGAAAGGAAATAAGTTCCAATGGGATGATCGATGCCAAGTTGCTTTCGAGCAGATCAAGCAATATCTACAAAACCCACCCGCCTTGTCACCGCCAGAGCCGAGGAAGCCGTTGATATTGTATCTGTCAGTAACCGACACGACAATGGATTGCATGCTTGCGTAGGAATCTGAGGATAAAGTAGAGAAGGCTATCTACTACCTGAGCAAGAAGATGCTGGAATATGAGACCCGTTACACTCCGCTGGAGAAGGCTTGTTTGGCCTTGGTATGGGCTACCAGGAAGTTGAGGCACTACCTGTTAGCTCAGTCTGTAATTCTGGTTTCGAGATTAGATCCCATCAAATATCTCTTCGAGAAACCAGCGCTTACGGGTAGGCTAGCCCGTTGGTTGCTTCTTCTCTCCGAATTTGATTTCAAATACAAGACACGGTAGCGGAGTTCCTAGCCGATCACCCAGTGGAGGGAGATGAAGCAGTAGAGTATATGTTTCCGGATGAAGCCATTCTGCAGCTCGAAGAAGAGATTTGGACTATGTACTTTGACGGAGCGTCTAACCAGTACGGGTATGGGATAGGGGTGTTGCTGATGGCGCCCAACAATTCCCATATACCCTTAAGCTTTCAAACTCCGGTTCAAAGTATCAAACAATTAGGCAGAGTATAAGGCATGTATCGCTGGCTTGGAAGCCGCCCTGGAACTAGGGGCAAAACGGTTGGACGTCATTGGGGACTCAAACCTCGTTGTGTCTCAAGCGAAAGGAGACTGGAAGGTTAAGGAAGAAAGGATGAAAATCTATCACCAAACCCTGGACGTTCTAATTCCCAGGTTCAAGAAGGTAACCTTCACCCATCTGTTAAGAGAGAACAACAGGTTCACTAACGCTTTATCAACTCTATCTTCCATGATAGACATCCCTTTGGGAGTTCGGATGCGTCCAATTATCATTGAATAGAGGTATGTGCCAGCCTACAAGCTGATTGCCGCAATAGATGAAGTACAAGATCAGAACCCCTAGTACCATGATGTCTAGAACTTCTTGGAAAAGGAGGCTTATCCACCAGGGGGCAAACGCCAAAGATAAAAGGGCGATATGACGAATGGCTGCTCAGTTTATCGTTTGCAGGGGTAAATTGTACAAATGGGGCCATCTTGGGATGCATAAACTGTGTGTTAATGCCGAAGAGTCAAGGCGCCTAATGGAGGCCATCCACGGAGGAGAGTGCAGAGCGCACATGAGCGAAGTGATGCTAGCTCGAAAAATTCTCAAACATGATTACTACTGGTCAACCATGGAGGAGGATTGTATTGGTTTTGTTCGGCGATACCACAAATGCCAGATTCATGCAAATCGCATGAATATCCCGCCGTTGAAGTTGTACAACATGACTTCGCCATGGCCATTTTCAGTCTTGGGGATTGATGTTATTGGGGTAGTTACTCCGAAGGGGTTGAACGAGCATGAGTACATCTTGGTGGTGATAGACTACTTTACAAAGTGGGTCGAGGCCCAATCCTACGTAGTGCTGAAAGCGTCACACATAGCTAAGTTCGTTAGGAACAACATCATCTGTCGCTATGGGGTCCCAAATGAAATTATTTCGGACAATGGTTCCCACTTCAAGAAAGAGGTGATCGACTTGTTGGAGAAATACAACGTGGCTTTTCATAAGTCATCCACATATTGGCCACAAACCAACGGAGCTGTTGAGGACGCCAACAAGAACATCAAGCACAATCTACAGAAGATGGTGGAAACCTACAGGGATTGGCCTGATAAGTTGTCATTTGCTCTCTAGGGCTACAGAACATCAATTCGAACTTCTACTAAGGCAACTCCGTATTCCTTGGTTTACGGGATGGAGGCTGTTCTGCCTATCGAAGTTGAGGTTCCGTCGCTGCGGGTAATGGCTGAGTGCCAGATCACGGAAGCAGATTGGTAGCAGAGCAGATTCGAAGAACTCATGCTATTCGACAAGAGAAGCTTGAAATCACTGTATTACGTCCAAGGTTATCAACGAAGAATTTCCTGGGCTTTCAACAAGAAAGTTAAGTCCAGCAATTTGAAAGAAGGGGATTCGGTGCTTAAAGACAACCGAGCTCCCATCTATGACCCTATGGGCAAGTTCAGACCTAATTGGACTGGTCCTTACATCATTAAGTCTATTTGGTCGAGGGGAGCTATCGTTCTTATGGACCTAGATGGCCTTGAATTCTCCCAACCAGTCAACATGGACAAGTTGAAGAAATACTATCCCTGAGAGGCTCGCTAGGCCGAAAACCCGAAAGGGCGACCTAGGCAAAAGTTAGAGCACAGAAAATTTGATATAAGAAAAACAGAGCTCGCAAGGTTGAAAACCCAAAAAGGGCGGCCTTGGCAAAAGTTAGAGCGCAAAAGGAGAGTGTTAAAACCCCGAGTGAACCTAAAGCAAACTACGTAAGGCTTGATTCCCATCTTTGGGATACGTAGGCAACTTCATTCTGAAGTCCAGCCATAAACGCTTCCAAATCAACTGTGTCCATGTGATTTTGTTGGTCATCTTTGTCTATTCCACATCCAAGAGTTCGGTTGTGATCTCCAGTGCAGTGCAGTGCTATTCAGACAATAGGCAACTTTCTAGTTATTGGATTCGGGGTTATACATCTCAATGATAGATTCCAGGTGTGCCCAGTTGTGATCTATATCGAAAATGGTTTTGAAAAAGTTTTAATAAAAGTTGACTTTGTTCAAATTAATCTTTTTACAACTTAGACCATTTTTGGACCAAATGGAAAATTTTCAGTATTCACAATCTTCAATTTCATTGATTTCAACACAGAGTTCTCCGGCTCTTGATACAAATTAAAGTTTCTTTTTATTACATTATTACATTCAAAAGAAAACTTGAAAGTACAGATTAAAGCAATAAACTAGGGGCATAGTCAGGGGTTCCTGCGCCCCCTCCCAGAGCTTATGAAAGTTTCAACTGCCAAAATAGGCCCGATTTGTGCCTCATCTTAAAGCCAAGCTATGCATTCGCTAGAAAGGGCACAATTGAAATTGGGAGCGGGGGCCAGAAGTTCTCTAGTCCTCCATGCAATGGTATACCAAGCTAGTTGTGTGCCTCAGATCGAAAATGAAGCTGGGTACTCTATCCCCTCTTCCGGGCAAGTATGGTCGTGACCGAACTGACGCCTGAATCGAAATGGGAAATAGATGACACAGTGTGTCAAGCCAACTAACTGAATGCCAGGCTGCCGGGACATGTTGTAGCTTATCTCAGGCAGATCAAACCAGGGGCAGCGCCAAGCAATGTCAACAGCAAATCAGCTGCACATCCAGTGGCACCACCATCCCTCGTTTGGGAAGTCAACTAGCCGTGGGCGAAAGAAGTAGCCGCGCGCTGAATACGCAGGACAAGTGTCCACTACCTTCAACTTCTCCATCAGCCATACCTGGGGAGGGATGAAAAACAAGAGAGATTAAAGAATAGAGAGGTGTATGTGGAGAGAAAAGTAAGAAAGGGTTTTGAGAGAAAAACAGAGCCTGAGAGCTGAGTGATGTGAGAAACACATATGAGAAGGGTAGGAAACATTACCTGCAGCAGTAGGGGACTCCCTGCAAACTTGGTTGTCTCCCGGCGGTAGAAAGTATCCAAGCCCATCAAAGTTTCGGCTAGTGTCAAGCGAATGCAGCTTTTGCCCTTTTTCAAGCCTTGGGCAACTTCAATCAAACGAATGCTAGACCCTCCAAAGCCAGGGGCAAGCCGAAAATGGGCCAACATACACAGGTAGAGGGCATGTTGCCGAAAACTTTGCCAGAGACGATCACCACGGTCGCCGGCATCAGAAAACCAATGAATTAAGCTGGGGATGTCCAACTCCCCGTTGTGAACCAAAGAATGGGTATCCTGTAAAGTGAGCCCGTACATCCTTTCTAAAGCCTGGATGTGGCTAAAATGCGACTGGGGCAAGATCTCCTCATCACGTGGGGATTCCATCAAAGCCTGGAATTCTTCGATTGTGGGGCACATCTCTTGTCTGCCGAAGCTGAAAACGTGTGTAACCGGGTTCCAACATCTAGCCGCGACATTGAGGAATGGAAAACACAACGAAATACGGCTCAGGGGAAATAGTGCATTTATCCCGAAACCCCAGAAATTCAACTTTTTCGAGCCATGCAAGCTCGCAATCCAGGATCGAGAGGCTCTCTTCGTCCTCTTCCTCGGCTGTGCAGACGCAGGGCTATCACCGTCGACGCCGCTGTCTGAATCTAAGCAGGAGCCATGCAAGCTCGCAATCCAGGATCGAGAGGCTCTCTTCGTCCTCTTCCTCGGCTGTGCAGACTCAGGGCTATCACCGTCGACGCCGCTGTCTGAATCTAAGCAGGAGCCGGAATCAGAGCTGCCTCCACTCTGATCCTCAGAGCCCTCCTCAGCATCGTCGTCACCCTCAGAACCAGAGCCAGTGTCGTCACCTCCACCCTCAGATGACTCTGACTAGGGACTCGCTGGCTCCTCATCCTCACTGGTCTTGTCATCGTCGTCGCGCACGACAAGCGCCCGACCTCTCCCTCGGCTGTGTGCCAAAATTTCTCTCCCTGCTGCTGGAGAAGGCTTTGATGGTCCCGTCTGTAAGGGTGTCACCTGAAAAGGCAGTTTGAATACATCAGCTATAGTATATGTATCAGATGCAAGTATGTTGTGCAAAGTGAGTACATGCAGAAATCAAATATAGTATGTGAATACAATGTGTCAGATGCGATCTATACATGCAGTGCATCAGTGCAATGTGAGAAATGTTCAGTTGAGATGTCAGTTTCAATATATCAGCAGAAATATGATAACCAAAATGCAAGAAAACTGAAAAATTACCTGAATGCTGTGGGAGTTCAGCATCATCTCTCTTCTCAAGATCATGCACTCAAATTAGGCCATCACCTCGAGTAACCCCTCGACATACTCTATGGAGGGCTGCAGATGCAGGTTGAAGCCATGAGTAAATGAATGAATAAGTATCTGAGCAAAAATGAAATAAATGAAAGCTGTAAAGTATACCGGTGGTGAGTCAGGTGTCTTGACATGTCGGTGATCAGGCAACGGGGGCTCAAGTGGAATCGGATAAGGCACTCCGGAGTACCGCCAACCTGTCAGCTCAGTTGGAAGATCTGGCCATCCAACACTCTGCCTGGTGGGACGCATCCCTCTGTCCTCACCCCTCGGTGCCCGAGCCCTGCTCGTCGAAGGGGCGTCCGCCTGCTCGTCGAAGGGGCGTCCGCTGCCTGAGCCCTGCTTGCTGAAGGAGCATCTGCTGCCCAAGCCTTGCTCGATAAAGCAACATCACCTATCCTCCCAGTGTGAGCACGAACACTTGTCAGAGGAGGCATCAGGTATGCTTAGAGATGAGTCGTGTAGTCCCCCTCTCCGATGAACCGATCTGCATCTACGCCTCGCATGACATCAATAATCTCCTAAGGGGAGAAACTCTCGATGGCTCGCATAGAATGCGGAGGCGGTAAGGGGACTGACTATAGTGGCAGGCCCAGTGTCTGTCACATGAAGCGCTCGCCTAGGAACCAGGCTCAGCCTATCGGCTCCTCGAGCAGGACCCAATACTGGGAAGCGTCCCAAGCACCGACAAAATGATATCGGGCAAACCCTGACATTGACGCCCAACGCTGCCATGCGACCTGCAGACAGGAAAGTGCATAGATTGATCAGTTGCCATTTGATATGCAAAATGAATTGAAGCTGAAAGTAGAAAAACTGTGAGTTTTGAATTACCTCTATTGTTCTCACAGTGTCGAAGCATTGGTGCAGGTATGGGAGGGTCTCCCGGGATCTCGGCTGACACCGACCGTTGTATCTATGTGAGTACGGTGCCTCAAATGGTGTCTTAACCTCTGGCTTAGGGGCAAGCACTGGGAAATAGGCGTACAGCCACGGCTGTGTAAAGCAAAGGGGCGATAGTGATAATACAGAATACACAGATAATGCAGAAAGCAGAGTATGTGTGAAGAAAATGCAAAAAAATGCAAAGAATACAGAATACAGAAAATGCAGAAAGCAAAGCGTGGCACAGTATATATATAGAGTACAAGTACAAAGCATAGATTGGACTATGTGTGCAATGTGCGGCGTGTGCAGTGTACAGAAAGTGCAAAGCAGAAAGTACGGCAGAAAGTGCAAAGCAGAAAGCATGGTAAAAACTGTAAAACTGAAAAGTAAAGCATACCTCCCAGGCTCTCCAATGGCCGCCCACCCTGTTCCCGCTCCTGCGGGAGGTCAAGCTCATGTAACAGTAAAGAGTGGCGAGGCCGGCGCCGCCCAATCATAATGATGAACCTGGGATAGGTCCACTAAAGCGCTCAGAAGATACAGCCCGACTGTGTTCGCCCTGTCGGTGAACAATGTAGTACCAAAGAGGAACATCAAGAAACCTCAGACGTACTTCTCTGTAGCCTCAATCTTCGCCGGCTCAGTCCCTCTAAAGTGGTCTAAGAACCAGGTATATCTCACTGTGCCTGATCGGAAGATGGGTGGGTGTCCTCCCAGTAGATAGGTCCAAGCAGCCTCCCATTCACCCATGTCGGAGTCGTATGGGATCGGCCGACCTCCCACCTCTAAGCCTGTCAGCATCGCGAAGTCATACGGAGTCATCGTCATGTCCCCAGTGGTAGAGAAATGGAAAGAGTTAGTGGTGTCCCACCATCTCTCTACCAATGCGCGCAAGAGCGTCCTGCTCGCCATGAGCCGTGAGAGCCCTATACAGAATAGGCCAAATCCCGTCTCATCAACAATCTGTCGGACGCCGTCAAGAAGGTTCATATACCACTCCCTCCCTGCGGTCGACCCATATCCGCGGGTGAACTGAGAGTCTACCTGTGTGGGTGAGCAGAAATAGAGTGTGAATGTGTTCAGAATAAGTAGAAATACAGTGTAAATGTGTTCAGAATGAGCAGAAATACAATGTGAATGTGTTCAGAATGAGCAGAAATGCAGTGTGTGAGATGTGTTCAGAATAAGCAGAAACACAGTGTGTAAATGTGTTCAGAATGAGCAGGTGAAATGCAGTACGAAAGTGCGCGCTATACAAGAAATGTAAAGTGTATCGCGAAAAATGTAAGAGTGCAGTGTATACCCAAGGCGCGTCGTGAGACAAGTGAGACTCCGACTCTTGTAGTAGAAAATCTATAGGTGCGAGCCATGCAAATCCGGTAAAGTAACAGACTGTACTAGGCAGTAGTACTTGTACCTCGCGATGGTACGTCGCTGGGTCAAATGGCCAAACTATGGGCGGCAATGATATGGCATCAAGCTCCCCCTCCATCCTCGGAGAACCCCCGTCGTGTGGAGCGTCGTCTGCCATCTAAAAGGAAAGTGAAAAAAGGAACAAATGAGCAAAATGGGCGAAAAGTGCCAAAAGTCAACAAAAATCAACTCTCGGGAAGAGAAAAAGTCAAAGAAAGTCAATGTAATACCCCTGTTCCATAATATATTAATTGGTCCTTAATGTGAGTATGATTATGTGTTTAATATGATTTTGTGTGCCATTATGTGAAAATACGTGGTTTTGAATTTTTATCTGCTCACCGTAGGAATATCTGTTCGAATAATCTGCTTTGGAAATTAAATTGAAGGCCTTATCGGCCACAGAACCCAAAATTGATTACGCCATTGTGATTAGCGTAATTTTTAGAGCCTACAGTGAAGTTTAATTGAAAAATTGATTCGGACCAGATTAAGTTGATTAAATTAAGGAATTAGTGCCCAATTACTCTATATTATTATATTATGACTTAGTGGGGCACTATACACTCAAATACCCTCTTTGTTATTCTTCTGGGCGGAATTAAACTCAAGAAATAGAGAAGGGAGTCGGCTAGAGAGAGGGAAAAGAGGAGAGTTGGGTGTTTGGCTCAAATTTGTGAAGAATTGGAGGATTAAACTCAAGAAATTGCTATAGTTTGGAAGATTGAGCCTCTAGGTAAGCATTTGGTCTTGAATTCATAAGTTTGAAATTGTGATCTTGTAAGTTCAAGGGTTGTTTGTGATCAAGAGCATGTAATGAGTTGATTTTTGTTGAGTTTGAAGTCTTAGAACTCATGCATGTAAGAAATTACTTTGAATTTGCATGTTTAAGCTTGAAACACATGATTCATGTAGAGTTTTGGTTAAAGCTCATGTCATAATCACCAATTGTACCATCTAAGTTGAGAATGATGAGCATCTCCCACATGCATGTACAAATCATGGGAGTATAAGTCTTGAATGTTTGAATTTGAGCATGTTGGTGATGAGTTTGAGATATTTTGGGACATGGATGTAGATAAATCATGAAATTGAGCTTCATAATGTTGTAATCTTGTATTGGTAGCATGTTAGCATGTGTAAATGTGTAATTTGAGCCATAACATGCATGAATTGTTGGTTGAAAGTCGAAATGAAGCTCAAGAACACAATTCTGGGTTTTCCAGAATTTTGAGGTCCGCTCGAGCGGGGAACCTGCCGCTCGAGCGGGAAATGCGTGCTCCCAGTACTTTTTGCAGACTTGATGTCCGCTCGAGCGAGGTAATTCACGCTCGAGCGGGGGAGCTATTTTGACAGGCCTTCCGTTCGAGCACCCTATTTCACGCTCGAGCGTATTTTTGATGTAACCAGCACTTTTGCAGGCCTATAGGGTCCGCTCGAGCGGGGAGGTCCACACTCGAGCGGGGACCCTGTTTTCTGAAATTTTGTTTACGCGTTCTGTGTTTCGTTTTCCGTTCTCTTTCACTTGCAAGCACTCTTAGGCATATGTTAAGCATTGTAAATGAGTTAAAGAGATAAGAATGAAGCCTAACGAGGAAAATATGAATTTTGAACGGATTGAATCGTTAGTGACCCTTGTGTGTTCATGGCATGTGTCGGGTCGAGTTCCAGGGAGAACCAATCAACCGATCACTGTGAGCAATATCGATATTTGAATGCTTGTGAATGTCCAATTGTTTATTCCCTCATAAGCTTTATGAGTTGCTAATTAGGACTGTGGACAAAAGTCTGACATGAATAAATGAATGGACCGAAGGTCGTTTTGATAAACATAAATGGACCAAAGGTCGTTTTGATAGAATTGAATGGACCAAAGGTCGTTTTGATAGAAATGAACGGACCGACGGTCGTTTTGACATATATGAATGGACCAAAGGTCGTTTTGACTTATATGAATGGACCGAAGGTCGTTTTGACATGAATGAGTGGGCCAAAGGCCGTTTTGACATGAATGAGTGGGCCGAAGGCCGTTTTGAAATGAATGAGTGGGCCAAAGGCCGTTTGACATGAATGAACAGGCCGAAGGCCGTTTTGACATAAATGATCGGGCCGAAGGCCGTTTTGACGTAAACGAATGGACCGAAGGTCGTTTTGGCAGAAATGAATGGGCCGAAGGCCGTTTCGACATAAATGAATGGACCGAAAGCCGTTTTGACATGAATAAAAATCTGAATAGGCCAAAGGCCAGAATGTTTAGAATTACAGTCACTTGATTTGAATTTCGTATAGTTATATATCTCTTAAATAGGAATATGAATTGGGCCCAAGGCCGTTTGGAACATGTTGTTCTACATTGTTATGTAACTTTTGTATTTGATTTGATATTATTCACTGGGCTATCGCTCACGCTCATTCATGTGTTTGTAGGTGAGCCAAGAGAAGACCAAACCCAGCCCCAGTGAAGTCTGCCAGGAACAATAGGAGTTTTGGAGAGTTAGCCTTGTGTATCACGCACGAGACCCATCCTTGCCATTTTGTTATGCATTTATATTTTGTCTTGTTGCCAAGGACTTTGAGTTTATCTGTATATAGTTTTGTTATGGGTTGACTCAGTTTAGATGATCCTGTCTGTAAAGGATTTTATGGTGTTGTATTTTGTTTGTGGGTTATTAACGTATATGCGTATGGTTTGTTTTAAAGTGCATATAAGCACGGCTCCATGGACAAAGTTTTTAATTATTGCTTCCGTTTGGCCCCTTTACTCTGATGAGTTATGTCTGTTTTGGTTTGAGGCCATAGGTAATCTCAGGATTACTGGCCGGTTATGTCCTTAACCCATAGGGGCGGGTTCGGGTCATGACAGAGTGGTATCAGAGCACGAGTTAATAACTCACACACTTGTCCAAAAAAGCAGTAAGCGTCTAGAAAAGATCTAGGATGCATTTATGTGGTAGGTATGAATTTGGAAGCATCGATAATATGCTTAAATGTTTTGATATGAACGATTTTGTGCTATAAGTTGTGCTTTACTCGCATTGCAAATTGTTTGACTACATATGCTCTCTAGTATATGCATATTTGTAGAATCTTTTGTATAAAGTATAATGCAAGTTTAATCAGATAGCGAGTAATAACTCTGTAAAGTCATGTTCAACCTTAATTATTTTCTGATGATATGAAATGACAAGTTCCCTGAAATGCTATGTTTTGTATGAATGGATGATTGACCAAATCTTCTTTGAACGTAACTGTGGTATCCTTAGCAGAGGCCCTCGCCCGGGGGATATAATACTGTGGCTTATGGTCATGAGGCCCTAGTCCGGGGGAGATAATATCGTGGCCTATATATGAGATATGTTAATCAGTACCAGAGGTTCCATTATGGAACTTGATATGCTTGACCAACATGATATGTTACGCTAAAGGAAGTAGCACACATGATTTGAATATGGGATATGAACTGTTACGCTAAGGTGTATAACAAGTTTGTTTTATTATAATGCACATACATGAAAAATTGTCTATGTGCATTCGATTCTGCAAATGGGTGTTTATATGAATATGATTTGGGTTTATAATTATTTAGTAAGTGTTCAGCATGCGATCTCTGATAAGTATGCAATCATCTATCACGCATGCGATTAATTGTGTCTTGACAATCCATAAAATGAGAATATAACAATGTGCGAATGTACCCATGTGTATCTGTGTTTGTTTTTGTATTGAGCATCCCAGTAATTGGCAAGGTTTAATAAGGGTTTGTGCAAAGTATGGATAAAGTAAGGGCATACGAGTTGGCGGACTCTCCCACAGCCCGATTTGATAGACTGGAAAGAATAGTACAAGAAATGACAGAAATCTTAAGACAGCAATGACAATTGCCGCTACGGCAAGAACCTTTGCCACCACCAGTGTAAGGAACATTGAGGAGTTTGTATTCGGATTTCTGAGGTTTGTTATAGGTGTGGTGAAATGGACCGTATGATAAAGAACTGTCCCCGAAATGAACAAAATGTGAATAAATCTTCTGCTTCAGCTAAATTCGTACCGATGGTAGGAATTGCTAATCAAGAGAGAGTAATTGCACTCGTTTCAAAAAGTACTCAGAATGCTGCAGCCGTTATTCCAGGTATCTATATTGTTTATAAACGAATACCTATATGTGATTGATTTTGAATTAGTGCATGTGTACATCTTTGTTTGGGGTTTTGTTTGATTCGGGTCAGCATGTCCCTTCATATTCGCTGCCTGTGTATTCGGATTGGTCAGACCCACAAGATTAAGACTGTATTTATTGAACATGTATGCTCCATTTGGGAAATTTGTGAAATACGCATTAGGATATTGCTTAACTCTGCACATGCACATGTACATCTGAACCTATGCTCAGGGTGATCCGTTATATTACTGTCTTTAATGACTAAGCCACTGGAATTATGACTCTATAATGGTGAGACCATGTATTTGAATTGGTAGAAAATTGACTGGATTATGTGACTATACTGGGCTCGACTCATAAACCTACATTTTGTGACTAATTTGGAACTTTTGAGTAGCAGACCCTATCTTATGTACAACCAAGGAACTCTGTTTAATGTGTCACTGTGCACCATGTGCCTGTATATAAGACTTGTTTGGGGATTGCTGTATTAATTATGGTACATACCTCCTGATCTGAATAACTGCATGTTTATGCAACTACCCCCGAATTTATGTAGTCAATGCCATATTGTACATAACTTGAAATGCTTTGATATGAGCAGTTGTGACGAATAATTTTGATATGACTTTGAGAACTGATAAACTTAGGACAGTTGTGAAACTATCAGCCATGTGCCTAAACAAACGAAGTGAGCCTTACAGAACCGAATGTACCCCATTTGAGAAAACTTTTATCTGATTCGGTTTGATAGAACCTTTGTCTGAATTGACCTGATAGAACCCTCATTGGGTATAATTTGATGGAACCTTTGTTTGATTTAATCTGATAAGACCTTTGCCTGGGTTGATTTGATAAGAATTTCTATTTGATTTGATTTTGTTAAGGGAAGACCACGAATTGTCCATGAATAAATAGCCAGATTACTCTTGGCAGAAAAACTGATAGACCCAAAACTTGAATTCGTTTGGAATGCTTGACTTGTTTGAAAGACCTTTGTGGGCTATCAACAGATTGATCTAACCATGAACACTATTGAGAACCGACCTCTAACTATTGAGGCATATGTGTTATAAAGGAATAGAATTGTAGAAATCCCGTAATTGGGTGGTGTGTTGTCATATTCTTGCTTGTTTGACGCTATGGAAACCGATGACAATAGATTGACTTGATTGTAAACCGTACTGAATATTTGTCCTCGATTAATCAGAATTTGTTTCATGTGTTTACTTCAGTGTTATTGGATTTTGGGAAATCAGGTTATAGCGAGTGGTGTTACGTTTGTCTGGATGACATTCTCGGGACGTCCTTTCGTGCTAGGGGACGGTAAGCCTATGTAGCACTTTTGTTGAGATACCCCTTTTGCCACCGACGGTCTTGTACGGGTGGGTTTGTCTAATCGATCTCGGGTCGGCCACCGACGGTCGTGAACGGGTGTGTTTTGGTTCCGAGACGATTATTCCTATGTTTTGTCCGGAATGTGACGATTATTCCTATGTTTTGTCTGGAATGTCATCCTTTGGTATTATGTGGATGTTATTAACATCCAAGAAGCTTTGAAAAACCTTGATTATCGGAAAGTGTGTGAATTCAGTACACCTTGTGTAAATAACTACTCAGTGCCATTGTATCCTGTAATTGGGGAATTGGGGCTTTGAGGATGTGTAAATTGTGTTTAACACGTGATTGATTGTTTTTAATATTACCTTTGACGCCATGGGGATTAGTATATGAATTGCCTTCTGCTTTTGGCAACTATGGAATAGTGTGGAAAGACTCGATGGAACAAGGAATTGAATGTTGAACCGAATTATAAACTGTTAAATGAATTAAGAACACGTGTATTCTATTAGAAGTCGACTGCCTCTGTGTTATTGTATTTTACAATTGGTACTATGGGGATATATGAGTTACGTATATCGTGTGGTTGATTGCTTCGTTGTTATTTTTGTTGACTCGGGGATCAGTGCCTGAATTCACTTTAAATTCCTGAAGACTTTTGATTAACCTTGAATAGCTATGATGAGCTACTGAACTAAACACTGAATCGGACTATGAATTGCAGAATCATTGGGGAATGAATTGAACTTTTGTGACAAGGGAACAGACCGAACTCCTATGGTAAAGTTAGTTGGCAATTGAAATAATATATTGGCGACCTACTGTGAAGAAGGAAATTGTTGAATTTGTGTCTAAATGTTTTCGGTGCCAACAAGTCAAAGTTGAATAACGGATATTGCCAGAACTACCGCAATCTCTCTCTATTTTGGAATGGAAATAGGATATGTGGCTACGAATTTCATTGTGGGGCTACCTTGAGCACTCAAGGTGTAAATCCCGTTTAGGTTGTTGTATGTGGAGTTACTGAATTTGCTCGTTTCCTCCCTGTGACATTTTCGTATGATGCTAGTAGACTAGCCACTGGTTACATCAATAAGGTTGCTTGTTTGTATGGGGTCCCAGTGTCTATTGGTTCGACAAAAATTCTGAAATGTGTTTGAATTCTGACAAACCTTCAAGAGGCAATAGGAACAGAATTGTGATTCGGCGCTGCTTTCCGTCCGCAAATTGATGTATAATCAGAAAGAACTTTTTGGATTCTAGGAGAAATACTCTAAATGTATGCTTTAGATTTTCGAGAAATTGGAAAAAATCTATCCATCGCTGACAGACTTTGCTTACAATAACAGCTCACACTCTAGTTTCGTTTGGCACCATACAAGCCTGGTATGTCGGGAAAGGTAAGTCTCTGACTGATTGAAAACAGAGTGTTGCTTGATCTAGCTGACTGATTGAAAACAGAGTGTTACTTGATCTAGAGACTGAACAAATGATTATCGAGAAGATTGGAACTGTTGAATGAAAAGTGTTCCGAATTGTGCTTGACTAAAGGTAAATTAAGTTTGGAGGACCAAACTTCCTACAGGAGGGAAGACTGTAATACCCCTGTTCCGTAATATATTAATTGGTCCTTAATGTGAGTATGATTATGTGTTTAATATGATTTTGTGTGCCATTATGTGAAAATACGTGGTTTTGAATTTTTATCTGTTCACCGTAGGAATATCTGTTCGAATAATCTGCTTTGGAAATTAAATTGAAGGCCTTATCGGCCACAGAACCCGAAATTGATTACGCCATTGTGATTAGCGTAATTTTTAGAGCCTACGGTGAAGTTTAATTGAAAAATTGATTCGGACCAGATTAAGTTGATTAAATTAAGGAATTAGTGCCCAATTACTCTATATTATTATATTATGACTTAGTGGGGCACTATACACTCAAATACCCTCTTTGTTATTCTTCTGGGCGGAATTAAACTCAAGAAATAGAGAAGGGAGTCGGCTAGAGAGAGGGAAAAGAGGAGAGTTGGGTGTTTGGCTCAAATTTGTGAAGAATTGGAGGATTAAACTCAAGAAATTGCTATAGTTTGGAAGATTAAGCCTCTAGGTAAGCATTTGGTCTTGAATTCATAAGTTTGAAATTGTGATCTTGTAAGTTCAAGGGTTGTTTGTGATCAAGAGCATGTAATGAGTTGATTTTTGTTGAGTTTGAAGTCTTAGAATTCATGCATGTAAGAAATTACTTTGAATTTGCATGTTTGAGCTTGAAACACATGATTCATGTAGAGTTTTGGTTAAAGCTCATGTCATAATCACCAATTGTACCATCTAAGTTGAGAATGATGAGCATCTCCCACATGCATGTACAAATCATGGGAGTATAAGTCTTGAATGTTTGAATTTGAGCATGTTGGTGATGAGTTTGAGATATTTTGGGACATGGATGTAGATAAATCATGAAATTGAGCTTCATAATGTTGTAATCTTGTATTGGTAGCATGTTAGCATGTGTAAATGTGTAATTTGAGCCATAACATGCATGAATTGTTGGTTGAAAGTCGAAATGAAGCTCAAGAACACAATTCTGGGTTTTCCAGAATTTTGAGGTCCGCTCGAGCGGGGAACCTGCCGCTCGAGCGGGAAATGCGTGCTACCAGTACTTTTTGCAGACTTGATGTCCGCTCGAGCGTTCACGCTCGAGCGGGGGAGCTATTTTGACAAGCCTTCCGCTCGAGCACCCTATTTCACGCTCGAGCGTATTTTTGATGCAACCAGCACTTTTGCAGGCCTAAAGAGGAAAATGTGAATTTTGAACGGATTGAATTGTTAGTGACCCTTGTGTGTTCATGGCATGTGTAGGGTCGAGTTCCAGGGAGAACCAATCAACCGATCACTGTGAGTAATATCGATATTCGAATGCTTGTGAATGTCCAATTGTTTATTTCCTCATAAGCTTTATGAGTTGCTAATTAGGACTGTGGACAAAAGTCTGACATGAATAAATGAATGGACCGAAGGTTGTTTTGATAAACATAAATGGACCAAAGGTCGTTTTGATAAACATAAATGGACCAAAGGTCGTTTTGATAGAATTGAGTGGACCAAAGGTCGTTTTGATAGAAATGAACGGACCGAAGGTTGTTTTGACTTATATGAATGGACCAAAGGTTGTTTTGACTTATATGAATGGACCGAAGGTCATTTTGACATGAATGAGTGGGCCGAAGGCTGTTTTGACATGAATGAGTGGGCCAAAGGCCGTTTGACATGAATGAACACGCCGAAGGCCGTTTTGACATAAATGATCGGGCCGAAGGCCGCTTTGACGTAAACGAATGGACCGAAGGTCGTTTTGACAGAAATGAATGGGCCGAAGGCCGTTTCGACATAAGTGAATGGGCCGAAGGCCGTTTTGACATGAATAAAAATCTGAATGGGCCAAAGGCCAAAATGTTTGGAATTACAGTCACTTGATTTGAATTTTGTATAGTTATATATCTCTTAAATAGGAATATGAATTGGGCCCAAGGCCGTTTGGAACATGTTGTTCTACATTGTTATGTAACTTCTGTATTTGATTTGATATTATTCACTGGGCTATCGCTTACGCTCATTCATGTGTTTGTAGGTGAGCGAAGAGAAAACCAAACCCAGCCCCAGTGAAGTCTGCCAGGAACAACATGAGTTTTGGAGAGTTAGCCTTGTGTCTTACGCACGAGACCCATCCTTGCCATTTTGTTATGCATTTATATTTTGTCTTGTTGCCAAGGACTTTGTGTTTATTTGTATTTAGTTTTGTTATGGGTTGACTCAGTTTGGAGGATCCTGTCTGTAAAGGATTTTATGGTGCTGTATTTTGTTTGTTGGTTATTAACGTATATGCGTATGGTTTGTTTTAAAGTGCATATAAACACGGCTCCATGGACAAATTTTTAATTATTACTTCCGTTTGGCCCCTTTACTCTGATGAGTTGTGTTTGTTTTTGTTTGAGGCCGTAGGTAATCTCGGGATTACTGGCCGGTTATCTCCTTAACCCATAGGGGCGGGTTCGGGTCATGACAGTCAGAGCCCGGGAAAGGGTGCCAACCTCAAGATAAACTTGGGGGAAACAAACCAAACCTCAAATGGTGAAAATGGAGGAAAAAGCTCCGAAAACAAGTTTTGATCGGTTCAAAGTAAAGGAAACCGAAAGGTTTTTGTGAATCAACTTCGCGAGGGGCGTTGGAAAACGCGTGTAGGGCACGGATCTAAGGAGGAAAAGTGTCTTGGAGTGGAGAGGAAGAGATTTCAGCACTGTGTGTGTGAGGAAATGTGATTTGAGATGGTGTTTTTAAAGTTCTCCATGTAAAAAGACAAAACTGTCCAAAATTTGCCTCAACTAGCCGACCGGCCAGTTTTTGTGGCCGACAGATTCTTCAACTGGCCGACATTCTTCCAAGGTGGCCAGCAGGTGTCCAGGGTTCTCCCAGTATGTTTTCAAGTTGTTTTGAGTCCTTGGCTCTCGAGAAAGTGCCCAAAAAGTTCACTTTTCAACTCAAAATGTCTCCGTGGGAGTTTCAATTCATGTCTTCAATGCGAGAGTCATCGTCAGCCGGCGTGAACAAGGTGTATCCTTTTGAAACACATCGTAGTCCCTCCAAGAGGTAAATCGGAGGTTGCATCTGAGTTAGCCTTGTTAAGGCACATATTTCTTTATGCGACATTTTGCATTGAACATGTTTGTATGTGCATTGAATAATATATTGTTATCATTGTGCACAGAGCATGTACATCGCATTGCATTGCACTATACATGTTCGTATGTTTGCATAGAATATGCATGTCACGTTATATTGCATTGTGCATACTCTTACATTCGTGTAGAAATTGTCCGTACCTGTTGCATTGAACATACATTCGGTGTTACATAAAACATGCTCCGTGTTTCGTTGCATAGAACATGCTCTATTTCTTGCATGATGTCCATGAAGCATGCCTCTCCAAGCGTTGTGTTATAGTCATTCGTCTTGTATAGAATAGGCATTGTATTATATTGTACTTGTCAAAGTTTTTTCCTTGTGCAGGCACGATATTGTATATACGGTTCATTCAAAGCTGATGTAGCCAGACGATATTGTATGTACGGTTCATTCAAAGCTGATGCAACCAGACGATATTGTATGTACAGTTCATTCAAAATAACTCCAGGTAAGATCATTCCTATCCTTCGAACTCCTTGCGTTGGTTAGAAACATTCGGGTACGCCCGATGTTTACACCGACATCTCGACTCGTTAGAAGCATTCGGGTCGTGTGCCCGATGTTTATACCATGCGTTGGTCAGAAACACTCAGGTATGCCCGGTGTTTACACCGACACCCTGTTGGTTAGAGACATTGGGTTGTGTGGCGGGTGTTTATACCACCCCTTTGGTTAGAAGCGTTTGGGACGTGTGTCCGACGCTTATACCACCCTATTGGTTAGAAACATTGGGTTGTGTGCTCACATGTTTATACCTCTCTTGTTGGTTCGAAGTGTTTGGGACGTGTGTCTGATGCTTATACCACCCTGTTGGTTAGAAACATTGGGTTGTGTGCTCGATGTTTATACCTCTCTTGTTGGTTAGAAGTGTTTGGTCTGTGCTCGACGCTTATACCTCTCTTGTTGGTTAGAAGTGTTTGGACTGTGTTTCAACGCTTATACTACTCTATTTTGGTTAGAAACATTGGAATGTGCTCTGATGTTTATACCGCCCTTCGGTGTTTACACCACTCTCTTTTCCCTCTCTCGTGTGGCGCATTAGGATGCTTTGGTTAAATGCATCTGGACGGATCCCCGTTGCTTATACCGCTCTTTGTTTCGATTGCATAATATTTGCATGTTGTTTCAATTGCTATTGTGCGCTCTTTAGTTCAGAACCTTGGGGTGTGTCCCTGGGCTCACACCATTTCTTTCCTCGCGTGCACCACACGTTGGGATCTTGTTTGCTGCCTCGGATGCGTCTGACGGTTGTTGTTGTTCTTTACCTTTTCTATGTGAGGCACAGTTAAGATTGCATAATTTTCTTACATCCTTTCTGCATGAAATGTAGTTCGGTCTGTAATTCTCAAGTATGGCGCATTTGCTTACTTAGTTATGTACGAGTTTGCTGTAGCATTTCTTCGCATAGTATTTGCATCTAGATGTTTCATTACAGCCCTCATTGCATGATCATAAGTTATATTCTGCATTGTGCATATCTTTGGCTTTTTGCCCCAGCCTACGGGCGCATCTTTATTGTCATCTTGCTTGTTTGTCTGAGCCTTCGGCCTTATCAAAAATGGGTCGTTTCTAGGCTTTGACATTCACTCTCGTCATTTCATGACTTCCGAGTTCTGTTAAAGAGGGGCAACTGTAGACACCCATTTTTGACCGACCTCAAGACTTAGATGTCATCGTTTGTGCACTCAATGATTGTGCCTGTTTGTGCTCGTTTTGAGTGCCCGAAGCTCTTGGCGGAGCGCCTTGTCTTTGAGCCTCTAAACTCTCTGTGTTTTGGCCTTGTTTTTGGGCCAAACCTTGGTGCCCCTTGCCTGGAGGGAGGAAAGGCCTTGTCAGCCACTTTTGGCCCTTGTCGGTCACTTTTTCTCCTTATCGGCCATCTGAGGTGGCCGGTCGGCTGGAGGAGGTGGCAGGTCGGCCACCTAGAGTGGCCGACGGCCATTTTTCTCCTTTTTCAGATATTTTGTGTGCCAGTTGTGCCAGCTGTTGATCACTGAAGCCATACACGTGTATGGAGGGATGGAAACAAGCCTTAGGCTTGTATTTCCATATAAGGGGAGGTCTCTCCCCCATTTTGAGGGTTACAAAATTTGTGAACAAATTTTCCTCTCTCTCTCTAGAATCCTCTCTCTCTTCCTATTTTGTGCTTGAAAGTGGGAAATCTCTACATATTTGCATACAACCCCTTAACCAAATTAGACCACCTTGTAGCTGAGGTTCTTGGAGGTCTCATTTGAGCTCTCAAAGCTGGTTTTGGCTCAGAAAGTGGCTGTTTGTTATTGTGCTTCAAAGGTTTAAAGCTTACCCTTTTCAAGCTTATTTTTGTACACTAGTTTGGCCACCTTTGCACGTTGTTTTTGGCCTAGTTTTTAACTACAAAAACCTCTGTTTTTAAGGCTTAAAAATGGTGGTTTAAGGCATTTTTGGAGTTAGGGGTGGTCCACCCTCCTTTGTAGCTTGTTTGCTAAGTGTTGTACCATCTTTTAAAGCTTTTAAAACAATCTTTTTTGGCCTTTTAACCATTGAATTCCAAGGAATATCAGTGGCAAAAAGTTGGTTTTGAGGTCCAAAATAGGAGGAGGTGCCCTCCCCTCCTTGTATCTTGTTTGTATGTGTAGATGGCCTAGGATGTGAGCATGCTTTTCTACCTTTTTGTAGCTTAGTTCAAGCATGTTTTTGGCTTTATTTTGACCTACTTTAACTCTGTTTGCTTCAACTCTATTTTTGGCTGGTTGGGTCACTTGTTGCTTGCTTTTTGTACTTGTAGTGCAATAATGCTTACTAGCCTAGCATATTTGATGATTTAGCCTATTGTTCTAGTTTGTGTTAGCTTAACTCTAGCACATTTTTGCTACTGATTTAGCATGCTTTAACTCTATTTTGAGTGGTCTTGGTCCTTTGAGGCTTGCCTTGCATGGCTATGGTGTAGTTACCTTCACTAGCTTTGAGTTTTAAGGCCTCCAACATGTTTTGCATGAGGTGGTTGCATGATATAGCATCCTTTAACATGTGGTTTCAGTGCATATACCTCTGTCATACTCTCACATATTTCACTTCTTCATTACTTTTGAGGGTTGTGTATTGTGCCTTGTTTGTGGGCTAACATGTGTGCATGTTTTCCTAGTCTTTTGAGCTTCTATCTCAGCATGTTTAGACCATTGTTTTGGCATGTTTAAGCTCTGTCCGGAGCTGGTTTGGTTATTTGGGCTCGATAACGCATGCCTCTAGTGTAGTGCTCTTCACTAGCTTTAATGTTTAGGCTTTTACCATGTTGTGCATGTGTTGCATACATGTTTTAGCATTATTTCTCATGCCATTTCAGCACTGAAAATTCTGCAACCTCCCTCATTTCTTCATTTTTCTCTTTGTTCTGAGGGTTGGTTAACCTTATGCTTGTGTTTAACCTTAAGATAGAGCTTGTGCTCAATGGCTTTAACTCTCTTTGAGGGTTCCTCCTAGCGAAAGGCATGAACTCTCTCATGTCTTAAACCATCCTTTGGTTGACCCATCTCTCATTAGAGGACAATCACTTTGGACAAATTGACTAAAGAATGGCTTGGTAATGCTAAATGAGTAAATAAAATTGAATCAAGTAAAACATAAACAAGATAAGTATATTGTTTGGATTGCATGTGTTTGGATCGAACGTTAATCCAAACACAAGAAATGCGAGACGTTTCATACTCAAAGTGATGAAACGTGTCACATTTCTTGGTCGCCGTCACCCTTGATCATGCATGATAGGGTGGTGGGCTTTTGGGTCTTATGTGCGCATTCATTAGCTTGTACAAGCTTGATCCTTTAGCCATCATGCATTGAGATGCTTGATTAGTGGCTTGAGAGCCAAGCGCCACACTCCTTTAAGCTTGAGCAATGATGAGGAGAGTGGCAGTACATTCATTTCTTGCAAAATGCCTTGCTTTGCCTCTGTTGTTCTCTGTTGCAACAAAAACAGCATTTTGGAAAAGCAGGTGGCCGATTGGCCGCTTGAGGTAGTCGACCGACCACCTAATCTAGCTGACTGGCCAGTTAGGGTGGCCGACAGCCACCTTTTGTGGCCAACAGGCCACTAGTTCATTTCTATGCAAGAGGGTCCCTGTTTTGAAGTAAAGGCAGTCTGGAGGTTGGCACGATTTTCAGAAAACAAGGCAAGTGCAAACAGAGACAACCGACGGCAAGGCAATGGATTTTCAGGAGGAAGCCAACTGACCATACATGTCTCCCTCGCCCATGAGGCCACTTTATTGCTTTCTTAGCTAGTTGTAGCTAATTATTACATGTGTTGTAATTTAATTAGTTTAATCTGTTCTCTAATATTTTGATTAGCTTCGCGTAGCTAGTTATTTCAATTGTGTTGTAATAATATTAATTAGCTAGAATAGTTAATTAGTTTCGTTTTGTAATAATTAGCTTAGCTTAGCATAGCTTAGCTTATTCATTCGGACCCTCCTTCGCGAGGGCACAATGTTGTAATAAGCGTGTGTGTGTGTGTGCATGTCTTCCAACCCCACGTCTTTCTCCCTTTTATTTAACCGCTTTCGGTGGTTAGTTTAGGATCATTTTCAATTAGCATACCTTATGCTTGCATGTTTGCATCATTCATTTGTCTTACATGCACCGGGCTCGGCGCATCATTCAAACTACATCGTATTTCAACACTTCTTTGAATACATGTTATCAAAGTGTTGGATTCATATGCCATAGTAGATAGCCAAGCCTATTTAGTTGCATTATTGCATGCGTTGCATTAGGCATCTTGAACATAGTTAGGATCATGCATTGTTTCTAACTAGTTTTCTGTTTTGGCTTAGAGTACACTGTAAGTTTTACACTTTAGCATACTTGCATGAGTGTGAGTGTTGCCGTGATAGCATGCTTGCCATGAGGTTATTTGCTTAAGTGATTAACTGCATGAATGCCTGTGGATAAAGGCTTCATTACTTGAATTGAAACAATTAATCAAATGTGACTTTTAAGCCCACTTTGCGAAGTGGCAAAATCATCATGTTTTAAGCCCACTTGAGGGTGGCAAATCCGCACTTTAGCCCACTTGAGGGTGGCAATTTCAAACCATTTTCGAAAACAAACATGAGTTGTTTTGTTCCAATTCTTGCGATTTGGTCTATGCTTGTATGTTGTGCACATCACGTAGTAAAGTTAGCCAAATAACTGGAATAAGAACACATGTGTTTATAAAACAACATATCATGTTAGTAGAGGCTGATCTTTTGATCGGGCGAGCGGGGGTGCTCATTTCAGGACCTTCCCCTCTCGTACCCAAGTTCCCGAGCCGAGGCAACTTTGGTGATGATGGACACATGGCCTTTGGCACAAGTCAGGGTTTCCTAAATTTTCCAAAATAAAATATTTAGGTGGCGACTCTATAATCTGGCAAAGTTGTCCAGTTTTGGCATTATTTGATTCAAAATCTAATTTTCCAAAATGATTTTTCGGATTGAACTCTTTGGTGTTTATCAGTCTCACATTGCACTTTGTGAGATTAGATTCAGAACCGTAACAGAAGTCTGAACTATAGGACCAATTCGCACCTCTCCGAAAGGGGGGGAGCGAAGAAAGTCGAGTCTACAAGATGGACCGATCAAACAATAGATAGGATTAAGTTGAAAATGGTTAGGGCCGAACTTCAGGATGAAGTTGCCTACATATCCCAAAGATGGGAATCTGGCCTTACGTAGTTCGGATAAGGTTCACTCAGGTATTAACTCTCTCCTTTTGCTCTTCAACTTTTACGAAGGCCTCCCTTTTGGGTTTTTAACTTTGCAAGCTCTATTTTTCTTTATTTCCAATTTTTTATGCTCTACTTTTGCCTAGGTCACCCTTTCGGGTTTTCGGCCTAGCGAGCCTCTTAACTTCTTCAACTTGTCCATGTTGATTAGTTGTGGGAACTCCAAGCCATCTAAATCCATGAGGATCATTGCTCCTCCTGACCAGATAGATTTGATAATGTAGGGACCAGTCCAATTGGATTGGAACTTGCCCCTAAGGTCAAGGATGAGAGCTCGGTTGTCTTTGAGTACCATATCTCCTTCTTTGAGGTTTCTGGACTTGACTTTCTTGTTGAAGGCCCTAGCGATTCTGCGCTGATATCCCTAGATGTGATATAACACCTTCAACCTCCTCTCATCAAACAACATCAATTCTTCGACCCTGTTCTGCTGCCAATCCGCCTCTGTTATCTGACACTCGACCATAATTCTCAACGATGGTACTTCAATCTCGATTGGCAAAATAGATTCCATCTCATATACCAAAGAGTAGGAGGTTGCCCCTGTAGATGTTCGAATTGACATTCTATAACCCCAAAGTGCAAAAGGCAGTTTGTCTGGTCAGTCCTTGTAGGTTTCCACCATCTTTTGCAGAATGTTCTTGATATTCTTGTTTGCGGCTTCAACGACTCCATTGGTCTGTGGCCTATATGTTGATGACTTGTGAAAAGCCACATTGTATTTCTCAAGCAAATCTGCCATCTACTTTTTAAAGTGCGAGCCATTGTCTGATATTATCTCATTTATCACTCCATACATGCAGATGATGTTGTTCCTAATGAACTTGGCCACATGCGACGCTTTCAACACAGAATACGACTGCACCTCCTCTCACTTGGTAAAGTAATCAATTGCCACTAGAATGAACTCGTGTCCATTTGAACCCTTTGGCAAGACTGCTCCAATGATGTCAATTCCTTAGACTAAGAAATGCCATGGTGAAGTCATATTGTAAAGCTTTGACGATGGGATATTCATGCGATTAGCATGGATTTGACATTTGTGGTATCGCCGAACAAAGTTGAAACAATCATCCTCCATGGTTAACCAATAGTAATCTTGCCTGAGGATCTTCCTAGCCAACATCATACCATTTATGTGTGCTCCATACTCTCCTTCATGAATGGCTTCTATGAGGTGTTTTGACTCTTTCTCTTTAACACAGAGCTTCTGCATTCCCAGATGTCCTCTTTTATATAACTTACTTCTGCATATGATGAACTAGATGGCTAGACGCCGTATTCCCTGTTTATCCTTGGCATTTGCCCCTTGTAGATGTGCATCCTTCTCCAGGAAGTTCCAAATGTCATGATACCAAAGGTTCTTGTCCTAAATCTCATCTATTGCGGCTATTATCTCGTAAGCAGGCACATACTTCTATTCAATGATAATTGGACGGATCTTAACCCCGATCGGTATATCTACCAAAGAGGATAGAGTTGCCAATGCATCAGCAAACTGATTGTTCTCTCTTAACAAGTGCGTAAATGTCAGTTTTTCAAACCTTGGAATTAGAATGTCCTGGGTCTGGTGATAAAATTTCATTTTCTCTTCTTTGACCTTCCAATCTCCATTGGCTTGTGAAACAACCAAATTCATGTCTCCGATAACATCCAACCTTATTACCCCTAGTTCTAGGAATACATGCCTCGTATTCTGTCTCGTTGTTGGATACTTTGAACCGGAATTTGAAAGCTAGGGGTATATGGTAATCATTAGGTACTATAAGCAACATGCCTATTCCATAACCATATTGATTAGCCGCTCCATCAAAGTACATTTTCCATGTCTCCTCTTCTACTTGCAGGATCTCCTCATTTGGGAATAGGTACTCTACTTCTTCCTCTCCCTCCACTAGGTGGCCTACTAGAAATTCCGCTACAGCTCTTCCTTTGACCGACTGGCTAGTGACATACTTGAGGTCAAATTCGGAGAGAAGAAACAACCAACAAGCTAGCCTACCCTTAAGTGCCGGTTTCTTAAAGAGATATTTAATGGGATCCAATCTTAAAACTAGAATTACAGAATGGGCCAACAGGTAGTGTCTCAACTTCCTAGTGGCCCAAACCAAAGCTAAGCAAGCCTTCTTCATAACCCAACATCTTTTTTTCTCAAATAGTAAATGGCCTTTTCCACTTTAGCCTCTGATTCTTGTGCTAGCATGCTCCCATGGTTGACTCTATCACCAACAGGTACATGATCAGTGGCTTTCCCGGCTCTGGTGGCGACAATACAGGCAGATTCTGAAGATACTGCTTAACTTATTCAAAGGCAAACTAACATCGATCGTCCCATTGGAACTTCTTTCCCTTTTTCAAGAGACCAAATAATGGTTCACAAGTCAAGGTTAATTTAGAGATAAACTATCTTATAAATTGCACTTTTCCCAGAAAGCTGCTCACCTCCTTTTGAGTCCTTGGTGGTGGCATTGCTAAGATGGCCTTGATCTTGGATGGATCTACTTTAATTCCCCTTTGTGTAATCAGGAAACCCAACATTTTCTCCGCAATCACCCCAAAGGTGCATTTTTGTGGGTTCAACCTCAGCTTATACTCCCTGATCCTCTTCAAAGAGCTTCTCTAGCTCGATGTAATGGCCTTCTTGCTCTTTGGATTTTACAATCATGTCATCCACATATACCTCAACTTCTTTGTGGATCATGTTGTGCAGTATTGTGGTTGCAGCCCTCTGAAATGTAGCCCCAGCGTTCTTCAACCCGAATGGCATGACCCTATAGTAGTAGGTACCCTATGGCATGGTGAACGCAGTCTTTTCCCTATCCTCAAGCACCATCAAGATTTGGTTATACCCTGACAATCCATCCATGAACGATAACAAGGCATGGCCGGCAGTGGCGTCTACTAACTTATCAATGTGTGGCAACAGAAAGTCGTCCTTCAGACTAGCCTTATTTAAATACCTGAAGTCGACGTAAACCCTGATTTTGCCATCTTTTTTTGGAACCGAAATGATATGGGCCAACCAAGTCAGATATTCAGATACCATCAAGAATCCTGCATCGATCTGTTTGGTGACTTCCTCCTTAATTTTCAGTGCCCAATCTGGACAGATTTTGCGAATTTTCTGCTTGACTGGTCAGGCCTCGGGGTTGAGAGGGATCCTATGCTGTACAATCTCAGGATCAATTCCAAGCATGTCTTCGTAGGACCATGCAAAAATATCTTTGAAATCTTTTAGCAAAGCGATTAAACGCTCGCATTCCTTCGAAGACAACGTGGAACCAATCTGGACTAAACGTGGATCTTTCTTGGTACCTACATTAATTGCAATGATCTCATCCATACAGGGCTTAGCACGTCTCTCCTCCTTTTGGTCAATCAAGTTTTTCAAAGCCTGAGGAATTTCTTCCTCTTCATTTAAGTCAAAATTTTGAAAATCATTATCAGTGTAACAAACTAAAGGCACAGAGAAGTAAGCAAAGTCCACTGCATTCCCATTGATAAAGTCAGGGTCCACCGTTATAGTTGACTCGAAAGAAAAACTAATAGAAGACCTAGACAGGACTTTGGCACCCGAGTTACCACCCCCAAAAGTGCCAAACTCAAACTCACTAGACTAACTCGAATCTGACTCCAACTTAACAGACTCAGTGGAATAAGACTCAGGCTCGTCATCCGACTCAAAACTATCAGTAGAGCCCCTCTTGATTTGCCAAACTAGGCTTAAAGCCTCAACTGCATCTATAATGAGATCGGTACAATCCGCCACTAGTTCATCCCCGATCACAGAGATAGTAACACTATCCCCCAAGTTAACAGGCTCAGCCCCGGCATTGGAATTTGCCAGGAGCTCAGCCAGTGCTATCCCTAATAGTTTCTCTTCATCGCTATCTAAGCTTGTACTTCTGTCTTGCCCTATATCGATGCTTGGCTCAATCCACTCCTCTTCTTTATCTGACAACTGGTGATTGAAAAAGATCTCAAACCCAGGGTATCTCTTCTTTGTTTCCCATTCGACCCATGGCTCTGGGAATCCACAGAAAGGGAAGTCTTCTCCTTCATGGACAAAGCATCCATTTAGGGTCCCCCTGATCGGGTTGTGGACCAACTCAAATTGCCTCCTGGCTTTCTTTGCTTTAATTCTCTCCTTCAATTCATCTCCCTTTCTCTTCCAATCCTCTCCAATTGGCTCATACCCCAACCCAAAAGCATGGGGGTTATGGCATACTTCTTTGGCAACTATATTTCCCTGCCTCCCACTTTTACCCAGTCCCAATCTGAGAAGATATCCTTGTTTGTTCATCATATATATAGATTGGGCGCTCAGATAGTCCCCCACATCCTCTGCCATGATAGTTTGCACTAATCATGTCTCTACCAAGGTGAACCGAAAGAGGAACACATCCTCTTCTCCATGCAGTATTTCCAACAAAGGTGTGGTGGTTCCCGAGGGAGGATGGATTGAAGAATTGCCATAAAAAGTCGTAATCCCCCCTTTGAACAAATACTTCACCAGTTGGTGTACCATTAAAGAAACTGCCTTCATTTGGTGCAGCCAAGATCTACCCAAGAGTAGATTGAAGGTTATTGACACATCCATCACATGGAATTCAACCTCATGTTCGGATGGACCAATCAGTATCTGCCTTTTAAAGGTTTCCCTGACATTGCGGTTGGTATTGTCGTAAGCTCGGACGGCTTGAGTCATAAGCATGAAGTTAACTGGCTTCAAGCCTATGGCATAAGCAATCCACGCCGGTCATACATTGATTGCCAAGTCGGTGTCCACCAACACTACCGAGATCCACTTCTTTCGGCTTTCCAAGGTTACATAGAGAGGTTTGTTGTGGTTGGCCCCCTCAGGTAGCAGCTCTTTGTCCGTGAAAGACAACAATGGAGTAACATCCCTAAATGTGACCAAAGACACCAATTGGTCGGGCGTGACATCTATAGGCAGCTTGGTCTTGTTTGGCACCTCCAGCAATGCTTGCTTGTGTTCGTGAGAAGCCATCAGCAGCCTCCAAATTGAAATATATGCCCGGATTTTCTTTAGTTGCCTCAATGCCAGGTCTTTTTCTATCTCCTTCTCTTTCATCTTCTCGTCGTCTTTCCCGGAGGCTTCTCTTTGATCTAGGGATGGTGGTTTGAAATAGCGACCACTTCTTGTCAAGTGGTTGATATCTTTCGTGTACCATGTATTGTCAAGGGTGCTGGTCTCCCACCCTTCATCAGTACAAGTAAAGCTTAGATCCTTGTCCTTCCACCATTCTCCCGTGGTCATCACTAGACCATTGTTTGGCTCTACCCGAATCATGTTCACATCGTGCTTTCCGCCATTAGGTAGATATGGCGAGTTTAGGTAGATTTCTGAAAGGATCTTCTTCTTTCTTGTTTTAGTTTCCTTGGCATCTTTTCTCTGTTACCAAATTCCCATTCAGACTTTTCTTCAATGTTAACGTCGTTCTTCCCTGACTCGATGTCCTCTTTTCCTTTTCCTTTTCCTTTTGCCTACTCCAGGGCTAGTTTTGATCTTTGTATCTCCTCTATTCTCTCTTTTTGAAATTATTCCAACACTTGTTCCCTTTCAGCGATAGTCATGTCCTCAAACTTGCTATTCTCGTCAATTTCTCCTTTTTTCGAACCCTTTTCTTCGATCTTCTTTCCTTTAATCATGATTGTCTTTTTGTCTATTCATCTGTGCCATATTTCTCTCCACTACTTAACCACCCATGGCTAGATTCAGGCTGGCTCGGATCCCACCATCCGATCTACACACTTCTCACATCCTCTTTCTCAAAGAAATAGAGGTTCTCTAAGTCTTCCTCTATCTCTGCTAAGTCCTTAAGATTTTGTTCAAGCCAGTCATCAAGACTTTGTTCAGGCCCATTTTCTCTAACAACATTGATTCAGAGTGAGTCCGGTAATATGATCGTTGGCTTTGGTTGGTTAAAAGCCACAATATACTAGTTGGGATCATACTCTTCCATGGGTGATGGTCCCTTCTCCATAAACTGGGTATCAAACAACCCTTCTTTCAATGAATTTTTGTTCTCTTCAACTACCACCACCACAGGCTTTGGTTGGGTTTCGAGTGTTATATACATCATGCATAAGTTCGTGCCTTCAGGACTAACCACCTCGGGTTTAGACAAATGGGATAAGGTGATATATATGTTGGGGTTGAAGGTGGGCGATAATGCTTGGATGAGGTTGATATTTCTGGATTTGGGGACTTGGTTGTGGATGTGGAATAGGTTGGTGGTTACATTTGGCTTTGGGGGTGGAGCTATGATCTTATTGTTGATGAGATCTTGGATCTCATGACGAAGGTGAAAGCAACGGTCAGTGGGGTGACCATGCTGCTAGTGGAAGATACAATATTAAATGGAGTCATATTTGGCTAGAGTGGGTCAGGGAGAGGTCGAGGATCAAGGGGCTTAAGATGCCCTTTGTCCATCAGAACCTTGAGAGCACTAGTTGGACTCATGTGAAGAGGGGTGAAGGTTCTAAATTGGTTTCGGGCTGGGCCAGTGGTTTGTGAGGTTGTGCTAGTGAATGGAATGGCTATCTTGGTTGTTGTGGTGATGGTACTGATTTTGGCAAGCCTAGGAATAGTGCTATTGCTAGTATTGGTACCCCTAGTAAACAGCCTCTTTGCCGGTTCACTTGTTCTCTGGATAATTCCCTTGTTGAAAGCGCTCTCAATCTAAACCCCCAATTTATATAAAGGAGCGAAGGTAGATAGTGGCGCGAGTATCATCCTCTGTAACATGTCTAGTTCAAGGATCTAAACTACCAATCGAACCTGTTCCCTCTCAAAAGGCCTGTTTGTCATGTGAGCTGCCTTTGCCCTCCATCTAGCAACAAAATCAATAAAAGGTTCCTTGGGGTTTTGAGAGGTCGCCTCCAATTCGTTGATCGTTACTTCCATATGAATATTGTAGGAATACTGATTAACAAATTCCTCAAATAGTTCTCCCTAGTTCCACTTGGTCGAGTCTTCCAGTTTGGCATACCAGGTGGCTGCCATTTCTGATAAAGTCGTTCCGAATAATGACAATTTCTGAGCCTGCATCAAGCCCATTGGTTTCAAGATATCCAAGAAGAGACGGACATGGACAATAGGGTCTCCATTTCCATCAAATATGTCAATGTGCGACATTTTGAACTTCTCTGGCAATCTCACAAAAGCCTCAGTACAACAGTCTTCAATGTCTGGAATGGAATTGAAGCCTTGAGATTTCTTAAGCTTGGCAATTTTTATCATGGCACGATTGATGTCATTGATGTCGAAAGGAAAAAGCCCTCTGTGAGGCTGTGTTGGAGGCCTGAAAGCTTGAGCTTGAGCTTGTGCTAACACCTCTTGGGGATCCGGAGCCTAAAGATTTTTGGCTAGCAAAGGTGGATCAAGATTTGGCTGTAGCTGGTTTTTCGTGCTCCTCGGAGGGGTTAGTATCCTCGAAGACGATAGCCCTACAGTTTGGACTCTCGTGGTTCTGGATTTGGTTTCACAAGTGCAATGTGAAACAGAAAAAAACAAATGAGAGTCCAAATCCGGCAAATCCTACAAAATCCATTAATCGTCAGAGATGCGAAAAATGGACTGCATTGACAGATTTCAGAGTTGCCACTTATATATTTTTGGAAAATTTAGGAAATTTGTGACTCGTGCCAACGGCCACTTGTCCGTCATAACCAAAGTTGTCTCGGTTCGAGAATTTAGGTATAGAGGGGAAAGGTCATGAATTGAACACCCTCCTCACCCGATCATAGATTGGCCTCTACTAATCATGATGTGAATTTTATAAACATTATATGCCCTTGTTCTAATTTTATTATGTTAACTTACTATGTTAGGCACACAAGTACAGACTATTTCGCTTACTTTGGAAATGACTTGATTTTATGTGATGATTGTTTTAAAAGAGTTTTGAGTGTACACAACTCAAAAGGAAACAAATGAGCTCGTACATACATTTGATCAAAATCATCCCCAATGCAAGTAAAATAACCTTCATCCAAAGGCATTCAAACAGCTCATTCCGAGTAAGCACATAGCCTGATGGTAAGATGCTAAGCATAGCAACAATCACATGCATGAATATGCTAAAGCAAAAAAGGCTCACCTAGTACTTCAAGGTAAACCAAAGAAAAATAAAGCAATTAGAAAAATGCATGACCCTAACAATGCACGTGACTAATGCAACACATACAAGAATGCAACTATTAGGTTTGGCTTATTAACATGCCCTATGGATTAACTCAAAGCATGAGGTAACGCACGTATTCAAGTAACTAGGAAATGACGATGATATTACAAAAATGATGAACTGAACCATAATGCATGCAAAAATGGACGAAAAGCATGGTAATGATATGAAACGAAAATATGATACTATATACAACCACAATAAGCATATAAATAAAAGGGAAAAAAGAAATGGGGGTTAAAGGACATAGAAATGTTATAAATTTGCCCTCGCACAAGAGGGTCTGAATGGCCTAATTAGCTAATTATTACAAACACAAATGAATGAACTAATTAATTATTACAAGTCCAAATGAAAGCAACCAATTAATTACATAATATGGATCTCAAACTAATCTAATGGACTTGAATGAGCGGCGAGTCGCATCAAGAAAGAACATCCTTCAAAAACCTCCATGTTTCCAAAAGCTACTCTGTTTACAATCTAAAAATAGTTTTGTTTTGTTCTAAAAAATCTGCTCTGTTTTGCTAGAAAAGATCATTGCCCTTGACCGGCCAGCCTGATCAAGTGGTCGGTCGTACAGAATAATGGCTGACCGGCCACTTTTTCTGGAGAATACCCTACTACAGCAAAACTGGAACAGAGCAAGATAAAGGGTTTCCAAAAGCTGTTCATCATTCCTTATCCCTCCTGTCACGAGAATTTTCAAGGAGGAAGTAGGTTTGCTTCCCAAATCATCAACTATAGCAAGGTTGTTGCATGATGATCTTTGAAAGCAAAAGGAAAAGACTTAACTAAACACAAAACAAAGCTATTCTCCTTACTTCCTTCCTATCATGAAATTTATTCAAGGAAGAGGTAGACATGTTTAACTCACAAATCATCAAGTCACCGGATAGTATGTGATGATCATAGAGCGACCAAAATGAACAAATGTAACAACTCAAAAAAGTGTTGTCAACTCATCTCCCTACTCATGGAATAAGGATGAAACATCCCTTTCCATACTTCAAAGTGGAACTAGGAGAGAGTTTTCAACACTTCTCAATAAAGAGCTCTCTAGGTGCAACAAAGCAAGTAAGGAAAAAAAATACAAAAAGCAAGCTATCTACCAAAGCTTAAACAAACAACTAGCCAAAGTTATCGACAACTCCTCTTTTTCATGGAACAAGGATGAGACATCCATTTTCATGGCTCAAAAAAAATCAATAAAAGAGTTTTTCAACACTTTGAACACGGAAGCTACTACCTAACTTCAAGGTGGACAACAATAATATGAAAGCAAGAAATTTACACTAGATAAGTGAACTTGTGGCGGGATGGCTAAGCCTAAGCTCTAATCTTCCCATGACCACAAGGTTCCAAGTTACATAAGGAATGCTAAAAATGACCCACTTAACAGATTGGCTGCTATATCCTAAACGCGCCACATCCGAGAGGATTTACAACAACACAAATATGATATTCAAAGCATAAGAACTAAGAGCACATGTAGCGGACAGGACTAGGACCCTTTTATAAGCTCATATTCAATTCATATCACAATTCATATCACACAAAAACAAGCTAAAACGGTGCTAAAAGGAACTGAAATTGAACCAAAAGAAAGTGAAAAAAAATGGAAGAAAGCAAAGGATATACAACTAGTGAGCTAGCCAATGGAAATATGGCTAGCCCACCCACTTTTAATGAGGTTTTAATCACATTTAAACTCAAAAATAACTCTGAAATCACTATGTAAATTCAAGAAAAAGAGAGAGAAAATATGATGAAAGAGTTCAAAGTTCACCTCTTGAAAGAGAGGATGATCTTTTTAGTTCACAAACCACAAGTTAAACACTCTCAAGGAGCTGAAATTGTGTTCAAGAACCTCAGCAAAGGCTTTAAGTTTAAGCTTGTAAGGTGTATCTATTGTGTATGTACATTGCAAGAGGGTAGAGAAGATGGTTGGGCAAGCCATAGGCTATTGAGGAATTTTTCTAACCCCAAACCATGAAGGGGGTGTTGTATTTATAGAAAAATAGCTTCTCACGTTGGAAATATCTATAAAAGAGATAACTGGTCCAAAGCATGTGCATGGAAGCAGCTGCCAGCTATCAAAATATCTGCTACGCTAAACATGACCGGCCGATAATGAGGATGTAGGGTCAGCCCAATTAACATGGCCTACCGACCATTTGCTGGCCAGCTATTCTCTAAGTGGTCAGGATAGAGGGGAAAAAAAAAAGAAAAAAAAAAAAGTTTTGGTCCAAAAAGGGTTCAAGGTTTAGGTTTTAAAGCTCAAAACTGAATCCATTTGTTGAAGATTTTGAACGATTTTACAGCGTAACATTTCATCATCGAGTGTTCAAAGTGAAGTGCCCAAGTCTTAAGGGCGGTGAAAATAGGGTGTCTATAGCCAGTTGGAAACTTCGAATGGATAGCTGTAAACAGCTGTCATACCCTCAAGATAACCTTATCTCTTTCAAAAGGTGTTCTCCAACTACTTTCACGACCAAAAGTAAAAAAACTTGGAGTTTTACTCTAAAAATGGAAGTTTCACCAATGGCTAGACTCAACGACTGGATAACAACTTTGGATGGCATCGATAAAGTAAACTTCACGGGTTTTGGCTTGAACACCCTTTCATTTTGAGCACACTCCACTCCATTTTCCCTTTTTTTCAGGTGGCAGTCCGTTATTGGGATCCAATTACCCATGTCTTCCAATTTGGTATGCAAGAATTATGCCCAATCATTGAGAAGTTTGGTGCATTGATAGAGGCTCCCCAAGATGAGGAAATTATGCCACATTCCACCTTCGACCATGTGCAGGCCCTTCCAAGGATATGTGGTTTGACTTTGGGTAAGTCTCAGTTCTTAGCTCATGGCAAGGAATTGGACATATTCAACCCTAATTCGCCAATTTTCCTTTATTAGGGGTCAGAGTGATCCTATTTGGTGCGGGCATCGTTAATATGCTCTTTGCATGTGTTTTCTTGCACACTACTTGCTTGCCCATAGTGGCAATAGGGCTAGCATCAAGCTCGTTGAGGTGACCCAATGCCTTTGAAAAGGTCAAGGCTGTACCGCCCTAGTGTTAGCCAAACTTTTGATGGATTTGGATGCATTCCACGGACAAGAAACTTCCCAATTTGCGGGAGTCCATTACTTATGCAGGTACTGTTTCCCATCCCTTCTCAATTTTGTAATTCTCACATCACTCTGGCTCTCAATGCTCGATTTTATCTCTTAAATTCCCTTATTCTCACTTTTTCCATGCAATACACATCTCTCTATTCTTTAATCTCTCTTATTTTTATCCTTCCTCAGGTGTGGCTAAGGATAAATTGAAAGTAGTGTCTCTTTGCGCTCGGTATATACCTAGGAATTACTTCTTTTATTCCCTATTAGTGAGCTTTCCTTCGAAGGGGCTATGGTGCGATTGGACGTGCAACAGATCTGGGACTGATATTACTTAGAGATGCCCCTGGCTTGACTTGCCTCAGATGACAAATAGTATGTCCCGTCAACTGGGTGTACAATTGATTGGCCTAATTCATTGCGTCTTCTATTTTGCCTTTAGATTTAGGCGATAGTTTGGACATGACCAGACTCGTCCTGCTGATGAGACTAAGTATGTGGAGCCATTTTTGTTCCGAGCTAGGTATGTCTTCCAGTATGCGACTCCTTGAAGGATAAGAGAGCTCCTAATTCCTGCTAAGAGATTCAGTCATTCCCTTCTGTCGAGTGCTTGCTTTGGCTTGAGGAAGAAGTACAAGGGGTTGCATCCTTAGTAGCAGAGTCTTCTGATGCGGCAGGAAGGAGTCCGAGGATTTGACTCAACTATGCCCCTAGTTCATTGCTTTGGCCTTTTCTTTTTGCTTTTCAATGTAAAATCTTTTGATTATGATGGTGGTTGGAAATAGCATGTTTGTTCCACTTTTATTTGAAATTATGTAATTAAAGATGTGAGTATTGAAAAGCTTCTTCTTTGGTCCAAAAGAATGGCTCGGTTTGCAAAACTATTTGAGAAAATCAGTCATCATAAAACACATTTTTGCAAACGGTTGCTACTAACATACCTAAAATCCCCAAAACAGACATACTACATTCATCTTTAACACTACATCACCACTTAATCTCCTTTACAATTGGAACAATCATGGAGAAGATAGTAAGACAAACGAACTTGGGCTAAAATGAATCAATCAAACATGGACAGAACAACCAAGTTGAAAAGCATGGGGCCGAACTTCAGAATGAAGGTATCCCATAGATGGGAATCAGGGCTTACGTAGTTCACGGTTAGGGTTCACTCGAGTGTTTACTCTGTTCTTTTAGCACTCTAATTTTTACCGAAGTCGCCCTTATGGGTTTTTAACCTTGTAAGCTCTCTTTATTCTTCATTTTCTCTTTTTACATGCTCTAACTTTTGTCTAGGTCCCCCTTTCAAATTTTTGGTCCAACGAGCCTCTCAGGGATAATAGTATTTCTTCAACTTGTCCATGTTGATCGATTGTAATAATTCCAAGCTATCGAAGTCCATTAATGTAACTACCCCCCCTGACCAATGTGACTTGATGATGTAAGGACCGGTCCAGTTGGGCTTAAACATGCCCTTAGGGTTGTGGATCAGAGCTCTGTTGTTCTTCAACACTAGATCCCCTTCTCTCAAGTTCCTGGACTTAACCTTCTTGTTGAATTCCTAGGCAATCCTATGCTGGTATCGCTGAACATGATATAGCACCTTCAACATTCTCTTATCAAATAGCATCAGTTCTTCTAATCTGTTCTATTGTCAATCTGCTTCTACTATTTGACACTTGGCCATGATCCGAAGCGAGGACTCTTCTATGTCAATTGGCAGCATACCCTTCATCCAATATACCAAAGAGTAAGGGTTTGCTCCTGTAGATGTCCGAATTGGTGTTTGGTATCCCCAAAGCGCAAATTGCAAGTTTTATCGCCAATCCTTGTAGGTTTTTACCATTTTGCATTGGATATTCTTAACATTCTTATTTGCCCCTTCAACAGCTCCATTGGTCTGTAGCCTATATGTTGATGACTTGTGAAAGGCCACATTGTACTTCTCAAGCAAATCTACCACTTCCCTTTTGAAGTGCGAGCCGTTGTCTGAAATAATCTCATTAGGTACCCCATACTTGCAGATAATGTTACTCTTGATGAACTTGGCTACATGTGAGGCTTTTCAGCACTGAGTAAGACTGCGCCTTTATCCATTTAGTGAAGTAGCCAATCACCACCAAGATGAACTCATGTCCGTTTGAACCCTTTGCCGTAACTGCCCTAATAACATCTATCTCCCAGACTGAGAAATGCCACAGTAAGGTCATGTTGTAGAGTTTTGATAAAGAAACGTTCATGCAATTGGCATGAATCTGACACTTATGGCATCGCCAAACAAAGTTAATATGATCACCTTCCATGGTTAACCAATAATATTCCTATCTGAGCATCTTCATTGCCAACATTATACCAACCATATGGGCTCCACATTCTCCTCCATAAATGGCCTCTATAGTGTGCTTTGCTTCTTTTTCTTCCACGCATAACTTCTGCATCCTTAGATGTCCCCTCTTGTACATTTTATCTCCACAAATGATAAACTGGCAGGCCAGACACTGTATCTCCTGTTTGTCTTTGGCATTGGCCCCTTGCAGGTATATATCATTTTCTAGAAAATTTCAAATGTCAAAGTACCAAGGGTTTTCATGTTGCACTTCCTCTATTACGGCTATCATCTCGTATGCAGGCACATGCCTTTGTTCTATAAGAATTGGACGCATCTTGACCCCAATTTGTATGTCTACCATTAAAGCCAGGGTTACCAAAACATATGCAAATATGTTGTTCTCTCTCACCTGATGTGTAAAGGTTAGGCCTTCAAACATCGAGATCAACAAGCGATAGACTTTCATCTCTTTCTTAACCTTCCAGTCCCCATTGGCTTGAGAGACAACTAAATTTGAATCGCCAACCACATCCAACCTTATTACCCCTAGTTCGAGGGCCGCGTCTAGTCTTGCAATACATGCCTTATCCTCTGCCTAGTTGTTAGATACCTTAAATCAGAGCTTGAAAGCTAAAGGTAAATGAGAATCATCGGGTACTATCAACAATACACCTACCCAATAGCCGAATTGGTTAGCTGCTCTATCAAAATATAACTTTCCGGTATCTTCTTCTAGCTGCAGGATCTTCATCTGGGAACACAAACTCTATGTCTTCTTCTCCTTTAACTGGGTGGTTAGCCAAGAATTCTGTCACAACCCTTCTCCTGACAGATTTGCAGGTAACATACTTGATGTCGAATTCAAAAAGTAAAAGCAACCAACAAGCTAGCCTACCAGTAAGCACCAATTTCTCAAAGAGATATTTAATGAGATCTAATCTTCAAACCAGCATTAATAAGTGTGCTAACATGTAGTGACTTAACTTCCTAGTAGCCTATACCAAAGCTAGACAAGCTTTTTCTAAAAGGGTGTAGCGGGTCTCGTATTCTTGCTCAGGGAGTAAATGGTTTTTTCCACCCTCTCATCTAACTCTTGTACAAACATACAACCCACTGTCAACTCAATCACTAACAGATACAGGATCAACGGTTTCCCTGACTCAAGTGGGGACAACACCAATGGATTCTGGAGATATTGCTTAACTTGCTCAAATGTGAATTGGCATCGATCATTCCATCGAAACTTATTCCCCTTCTTCAGCAAGCTAAACAATGATTCACAAGCCAAGGTTAGTTTTGTAATAAACCTTCTTATGAATTGCACTTTTCCCAGAAAGCCTTACACCTCATTTTCAGTCTTTGGTGGCGACATTTCTAAGATGGCTCTGATCTTCGATGGATCGACTTCGATTTCTCGTTGAGTGATCAAGAACCCTAGTATCTTTCTTGCGATCATCCCAAAGGTACACTTCTATGGATTCAACCTCAGCTTGCACTCCCTAATTCTCTCAAAAAAATTCTGTAGCACGGCCTAGTGGCCTTTCCGTTCTTTCGATTTAATGATCATGTCATCCACATACACCTCAACTTCCATGTGGACCATGTCATGCAATATCGTGGTTGCCACCCTCTGATATGTAGCCTCTGCCTTCTTTAATCCAAATGGCATAACCTGGTAACAGTAGGTTCCCCACAAGGTGGTGAATGCAATCTTCACTCTATCCTTAGGTGCCATGAAGATCTGCCTATAGCCCGAGAAGCCATCCATGAATGATAACAAAGCATGCCATGCTGTGAAGTCTACCAGTTCATTGATGTGTGGTAACGGAAAGTCATCATTTGGGCAGGCCTTATTTAAATCCCAAAAATCGATGCAGTCTTCTCTCTATCCTCAGGTGCCATGAAGATCTGGTTATAGCCTGGGAAGCCATCCATGAATGATAACAAAGCATGCCCTACTGTGAAGTCTACCAGTTCATCGATGTGTGGCAGCGAAAAGTCATCATTTAGGCTAGCCTTGTTTAAAACCCAAAAATCAATGCTAACCCTAATTCTACCATCTTTCTTTGGAACCGACACAATGTTGGCCAACCATGTCCGATACTCGGATACCATTACAAACTGTGCATCAATCTGCTTGGTGACCTCCTCTTTGATCTTCAATGCCCAATCTATACAAATTGTGTGGAGCTTCTGCTCAACAGGTCGGGCCTTAGGGTCAAAACGGATCGTGTGCTATATGATCTCGAGATCGATTCTGGCATGTCTTCATAAGACTATGCAAAAACATCTTTAAAATCTTTTAATAAAGCGACTAATCACTCGCACTCTTCCGAAGACAACGTACAATCAATTTGGACCAAGTGAGGATCATTCTTGATACCCATATTGATTGCGACAATCTCATCCAACAAGGCCTTAGCACACCTCTCTTCCGCTCAATTAATCAAGTTTTTCAAAATCTGAGGAATTTCTTCCTCTTCATTTTCATCAAAGTTTTAGAAATCCTAGTCAACACAATGAATTAATGGCACAAAGAAGTAAGCAGAATTGACATCATTCTCACTCAATAAGTCTAATTCAGTAATTACAGTCGACTCAAAAGAGAAAAAATAAATATAAATAAAAGACAACATGGACAGAACAGTGGCATCCGAGTTACCAACCCCAGAATCGCCGGACTCCAACTTACTAGACTCACTCAAGTCTGATTCTAACTCCACAAACTCAGTGGAATCAGACCCAGACTCATCACCTAACTCGGGACTCACAATACAACCTTTCTCCAGTTACCAAGTTAAGTGAGATGCGTCAACTATGCCCAAAAAGAGGTCACTGCAATCTACCAATAGTCCATCCCTAATCATAGAAATAGTAATATAGTCCCTCAAATTCTTTGGCTTGGTGTTGGCTTCAAATCTTCTAAAAGGTCAACCAGTGTGAGCTCCAAGGCTTCCTCTTGCTATCATCTGTATTGTTGCTCTCGTCCAGACTGGCCTCTTTGTCAGAAACCTCCTATTCTTCATCATTTTCATAGAGCTGGCGGCCAAAGAAAATTTCAAACCTGGGGAGACGTTTCTCTGTCTCACGATCAAACCATGGCTCAAGAAAGCCACAAAAAGGGGAAGTCATCCCCCTCTCTGACGAAACACCTATTTAAAGTCCCCCAATGTGGTAACCTCTGGTAGAAGGTGAATGGATGAATTCCCAAAAACAATAGTGACACCTTCATTATGCGTGTACTTTACTATCTAGTGTACCGTATATGAAACAACTCTTATTTGGTGCAGCCATAGCCTTTCCAAAAGAAAATTGAATGTTAAGGGAACATCCATTATGTGTAACTCCACTTCATGCTCAAACAGACCTACCACTATTTGCATTTTGATGGACCCCATGACCTCCTAGCCAGTATTGTCATATGCCTTGGTCCGTTAATTAGTGGATGTGAATTCGGCTAGTTTTAGCCCTATCGTGCAAGTAGTGCGCAATGGGCATACACTGATGGCTGATCTGGTGTCAATTAAAACAACCAAGACCCACTTTTTCCTACATTCCAGAGACACATATAAGGGTTTATTGTGCTTTGATCCCTCTGGTGGCAATTCTTTATTCGAAAATGCCAGGGCCAAGACTGGATCTGTTGGTGTGATCAATGATACTAATTGATGTGGTGTGGTATCGATCGAAAACTTTGATTTGCTCAAAGCCGTAAGCATCACCTAATGATGTTCCTGTAAAGCCATGAGTAATCCTTAGATCAAAATGTTGGCCTGGATTTTCTTTAACTATTTCAGGACCAAGTCCTCTTCTTATTCTCCTCCTTCTCTCTCCTTTTCTCTACCCCATTGTCTTTACCCGAGAGCTCTTCTTGGCCTAGGTGTGAGGGCTAGAAGTAATGCCCGCTCTTAGTTAAGTGGTCAGGCTCCTCTAACTACCATGTGTGTTAAGGGCATTGATTTCTCACCCTTCATTGGTATAAGCAAGATGAAGATCATTATCATCTCCTTATTCGCCAGCATTAATGGATTAGGCAATTATCTAGTTCGACATGGATCATTTCAATGTTATGATCATCACCCTAAGGTTGGTAGGGTGACATCGACCAAATTTTGGAGGAAACTTCAACCCTTCTAATTTGCTGCCAAACTTGGTTTGCTTTTCCCAGTTCCTCTTTTCTCTCTTGTCGATACCATTCTCTCGCCTTTTCTCTTTTGATCTTTCCTTCCTCGGGTTCCCTTTTTTGGCCCATCTCCTTGGTTTTACTACCCCGCTTACTTTCATTTTGCTGTTGGCTTTTCGAGCTCTTTCATTTATCTTTTTCTCATCCTACTCTGTTTCGAACTCTCCTTCACTACTTATCCTATCGTGGCTAGTCTATGATTTGTTTGGACTCCACTATCAGATCTGTACATTGTCCAGATCATGTTCTTCAATGAAATAAAGATTGTTCAGGTCCATTTCTAGACCTGTCAAGTCATCTAAGCCCTGTTCGGGCCCATCTTCTCTAATGACATTGATGTTGAAAGAATCCAACAACAATACCTTCGGTTTCGACTATCTAACAGGCACAATATATTTACTTGGGTCGTACGCCTCTTCTAGCAACCTCCCATTCTCTATCATAGGTACTTCAGCTGCCTCTAGCCTCGACTCCTCCTCCTTTATGGCCAATTTCTCCTCTTTTTCCACCCTTATCTCTCTTTTATCGAATTGTGACAACGCACCCAGCACAAGATTTTTGGGTAATGGCTGGGGTTCGAGTATATCCATTATGTATAGATCAATGCTTTCTAGAATGACGACCTCAGGTTTAGGCAAGTAGGATGGTGTGATATATATGCTGGGGTTAAAGGTGGGTGGTAGTATATGGATTAAGTGGAAGTGAGGAGGTGGCGGTACTCGATCATGGGTTGGTAGAGGGTTAAGGGTAATATTGGGCCTCTAGGGTGGGACTATGATTTTATGGTCAATAAGATCCTAGATTTCATGGCAAAAATGCATGCAAGACCATGTTGTTGATAAAAGACACAGCACTTAAAGGAATAATGCCTGAATGGAAAAGGGTCAAGAAGAGATCAGGGATCAAGGAGCTTAAGATACCCTTTTTCTAGTAGAACCCTCATGGCTTGAGATAGGGCCATGTAGAGCGGGTGAAAATTTTGGGTTTGGGGTCGAACTAAGTTGTGTACTTGTGAAATGGTATTGGCAAATGGGTTGGCAGTTTTTGTAATGGCAGTAATGGTGTTGATTTCTGGGACCTTCACAGATATGCTATCACTAGTAGAAGCATTCAAATTGCAAATAAAGGTCTTTCTTATAGGTTTCTTCTCATCTACGATAATGCCCTACTTGATGGCATCTTCAATTTGAACTCCCATCTCATGCAACTCTTTGAAGGTAAACAGTGGAAGGATTGTCATCTTTTGCAGTATTTTCCCGTGTAGGTTTCTTACTACCATGCGGATCTGATCCTTCTTAAGGGGCCTATTGGTCATCATAGCCACTTTGGCTCTCCACCTGGTTATGAATTCCATGAAACTCTCCTCAGGCTTCTAGCGAGTAGCCTCCAACTCTCAAGTGGTAACCTCAATTTGTGTGTTGTAAGAGTGTTGAGGAATAAATGCCTCAGCTAACTCCTCACAACTCTGCTTCACTGAATCCTCCAGTTTAGCATACCAAGTTGCTGCTACACTTGACAGAGTCCTTCCAAATAGAGACATCTTTTGAGCACGAGTCAAGCCTATGGGTTTTAAGACATTTGAAAAGAGACGGATATGGACTATAGGATATCTGGATCCATCGAACCTATCTACATGCAGCATCTTAAATCTCTTTGGCAATTTCACAGCACTTTTTGTATATCCATCCTCAATGTCAAGAATAGAGTTGATGCCCATTGATTTCTTGAACAATTTCTCTAACTTGGCTATCTTCAGCATAGCCGGGTCAAACTTAGTAAGGTTAAGAGAGAACAACCCCTCAATCTGGTCAAAAAGTGTACCTCAGCAAGACCCTGATATACCTACCCTACCCAACACCTACAAGTGAAGAGAGGATCAAGCAATACGTTGGTGATCCAGATCTGAGGCTTATATTTCCACCATGACAAAGCCTACGTCTGGCAAGCCGTCCAAGATATCAGATGACAAGTACAGTGATTTAAGAGCACCATGCATGCAAATGCAATAAATATGTAAGCAAAATAAAAATAAAAAAAATAAAAAAAAAACTCACACCATGAAGTTCAAGTCAATCTCTCTTATCTCCCTAGCGAAGTCACTAGAAACTGTAGGATGCCATCTCGGGGTTACCGAGTTGGCCCAATAGTTCAGACTCTCTATCTCCTGATCTAATTCCACAAGTGCAATGTCAAATGTAAATAAGAGTCCAGATCTGGCAATTTGTGTAGAAAATCCATTTTATTGTGAAAACCATTGCCAGAAAAAGGAACACATCACCAAATCTCAGAATCGCCACCTAATTTTTAAGAAAAACTAGGAAACATGTGACTCGTGCCAAAGGCCATTATCCGTCATAACCAAAGTGTCTCGGTTCGGAAACTTAGGTATGAGAGGGGAAGGTCATGAATTGAGCACCCCATTCACCCGATCAACAGATCAGCCTCTACTAAGTCATGGTATGATTTTTATAATCTCCATATATTTATGTTTCAATTTTAATAATGCTAGCATTACTATCCGAGGCATATACAAATATAGATCATGTCGCTTATTCTAGTTATGCTTTGATGTCATGCATTTTTGAAAGTATTTTGTACAACTCGGCATAAAAATAAAATAAAATAAAAAAGCAAATCAGCAGCATAAGACTCAACAACATTCCAGCACAAGCAATACAACCTCCATCCAGTAGCATCCATACAGATATTTCAATTAAGCATCTAGCTTCATGGTATTGCAAGGGGTATGATAAATAACATGTACACACAAAATGCTAAAATGGAAAAATACTCACCTAGTACTACATGCTAAGCAAGAAAAATGGTTTAGAAATAAATGCATAATCCTTTATACAAATAGCTAATGCAATACACCCACAATATGTAACTAAGGATTCGGTTACTACCAAATGGCATGTGTATCATTTCAAAACATGAGATAGTGCATAGAACCACCTTTTGAATTGCAAATGAACTGAATCCATATATATGGAAAAAATGGATGCACCACATGGGTATGATAAATAAAACATGATGCTATATACAACATCCACGGAAAGCATGTAAATAAAAGGGATTAGAAAGATGTGGGGTTGGAATTTATTACAACAATTCGAATGAAAAAGAAAGAGAGGTGGAAAGAAGAGATTATTGCAACAAAACAAATAAATGAATATGACGTGGGGTTGGAAGAATTATTACAAAAAATGAATTGATCTAGCCAAATTATTGTTGAATCTAACATATCATACTAAATAAATCAAGAACTACAAAATAGTAACTCAAAATGCCAGAAGAACACTCCCCCAGAAAATGTTTGGTTTTGCTCTACTCTGTTTAGGAATAAGCCTTATTGGGTCGGCTACAAAATCATCCAGCCGATCAAATCGGGGTCTAGCCAGTCCAATTCTCCGGGATGAACATTTTTTTTGTCTAAAAGGAATAGAACGAAAACAAAACATAGCTTCCAAATGGTGTTCATCATTTCTACATCTCCCCCTTGCAGAGAGCATTTAAGGAGGAGGTAGATAGGCCCCAACCCTCAGTAAATAACTATATACAACACATATTCTACAACAATCCAATCCAACTGATTAAATGAATTAAACAAGACGAAATGCAAGCTTAAGCAATAGATAGAAACCTACAATCATCTCTTTGTGAATAAGGGCAGGTTAGTACTCAAATCCATGCTATCAATTGGAGAGAGTAGGTTAACACCCATTATTTCTTAGTAGAAGCTTTGCCTTTAAAGTAATAAATCCATCAAAGGCTAATGAAGCTTCCCCTTTTATTCATGGAACAAGGTTGTTTCCACCATTTTCCATGTTCACAAATGATATAGAAGAGAGTTTTCAATATCTTTGACCTAAAACTTCTTACTTTACTTCCAAGAAAAATCAATGAATATGAAGAAACACTTCCTCAACATCAAATCTCGAAGATCATCCCTCTAGCCCTATAAAACAACCACTTTCACTTATTTGACTTGAGCATGGGTCAAAATATATGGACCAATATGATGGAATGATGAGATATCTGATGAGAAAGCATAAAGAATGAAAGAATTTACTTTACATGATCATACTTGTGGATGGATGGCTAATATCTACCTCCAATCACTCCTACAAGGTTCCAAATATACCACAACAAAAGATTATAGCTCTAGAAAGTAAGAAAATAAATTAATACTCCGGAAAAGTAAAGAAAACTATCAGCTCAATGGATGGGTGGCTACTCTCTACCGCCAGCACATCCATGAGGGCTTATTACAAGATTAGAACAAGCCTACAATAGAATTCAGAGCTCAGTAATGAAGAACAAGCGAGAAAAGATGTTACAAGTTCAAAAGTTCATCTCTTTAAAGAGGATGATCTTCTTGGTTTTCAAACTCATTCTTGACACCCTTAAGGTCCTTTAGATGTAGCTTAGGATGTTCAAGATCCTCAGAAGAAGCATAGAGTCAAGCTTTAATGATGTTTTTGAGGTTTGAAATTGAGAAAATGGAGGTTGAATGTGAATTAAGGGAAGGAAGCTCTTAATTCTCTTCTTAGGTCTTGGGAAAAATTTGTTAACCCTATCAAATGAACATTCGTCCTTTATTTATAAAGTTTTGGACATAAATATCTAAGATATTTATGAAAAACTCACAGAAAATGCAAAAATGCTTTGTTCCCAGACAATTCAGCCAATCGTACCATTATATATCTGGATGACTATATTCCCATCCGGCCATGAATTATTGTCCAACCAGCTGGAATATACATCGCTGGATAAATAAGGTAAGGTTAGCATGAATTGAAAGGAAAAACAAGTATTTTAGAGGATTCCACCCTCTTCATTCCCTTTGCTAAGTCTGTTTGCAAGGAGACAATGTTTTAAGTTTGAAAAGATGAGCCTTAGGACATTATGGAAATATCTCGAATTGTGTAACCAGACATATGTTGGAAAGGTTTTCAATCGGTCGGAAAAGCATTTTGGCCAAAACAGGTACTTGGTTAGGATTTAAAGCTTAACTCTCGGGTTTCTTGCTGAGGAACATATATGATTAGCACATCTTGGTTTCATCTTTGGGTGTTCAGAAAAGAGCGCATAAGTCTTATGGTCGATCAAAATAGGGTATAGTTGTCCCTCTTTGACAAAACTCGGTGTGTCATTTCATGACGTGAGTGAATATCAAAGTCTGAAGATAATCCTTTTAACGAGGTTGTAAGACTTTGGGCAAACAAACAAAATGAAAATACAAATGGTTGGACTCGAGGATTGCCTACGTACTTCTTTCCAAAAAATGAAACAAGTTATTTAGTTTTGTTCACTTTCTTGTCTTGTTTTGCATGTTTTATTTATTTTTATTAAACAACATGTTTAGGTTATCTTAGTCTCCTTCTTCGGTTTAAGCATCATGTATATTAGTTTGCATTGTTTTACGTGTTATTTTCTTTTTGTGCATTAAATCATGTTAGAACCCTTAAACCGAGCCTAGGTTGCATTTTGTATGTATTAGTTGCACATTAGATCATATTTAATTTATGTACTACATGAAAGACGTGTAAGTGGGCATCCGGGTAAGTTTTCTCCATCGCCATAGCTCGTGCTTGCTATTTGCATTCTTTTTAATAATGCAAATTTCTATATTTTTCTATACAAAATTGTTTGATTTGGATGCTATTATGAATATTACTTATTTTAGATTGGGTTTATAGCCATAGATTGATAAAGTCCAATTTTTATTAAAAAATCACTATTTATGGAAAAATATGGCTTTATTCCTTTAATCTAAAATAAATGATTAGGTTAGTTAAGAAATTTTAGGTTCAAAATGACTTGTATGAATAATTAATCATTAAAACCATAAAATAGAGAATTAGTAGAGGCAAATATTCGGATTGGACAAAAGGGGTGCTTTCATTCAATGACATTTCCGTTTTATACCTTAATTCCCAAACCTGTAATTTCTAGTTATAACAGATCAGGTCCTTAGCTTAGTTTTCATTGTTAAAGGTTTCTTAATTCCCCATTAAAAATTAAGCGGCAACTTTATGTTGGTTAAAGCCAATTGGCATAACATTCGGGTGTAAACAAGCGTAATACCCAAAAAAATGGCATGGCATCCACACTAATAAGGAACGAACATGACTCAATTTGCAAGGCAGCAAATATCACACCTATGTTTGACCTCATGCCTCAAAAGGAGCGACCATGACTCAAATCGCAAGACAACGAACACGGCACCCATATTAGACCTCATGTCTCATAAGCGGCGAGAATGACTTAGATCACAAGGCAGCAAACACGGAACAAACCTACAAAATCTTTCAAACTCAAATCGCAAGACAACGAACACGGCACCCATATTAGACCTCATGTCTCATAAGCGGCGAGAATGACTTAGATCACAAGGCAGCAAACACAGAACAAACCTACAAAATCTTTCAAACCCATTAATTAGCCTAGCTAGGCATCATAATATTGGCATCACTTTAATAACACTACGGTGTGTATTATTGTTTGGAAATTGCTTTCTCTTAGACATTTGCGGGATTAGAACAGAGTAGAAACTTGGCATAGCTTCAACACGGCAAAGTGAGCATAGCAAGTATTGCCCTATCCCCTTTTCCAAAAATTGGATGCTTGGATAAATATTTGAGTGCTTGTTGCACACACGCACTCACAGATGAATTGCTACACAACTGCCCTTGAACTGCACTGATTTGATTCCTTGCATTAAGGATATGTAGGCAATCTGCAAGTTCGATCACTTGCATGATTGTTTAGCACTGCCTTAAGCCTTAAGGTCTAATCAATTGGAATGGTCTTGGATCTTAACATCACTCCACATCACTTCATGGTTGTTTGAGTTATGTCAAAGAGAGGCAACTATAAACACCCTATTTCGACTGATCCTAAGACTTCATGCGCTTATAAACCTCTCAATGATGAAACGGTAATTATTTCATCTTTAAAATGTTTGAGCTTGTGTAACATGCCCGCGGGGGGACCTCGCTACAGTTCGGACTCTCCTGCTTTTTGTTTTGTTGCGGTTCATAATCTGAACCAAAGAGTCCAACTCTGGCAAATCGTTTTGAGAAAACAATTTTTTTGAAAAGTAGTGCCAAACATGGACTGCTTTGCCAGATACAGAGTCGCCACCTAAATATTTTTAAAATGGGGCAATTTAGGAAACCCTGACTCGGTGCCGAAGGCCACGTGTCCATCATCACCAAAGTGACTTGGCTCGGGAGCTTGGGTACGATCGGGGAAGGTCAGCTATGAGCACCCCCTCTCGCCCGGTCCGAAGACCGGCCTCTACTAACCATGATATCCGTTTTTGAAAACTTTATGCATTCTTATTCCGGTTATTAGCCTAGAATTACTATGTGATGCGCACAACACAAAAGTATAGACTAGATTGCCTAACTTGGAAATAAACATTGCATATCCGTTTTGTCTCGAAAAACGTGTTGGTTTTTGCTACTCGAAAGTAGGCTAAAATACGGATTTCAACGAGTTTTCCCAACTCAGGCAATCCAACCTCCACCCACAGGCATTCAAGCAGTTTATCTCATATAAGCACTTAGCCTCATGGTAATCATGCTATTATGGTAACATTCACACGCATGCGATATGCTAAAGCATAAAAGCTCACCTAGTACTCCAAGCCAAAACAGAAGCTCATTAGAAATCCATGCATGGACCTAAGCATACTGAAATGTCTAATGCAGCGCATGCAAAGATGTAAACTAGGCAGGCTCGGCTATCCCAGACATGGCATGTGAAATGCTACAACTATGACGCATTCAATTTGGAATTGAAAGTACGATGCAGTTTGTATGATGTGCCAAGCCTGATGTATGTCAACAAATGCATGGATGCACGCATGCATTGCATAAGGTATGCTAATTTAAGCAATGCCCTAATCTACCATCATAAGCAGGTAAATAAAAGGGAAGAAAGAAATGGAGGTTGGAAGACATGCACACACCCACACACACTTATTACAATTATGCCCTTACACGGAGAGACCAAAAAAATAATACAGTCCGAATAACGAATTAACTACTCTAGCTAATTAAATTATTACAGACCAATTAAATTAATTAAGCAAATTAATTAATCTAATTAAAGCAGTAAATCGCCTCGGGAAGAGGGCCCAATGCAACGCATGCTCGGTTTCGCTCGGAAAGTCACTGCCATGCATAGGCTGCCTCTGTTTTCCCTGCTCTGCCCCTCTGAAGACTGCCAAAATCTCAGAATATGCTCACTGGACGTTGGGGATCACTGCCGGCTGGGTAGAATGGCCACCGGCCGCAAGAGATGTTCATCGGCACAAAATAGATCCATCGGCCATCTATAGATTGCCGGTCGGCACTGAAAACTGCCGGCCGGCACTGAATGTCTGCAGAACCTGCAATTGACAGCAGCAGAGGGCAAGGCATAGCATGGCAATGCAATTCAAGCAATGTGTGCACCGACCCTATCCCTTATCATGTGTATGACTCAAAGGGACATGGTCCTTGGTTCTCGGACCATCAATCGCGCATTTCAATGCGTGATGGCCCAAGAGACCAAGTTGTGCATTTTCATGTCAAATGAAATGCAAACCAAATAAGCACATAAAGGCCCAACCTCTATCACTTGATTTCAAGAGGCAAGGCATGCATGTTCGATGCGATGCAACCTAAGCATGTTAGCTAATATGCGACATGGCATCAAAGGGAGCATACAAACATGCAATGCACATTAGGTACACAACCTAAGCAACAAAGCAAACAAACATGCCACAATTATGCAAACCACTAGAGCATGCAAGATGTAATCTAATCATGCAACATGCTAGCAACTTGACCAAGGGAATGCAAGGCGAATGCAAGTGATTTCAAACATGCAACATACGCAACCAAAGCATGCAAACATGGGATAATGTAACAACACTTGAATGGCATGCAAGGGGTGGACTTACACTAATTGGACAGCCCTCTACTAGGTCCAAAACAGTGGCCACAACGATGCAAGTGAGGCAACAAAATACATGGAATGCATGCACAATGCATTAACCAAGCTTTAGACACAAAAATGCAACTCTACCAAAGCATGGCAAGGGATGCAAGATGGCATATAAGCATATGAATTTCAGTACCAAAACATGATGCTAAACAGCCCCGAAACATGGAGATATGGCACCCGATGCATGAGATGAACCCCGAAATGCAAAACTAGGCACATGGAATGACTTACAGCTATACAAGGCATGCATTATTGGACTATGAAGCATGAAGACAGAATCTAGGCAGTCCCAAAACATGGACTTTTCCAGTTCTAAGCATGGCCAAAAAGTGCTAACAAGATGGACTAAATTAGCATGCGAATTTGACTAGTTAACATGGTTTACATGGCAAGTGTATGATGCACATGGAATCTGACCAAACCATCAAAAATCAGTGAATAAACCATGCTAAAATATGCCCAAATAACCACTGAAATGAAGCCAACACATGCAAGAATGATGAGCTCCTTTAGAGGGCTATACAAGAGGTTATTAAGCACATACATGATGGACACTCAACAAGGCCAAACCAGCTCTGGAAATGGCCTATAGGGGTCCTAAAACCCACTGAAAAATGCCTGAACCAAGCTCAAGAAGTGTGCACATAAGGGCTCCTTTGAAGGGCCAAACATGCTAGTAAACAAGACAACAAAGGAGAGGATCACACCTCTCCTTCTTAGGACCTCAAAACACCACCCCCACCACTGAAATCCCTCTGGATTTCAGTGGTGAGAGGGCCAACACAAAGTGGTCCCGAAGCTCACAAAAAATGCACAAAAAAGAGGCCAAACAAGGCCTAAGAGGGGTCAAACAACCCCAAACACCAAAGTGGTCTTAATGAAGTATCTTAAACACAAAAAAAACAGAACTTTTTTATGTTATACACAAAGCTCAAATCAGCAAGCAAGACAGGCTAAAAGTGTGTGCAAAAACGGGGAATAAAAGAGGTTTAGATGCTCACCCTTGTAGACCAACGTGGACAGCAGCCTTGGGTCCCAAAAACCAGCTCCTTAGCCTCTGAAAATGGCCTCCAAGAAGCTTAGATGGATGATGGAGAGGTGTGGTTGAGAGGTGGTGTGCAAAGGGGCCAAGAACTATGGACTTTAGAGCTTGGAATGTAGAGATATGGAGGGAAGTGTATGGTTTTTGCCTTAGACAAATTTCTTGGAACCCCTCTAATGGAAAAGAAGCTCTCTATTTATAGAGAAGATGGAGGCTTGAAGCTTCTAAGAGAAGCTAAGCAAAAAGGGTCAAGGGGGTCAAGCTTCTCTTAGAAGCTTGGAGCAAAAGGGCCAAGAAGGCCAAGCTTCTTAGAGAAGCTAGACCAAAGAGCCAAGCTTCTTGAAGAAGCTAGGCAAAAGGTTCAAGAGGTGCAAGCTTCTCTTGGAAGCTTAGAAGGGTTCAAGCTTCTTTAAGAAGCTAAAGAGGCCAAGCTTCTTGGAGAAGCTAAAAAAGGCCAAGCTTCTTGGAGAAGCTAAAAAAAAAAAGGGGGTCAAGCTTCTTCAAGAAGCCAAAAAGGGTCAAGCTTCTTAGAGAAGCTAAAAAGGTTCAAAATGTTCAAACTTCCTTAAGAAGCTAAAAACCAATGGTTCAAAAGGTTCAAGCTTCCTCAAGAAGCTAAAACCAAGGGTTCAAAAGGTTCAAGCTTCTTGGAGAAGCTAAACCAAGAGTTCAAAAGGTTCAAGCTTCCTCAAGAAGCTAGAACCAAGGGTTCAAAAGGGTCAAGCTTCCTCAAGAAGCTAAAACAGGGGGTTCAAAAGGTTCAAACTCCCCTCAAGAAGAGGTCTCGGCCAACCAAATAGGTCATCGGCACAATAAAGTGCCGGTCGGCTAAACATAATGCCGACCGGCCATTATTTTTAAGAAACAATGGCCGGTGGCAAACATGTGCAGCCGGTGATGATAGGGGAGGGCCGATGGGGTGTGAGGATGGCCAACAAGCCATTCCCTGCCCTTCAAGGCAAAAACACAGGTGTTTGGTGCGAAAACCGAACACGAAGCAGTCGAGTCAAGAGGTCCTGAGGCGAGGCGCGCTGCCAAGGCCTCCGGGAACTCGAGACGAACACAAACATGGATAATCACCAAGTGTTCAAACGGTGACGTCCAAGTCTTGAGGACGGTCAAAAATGGGGTGTCTACAGCTTGTTAGCCAAAAGTTAACTTTTTTTGCAAAAATAATCATTTTACCCCTGAACCCGTTTTTAGCCAAAAACTAACATTTTAAACCCAAAAGAAAGAGGGAAGCCTGGTTGTGTCTTAATTAATGATTGTTTGCAAAATTTGTAGCCAGTTTTATCAAAAACATTAATTGAGTGGCAATTCGGGTTTACTTAAACCACAAGCAAGGCAAGGGCATGAGACCTTGCACTTATGCATGCATGGATGGCATATGTACCATGGTAGGTTATGCACACGCACATCCATTCGTGGTAGAGCTAGTTTTGAAAATTCAATCTTGTTGCAACTAAGGAGACATGTGGCAAGGGAATATGATGAGAAGCCACCCTAGGGTGCTCCCCAAAGCTTTCCCATTGCCTATAAAAAATCCCATCCCCATTCCTTGCAAAGGGTTAGAGTGATTTTTTATAAGTTTTTGATAGAGCTTCATCACCCTTCTTCCTTTTCTTGCCTTACCTCTGAAATACGCACACAGTAACTTTAATCAACTAAAGAACAATCTAAAGCTTGGAACTTGGACTGTAATCTGAAACATTTGCTTGAGGGAGGCTTGCAAGCAAGAAAACTTAGTTTTCTCGCCTTTGTCTTCTCGTGCTCTTTGGTTTTTTGAAACCACCGGATAAATCCTCTTCTTCTTTCAATTTCAGTACATTTTCTTGTCTCTTTTTCAATATATGTAAGCATATAGGATAGTTCATATGCCATGATCATCATGTAGTTCTTTCATTCTTTCAAGTTTTCTTCCTTTCTTGCATGTTTTACATATTTTCCTTAGAACAACATGTTTACGCTTGTTTAATCATGTAGAAATCATGCATTAAACCTGGTTTAAATCATCATTTGTACTTGTTATCTGCTTTTTTATACATAAGCATTATTCTATTAGTTTCAAACAATTCTTAAGTTCATATTTTGTATGTATAGTTGCATATTACGATCATATTTACTTTATGTCTTGCATGTAAAACGCTTGAGTGGGCATCCGAATAAGTCATCTATTCTTCGTAACACGTGCTTGCTTGATGGCAATGTTTTTCATTAACTCAAGTTAAATGTTTTTCTTGCAAAATTGTATGTTTCGGATGTTTTTATGAACATTGTTTATTTTAGGTTGGATTTTAAGAATATTCTTTTTATTTAGAAATCAAAAGTTTTAGAAAATATGATTTTATTCTCTTAATCTAAAATAAATTGCATTCATCTTTTATTCAAATCACATAGTTTTAGGGTAGTAAAGGTTTAGGCTTAAAATGAATTGTATGGAATAATTAATTATTCACTAAAATCATAAAATAGAGAATTAGTAAAGGCCAATCTCCGGATTAGGCAAAATGGGTGCTTTCATTCTATGACATTCCCCCTTTTATACCTTAGCTCACGAACCGATAATCTCTAGTTATGACAGATCAGGTCTTTAGCTTAGTTTTTATTGGTAAAAGTTTCTTAATTTCCCATAAAATTAAATGGCGACTCCTTCGATGTGGGATAAAGCAAGTTGGCACGACATGGGTGGAAATGTGCCTTATACTCAAAAAAGGCACGGCATTCACAAATTCGATTCATGGTTTACTAAAATTGAACCAATCTGATCCATGTACACTCCTAATCTCAATGATACACCATAACTACTTTCTCGATCTCAAATTATTTGTCCAATATGAAAAACAAAAATTTTTAAATAATATATTCTCATATTGATATTTTTATTTATTTTTTCAAAAAATAAAATATCTCATTAGCTGTTTTTAATTTGTGAATTTTTTTGAAAAAATTGAAAATAAAAATATATTATTTTTCAATTCTTATTTTACGTGCCAAACAAACAATTTATATAACAATAATGGTGGGGCTCATAACGTCCCAAAGTGGATTAAGATTCTCAAGAATAATCATCATTGCAATAATTTGGCAAGGAAATTTCATTTTACTACTCAAATTGTATTTTGATGATCAATTTAGGCCCTGGACTTCTTATAATTTCAATTTGAACATAAATTATTCAATTTATTATCAATTTTACCATTGTCATTAGCTACCATGTATAATTAGATGCCACTTGTTACTGTCTTCATTTTCATTTTACCGTCCAAATTATTTCCAAAATATCAATTAGATCCTAAACAATACGAAGTTTGGAGGTCGAGTCGATATTTTCGAGATAGTTTGCGGGCAAAATAAAATTTCAAATGAAATTTCGATGCCACGTCAGCAACTTTCATTTGTTTATAAACGACAGTTAACAGAAGGGGTGAAATTGATCCAAAATCAAATAGTTTAGGTGTTAAATTAAAAATATAAGAAGTATAGGATTTAAATTAATCATCGAGGTATAGTTTGAATGGAAAAATGAAATTTCCTCTCATACAGCAATGGTAGTTTAAAGGAAAAGAATACCATATGTAGCTCTAAAAAAGTTGCGTATAGTATGCACTTTATACGAAAGTATAATTTTTATCACAACAAATATAATTTTTATTACAAACTTTTTGTTTATCATAAAAAATATATATAGATATATATATATTGTTAATCACAAAAAATATAATTTGGTCATTTATAATTTTAAGGGTGTGTGCCACAATTACATTATTCATAACTTTTACTACAGAACTTCGTAACTTTCACCATAAAAATCGTTGTAACAACTTTTTACCATGTGTACCTTTTTAATTTAAACAAGTGATTTAAGCTTAAAGCATAATTTAAATAAATGTTTGAAGTTCAAAACACAATCATCCTCCTAATAATTTTAATTATTACAAGTATATTATTGCAAAGAGAAATATTATTTACAGAAAAAACTTGTGTCAAAAGCTTTCAAACAAGGAGGGTCTCACATGGATCCCACGTGGGTGCGTCCCACTTTCATGTGAGAGTTTTGGGCACAAATTGCAATGCGACTTTAATTGATAGTGTTGTAGTGTACAGTGAAATTAGTTTTCCAAATTAATTCATACAGTGGACCAGATATCGAATTATCAAAATATATATATATACAGCAATGTTAGGTATCATGAAAAACCTTTCATGAAAATAATCATGAAAATTTTGTGACCTTTGGATTACACTTAGAATAAAGCACTACACACTAATCAAGATAATCTAAGGATCATAACTCTTTCATGATCATTTTCATGAAAACATTTTCATGATCCCTAACTTTTCTCATATATATATTATAAAAGAATCATATTCCGTTCAAAAGTAGGCCAATCCATTCAAAGAATTGGACACTAAGCCTTTTTCTCCTCCCCACAAATAGGGCTGAGCAAAGAATCTGTGAAATCCGTAATCCGATCCAGTCCAGTCCAATCCGATAGATTTGGATTGGTTTTTTGAATCCGCGGTTCGGTTCCGGATTGAAGAATTAAAAATCCGTAGTTCACGAATTAGTTCCGGATTGAACCCCATGGTTCCGGATTGGAACCGATCCGGACCGTATGCAAATAGTCTATATTTTTATTATACATCCTCCCCCATAGTATCTTCTCTTATTATATATAAAATCTAAACTCAAATCTAAAACTGTATAATATCTTCTTTTATTACTTTTGTTTGTTAATTTTTAGTTTTAATTTGTATTGGTCTAAATACTTATAGTGAAATCAGTTTTCTTATAATTGTTTAAATTCTAGAACAGTATGTCACTATTATAGAAAAATATGTTGCTATTGTGGAACTAATATAACGCTATGTTTATATTTTTATGAAATTAAAGTGTTATATATATATTTTTGTTATTTAATTATGTGAATCCGTGATCCTAAACCGATCAAATCCGTATTTAAATGGATTGGTTCGGATTGGTTCCATGATTTAAACGGATTGGATTGGTTCCAATTTTTCAGAAACCGTAAATAACGGATTGATTCTGATTTTATCCCAATCCAGTCCAAACCGGACCATGCTCACCCCTACCCACAAAAACCATTGCAAAGTGAAATAGTATCAACTAATAAGCAGATAGTATGTATTTGTGTGTTTTACCCCCAATAAATTTTCTTTGCCACAAAACAAAAAACAGAAAAAGACAAACCAAAAAAAAAAAACAAAAAAAACAAAAGAGTTTAATAGTTACACTCCTGGAAAGAATCACAGCCCCGCAGGGTCACACCGGTGGGTGACTAATCTTTGCTATAACCCAAAAGAGTAATCACCACTAGTTTCCCTGCAAGCAGTTCATTCCCCTGAAGTTAAACATAATTATATTTTATATAAAATGTACGATTGGTTTTTTGGTGCATAGTTCTTTTTTCTCAGATTATACATAAATGCAAACTCCTATTATCTAAATCTAAATAAGTATTTAATACAAAAATTAACCATCATAATTAAAGTTCCAAAAACGATAAGATTTTTAGTTAAATACCTAAATTAACGGTCATAACAGAAACTTCAACAAAGATTTTTTATACCAAAATTAACGGTCATAACAGAAGCTCCGACAAAGATTTTTAATATGAAAATTTGCTGTCATGTCAGAATCTCCATCGAAGATGAGATATTGTCGATATCTTTAGATTTCTCCTCCTTCGAAAATGAGATATTGTCAATTTCTTAGATTTCTCCATTTAAAAAATAAAAATATATAAAAAAATAAAAATAAATAAAAATAAAAAAGACGAGTAAATTTGCATGTTGTTTTGATATATGTCAAAACTCCGACATACTGAAATTTAATTAAGACTTAAAATGTACAATGTACAATGTTGAAAAAAATAATAATAATAAATAAATAAATAGATTGCATTGTGAAGATTTTGTGCCCGGGATACCATTCATGAAAATAAGAAGTAATGATACAATCAAATAATAAAGTGTGCACAGTATATATAGGAACATCATTTGAATAAACTACAATTTATGAAAAAATGCTAGACCGCAAAAGATAAGTGGGTCCATACTTATATAAGACATGTAGTAAAAATTTTGCTAAATCTGTAAATTACAATGAAAACAACTGTCAAATTTACAGAGCCTAATAGGATGCTCGACTAACTCTTTATAACTTCTTCTCATCAATTTATTGATGTATCCTTCAATCTTAATGGTCTCATCAATAAAATTTTATTTTTCCGATCAAAAAATAAATAAATAAATACATCACATCATTATATTCATAACAATTTTTAGTAAATTTGAACCCAAAAAAAGTTTAGTAAATTAAATTAATTTGTGCAAGTTAAAAGCATAATGTGTTTAAATTTTTATTGAAATGAGAATGCAAAATCTTTAAATATTTTTCAAAAAGAGTAAAATGATTTGACAAATTTAGATAATTACAATATTGTTAATTTTCACAATATTTCTCTCTTAATTCTTTCTTTCTATTATTGTTATTCTTTTCTTGTTTTTGTTGACCTATGATTTTTTCTAAAGAAGTAAATAAAATTTAAACAAGAAAAAAATATTATTTGTAACATCTTACCCTTTTGTTATTTTTATTTTTTTTGAGTAATACTACGCAAATTCATAAAAAGTTTCATGAAACTAATTCAAGAGTTATTGTATGACATATAATAAAACACTACAATTAATCCAAGGGTGAACAATTTTTATGAAAGTTTTTCATGGTTTTCTTTCATGATCCCTAGTATTATTGATTTTTTTTTTTATTTTTTTGGAGAAAAATCTGTCAAATTTTTTTCCCCCCTAATTTTCACTTAATTATCTCGTTCCCTCAATATATCATGACATATGAACGAAATTTACAACTAAGCTTCTACTTAAAATTGAATGCTAGCATTAATTTCTCTTACATTTTGATTGGTTAATACACACTTGAGATGCCAAAATTTGAACAGGGTGATTATCTGGCAACCCAAAACGTAACCGTTTTGTGGACCCATCTAGCTCAGCTTCACACTACGCTCGCTTTAGCAACCAAACCAATCCCAGCTTAACCCCATTACCATTTCCCTAATTTCTCAATTTAGGCACCGAGTCTCGGCTAAAGTTATCAACCCTCCACACCTCTATATCTGAAAACAAACGGGGCCTAATGCTTTTAGGCCTCGGTATCATCGAATCACAATAACCCTACTTAGGGTTGCTTCTCTCTATATATATACCATCTTTTCCTTCAAAGATCTGTCTGAAAATTAGTGTTGTTAGTGCAGTCACTTTCACTCAGATTTCAGTTCATAAAAAAATTGGGTAATGTTTTTCTTCTTTTCTTCTTTTTCAAGCTTTTTGCAATTTCATTTTTAGTCTCTTTCTTTATATAATATTTTTATAGTTCAGTTTTTGGGTTTGAAATAGATTACAGTAATTCATCTCTGTATCAAAAATTTAAACTTTTTGATGCCGATATTTACAGATATATGGGCTGATATTTTATCTAAAATCATGAGCTGGACCTAGTTATATCTTGCTTATCCAAGCAGATCTTAGTTGTGAAATTGGAGAAGAAAAGTCAGATTTTTCTTACATTTACTTGAACTTGATATACAATTTTTTTTTTCTTTTTTTTCTTTTTTTTGCACTTTTTTTTTTTTTTGATCGGCAAAGAAAAATTTCATTTAACAGCAAGAAATTAAAAGTACAGAAGATGAAATGCATTGAGAGAGATTCGGAAGTATAAAAATACCCCTACTACTGCTACTCGCAATCATACAACCAACCCCTAAGCCTCTCGAAATTTTTTTTTTTTTTAAAGAAAAAAAGTTAAGAAGAACTTAACTAAACAAAAGACATTAAAATGAAGTTTCTTAGTTGGGATATGTGGGTAAAACAATCAATGAAGTTTCTTAGTTGGGATCATTTAGCTCATTGTGATGCTTCTGCACTTCCTTTTTCTTTGTTGATGCAATTTACCTAGTACCTTGTACTTATTTATTCCATCAATGAAGTTTCTTTTTTGCCGATCAAAAAAAAAAAATGTTGGTAAAACAATCAAGGTATACAACACTTTTTGGTTCCCTGATGGGATAAGCTTAAGAATTCACTAGTTCCGCCTTCCTTTCCATCTTTTATCATTTTCTTTATGTCTTGTCTATCCTCACAGATTTCACTTTTGAAATTCGATTCAATCAAGGTCTTCATATATTTGACCTCTAAAGGTTGATCTCATCCTCGTAGTTTGCGTGTGTGTGTGTGTGTATATGTGTGTGTGTGTGTGTAATCATAAATGTAAATTTAGTTTTGGTTGCCTAATAGGTTGATACAAACACTAGGGTACACACGCAAACTACCTGGATTTGATATTTCACAATTTTTTTTTTTTTTTTTTTTTTTTTTTTTTTTTTTTTTTTTGCATCAAACATCTGTATGAAAGTTTGTGCTGTAAGACAATTCCAGATCGAGTTTAAAGACACCACTCAATCCAGTAGCACTCAGAAATCATCTAACAACAACTTGGTAGTGCTTTTTTTTTCCTCGATCTGCTCTCTCTCTCTCTCTCTCTCTCTCTCTCTCTGTAGATGATTTATGGTAAATGAATCTCTATTCTTTGATGTTAGAACAATCGAAGTTAAATTTATTACATAAAGGCTGTATGAATTTAGATTTCATTGCTTATCTTACTTAATTATGTATCATATTCATTTAAACCAATTTCACCTTAAATTGGATCAGAAAATTTTAATTTTCATATATTTCCCTTAATAAGTTAATCCTGTACTAATTTTGCATCTGTGTATTCTAATAAATGTATACTAATTTTTGGTTTCCCAATGGATTGATTTGATGCTGAATAAAAAGGCCTAAATTCAGTGTTCATCACATATCAACTCTTGGTTCATATTTTGTTTGTATATCCTCCTAACAGATTTTGCTTGTGAATTGCATTCAAGAAAACAAATTTTCAGGTATTTGGCTTCAAAAATTTGATCCCGTTCTAGTTTGCACATGTTCGTATCGTGTTCATATACATCATAAATGTTAATTTTTGGTTCCTAGACAAACTTGATACCAGTAATTGTAGAGCAAAGAACCAACCACAAAATAAAATATTAGAAGAAAAAAAAAATAAAAAGATTGTTTCACTTGCTCAAATTGCTTCCCTTGTATTTTGTGCGATTAGTTCTGTAGTTGGTTCTATTCTGTGGTGGTTTCTTGATACTCAAGTCCTTAAAACAGTGAATGGAGGTAGAGAAAGAGATGGAAGTTATTCCGGATCCGAACTCAAACTCAACATGGGCATGGCTTCCCCAGAACCTTGTTGACAATATTTTGGACAAGATGGTGTCTCTCCAAGACTACATCCGCTTTGGCGGTGTCTCCCCTAACTGGCGTAGGATCACACAGGAGAATCACCACAAAAGAATTGAAGTAAAAAATAATCTTCAGCTACCTCTCCTCATGATCCCCACCAGCAATAACAGTTGCATGAGACGTGGTTTATACAGCCTCACCAAGCCCGGAATATGCGAAACTGAGCTTGCCGTACCTTACCGGAGGAGGTGTTGTGGCTCTTCTCATGGTTGGTTAATCACTTTAGATGTCAGGACTGCTGTTATTGGCCTTATAAACCCATTCTCCAGCAGAATGAAGCTTCTCTTCCCGTCATTCATGGGAGACATTATCATCATTGATGATGATACCAATTCCGATCGTTTCAGCGAGTACTACATCCACAAGGCTGTATTATCAGCCGACCCTGATTCATCAAATTACGATATTGCCATCATCTATGGCAGTGGGCGAAAATTGGCGGTACTTCAAATTGCTACTACTGTTAATGCTAATGCTAATGCTAATTCTAATGCTAAAGAATGGCGTTTTATTAATGGCAAGCCTTACAGGTCGTTTCAGGACATTATTTACCACAAAGACAGGTTTTATGCAATGGATGTTTGGGGAAAAGTATACTCTTGTGATGTTAGAGGACCGAGTACTATAATGCATGATGAGTCTGTTGCACCAACCATTTGTGTTTTTTTGCATCCGGATAGCAAGAAGTACCTTGTGGAATCACCTAAGGGAGATCTTTGGCATGTTATAAGGCTAATTGATCCAGCAGAAGGTGGAAATTATTGGACTACTAAGTTTAGGGTTTACAGGCTTGTTGAACGTGATCATGTTAGTAGTTCTCGTGATCGTGATCATTTGAAATGGGTTGAGATGGATAGAATCGGTGATTGTGCTTTGTTCTTGGGGGATAACCATTCACTCTCTGTGGTGGCTTCTGATTTCCCCAGAGGGTGCATGCCAAACTGCATTTACTACACAGATGATGGCACTGCTGCGTTTATGGCGGGGACATCGTATGATGCTACAGGGGCTTATGACATTGGTGTCTACAACATGGTGGATAAAACTATCTCGCAGCATTATGTCCCAAATCAGGCTCACATGTTCCTGCCTCCACCAATCTGGATCGTCCCAACATTAAAATGAACCACCTGGGTTTTGTTTCATCAATAAGTATCTGTGCTTGTTATTTGTTTTCTGTGTGCTTTTGTGTGATGTGCTTCTTCTTATGAACTTGTTAAGGAAGATGGTATGTGAGTGTGAGACTTTGTTTGTTATTGTTGTTTGTTGCTGTTTTGTTATTTTCTATATGTTATGAAGTTGTGAACCAATGTATGATATAAACTGCTTTATGTAAGGCTATTTAAAAAGCTTGTTTTTCGTTGTACTTCAGAATGAAAATCCCTACTGTCTTCTGAAATGGAAGCTTACTCAATCTACATAGTTGTTGTTGGTGTGCAGACTGATTTGAACAGTGACTGCTCGAAGTTCAAAACTCCTGTGGTAGTCTTATTATTATCAATTTTGTTTCACCGCCTAAATGTATCGACACTATAAAAACTAAGTAGGGCTTACTATGCTAGACTTGCTAGACACATCGGGCTTGTTTGGTTTGTGTTTCAGAAACATGTTTCTGAAAAAAAAAGTACGAAAACATGTTTGGTTTGGTTTTTTGGGAAATTTGTTTTGGAAAATTGTTTTGAGAGAGAGTTTTGGAAAAAGTGATTGATTTGATGTGTGTGTGAGAGAGGTTTGTTTGGAAAAGTTGTTTGGTTTGTGTGTTTTGGGAAATTTTTTTGGAAAAATTTGTTTGGTAGAGAAAATTTCTGAAACTTGTTTCTGAAAAAAATTTCTGAAATTTTTTTTCCAAACACAAACCAAACGAGCCCATCATATTTACACACTATTTGGTATTCTTTATATTAGCATATTTTTTTTATCTTTTTATTTTTTTTTAAATCATATTACCTTTTTATTTTTTTATTCATATTTTTATAAAAAAATAAAATATACTTATTTAGACAATTCCAATCATTCTCTTAATAAATAATGGGACTATATAAAGGTATAGATTCTATATATAGGTGAAGAGTTTTGGTTAATTATTTCATTAAAATGTAGTAGCTCTCTATTTCTTGTTGTAACTAGTAGGAAACAAACTTCTCTTGGATTTTAAGAGAAATAATATTTATCACTTGATTTATTTTATTATATTTTATATTCATGTACTAAATATCATTTAGTGTAAAATTCACTTTACCTGTTTGTGATTTTGCCTTGAAACAGTTTATCCTTTTATATTTCAAATATAGGCAAAAAAATCCTTATGATTTTGGATTAAAGTGCGGAGCTAACTTCGTTAAAAATAAAGACAAAATTATCTAAATACCCCTATAATATATTCTCTTTCTCTCTTCTTTAATACATATAACTTTTTATCTTAGTCAGATATTTAACAAATAAAATCATAGTAAACTGAACACCTTAATTTATTATCATAAAATTATCTTAATTTAATTTTTTACTTTTAATCTTTAACCCAATTTTGTATTTAATAAAATTTTAACTTAAACATAAAAGTACCATAAATTAAATCATATAAAATTAACCTAAACACCTTAATTTATTTCCATAAAAATTATCTTAATCTAGTTTTTAATTTTTAATCTAATTTCTTATTTAATAAAATTTTAAAATAAGCATATATATAGCTAATTAAATCATTAATTAAACTAAATACCCCAATTTACTACCATAAAGTCACCTTTTTTAATAGCATTTTTAATTAAATATATAAATATATATTTAACAACTTTTTTTTGGATAGGGTATATATTTAACAACTTAAAACCTAACTTAGCCTAAATACCTTAATTATAAAATAAAATTTTACCTTAATCTAATTTTTAATTTTTAACCCAATTTATTATTTAATAATATTTTAAATTAAAATTACATATACATACATATGCATATACATATATATATATATAAAATTAAACCATAAATTAACCTAATTACTCTAATTTATTACCATAAAATTAGCTATCTACCATATATTTTCAACCCAATTTCCGATTCAATAACATTTTAAATTAAATTAAATTAAATTAACCTTTTAATAAAAGATGACAATTAGGGTTAGGGTTTGGTTATGATTAAGATTTAATTTGAAAAATAAGATGAATATGAGGGTATATTATTGATATTTGATTTAATTTTTTACTTCGAGTTAGGGTTTATGCATTGCCCACTCTCAATTTGAGAGAGTGTGACATATCTTCTATTATATTTAATGGAAATAACTATGGCACTTTCATCCAAAACCATAAGAGAGATCTCTGTCTATATTTGAATCATATGGAGGTGAAATGTCTCAAGGTGAAACCACAAGGGGGTAAAGTAGATTTTACCCTTCTATCTATATGCTCTCATCCTATTTAAAAAAATAATAGGACCTACTGTGCCACATTAGAAACTCCAGAGGTTAAGACATTGTCAAATAATTTTAGAGTAATGTTACACCAACAAAATTCTCACATAAAATTATAATTGCGTTACTTCTTGTAATCCCTTTATTTATAATCAAAACACACACCACTGTCACTATAATTTTAAAAATGCCATTTTTTTTTTTTTTGATCAGCAAAAGAAAGATCTTTATTGATGAAAGAAACACATACAGAGTATGGAACACTACATCAATAAAGAGGAGCTCGGAGCTAAAAAAGCTCCAAGCTCCAAGTTGGTGAGAGACCAACGAAGAGCAAAAAACTAGAGAAAAATACAAAACCAGTGGTAAGCTGAGCACCAAACCAGAGCTCATAGCACCAAAACAGAACTAAAATTGATATATACCCAGCAATTGCAGTCCGCACACTACCAATGCAGCAGCAACACACACTACCATTCAACATCATATAGATGTGTTTTGTATATAAACTTTCTATTTGCAAATCATTTTCCATTTTGATAATGTATAGTTGCACTCTTTCAATAAATATGGTGTTGGTGTGGTCTCCCCCTCTAATATCGGAACCAAGATTTTATCTTTGAGGAGGACAAATATTATAAAAAAAAATTTAGACAAATAATATAGAATATATTTACACTTCTATATATGAGAACCTGAATATATAAATAAAATAAATAATTAAACAATAATTATTTTACAAACCTTAAATATTTTGCTTGTTAATCTTAAGGTGCAAATTAAATATTGCTAAACGATCTTTTAATTAATTTTAAAACTTAAAATAAATTTATGGTGAAAGTCTTAAATTTAGAGACAAGATTTATTATTTAAATAAATTCAAAAGAGGGTGTGACTTGAATTCTAGACCACAATTTGATAAATAATGGTCTTACCATTTGAGTTGCTTACAACATATATAAACATTTTGTATATTATTTATTTATTTGACCTACACATGCTTTGGGTGTGCCCAACCACTAGTATTAAATAAAATATACACAAAATCCTACCATCTTATTTGTTCATCACAAGTTAGCAGAAACCGTGAGGGAGAAAAAGGGAGGAGGGGAGAGAGAGAGAGAGAGAGAGAGAGAGAGAGAGAGAGAGAAACTTTCAGCAACATTGGTGGTCAACAACTCTAAGGTATTGTGCTATTTTATTATATTTATATATTATGATGGTTCATGTGTGTAATCTGCTTGTTGTTGGGAAGGAATAGAAGAAACCAATGTGTTGATTGAGTGCCAAGTTAGTAGTTGGTGATGAGAATTAATTGGTGTAATTCTTAGTTTAAAAATTCTGTATAGAATCACAAACTTCAAAACTTGAGGAATCATATCAAACGAATGAATTTTGAATTAAAATTTTTACAGTAGATTAATGGCATATTGAACTCGATATCAGAATTTTCTCATAATTTTTTGGAGTCAAAATCTATATTAACTGATGTATTCAAATCTGTCAAAAAAATTAGTACAAAATAGTAACTTCGAAAGTGTCCTTCTCTTTGGGTATAAATCCGAAAATTGTCAAATTTCATTAAAACCGGTTACGAGTCTAGTTTCTTACATTTTTAGCCTTGCGCTGATTGCTCGTGTATACTAAGAGAACTATTAATTTCTTTAAAATGCTGCATAAAACAATCTGTTTGGGTATAATTAATTATAAATAATTATTTTGATAAGAAAATCAAGAAAAACCAATTAGGTTTGAAACTTAGGAGATATTAATTGTTTTCTGGAGGGTTTTGGAATTTTTCTAACAGCGTGGAGTGGGTTTTTAATTTTCAAAGTTAGCGAATACATTGGGAAAACTTGTTTAACATTCTGTTTTATCTTAAAATTACTTTTAATTAAGTTTCGATCTGTACCCATGTCTTGGGTAATTTGAGACCTTGAAGAATATGAACTTACGTATTATTTAAGAGTAACAGTGAGGGTTGAGCTGTGTTAGTGCGCTTTAGTGTGAGGTACTTAGTTTATTATTCTCTTTAGTATTTTTAAATTTGTAGTGACATGTAGTTTTCATACTTTGTTCAAGGCACTAGTTGGACTTTCATACTTTATTCAAGGATTATATCATACCGTGTTCAGGTGAGTAGCTGCATGCTACATATTTTCATAAATGTTCCCCTACCTTGAACTGTTGGAAAATTAAATTGTTATTTCAGGACTAAACTATTTTGATAAATTATTATATTATCAATAGAATTAAATTATTTTTAAAACGTATGTAAACTTGGCATACAGTCAGTTGTTTGCAATGGTCTCATGTTTATAATGGTGAACTACCATGTTTTGCGAAACTAAATTGTATTGATTATCGGGATCATCTGTATATTTTAGTCTAAGGAAATTATTCCACTGTGTGTGGTGACTTTATCCACTAGGGAACAGATCCAAGTTGGGCCGTGATGACTCTAGTACTCAACGATTGTAAGGAAAAGACCTAGACTAAGCTAGGTGACCTTCAATCGGATCATCTTAGAGAAAAGGCCCGAGTTGCTATCCCGATAATGACTCTTGGTTCGATATTGGATCCAACGGGCTTATTGCCTTTAGAACTTTATGGCATGTGTAGACGCGCCCTCGTGGGCCTCACGCTACAGTTCAGACTCGATTTGTGTCGGTTCTTAATCTGATCTCGTAAAGTGCAATATGAGATTGATAAATCACCAAAGAGTCCAAATCCGACAAATTGTTTTGGAAAACAGATTTTTTTGAAAGAAGTGCCAAACATGGACTGCTTTGTCAGATACAGAGTCGCCACCTAAATATTTTTTATGGGCGAATTTAGGAAACCCTGACTCGTTTGCCTAAGGCCACGTGTCCGTCATCACCAAAGTTGCCTCGGCTCGGGAACTTGGGTACAATTGGGGAATGTCAGCTATGAGCACCCTCGCTCGCCCGATCAAAGATCGGCCTCTACTAACCATGATATCTTGTTTTGAAAACGTTATGTGTTCTTATTCCGATTAATTAGCTAATCTTACTATATGATGCGCACAGCACAAAAGTATAGACTAGATCGCCTAATTTAGAACAAAGCATCGCATATCCGTTCGTTTGAAAGACAGTTTGAAATTTGCTACTCGCAAGTAGGCCAAAACACGGATTTCAGCGAGTTGTTCCAACTCAAACAATCCAACCTTCACCCACAGGCATTCAGGCAGTAATATCACATAAACACATAGCCACATGGTAAGCATGTTGTCATGTTAACATTCACACTCATGCGAGATGCTAAAGCATAAATACTTACATCGTACTCCGAGCCAAAACAAAGAACTTGTTAGCAATCAATGTATGATCCAAGTCCATGTTAAGTGGCTAATGCATCGCATACAGAATGTCACTAGAATAGGCTCGGCTAATCCTAGGATGGTATGTAGAATGCAACAAATAACACGTATACAAGTTAGATTTGAAATACTATGCAGTTAGCATGATGCGCCGAGCCCGGTGTGTGTAATACGAAATGAATAGATGCACGCATGCATAGCATAAGGTATGCTAAATTAAATATGACCTAATACTAACCATCAAAAACGGGTAAGTAAAAGGGAGAAAGAAGTGGGGGTTGGAAGACATGCACACACGCACCTACACTTATTACACATTCTCCCTCACTCGGAGGGACCAAAAGAATATACAAATTAATTAACTTACAAGCTAATTAATTAAATTACACAACACTTAACTAATTAACGAATCAATTAAGCTACTGAAAGCAGTAAAGGGGCCTTGGGAAGAGGGTTGCACGCATGCTCGGATTGGCTTCGCTCGGAAATCCACCGCCATGCACAAGCTGCCTCTGTTTGGGCTGTTTTTCTCCTTTGAAGACTGCACGAGTCCCAAGGAACACTCTCTGATCACAGTGGAAGGTCACCGGCCAAGGGGGAACACCACCGGCCATGGAGAAGTGGTCATCGACCATCTATTGAGCTCTCGGCCATAAATTCATGGCCGACCGGCACTGAGTGTAGTCGGTCGGCCATCTATGCCTGCAGAATCCTGTTTTGACAGCAGCAGAGGGCAAACATGGCATGGCAATGCATTTCAAACAAATGTTTGCACCAACCACACTCCTTATCATATTCATGACTCAAAGGAGCTTGGTATTCGGCCCTCGGACCATCAATCGCGCATTTCAATGCGTGATGGCCCAAGAAGCCAAGTTGCGCATTTTCATGTCAAATGAAATGCAAACCGACTAAACAAATAAGGCCCAACATCTATCACTTGATCAAGAGACAAGGCATGCATGCGGAGTGCAACCTAAGCATATGAGCTAAATATGCAATACGAGCATACAAGCAAGTAATGTACGCTAGGCACACAACCTAAGCAAACAAGCATGCGAAGTATGCAAGCTAACAATCACGCAAATGATATGTGACAACATATCAAGCAAACATGTGGCAACATGTTAAGTAACCACAAGAGGGATGCATGCCAAATGCAACACAACTTCAAACATGCAACAACATGCCATGGGCCAAATATGCGATAATATGCAAGGCAAATGCACACACAAGCATTCATGGACACAATGGTCCAAAATTTCAGCATGAGAGAGTAACTTTTTAAGCCCAAAACAGTGGCTAAAATGCTAAGTACATGAAGGCAAATGTACATACAAGCATGCATAGATACATGGTTCAAGACTTAAGCATAATGAAGCAACTTTTAAGCACACTTAAAAGGGACAAACATGGATTAATGGCATGCATATTAAGCTCTGAAAATCATGCTATAAGAGGTTCCAAACCAACTAAGCAAAGCAAGCATATCATGCAACCAAGCCTAAAGCCTAAGGCTCACCAAAGAGGCATTGAACTACACTTAGCAAGACCAAGCATGGCATGATTTAAACAACTAAAATCAGAGTTTTAGCATGTCAAAATGAACCTCAAAACCCACTTAGATGGCATCTAAATGACTTACACATGGAAGCATACACAAATGTCCAAACATGGAGCATAGGACAACACCCTTTTAAAGCATTAAAGGAGCATCAAATGCAAGCATACGAGCATGCTAAATGGACTAAAATGATGCTACAAGTGGTGCCAAACCACTAAAACAAGCCAAACAATGGATGCTCAACACTCACACACCCGAGGCTAGCAAGCCAAAATGCAAGGTGGCTATACAAAGCATGTCAAGCATGGCCAAAGCAACTAAAAACAAAGCTAAAGCACACTAAAACATACACAAAAGCTTCACAAAGCTTGGCCAAAATCATGCTAGAACAAGGGTCAAAGCCTAAAGCATGTTAAGGCAAAATATGGCATTACAAGACAAGTATGTAAGGCATGCATGGTGTGTCTAAACCAAGTAAAAACAGTGCTATATTATGGAAAAATAAGCACAAATAACACTTAAGACATGGCCAACATGAACTTAAAAAATGTGCTCATACATAAGGCTAAAATGACACTTTTTGAAGGCAACAAGGAGAGGGGATGGCCCTCTCCTTCTTAGGACCTCAAACCACCATCCTCACCACTGAAATCCCTCAAGATTTCAGTGGTGAGGAGGCCCAAACAAGGTGGTCCCGGAGCTCACCAAAATAGCACAAAATGGGGGCCAAACAAGGCCTATGAGGGGTCAAACAACCCCAAACACCAAAACAACCTTAAACAACTATTTTAAGCAAGTAAAAACAAGACTTTTATATGTTATACACTAAGCTCAAAAACAAATGTAAGGTAGGAAAAAAGACTATGCAAAAATTGGGTATTTAAAGGTAAAGTTCTTACCCTTGTAGACCCCTTCAAGAACAATGCTCCAGCAGCTTCCTCAAGCTTGAATCCACCCAAGAACTCCAAGAACAACCTTCTAATGCCTGAGTAACTAAAGGTATAGTGTAACACTAGGTGTTTGTGCACAAAAGTATGGACAAACACACACATATACACAAAGAGAGGAAGATATAGAGATATAATAGACACAAGACTCAAACCCTAATCTCAGACCTCTCTCTTGAACTTCTTCAACCTTTGAGGAGAGAGGAGAGGCCCTCCTTTTATAGAGGATCACTCTTGCAAAGCTTACAAAACAAGCTAAGCAAGAGTGAAATCCCTCCATACATGTGTATGGAGGGGGTGCAAAGTGGGTGCCAGCTATCACAGCTGGCAAAAAATATCTGCCAAAAGCAGATGCATAGTGGTCGGCCAGCCAGAAATGACAAATTGGCCAAAACAATGGTCAGCCGACCACAAAGAGTGCCGGCCGGCCAAACATTTGGCCGATGGCAACAAAACAATGGCCGGTGGCCTCAAGCCATGGCCGGTGAGGTGTGGAGATGACCAACAAGCCATTCCCTGCCCCTCAAAAGCAAAACACAAGTGTTTGGTGCAAAACCAAACACAAAACAGTCTAGTCGAGAGATCTTGAGGCAAGGCGCGTGGCCGAGACCTTCGGGAACTCAAGACGAACACAAACATGGATGATCACCGAGTATTCTAACGGTGACGTCCAAGTCTTGAGGACGGTCAAAAATGGGGTGTCTACAGTTGCCCCTCTTTGACAGAACTCAAAAGGCATAACAATGACGGGAGTGAATGTCAAAGCCCAGAGACGACCCATTTTTGACAAGGCTGAAGACTTAGACAAAGCACACAAGCTACAGGTAAGATATGCGCCCGAAGGCAGGGGCAAAAAGCAACTGACAATGCACAAAGCCGAGCATAACTTATGATCATGCAAAGAAAGCTATAACGATGCAAATCATGCAACAGTTTTAAGCTAATAAACACAAATCCGACTACATTACAATGTAGAAAGGATATAAGAGAATTATGTAATTCTCGCTACGTCTCACGCGGAGAATACAATACCTGTGCGGTTCATCTGGTCGCCCCAGCTTCAAATGAACCGTACATACAATATCGTGCCTGAAAAAGAGAGAAACTTAACAGGTACAATATTGTTAGCAACATGCATGACAATGCAAGTTAAGACTGCGTGACAACGCAAGCGTAGGAGTGCATGACAATGCAACCTATGCGTAAAATTATATGCAATATTGACAAATCTACGTATAAACAATGCAAATGATATGCAAATGCAATTGAATCATGATCAAATCATGAGCGGTTCAAAAACCACACAAATGTCATAAAGATGATGGAGATGCAAAGTCCGTCTACCATAGAAAAGGTGCCGCAAGCCTCAAACCACAATACCAGCAGTGGAATAGGCGCGTACACATGCAGAACTATGAGTGATGTAAACGGAACAGAAGAACAAGTAATTGGGTGGAATGACATAAGTGAGGCATGCTCTGCTCAGAAAAGCTCAAGATCCTAAATGCCGGATGCAATCGAACTACACTACAATGCAGTATATACAATGGATATGGCACGCGACCAAAACATATCTTGCCTAGGAAAAGCATGAACATATACAAACCATGTTTAACACAGAAATGGTGCTATCACCCACAACCCTAGGTGCGTACACATAATATCATAACTGTGCTTCAACACGAGAAGTGTGGGCACATACCAGACCAAGCTCAACATGGAAAGGCGCAAGCCATGGATGGAGGTGATGCAATGAATGCATGCAAGCTACAATGCAATATTTGCAATATGCAATGGAATGTATGTAAATGCAATATCCACAGCGAATGCATGCAATATGCACTATATACAATGAATGCATGACATATGCATTATTTACGATGCGACCTACATACTAACATGCGATGGATGCAGTGGATAAGGCTTGCGGCCAAACCGTATCTTGCCTAGGAAAGGCATGGACACATACAAACCATGTTTAACACAGAAACGGTGCCGTCACCCTCAAACCACAATACCAGCAGTGGAATAGGCGCGTACACATAATATCATAACTGTACTTCAACACGAAAAATATGGGCACATACCAGACCAAGCTTCAACATGGAAAGACGCAAGCTGTGGATGGAGGTGATACAATGAATGCACGCAAGCTACAATGCAATATTTACAATATGCAATGGATATGTACAATGCGATCTGCTGGGGAGAATGTAATGGGTGCAGTGGAAGAGGCATGCGGCCAAAACACATTTTTCCTGGGAAAGGTATGGACACATACCAACCATGTTTAACACGGAAACGGTGCCGTCACCCTCAACACTGGGTGCGTACACCAAATTCTCAGAACCGTGCTTCAACGCGAGAAGTATGGGCACATACCAGACCAAGCTTCAACATGGAAAGGCGCAAGCCGTGGATGGAGGTGATGCAATGAATGCATGCAAGCTACAATGCAATATTTACAATATGCAATGGAATGTATGCAAATGCAATATTTACAGTGAATGCATGCAATATGCACTATATACAATGAATGCATGACATATGCACTATATACAATGAATGCATGACATATGCATGTTGTTTTTTTGTTTTGTTTTTGTTTTTCTTTTTGTTTTTTTTTAAATTTTTTTATTTTTTTTTAATTTTTGAAATACATGCCAATGCGAAAGGAAGAAAAATGCATGACAATGCATGTTTTTTTTTTTTTTTTGAAATGCATGCAAATGCGAATGATGCATGTTTTTTTTTGTTTTTTTTTTGAAATGCATGCAAAGTGCGAATGATGCATTTTTTTGAAATGCGTGCAAATGCATGAAATGAATGCGTGACAACGCACGTCTTTTGAGATGCATGACAATGCACATGAGGTTGAATGCCTGACAATGCATGTCTTTTGGAATGCATGACAATGCATGTGAACTCGAATGCGCGACAACGCATGTCGCTTGGAATGCATGACAATGCACGTGAGGTGCGCATGACGATGCGACCTAAAGAATGTGCATACTAATGCAAGTATGACATGCGTATGACAATGCGAGATATGTGCATGACAATGCGAGTGAAATGACGTATAACCAACGCGCGTTTCACGACAAAACGTTGTAATGTACGCATGTGGGGCAACTTTCGAACCTCGCAAGAAACAAAAAGGATACAAAAAGGATACACCTCGCACGTATTCGAGTGCTACGCACAGAAGACACAGCACAGAGACCGGTTAGGCTTCGGAAATGCATTTTCTTGCACTGTTTTGAGCAATGGAGGCACTATCTTGAGCAATGAAGGCCCCAAACCACATCAAAGACCCCAAAAAAAAAGGTGTAAGAGGCTCACCGGCCATGAAGGGAGTCCACCAGCCATCCACCGGCCACAAGATAAGGCCACTGGCCATCTATTTGGCCGACCGGCCAACAATATGGCCGACCGACCAAAAGTGCCTGTTTGGGGCAATTTTGTCAATTCGGCACGGGTCTTTAAAAATAGGGCTTCTAGCCCTCATTTCTCACTTTGCCCTAGCTCGAAAATCAATCCCCCTCCTCTCTAGGTCATTTTTCCGTCTTTGATCCTTGTTTTTTCTTGGTTTTCGGGCCCGTTTCGTCGTTCGATTCGCAAATTCCTTCGCGTTTCGAATACTTTGAACCGAACAAATTTCTATTTCGGTGTCTCTTTCTCTATTTCCACCACTCGGGGCTTGTTTCCCTCGAGTTTTCCTTGATCTCTGTGCCTTTTTCGCACCCAACCTTTCCGGCCATTTTTTACCCTCTCGGGGTTGACTTTTCGGTTGACTTTTCATATTCTCTCCCCGTTTTCACTCTTCCGGCCATTTTCACACCCTTTTCAGCTTAGCGGATGATATTCCACGAGGCGGGACTCCCCCGGAGCAGGGGATGGACCCCGAGGCCGAGCTCTTGCCCTTGAGCGTTCGACCGTTCGATCCAGCAGCCTACAGGCCAGCGATCCATGTGCTGCCTCCCGACAGCATTCGCCACTTCAGCAGTTTCGCAAGGGGTGTGGCGCCGGAGCTCTTACTGCGCGAGCCAGAGTCACATCTGTCCTTCGGCGCCTCCGAGGTACACTCTTCTTCGTTTTATTTTCTGCAAAGTAGAATGTATAACTGCAATAGTCAACTCTGCCTTTTAATTGTTTAACTCGGATACACCGATATACCGCATGCTGTAATTGACTGTGAACATGCTTGCACCTGATATCTGTTTGAATCTAAACCTATGCACTGACGTTGTATTTTCACTGAACCACTCGAAAACACTAACACATCGTAGGCTGTAGTTCACTGCGAGCACACCGGCACCCGATAGCTGTTTGAATCTGAACACGTGCACACACGCTATATCTGTACTGAACCACTCGAAAACACTGACACATCATATGTCCTTCGGCGCCTCCGAGGTACACTCTTCTTCGTTTTATTTTCTGCTAAGTAGAATGTATAACTGCAATAGTCGACTCTGCCTTTTAACTGTTTAACTCGGATACACCGATATACCGCATGCTGTAATTGACTGTGAACATGCTTGCACCTGATATCTGTTTGAATCTAAACCTATGCACTGACGTTGTATTTTCACTGAACCACTCGAAAACACTGACACATCATAGGCTGTAGTTCACTACGAGCACATCGGCACCCGATATCTGTTTGAATCTAAACACGTGTACACACGCTATATCTGTACTGAACCACTCGAAAACACTGACACATCATATGTCGTAGTTCACTACGAGCACACCGGCACCCGATATCTGTTTGAATCTGAACACGTGCACACACGTTATATCTATACTGAACCACTCGAAAACACTGACACATTATATGTCATAGTTCACTGCGAGCACACCGGCACCCGATATCTGTTTGAATCTGAACACGTGCACACACGCTATATCTGTACTGATTCTAAGCACATTCAACACTGTATTCATAATGCCGCTTCGCGACTGTTTGTTTTGACCACAGGGAGATTCCCACACCCTCCAGAGGTATGGGAACGTCGCCGCACGAGGTTGGTACATGGAGTTACCTGACGCGGTTCGTCGCATCATCGACCGAGCTGGTTTCGAGACCTTTTGCATGGGGCTCTCGCGCCTTACTACGAGTAGGCCGCTCCTTGCTGCATTGGTGGAGAAATGGTGGGACACCACCGACTCCTTCCACTTCTCTGCCACGGGGGACATGATGATGACCCCCTTCGACTTCTCGATGCTTACCGGCATCGGGGTAGGGGGTGATCCGATCCCCTTTGACACAGACATGGATGAGTGGAAGGATGCCCAGATGTACCTGCTTGGCGTCCTATCACCTCTTGCTCGCCCAGGATTTGTGCGATATTCTTGGTTCGAGGCTCATTTTCGGATCTAGGCACCGACTACTCAGAAGGAGGAGGAGGAGCAGTATGCTCGCGGTTTCTTGATGTTCCTGCTAGGGACCACTCTTTTTGCCGACCGGGCGAACACCGTGCCCATTTACCTACTGAGCACAGTGGTTGACGTGACCAGGATTCATGGCTACGACTGGGGTGGCGCAGGCTTGGCCACACTCTATGGCTATATGAGCTCATCCTCTCGCCTCAGCGGACAGCTGCTCGGAGGCTACTGGCGGGCTTGGGAGGTATGTCTTCTTCTTCTGTTTTACATTTCTGCTTTACATTCTCCGTATTCTGTACACTGCACACACTGCACAATACACTGCACATACCGCTTTCTGCTTTATCTGTATACTGCTTTATCTGATAAGTATACTGATATCTGTTCTGTCTCACTGTAGTTGTGGGTATACGCCTACTTCCCAAGGCTTGCCCCAGTGCTAGAGGAGGAGATGCCCTCTATGATCCCATTCTCTCACCGCTTCGACGTGAGGTGCGAGCGAAGGCCTCGGGAGTCTTTCATATTCTTCTGCCGCTATTTCGATACCATCACCGCCGCAGAGGTATTTTAGAACTTGCATTTCATTTAAGCTTCACTTTGCATTGTATTTTCAATAGCAGTAGATAACGAATTGTATTTTGTTTGCAGATCACCTGGCAGCCATGGGTCTCATTGCCCATCGCAGTACGGGATCGATATGCTGGTGCCCGAGAGACGGCCCGATTCAGAGTTTTACTAGAGGGCCCCGTCTGCCGTGCCTGGTACTTGGGGGAGCGCTTCTTGCGGCAGACCTTAGGCGTGCCAGAGCAGGTAGTTCCACGGCCACCTCCTACTCATATGAGGCATACCGAGAGGTACACTCTCGAGGAGATGGCTGATTACACGATCGGCTAGGATGTAGAGGGCTTCAGGGGCGAGGGCGACTACGCAGAGTACGTCCGGACCTACATTATGCGACCTTTGAGCAGTGGTCGTCGAGTTGAGCGAGAGAGGCCCGCGGCACCGGCGACTAGGTCAGGAACGGGAGCAGGAGCATCGAGGATGGCTCAGGTCCGCGGCAGGAGTGGGACTCGGAGAGGACGGGGGGCTAGTTGGCCGGTACTGCCCACGATGATGACATGCCGAGGGCAGGGTGGGGAGACTTACCAGATCTCCATTGCTCCCCCTCCAGCTGATCACGAGTTAGTCGGGTTCTACAACTTGCCTCCGGTATGTACTACTGTATTTTACATCTTGCACTATCATTTCATTTCACTTCATTTGATATTCCACAGAATACTGATGTTTCTAACACTTTTTGCAGGCTTCCTCCGAGTACACTCGCCAGTCCCTGGAGTTGACCGCCTCTGTGATAGGGATGCTCCAGCGGAGCCTCGATCTACTGACCATCTATGGCATTCCGGTAAGTTCCTTCAACCGCAGTCTCAAACTTTACACAATCTGATGCATCACACTATTACCACAGCACTCGATATACGGCCCTCATGGCATCTGATACACTGCATCCCACAGACTGTTCACAGCATTACTCACGGCATTCATACACTGCACTCAGTCACTGCATTCTGTACCGACATACTGCTCATAACATTCATACACTGTACTCATACACTGCATTCTGTACTGATACACTGTTCACAGCATTCATACACTGTTTTCATACACTGCATTCTGTACTGGTACACTACTCATAACATTCATACTCTGTTTTGCGTAGCATACTGATACGTTTTCCATTTGCGCTTTTCAGCCTCCATTCCAGATTCCTGCTGCAGGAGGTGCTCCAGCTGGGCCTTCTATTCCGGCTCGAAGAGGAGGACGAGGAGGCACAGTATATCCCCACACCAAAGCGGGGCGTACTCATGTTGGGAGTAGCTCTCGGGTACCAGTTCCCGATGATGATGAGTCCGAGGCGGAGACAGAGGCGGAGTCAGAGGCAGAGTCGTCTGAGGAGGAGACCAAAGATGACTCGGGCTCGGGCTCGGGCTTGGGCTCAGACGATGGTGCCGATGATGATGATGCTCCTGGACCTTCATCCAGGAAGAGGGCGAGGACAGACTCACGAGCCTGAGACCAGTTATCATTGATCCAGACTTTTGCTGCTTTTCTTCTTTTTGTTTCGCTTTAGACATTTTCCTTTTTTAACTAGTAGTTTGAGTACTTTGTACTGCCGCTGGCAGGTTTTTGTTTTCTCCAAAGCTATGTACTTGAAAAGATGATGAAATGAAACAAACTTTTTATCTGAAAAAGTGTTACATTGATACATTTCATATACTGCATAGCATTGCATCATATCGCATAACAATGTAAATGAGATTGATCTCCTGTCTGAAAATCAAACACTTGTATTGTAATAACCAGATAATGAACCGGCCAACAGCAAAACAACTTAAACAACCCACTGCTTATTTTGAACACACAGCCCATAACACAACACTTGGTTCAATCTGCACACAGCTCATACAGCACACTGCTCATTCTGAATACACAGCCCATAACACAGCATTCTGTTCATTTGCACATGGCCCATGATGAACAAACAATCCAATCTTGAAAAGACGGGATACAAAGGTGGAATCTGCTGAAGCTGAAACGCACTCGGATGCAATCCGGAACCCATATGTTCACTGTTTCCAAGTGACCCAGGTTGAACTCCTGTGGTTTTACAAAAGAACCAAATCATGTTTTGTACAAATGTGGAGAATGGCACAGCACTCCGAGCACACAAAATGATTTTAGAAAAGGGTTTTCAACCAGGTATTGAGCCTACGACTAAACACAGCGAACAACTCAACAACGGAAAAACAAAAGGTAAACAACCTAAACACAACGAGACACGCTCAGATACGACTCCAAACAAGAATCGGGACAAACAAAGCAAAAGACACGACACACAGACGTGTTATCGAGACGAGAGACCTCAGATCACGAGGAGCCAGTTTCTCCGGGTATTGTTTCCCACCCTTCCTTTCTGATTTGTGATTCTCACATCACTCGGCCTTCAGGCTCGGTTTTTTTTTCAAAACCCTCTTGCTCACTTTTCTCTCAACTTACGCCTCTCTATTCTTTAATCTCTCATTTTTTTCATCCCTCCCCAGATATGATCGGTGGATAAACAAGAGGTAGTGGGTTCATGCCCAACACTGTTAGCTCACTGCTATTTTTGTTCGGTGGCGTTTAGTTGATGCCCCAGCTGAGGGAACGGAGTATCTTGATCCATTCTGATTCGTGCTTCGCACTTGGTTTGATACCTCGTTGCTCGGAGGATGTTGAGAGCTTTTAGCCCGTTGTTGTTAACCTCAGTTGTGCCCTTTTGTTGGCAGGTAGAGTGCCCTTCTGGCAAGTATGTTGACGACGGGGGTAAGACAGAACACCTGACTCAACTGCGCCCCTAGTTCATTATTTTGACCATTTTCGTTTTCGTTTTCTACTAAAACAATTTTGACCAACATAAGAGTTAGATTAACATGCTTGTTCGACTTTTGATTTGAAATCATGCAAGTCAGGCTATGGGCATTGAAAATTTTCCCTTTTGGGTCCAAGAAAAGGTCCAGTTTTGGAAAATGAAATAATTTTCGAGAAATTGGTCAACCTCAGTAAAAAATTTCAAAAACTATTTTTGCGAACGGTCAATGCTCAACGAGCGCAGAACTTACTCTCGAAATGCACAACCTCGGATCGGAGGCAATGGAAAATTGCCCCTTGTCTGGATGGCACTGCACCGCAACGGAAAGTTGCCCCTGGTTTGAATGGCGACTCATGGCAACGGAAAGTTGCCCCTTGTCTGGATAGCGCCGCGGCATTTTGTAGTCAATCCTCATTAGCGATGATCACGACCGAACTCTCGGATATAAAGAAGACGAAGATGGTCAAAACCAATATATGGACACAGTCACTTTGAAAGTGTTGGTAGCTGGACTTCAGGATGAAGTTGCCTATGTATCCCAAACATGGGAATCAAGCCTTACGTAGTTCCGGTTGTCACAACCGAACTAATCGGATTCAGAGAAGGCAGGGATGATCAAAACCATTACATGGACACACTTGATTTGTAAGCGTTTGTGGCTGAACTTCAGGATGAAGTTGCCTACGTATCCCAAACATGGGAATCAAGCCTTACGTAGTTCCGGTTAAGGTACACTCGTGTATTAACCCTCACCACGCTTTAACTTTGCCAAGGTCGCCCTTCTGGGTTTTCAACCTTGCAAGCTATGTTTTTCTTTTCTTTTTTCATCTCTTTTCTTCTCTTTTTTTTTTTTTTTTTCATTCTTTGCATTTTTCTCTTTTTTTGTATTTTTTCTCTTTTTTTCTTTTTTCATTCTTTTCTTTGCTCTAACTTTTGCCTGGGTCGCCCTTCCGGGTTTCTGACCCAGCGAGCCTCTCAAAGGGTAAAAGTGTAACAAGTCCATGCCAAATGGTTTTGAGGTTTTGAAGCCATCCGTAACCAGGAGAGTGGCTGTTGTATTGATTTACAGAAGGATCCATCTTCGGCTCTTCGAGCACATCAGACATTTTTGCCCCTAGTCCGAGGGGTGCTTCTGATTTAGCTTCGCAAGTTTCTTCTGATGAGGTCTGATCTTCTTGATCTGACCTTGGTGCCTCTTGTTCGAGGGCTGCTTCAACTCTGGCCACACAGGCTTCACATGATGGTTGGTCGTTGAACATTCTTAAAGTTACTTTCAAGGCTTTGAGAGTGAGGGGTTGAGTTTTGAGGCTGAGAGCGATCCTAGGCTGCACAATCTCAAGAGCGATTCCACACAGGTCTTCGCAGGACTACGCAAAACATTTTGTTTTTGAAACTTTTTAAGAAAGCGACAAATCGCTCGCGCTGAAGACAGTGTGGAACCAATCTGGATCAAGCCAGGGTCCTTCTCAGTACTCACACTAACAAGCATGATTTCATTCATTAAGGGCTTAGCATGCCTCTCTTTCTCTCAATTGATCAAATTTTTGCAAAACCCGAGGAATTCCTCCCTCTTCGTTTTCAACATAGTGTTCAAAAGGTTTTGAAAAACTTAGGTCAATGCAATGATTTTGGGGTGCAGAAGAATAAGTGAGATGCTCCGCCGTTTCATTCAAATCCTCTGGCACAACTAGCTCAAAGTAGCAATAAGCACGGAAACATGGTAGCCGCAGCTGTTTCATTCAGATTTCCTGGTTGCAACTGGCTCCACAGCAGAGACAGGCTTAAAAGAAAGTAGAAGAATAATTACAAAAACATGATATCCGAGGCAACAACCCTGGAATCACCTGACATTCTATACAATAGGACTAACTCAGTACAACAAGACAGACCCTTAAGCAAAAAAGACTGACTCAAGACAATGAGACAGACTCAAAACAAAATCAAAGAAATGGCTCAACACCCAAGCCAGAAATTACAAAAAAACAGCATCCGTAAACGCTCAAAACAATGCGTGCCAGACGCCACATCTGAAATACACTCAGCGCCGCCCGCAGGTGGTCCAACTTCTGATCACATACTCGTAGTATCGTCGAAATCTAACAACTCAGCAGTGACAGACTTCGTTCAGGTAAGCGAGAGGATGACCTCATTGTCGATCAAATCCTGTACTTCATGACGAAGGCGGAAACAGATGTCGGTACAATGACCGGTTTGCTGGTGGTATGCACAGTACAAGGTAGCATCATGTGAGGGAGGGAGATTCTTCAGGAGAGGCCGAGGCTCAAGAGGTTTAAGGTGCCCCCTTTCAGCAAGGATCTGGAGCGCCTTAGACAAAGGCATGTAGAGAGCATGAAAGACCCTGCGGCCTCGAGGCAGGTATTTTGAAGTCTGAGAATTCTTGCTAGACGCACTAGCGGCAAGCACTGTCTTGACTTTCTGATCCTTCCCAGGTGCAGAGTTGGGAATGGAAGGAACTGTTCTGGTATGACAGGGCCTATCCCGATTTTCTGTCTGGCTGGAACTCCCCTCGGTTGGAGCGGGAAAAGTATTATCCATAGTTTTAGCCACCACTGCGAATACCTGCTGCTTATTCATCCCCCCGGCTTTCAAAGCCTCGACTGCCCACAGCAGTTGTTCAATGGGATCAGCATCTGTTCCCACTTTATTCTTACCTCTGGCCTCAGCTTGATCGAGGGTTTGGGTTGCTCCATCAGAGCGGAATCTGGTTGTTGTTGACACGTCATGTCCATAGCTTGAGACAGTCTCAGGTTGGCTGAGCTCGATCACAATTCGCCCCAGTAGCGGGGGCTCCTGTGGTACAAAATTCCCGGTGTAGGATGCAATTGGTGGCGAAGCTGACATTCCGCAGGTGAGATTAGCCACAGATCACTGAAGATCACCAATCATTCCCATCAACTCGAACGTGGTGGGCTCACGAGCCTGATACAACTGGGGTTCCCAGATCGGGCGCGCGGCAGGCGACCTGGGCGAATGCGACACATCAACATTGGTTTCATTCTGTAAGATGATTCCTTGGTCTAATGCGGCTGCCATAACCACAATTTCCTCTGAACTTTGGGTCATCATGAGTCCTCTTGAACTGAACGGAGATGATGGATCAGATGTCTGTCTTGCCTCAGCAAAAGAGAACACTGGCTATTCTGTACTAGATCTCTGAACTGAAAGAGAAAACACGCAGCATTTCGGCCTAATCAGAACAGACACAAGCATAACTGAATAACTGTACTCTACTACTGGTCACTGTTCCCCAAAATCACTGTCCTGAAAACTGAATCTGATACCCGCAGATATAACTGATTCTCAAATTCCGATACTGATGCCCTCAGGCCTGATATTCAGACTTGCAAACTGATATATGCATTCCCTGTAGAGGTCAACTCAAAAAGCACATAACAAGCAAGCAAGAGCCAAAACACCCCTATTTCGGGGTAGGGTTTCCCTGTCCTATTTTGTCAGGAGTTAGGGTTTTACTATGCACGCAGCGGTTTCAAACAACCTGTAATCAGGTAAGCAACCTGTCCTAGCTTGGAATGGTCACTATGGATTCCGAATATGCACTAGGTCGAATGGTCAAAAGGGTGCCCCGGTGACAACCGGGGTTTGTATTCCCATCATGGCAGAGCCCGTAACCGGTCAGCCTTATGGCACGCTTCTCGAAGCGAGCCTCCGGCAAACCGTTCAGGAATAGGGTGCACCAATGTACATGCAATGCAAAGAAACACATGAGTGAAATCAAAACAAGATATCACGAGTTCGAGTCAAGCTCTCTAAACTCCACAGCAGAGTCGCCAGAAACTATAGACGCGCCCTCGTGGACCTCACGCTACGGTTCGGACTCAATTTGTGTCAGTTCTTAATCTGATCTCGCAAAGTGCAATGCGACATTGATAAATCACCAAAGGGTCCAAATCCGACAAATCATTTTGGAAAACAGATTTTTTTGAAAGAAGTGCCAAACATGGACTGCTTTGTCAGATACAGAGTCGCCACCTAAATATTTTTTTATGGGGGAATTTAGGAAACCCTGACTCGTTTGCCTAAGGCCACGTGTCCGTCATTACCAAAGTTGCCTCGGCTCGGGAACTTGGGTACGATTGGGGAAGGTCAGCTATGAGCACCCCTGCTCGCCCGATCAAAGATCGACCTCTACTAACCATGATATCTTGTTTTGAAAACGTTATGTGTTCTTATTCCGATTAATTAGCTAATCTTACTATATGATGTGCACAGCACAAAAGTATAGACTAGATCGCCTAATTTGGAACAAAGCATCGCATATCCGTTCGTTTGAAAGACAGTTTGAAATTTGCTACTCGCAAGTAGGCCAAAACACGGATTTCAGCGAGTTGTTCCAACTCAAACAATCCAATCTTCACCCACAGGCATTCAGGCAATAATATCACATAAGCACATAGCCACATGGTAAGCATGTTGTCATGTTAACATTCACGCTCATGCGAGATGCTAAAGCATAAATACTTACATCGTACTCCGAGCCAAAACAAAGAACTTGTTAGCAATCAATATATGATCCAAGTCCATGTTAAGTGGCTAATGCATCGCATACAGAATGTCACTAGAATAGGCTCGGCTAATCCTAGGATGGTATGTAGAATGCAACAAGTAACACGTATTCAAGTTAGATTTGAAATACTATGCAGTTAGCATGATGCACCGAGCCCGGTGCGTGCAATACGAAATGAATAGATGCACGCATGCATAGCATAAGGTATGCTAAATTAAATATGACCTAATACTAACCATCAAAAGTGGGTAAGTAAAAGGGAGAAAGAAGTGGGGGTTGGAAGACATGCACACACGCACCCACACTTATTACACATTCGCCCTCTCTCGGAGGGACCAAAAGAATATACAAATTAATTAACCTACAAGCTAATTAATTAAATTACACAACACTTAACTAATTAACGAATCAATTAAGCTACTGAAAGCAGTAAAGGGGCCTCGAGAAGAGGGGTGCACGCATGCTCGGATTGGCTTCCCTCGGAAATCCACCGCCATGCACAAGCTACCTCTGTTTGCACTGTTTTTCTCCTCTGAAGACTGCATCAGTCCCAAGGAACACTCTCTGATCACAGTGGAAGGTCACCGGCCAAGGGGGAACACCACCGGCCATGGAGAAGTGGTCATCGACCATCTATTGAGCTCTCGGCCACAAATTCATGGCCGGTCGGCACTGAGTGTAGTCGGTCGGCCATCTATGCCTGCAGAATCCTGTTTTGACAGCAGCAGAGGGCAAACATGGCATGGCAATGCATTTCAAACAAATGTTTGCACCAACCACACTCCTTATCATATTCATGACTCAAAGGAGCTTGGTACTCGGTCCTCGGACCATCAATCGCGCATTTCATTGCGTGATGACCCAAGAAGCCAAGTTGCGCATTTTCATGTCAAATGAAATGCAAACCGACTAAACAAATAAGGCCCAACCTCTATCACTTGATCAAGAGACAAGGCATGCATGCGGAGTGCAACCTAAGCATAAGAGCTAAATATGCAATACGAGCATACAAGCAAGTAATGTACGCTAGGCACACAACCTAAGCAAACAAGCATGCGAAGTATGCAAGCTAACAATCACGTAAATGATATGTGACAACATATCAAGCAAACATGTGGCAACATGTTAAGTAACCACAAGAGGGATGCATGCCAAATGCAACACAACTTCAAACATGCAACAACATGCCATGGGCCAAATATGCGATAATATGCAAGGCAAATGCACACACAAGCATTCATGGACACAATGGTCCAAAATTTCAGCATGAGAGAGTAACTTTTTAAGCCCAAAACAGTGGCTAAAATGCTAAGTACATGAAGGCAAATGTACATACAAGCATGCATAGATACATGGTTCAAGACTTAAGCATAATGAAGCAACTTTTAAGCACACTTAAAAGGGACAAACATGGATTAATGGCATGCATATTAAGCTCTGAAAATCATGCTATAAGAGGTTCCAAACCAACTAAGCAAAGCAAGCATATCATGCAACCAAGCCTAAAGCCTAAGGCTCACCAAAGAGGCATTGAACTACACTTAGCAAGACCAAGCATGGCATGATTTAAACAACTAAAATCAGAGTTTTAGCATGTCAAAATGAACCTCAAAACCCACTTAGATGGCATCTAAATGACTTACACATGGAAGCATACACAAATGTCCAAACATGGAGCATAGGACAACACCCTTTTAAAGCATTAAAGGAGCATCAAATGCAAGCATACGAGCATGCTAAATGGACTAAAATGATGCTACAAGTGGTGCCAAACCACTAAAACAAGCCAAACAATGGATGCTCAACACTCACACACCCGAGGCTAGCAAGCCAAAATGCAAGGTGGCTATACAAAGCATGTCAAGCATGGCCAAAGCAACTAAAAACAAAGCTAAAGCACACTAAAACATACACAAAAGCTTCACAAAGCTTGGCAAAAATCATGCTAGAACAAGGGTCAAAGCCTAAAGCATGTTAAGGCAAAATATGGCATTACAAGACAAGTATGTAAGGCATGCATGGTGTGTCTAAACCAAGTAAAAACAGTGCTATATTATGGAAAAATAAGCACAAATAACACTTAAGACATGGCCAACATGAACTTAAAAAATGTGCTCATACATAAGGCTAAAATGACACTTTTTGAAGGCAACAAGGAGAGGGGATGGCCCTCTCCTTCTTAGGACCTCAAACCACCATCCTCACCACTGAAATCCCTCAAGATTTCAGTGGTGAGGAGGCCCAAACAAGGTGGTCCCGGAGCTCACCAAAATAGCACAAAATGGGGGCCAAACAAGGCCTATGAGGGGTCAAACAACCCCAAACACCAAAACAACCTTAAACAACTATTTTAAGCAAGTAAAAACAAGACTTTTATATGTTATACACTAAGCTCAAAAACAAATGTAAGGTAGGAAAAAAGACTATGCAAAAATTGGGTATTTAAAGGTAAAGTTCTTACCCTTGTAGACCCCTTCAAGAACAATGCTCCAGCAGCTTCCTCAAGCTTGAATCCACCTAAGAACTCCAAGAACAACCTTCTAATGCTTGAGTAACTAAAGGTATAGTGTAACACTAGGTGTTTGTGCACAAAAGTATGGACAAACACACACATATACACAAAGAGAGGAAGATATAGAGATAGAATAGACACAAGACTCAAACCCTAATCTCAGACCTCTCTCTTGAACTTCTTCAACCTTTGAGGAGAGAGGAGAGGCCCTCCTTTTATAGAGGATCACTCTTGCAAAGCTTACAAAACAAGCTAAGCAAGAGTGAAATCCCTCCATACACGTGTATGGAGGGGGTGCAAAGTGGGTGCCAGCTATCACAGCTGGCAAAAAATATCTGCCAAAAGCAGATGCATAGTGGTCGGCCAGCCAGAAATGACAAATTGGCCAAAACAATGGTCAGCCGACCACAAAGAGTGCCGGCCGGCCAAACATTTGGCCGATGGCAACAAAACAATGGCCGGTGGCCTCAAGCCATGGCCGGTGAGGTGTGGAGATGACCAACAAGCCATTCCCTGCCCCTCAAAAGCAAAACACAAGTGTTTGGTGCAAAACCAAACACAAAACAGTCTAGTCGAGAGATCTTGAGGCAAGGCGCGTGGCCGAGACCTTCGGGAACTCAAGACGAACACAAACATGGATGATCACCGAGTATTCTAACGGTGACGTCCAAGTCTTGAGGACGGTCAAAAATGGGGTGTCTACAGTTGCCCCTCTTTGACAGAACTCAAAAGGCATAACAATGACGGGAGTGAATGTCAAAGCCCAGAGACGACCCATTTTTGACAAGGCTGAAGACTTAGACAAAGCACACAAGCTACAGGTAAGATATGCGCCCGAAGGCAGGGGCAAAAAGCAACTGACAATGCACAAAGCCGAGCATAACTTATGATCATGCAAAGAAAGCTATAACGATGCAAATCATGCAACAGTTTTAAGCTAATAAACACAAATCCGACTACATTACAATGTAGAAAGGATATAAGAGAATTATGTAATTCTCGCTACGTCTCACGCGGAGAATACAATACCTGTGCGGTTCATCTGGTCGCCCCAGCTTCAAATGAACCGTACATACAATATCGTGCCTGAAAAAGAGAGAAACTTAACAGGTACAATATTGTTAGCAACATGCATGACAATGCAAGTTAAGACTGCGTGACAACGCAAGCGTAGGAGTGCATGACAATGCAACCTATGCGTAAAATTATATGCAATATTGACAAATCTACGTATAAACAATGCAAATGATATGCAAATGCAATTGAATCATGATCAAATCATGAGCGGTTCAAAAACCACACAAATGTCATAAAGATGATGGAGATGCAAAGTCCGTCTACCATAGAAAAGGTGCCGCAAGCCTCAAACCACAATACCAGCAGTGGAATAGGCGCGTACACATGCAGAACTATGAGTGATGTAAACGGAACAGAAGAACAAGTAATTGGGTGGAATGACATAAGTGAGGCATGCTCTGCTCAGAAAAGCTCAAGATCCTAAATGCCGGATGCAATCGAACTACACTACAATGCAGTATATACAATGGATATGGCACGCGACCAAAACATATCTTGCCTAGGAAAAGCATGAACATATACAAACCATGTTTAACACAGAAATGGTGCTATCACCCACAACCCTAGGTGCGTACACATAATATCATAACTGTGCTTCAACACGAGAAGTGTGGGCACATACCAGACCAAGCTCAACATGGAAAGGCGCAAGCCATGGATGGAGGTGATGCAATGAATGCATGCAAGCTACAATGCAATATTTGCAATATGCAATGGAATGTATGTAAATGCAATATCCACAGCGAATGCATGCAATATGCACTATATACAATGAATGCATGACATATGCATTATTTACGATGCGACCTACATACTAACATGCGATGGATGCAGTGGATAAGGCTTGCGGCCAAACCGTATCTTGCCTAGGAAAGGCATGGACACATACAAACCATGTTTAACACAGAAACGGTGCCGTCACCCTCAAACCACAATACCAGCAGTGGAATAGGCGCGTACACATAATATCATAACTGTACTTCAACACGAAAAATATGGGCACATACCAGACCAAGCTTCAACATGGAAAGACGCAAGCTGTGGATGGAGGTGATACAATGAATGCACGCAAGCTACAATGCAATATTTACAATATGCAATGGATATGTACAATGCGATCTGCTGGGGAGAATGTAATGGGTGCAGTGGAAGAGGCATGCGGCCAAAACACATTTTTCCTGGGAAAGGTATGGACACATACCAACCATGTTTAACACGGAAACGGCGCCGTCACCCTCAACACTGGGTGCGTACACCAAATTCTCAGAACCGTGCTTCAACGCGAGAAGTATGGGCACATACCAGACCAAGCTTCAACATGGAAAGGCGCAAGCCGTGGATGGAGGTGATGCAATGAATGCATGCAAGCTACAATGCAATATTTACAATATGCAATGGAATGTATGCAAATGCAATATTTACAGTGAATGCATGCAATATGCACTATATACAATGAATGCATGACATATGCACTATATACAATGAATGCATGACATATGCATGTTGTTTTTTTGTTTTGTTTTTGTTTTTCTTTTTGTTTTTTTTTAAATTTTTTTATTTTTTTTTAATTTTTGAAATACATGCCAATGCGAAAGGAAGAAAAATGCATGACAATGCATGTTTTTTTTTTTTTTTTTGAAATGCATGCAAATGCGAATGATGCATGTTTTTTTTTGTTTTTTTTTTGAAATGCATGCAAAGTGCGAATGATGCATTTTTTTGAAATGCGTGCAAATGCATGAAATGAATGCGTGACAACGCACGTCTTTTGAGATGCATGACAATGCACATGAGGTTGAATGCCTGACAATGCATGTCTTTTGGAATGCATGACAATGCATGTGAACTCGAATGCGCGACAACGCATGTCGCTTGGAATGCATGACAATGCACGTGAGGTGCGCATGACGATGCGACCTAAAGAATGTGCATACTAATGCAAGTATGACATGCGTATGACAATGCGAGATATGTGCATGACAATGCGAGTGAAATGACGTATAACCAACGCGCGTTTCACGACAAAACGTTGTAATGTACGCATGTGGGGCAACTTTCGAACCTCGCAAGAAACAAAAAGGATACAAAAAGGATACACCTCGCACGTATTCGAGTGCTACGCACAGAAGACACAGCACAGAGACCGGTTAGGCTTCGGAAATGCATTTTCTTGCACTGTTTTGAGCAATGGAGGCACTATCTTGAGCAATGAAGGCCCCAAACCACATCAAAGACCCCAAAAAAAAAGGTGTAAGAGGCTCACCGGCCATGAAGGGAGTCCACCAGCCATCCACCGGCCACAAGATAAGGCCACTGGCCATCTATTTGGCCGACCGGCCAACAATATGGCCGACCGACCAAAAGTGCCTGTTTGGGGCAATTTTGTCAATTCGGCACGGGTCTTTAAAAATAGGGCTTCTAGCCCTCATTTCTCACTTTGCCCTAGCTCGAAAATCAATCCCCCTCCTCTCTAGGTCATTTTTTCGTCTTTGATCCTTGTTTTTTCTTGGTTTTCGGGCCCGTTTCGTCGTTCGATTCGCAAATTCCTTCGCGTTTCGAATACTTTGAACCGAACAAATTTCTATTTCGGTGTCTCTTTCTCTATTTCCACCACTCGGGGCTTGTTTCCCTCGAGTTTTCCTTGATCTCTGTGCCTTTTTCGCACCCAACCTTTCCGGCCATTTTTTACCCTCTCGGGGTTGACTTTTCGGTTGACTTTTCATATTCTCTCCCCGTTTTCACTCTTCCGGCCATTTTCACACCCTTTTCAGCTTAGCGGATGATATTCCACGAGGCGGGACTCCCCCGGAGCAGGGGATGGACCCCGAGGCCGAGCTCTTGCCCTTGAGCGTTCGACCGTTCGATCCAGCAGCCTACAGGCCAGCGATCCATGTGCTGCCTCCCGACAGCATTCGCCACTTCAGCAGTTTCGCAAGGGGTGTGGCGCCGGAGCTCTTACTGCGCGAGCCAGAGTCACATCTGTCCTTCGGCGCCTCCGAGGTACACTCTTCTTCGTTTTATTTTCTGCAAAGTAGAATGTATAACTGCAATAGTCAACTCTGCCTTTTAATTGTTTAACTCGGATACACCGATATACCGCATGCTGTAATTGACTGTGAACATGCTTGCACCTGATATCTGTTTGAATCTAAACCTATGCACTGACGTTGTATTTTCACTGAACCACTCGAAAACACTAACACATCGTAGGCTGTAGTTCACTGCGAGCACACCGGCACCCGATAGCTGTTTGAATCTGAACACGTGCACACACGCTATATCTGTACTGAACCACTCGAAAACACTGACACATCATATGTCCTTCGGCGCCTCCGAGGTACACTCTTCTTCGTTTTATTTTCTGCTAAGTAGAATGTATAACTGCAATAGTCGACTCTGCCTTTTAACTGTTTAACTCGGATACACCGATATACCGCATGCTGTAATTGACTGTGAACATGCTTGCACCTGATATCTGTTTGAATCTAAACCTATGCACTGGCGTTGTATTTTCACTGAACCACTCGAAAACACTGACACATCATAGGCTGTAGTTCACTACGAGCACATCGGCACCCGATATCTGTTTGAATCTAAACACGTGTACACACGCTATATCTGTACTGAACCACTCGAAAACACTGACACATCATATGTCGTAGTTCACTACGAGCACACCGGCACCCGATATCTGTTTGAATCTGAACACGTGTTATATCTATACTGAACCACTCGAAAACACTGACACATTATATGTCATAGTTCACTGCGAGCACACCGGCACCCGATATCTGTTTGAATCTGAACACGTGCACACACGCTATATCTGTACTGATTCTAAGCACATTCAACACTGTATTCATAATGCCGCTTCGCGACTGTTTGTTTTGACCACAGGGAGATTCCCACACCCTCCAGAGGTATGGGAACGTCGCCGCACGAGGTTGGTACATGGAGTTACCTGACGCGGTTCGTCGCATCATCGACCGAGCTGGTTTCGAGACCTTTTGCATGGGGCTCTCGCGCCTTACTACGAGTAGGCCGCTCCTTGCTGCATTGGTGGAGAAATGGTGGGACACCACCGACTCCTTCCACTTCTCTGCCACGGGGGACATGATGATGACCCCCTTCGACTTCTCGATGCTTACCGGCATCGGGGTAGGGGGTGATCCGATCCCCTTTGACACAGACATGGATGAGTGGAAGGATGCCCAGATGTACCTGCTTGGCGTCCTATCACCTCTTGCTCGCCCAGGATTTGTGCGATATTCTTGGTTCGAGGCTCATTTTCGGATCTAGGCACCGACTACTCAGAAGGAGGAGGAGGAGCAGTATGCTCGCGGTTTCTTGATGTTCCTGCTAGGGACCACTCTTTTTGCCGACCGGGCGAACACCGTGCCCATTTACCTACTGAGCGCAGTGGTTGACGTGACCAGGATTCATGGCTACGACTGGGGTGGCGCAGGCTTGGCCACACTCTATGGCTATATGAGCTCATCCTCTCGCCTCAGCGGACAGCTGCTCGGAGGCTACTGGCGGGCTTGGGAGGTATGTCTTCTTCTTCTGTTTTACATTTCTGCTTTACATTCTCCGTATTCTGTACACTGCACACACTGCACAATACACTGCACATACCGCTTTCTGCTTTATCTGTATACTGCTTTATCTGATAAGTATACTGATATCTGTTCTGTCTCACTGTAGTTGTGGGTATACGCCTACTTCCCAAGGCTTGCCCTAGTGCTAGAGGAGGAGATGCCCTCTATGATCCCATTCTCTCACCGCTTCGACGTGAGGTGCGAGCGAAGGCCTCGGGAGTCTTTCATATTCTTCTGCCGCTATTTCGATACCATCACCGCCGCAGAGGTATTTTAGAACTTGCATTTCATTTAAGCTTCACTTTGCATTGTATTTTCAATAGCAGTAGATAACGAATTGTATTTTGTTTGCAGATCACCTGGCAGCCATGGGTCTCATTGCCCATCGCAGTACGGGATCGATATGCTGGTGCCCGAGAGACGGCCCGATTCAGAGTTTTACTAGAGGGCCCCGTCTGCCGTGCCTGGTACTTGGGGGAGCGCTTCTTGCGGCAGACCTTAGGCGTGCCAGAGCAGGTAGTTCCACGGCCACCTCCTACTCATATGAGGCATACCGAGAGGTACACTCTCGAGGAGATGGCTGATTACACGATCGGCTAGGATGTAGAGGGCTTCAGGGGCGAGGGCGACTACGCAGAGTACGTCCGGACCTACATTATGCGACCTTTGAGCAGTGGTCGTCGAGTTGAGCGAGAGAGGCCCGCGGCACCAGCGACTAGGTCAGGAACGGGAGCAGGAGCATCGAGGATGGCTCAGGTCCGCGGCAGGAGTGGGACTCGGAGAGGACGGGGGGCTAGTTGGCCGGTACTGCCCACGATGATGACATGCCGAGGGCAGGGTGGGGAGACTTACCAGATCTCCATTGCTCCCCCTCCAGCTGATCACGAGTTAGTCGGGTTCTACAACTTGCCTCCGATATGTACTACTGTATTTTACATCTTGCACTATCATTTCATTTCACTTCATTTGATATTCCACAGAATACTGATGTTTCTAACACTTTTTGCAGGCTTCCTCCGAGTACACTCGCCAGTCCCTGGAGTTGACCGCCTCTGTGATAGGGATGCTCCAGCGGAGCCTCGATCTACTGACCATCTATGGCATTCCGGTAAGTTCCTTCAACCGCAGTCTCAAACTTTACACAATCTGATGCATCACACTATTACCACAGCACTCGATATACGGCCCTCATGGCATCTGATACACTGCATCCCACAGACTGTTCACAGCATTACTCACGGCATTCATACACTGCACTCAGTCACTGCATTCTGTACCGACATACTGCTCATAACATTCATACACTGTACTCATACACTGCATTCTGTACTGATACACTGTTCACAGCATTCATACACTGTTTTCATACACTGCATTCTGTACTGGTACACTACTCATAACATTCATACTCTGTTTTGCGTAGCATACTGATACGTTTTCCATTTGCGCTTTTCAGCCTCCATTCCAGATTCCTGCTGCAGGAGGTGCTCCAGCTGGGCCTTCTATTCCGGCTCGAAGAGGAGGACGAGGAGGCACAGTATATCCCCACACCAAAGCGGGGCGTACTCATGTTGGGAGTAGCTCTCGGGTACCAGTTCCCGATGATGATGAGTCCGAGGCGGAGACAGAGGCGGAGTCAGAGGCAGAGTCGTCTGAGGAGGAGACCAAAGATGACTCGGGCTCGGGCTCGGGCTTGGGCTCAGACGATGGTGCCGATGATGATGATGCTCCTGGACCTTCATCCAGGAAGAGGGCGAGGACAGACTCACGAGCCTGAGACCAGTTATCATTGATCCAGACTTTTGCTGCTTTTCTTCTTTTTGTTTCGCTTTAGACATTTTCCTTTTTTAACTAGTAGTTTGAGTACTTTGTACTGCCGCTGGCAGGTTTTTGTTTTCTCCAAAGCTATGTACTTGAAAAGATGATGAAATGAAACAAACTTTTTATCTGAAAAAGTGTTACATTGATACATTTCATATACTGCATAGCATTGCATCATATCGCATAACAATGTAAATGAGATTGATCTCCTGTCTGAAAATCAAACACTTGTATTGTAATAACCAGATAATGAACCGGCCAACAGCAAAACAACTTAAACAACCCACTGCTTATTTTGAACACACAGCCCATAACACAACACTTGGTTCAATCTGCACACAGCTCATACAGCACACTGCTCATTCTGAATACACAGCCCATAACACAGCATTCTGTTCATTTGCACATGGCCCATGATGAACAAACAATCCAATCTTGAAAAGACGGGATACAAAGGTGGAATCTGCTGAAGCTGAAACGCACTCGGATGCAATCCGGAACCCATATGTTCACTGTTTCCAAGTGACCCAGGTTGAACTCCTGTGGTTTTACAAAAGAACCAAATCATGTTTTGTACAAATGTGGAGAATGGCACAGCACTCCGAGCACACAAAATGATTTTAGAAAAGGGTTTTCAACCAGGTATTGAGCCTACGACTAAACACAGCGAACAACTCAACAACGGAAAAACAAAAGGTAAACAACCTAAACACAACGAGACACGCTCAGATACGACTCCAAACAAGAATCGGGACAAACAAAGCAAAAGACACGACACACAGACGTGTTATCGAGACGAGAGACCTCAGATCACGAGGAGCCAGTTTCTCCGGGTATTGTTTCCCACCCTTCCTTTCTGATTTGTGATTCTCACATCACTCGGCCTTCAGGCTCGGTTTTTTTTTCAAAACCCTCTTGCTCACTTTTCTCTCAACTTACGCCTCTCTATTCTTTAATCTCTCATTTTTTTCATCCCTCCCCAGATATGATCGGTGGATAAACAAGAGGTAGTGGGTTCATGCCCAACACTGTTAGCTCACTGCTATTTTTGTTCGGTGGCGTTTAGTTGATGCCCCAGCTGAGGGAACGGAGTATCTTGATCCATTCTGATTCGTGCTTCGCACTTGGTTTGATACCTCGTTGCTCGGAGGATGTTGAGAGCTTTTAGCCCGTTGTTGTTAACCTCAGTTGTGCCCTTTTGTTGGCAGGTAGAGTGCCCTTCTGGCAAGTATGTTGACGACGGGGGTAAGACAGAACACCTGACTCAACTGCGCCCCTAGTTCATTATTTTGACCATTTTCGTTTTCGTTTTCTACTAAAACAATTTTGACCAACATAAGAGTTAGATTAACATGCTTGTTCGACTTTTGATTTGAAATCATGCAAGTCAGGCTATGGGCATTGAAAATTTTCCCTTTTGGGTCCAAGAAAAGGTCCAGTTTTGGAAAATGAAATAATTTTCGAGAAATTGGTCAACCTCAGTAAAAAATTTCAAAAACTATTTTTGCGAACGGTCAATGCTCAACGAGCGCAGAACTTACTCTCGAAATGCACAACCTCGGATCGGAGGCAATGGAAAATTGCCCCTTGTCTGGATGGCACTGCACCGCAACGGAAAGTTGCCCCTGGTTTGAATGGCGACTCATGGCAACGGAAAGTTGCCCCTTGTCTGGATAGCGCCGCGGCATTTTGTAGTCAATCCTCATTAGCGATGATCACGACCGAACTCTCGGATATAAAGAAGACGAAGATGGTCAAAACCAATATATGGACACAGTCACTTTGAAAGTGTTGGTAGCTGGACTTCAGGATGAAGTTGCCTATGTATCCCAAACATGGGAATCAAGCCTTACGTAGTTCCGGTTGTCACAACCGAACTAATCGGATTCAGAGAAGGCAGGGATGATCAAAACCATTACATGGACACACTTGATTTGTAAGCGTTTGTGGCTGAACTTCAGGATGAAGTTGCCTACGTATCCCAAACATGGGAATCAAGCCTTACGTAGTTCCGGTTAAGGTACACTCGTGTATTAACCCTCACCACGCTTTAACTTTGCCAAGGTCGCCCTTCTGGGTTTTCAACCTTGCAAGCTATGTTTTTCTTTTCTTTTTTCATCTCTTTTCTTCTCTTTTTTTTTTTTTTTTCATTCTTTGCATTTTTCTCTTTTTTTGTATTTTTTCTCTTTTTTTCTTTTTTCATTCTTTTCTTTGCTCTAACTTTTGCCTGGGTCGCCCTTCCGGGTTTCTGACCCAGCGAGCCTCTCAAAGGGTAAAAGTGTAACAAGTCCATGCCAAATGGTTTTGAGGTTTTGAAGCCATCCGTAACCAGGAGAGTGGCTGTTGTATTGATTTACAGAAGGATCCATCTTCGGCTCTTCGAGCACATCAGACATTTTTGCCCCTAGTCCGAGGGGTGCTTCTGATTTAGCTTCGCAAGTTTCTTCTGATAAGGTCTGATCTTCTTGATCTGACCTTGGTGCCTCTTGTTCGAGGGCTGCTTCAACTCTGGCCACACAGGCTTCACATGATGGTTGGTCGTTGAACATTCTTAAAGTTACTTTCAAGGCTTTGAGAGTGAGGGGTTGAGTTTTGAGGCTGAGAGCGATCCTAGGCTGCACAATCTCAAGAGCGATTCCACACAGGTCTTCGCAGGACTACGCAAAACATTTTGTTTTTGAAACTTTTTAAGAAAGCGACAAATCGCTCGCGCTGAAGACAGTGTGGAACCAATCTGGATCAAGCCAGGGTCCTTCTCAGTACTCACACTAACAAGCATGATTTCATTCATTAAGGGCTTAGCATGCCTCTCTTTCTCTCAATTGATCAAATTTTTGCAAAACCCGAGGAATTCCTCCCTCTTCGTTTTCAACATAGTGTTCAAAAGGTTTTGAAAAACTTAGGTCAATGCAATGATTTTGGGGTGCAGAAGAATAAGTGAGATGCTCCGCCGTTTCATTCAAATCCTCTGGCACAACTAGCTCAAAGTAGCAATAAGCACGGAAACATGGTAGCCGCAGCTGTTTCATTCAGATTTCCTGGTTGCAACTGGCTCCACAGCAGAGACAGGCTTAAAAGAAAGTAGAAGAATAATTACAAAAACATGATATCCGAGGCAACAACCCTGGAATCACCTGACATTCTATACAATAGGACTAACTCAGTACAACAAGACAGACCCTTAAGCAAAAAAGACTGACTCAAGACAATGAGACAGACTCAAAACAAAATCAAAGAAATGGCTCAACACCCAAGCCAGAAATTACAAAAAAAACAGCATCCGTAAACGCTCAAAACAATGCGTGCCAGACGCCACATCTGAAATACACTCAGCGCCGCCCGCAGGTGGTCCAACTTCTGATCACATACTCGTAGTATCGTCGAAAATCTAACAACTCAGCAGTGACAGACTTCGTTCAGGTAAGCGAGAGGATGACCTCATTGTCGATCAAATCCTGTACTTCATGACGAAGGCGGAAACAGATGTCGGTACAAATGACCGGTTTTGCTGGTGGTATGCACAGTACAAGGTAGCATCATGTGAGGGAGGGAGATTCTTCAGGAGAGGCCGAGGCTCAAGAGGTTTAAGGTGCCCCCTTTCAGCAAGGATCTGGAGCGCCTTAGACAAAGGCATGTAGAGAGCATGAAAGACCCTGCGGCCCTCGAGGCAGGTATTTTGAAGTCTGAGAATTCTTGCTAGACGCACTAGCGGCAAGCACTGTCTTGACTTTCTGATCCTTCCCAGGTGCAGAGTTGGGAATGGAAGGAACTGTTCTGGTATGACAGGGCCTATCCCGATTTTCTGTCTGGCTGGAACTCCCCTCGGTTGGAGCGGGAAAAGTATTATCCATAGTTTTAGCCACCACTGCGAATACCTGCTGCTTATTCATCCCCCCGGCTTTCAAAGCCTCGACTGCCCACAGCAGTTGTTCAATGGGATCAGCATCTGTTCCCACTTTATTCTTACCTCTGGCCTCAGCTTGATCGAGGGTTTGGGTTGCTCCATCAGAGCGGAATCTGGTTGTTGTTGACACGTCATGTCCATAGCTTGAGACAGTCTCAGGTTGGCTGAGCTCGATCACAATTCGCCCCAGTAGCGGGGGCTCCTGTGGTACAAAATTCCCGGTGTAGGATGCAATTGGTGGCGAAGCTGACATTCCGCAGGTGAGATTAGCCACAGATCACTGAAGATCACCAATCATTCCCATCAACTCGAACGTGGTGGGCTCACGAGCCTGATACAACTGGGGTTCCCAGATCGGGCGCGCGGCAGGCGACCTGGGCGAATGCGACACATCAACATTGGTTTCATTCTGTAAGATGATTCCTTGGTCTAATGCGGCTGCCATAACCACAATTTCCTCTGAACTTTGGGTCATCATGAGTCCTCTTGAACTGAACGGAGATGATGGATCAGATGTCTGTCTTGCCTCAGCAAAAGAGAACACTGGCTATTCTGTACTAGATCTCTGAACTGAAAGAGAAAACACGCAGCATTTCGGCCTAATCAGAACAGACACAAGCATAACTGAATAACTGTACTCTACTACTGGTCACTGTTCCCCAAAATCACTGTCCTGAAAACTGAATCTGATACCCGCAGATATAACTGATTCTCAAATTCCGATACTGATGCCCTCAGGCCTGATATTCAGACTTGCAAACTGATATATGCATTCCCTGTAGAGGTCAACTCAAAAAGCACATAACAAGCAAGCAAGAGCCAAAACACCCCTATTTCGGGGTAGGGTTTCCCTGTCCTATTTTGTCAGGAGTTAGGGTTTTACTATGCACGCAGCGGTTTCAAACAACCTGTAATCAGGTAAGCAACCTGTCCTAGCTTGGAATGGTCACTATGGATTCCGAATATGCACTAGGTCGAATGGTCAAAAGGGTGCCCCGGTGACAACCGGGGTTTGTATTCCCATCATGGCAGAGCCCGTAACCGGTCAGCCTTATGGCACGCTTCTCGAAGCGAGCCTCCGGCAAACCGTTCAGGAATAGGGTGCACCAATGTACATGCAATGCAAAGAAACACATGAGTGAAATCAAAACAAGATATCACGAGTTCGAGTCAAGCTCTCTAAACTCCACAGCAGAGTCGCCAGAAACTATAGACGCGCCCTCGTGGACCTCACGCTACGGTTCGGACTCAATTTGTGTCAGTTCTTAATCTGATCTCGCAAAGTGCAATGCGACATTGATAAATCACCAAAGGGTCCAAATCCGACAAATCATTTTGGAAAACAGATTTTTTTGAAAGAAGTGCCAAACATGGACTGCTTTGTCAGATACAGAGTCGCCACCTAAATATTTTTTTATGGGGGAATTTAGGAAACCCTGACTCGTTTGCCTAAGGCCACGTGTCCGTCATTACCAAAGTTGCCTCGGCTCGGGAACTTGGGTACGATTGGGGAAGGTCAGCTATGAGCACCCCTGCTCGCCCGATCAAAGATCGACCTCTACTAACCATGATATCTTGTTTTGAAAACGTTATGTGTTCTTATTCCGATTAATTAGCTAATCTTACTATATGATGTGCACAGCACAAAAGTATAGACTAGATCGCCTAATTTGGAACAAAGCATCGCATATCCGTTCGTTTGAAAGACAGTTTGAAATTTGCTACTCGCAAGTAGGCCAAAACACGGATTTCAGCGAGTTGTTCCAACTCAAACAATCCAATCTTCACCCACAGGCATTCAGGCAATAATATCACATAAGCACATAGCCACATGGTAAGCATGTTGTCATGTTAACATTCACGCTCATGCGAGATGCTAAAGCATAAATACTTACATCGTACTCCGAGCCAAAACAAAGAACTTGTTAGCAATCAATATATGATCCAAGTCCATGTTAAGTGGCTAATGCATCGCATACAGAATGTCACTAGAATAGGCTCGGCTAATCCTAGGATGGTATGTAGAATGCAACAAGTAACACGTATTCAAGTTAGATTTGAAATACTATGCAGTTAGCATGATGCACCGAGCCCGGTGCGTGCAATACGAAATGAATAGATGCACGCATGCATAGCATAAGGTATGCTAAATTAAATATGACCTAATACTAACCATCAAAAGTGGGTAAGTAAAAGGGAGAAAGAAGTGGGGGTTGGAAGACATGCACACACGCACCCACACTTATTACACATTCGCCCTCTCTCGGAGGGACCAAAAGAATATACAAATTAATTAACCTACAAGCTAATTAATTAAATTACACAACACTTAACTAATTAACGAATCAATTAAGCTACTGAAAGCAGTAAAGGGGCCTCGAGAAGAGGGGTGCACGCATGCTCGGATTGGCTTCGCTCGGAAATCCACCGCCATGCACAAGCTACCTCTGTTTGCAACTGTTTTTCTCCTCTGAAGACTGCATCAGTCCCAAGGAACACTCTCTGATCACAGTGGAAGGTCACCGGCCAAGGGGGGAACACCACCGGCCATGGAGAAGTGGTCATCGACCATCTATTGAGCTCTCGGCCCACAAATTCATGGCCAGTCGGCACTGAGTGTAGTCGGTTCGGCCATCTATGCCTGCAGAATCCTGTTTTGACAGCAGCAGAGGGCAAACATGGCATGGCAATGCATTTCAAACAAATGTTTGCACCAACCACACTCGCTTATCATATTCATGACTCAAAGGAGCTTGGTACTCGGTCCCTCGGACACCATCAATCGCGCATTTCATTGCGTGATGACCCAAGAAGCCAAGTTGCGCATTTTCATGTCAAATGAAATGCAAACCGACTAAACAAATAAGGCCCAACCTCTATCACTTGATCAAGAGACAAGGCATGCATGCGGAGTGCAACCTAAGCATAAGAGCTAAATATGCAATACGAGCATACAAGCAAGTAATGTACGCTAGGCACACAACCTAAGCAAACAAGCATGCGAAGTATGCAAGCTAACAATCACGTAAATGATATGTGACAACATATCAAGCAAACATGTGGCAACATGTTAAGTAACCACAAGAGGGATGCATGCCAAATGCAACACAACTTCAAACATGCAACAACATGCCATGGGCCAAATATGCGATAATATGCAAGGCAAATGCACACACAAGCATTCATGGACACAATGGTCCAAAATTTCAGCATGAGAGAGTAACTTTTTAAGCCCAAAACAGTGGCTAAAATGCTAAGTACATGAAGGCAAATGTACATACAAGCATGCATAGATACATGGTTCAAGACTTAAGCATAATGAAGCAACTTTTAAGCACACTTAAAAGGGACAAACATGGATTAATGGCATGCATATTAAGCTCTGAAAATCATGCTATAAGAGGTTCCAAACCAACTAAGCAAAGCAAGCATATCATGCAACCAAGCCTAAAGCCTAAGGCTCACCAAAGAGGCATTGAACTACACTTAGCAAGACCAAGCATGGCATGATTTAAACAACTAAAATCAGAGTTTTAGCATGTCAAAATGAACCTCAAAACCCACTTAGATGGCATCTAAATGACTTACACATGGAAGCATACACAAATGTCCAAACATGGAGCATAGGACAACACCCTTTTAAAGCATTAAAGGAGCATCAAATGCAAGCATACGAGCATGCTAAATGGACTAAAATGATGCTACAAGTGGTGCCAAACCACTAAAACAAGCCAAACAATGGATGCTCAACACTCACACACCCGAGGCTAGCAAGCCAAAATGCAAGGTGGCTATACAAAGCATGTCAAGCATGGCCAAAGCAACTAAAAACAGAGCTAAAGCACACTAAAACATACACAAAAGCTTCACAAAGCTTGGCCAAAATCATGCTAGAACAAGGGTCAAAGCCTAAAGCATGTTAAGGCAAAATATGGCATTACAAGACAAGTATGCAAGGCATGCATGGTGTGTCTAAACCAAGTAAAAACAGTGCTATATTATGGCCAAATAAGCACAAATAACACTTAAGACATGGCCAACATGAACTTAAAAAAGGTGCTTACACATGAGGCTAAAATGGCACTTTTTGAAGGCAACAAAGAGAGGGGATGGCCCTCTCCTTCTTAGGACCTCAAACCACCATCCTCACCACCGGTGGTGAGGAGGCCCAAACAAGATGGTCCCGGAGCTCACCAAAATAGCACAAAATGGGGGCCAAACAAGGCCTATGAGGGGTCAAACAACCCCAAACACCAAAACAACCTTTAACAACTATTTTAAGCAAGTAAAAACAAGACTTTTATATGTTATACACTGAGCTCAAAAATAGATGCAAGGTAGGCAAAAAGACTATGCAAAAATGGGGTATTTAAAGGTAAAGTTCTTACCCTTGTAGACCCCTTCAAGAAGAATGCTCCAGCAGCTTCCTCAAGCTTGAATCCACCCAAGAACTCTAAGAACAACCTTCTAATGCCTCAGCAACTAAAGATATAGTGTAACACTAGGTGTTTGTGCACAAAAGTATGGACAAACACACACATATACACAAAGAGAGGAAGATATAGAGATAGAATAGACACAAGACTCAAACCCTAATCTCAAACTTCTCTCTTGAACTTCTTCAACCTTTGAGGAGGGAGGAGAGGCCGTCCCTTTATAGAGGATCACTCTTGCAAAGCTTACAAAACAAGCTAAGCAAGAGTAAAATCCCTCCATGCACGTGTATAGAGGGGGTGCAAAGTGGGTGCCAACTATCACAGCTGGCAAAAAATATCTGCCAAAAGCAAATGCACAGTGGTCGGCCAGCCAGAAATGACAAATTGGCCAAAACAATGGTCGGCCGACCACAAAGAGTGCCGGCCAGCCAAACATTTGGCCGATGACAACAAAACAATAGCCGGTGGCCTCAAGCCATGGCCGGTGAGGTGTGGGGATGGCCAACAAGCCATTCCCTGCCCTCAAAAGCAAAACACAAGTGTTTGGTATAAAACCAAACACAAAATAGTCGAGTCAAGAGATCCTGAGGCAAGGCGCATGGCCGAGACCTCCGGGAACTCAAGACGAACACAAACATGGATGATCACCGAGTGTTCAAACGGTGACGTCCAAGTCTTGAGGACGGTCAAAAATTACTTGTTATTCTTGGTACCCAAAAAATTATTGGTGTTCATGTTATAATATGTTTTAAGTGGAAAATATCATTTATCATGTTCTTGAGAGATATAAGTATTTTAACTGTTGAACTGTGGAATCTTCTTTTTGAAATAGATTATCTTTATCAAAATTGTATGCCAATCTAATTTCTGTGATATATATCTTATTTTTTAATCGAACCCTATTTTCAAAACTGTATTTACTATCCATGTTACTACTCACTGGGCTATCAGCTGACTTAGTGGTATTTTGGGAAGATGGTAAAAATCAGCTTATTTGCTTTTAACCAATTTTTTTGGGAGTGATTTGGGAAGTTGGTAAAAAGCTGCTTTTTTGTTTGGATTAATATTTATTTATGGTGTCACATCACACTAAAATGACTAAAATACCCTCACCCAACTAAAAAAATTACATTGTACCCAAACTTACTTTTTGTGAATATTGAGGGTAGTTATGTAATTTGCCAACTTGCTTTTTCAACTTCCCAAACCAAAGGAAAAATGCAACCTGCTATTTGATCAAAAACGCAAACCTTGCGTTTTTCACCCATTCCCAAAAGAGCCCTTAGTTGTTTATCATTTTCAAGTGTTAGAAGGACTTAGAATGGACTCATGGCGTAGCGGGGAGTCAATTGCATGGACCTCTACGACATTCATTTATTTTGTTTTAGATTGTTATGTTAAGTTTGTGCATATTTATTTTTATTTTTATTGAGGTTCATTTAGGATTATTTTGATATATGGGCTGTTTATATCTCATAACTTTGGATGGCATTGATTACGGTTGGTTTTGCCATTTATACTTGTGGCATGTCACTAGATTGAGGTTGGTTATTTATTACTGAACTTTTGTATAGTTGTTTAATGTGATTATGGATTTGTGTTTATGCTTACGTATGCCTTGGGCTAAGACCTTGTGGGCCACGACCGGTTATACTCGAGTTTGGGGCATGACAATTATAGTATCAGAGCTATAGACAAGGTCCAAGTCCTTATAGTCCTTAGCAGTGTGTGGTTGAGTTAGTTTTGTTTAAATTTGTGTTGAATCTTTCTTGATTTCATTTTAAAGGTTAAGAGTTGGCACCTAAATATCAACAAAGATTGTCTTTTCCTTGTGAGCCTTTAGATATTTGTATTACCGTGCCTACTCCATTAGGAGAAACAGTAGCATTGGAAGATATTTGTAAATCTTGTGAGGTAGACTTGGATGGTTGGATTTTTTCCAATGGATTTGATTTCTTTAGAGATGAACGATTTTGACGTGATTTTGGAGATAGATTGGTTGACGGAGCATCATGCTTCTATTGATTGTTTTAGAATAGGGGTAGTTTTTGCGATACCGGAACAACTTGAGTTTTTCTTTCAGGGAGATAGGAAACGGTCTTCTATTTGTTTTATTTCTTCCCTTCAAGCTAACCGAATGTTAAGAAAAGTGTGTCATGGTTATTTAGCTTGTATGGTGAGTACCAAAACAACCAGAGCAGATAACATGACCCGAACCCGCCCCCATGGGTTAAGGACATAACCAGCCAGTAATCCTGAGATTACCTACGGCCTCAAACCAAATCAAACATAACTCATCAAAGTAAAGGGGCCAAACGGAAGCAAAATTTAAAATTTTGTCCATAGAGCTGTGCTTACATGGCACATCATAACAAACCATACGTATACATATTAATAACTCACATCAGGAAATACAGTAGCATAAAGTTCTGTACAGGCAGGATCATTTAAGTCTAAGTCAACCCATGAAAACTATATACAAACGTATTCAAAGTCTTCGCCAACATGACAAAATAAAACGGGATAACAAAAGGGCGAAAACGAGTCTCGTGCGTGAGACGCAAGGGCTAACTCTTCAAAACCTTGGTTGTTCCACACAAACTTCGCTGAGGCTGGGTTTGGACCTCTCTTGGCTCACCTACAAACACATGAATGAGCGTGAGTGAAAGCCCGATGAATAATATCGAGTAAAGTAAATACACAAACGGTATTTAGAACAACGTGCTTCAAACGGCCTTGGGCCCAATTCATATTTCTATCTAGCATATACATATAAATATAAGTCGAGTAACTGCAGTTCCAAACACATCATACGGCCTCGGGCCTAACTCATTCGTGTCAAACTGGCCCTTGGCCCATCCACACTTTCAATTGTGTCGAACTGGCCTTTGGCCCATTCATACTGTCATTCATGTCAAACTGGCCTTTGGCCCATTCATACTTTCATGTCAAACTAGCCTTTGGCCTATTCATTCATTCATGTCAAACTGGCCTTTGGCCCATTCATTCATTCATGTCAAACTAGCCTTTGGCCCATTCATTCTTCCAAATTAACGAACTTATGAAACTTACATAGAAGTAAGCAATTGGACAAACAACATATTTCAGATATCTTTATTGAGATATTACTCACAGTGATCGGCTGGTTGATTTGCCCTGGAGCTCGACGCTACACATCACATAACACATATGGGTCACAACTGATTCAATCCGTTCCTTAATTCACATATTCTTCTTTAGGCTTCCTTCTTATCCTTTTAACTCATTTACAATGCTTAATGCATGTCTAAGAGTACTCAGAAGTGAAAGAGAACGAAAAACGAAACACATAATGCATTTTTAAAATTTCAGAAGCAAGGGTCCCCGCTCGAGTATGGACTTCCCCGCTCGAGCGGACCCATGAGGTCTGCAAAAGTACTAGATACATCAAATTTACGCTCGAGCATTAAGTCGAGCGCTCGAGCTGAAAGCCTCACTACATGGTTCCCCGCTCGAGCGTGAACTTCCTCGCTCAAGTGGACACCATGTCTGCAAAATATACTAGGAGCTCGTATTTTCCGCTCGAGCGGCAGTTCCCCCGCTCGAGCAGACATCAAAATTTCTGGGTTTTCCAGCAGTGTTCTTGAGCTCAAATTCAATATTCAAATCAACATATCTTGCATATTATGGCTCAAACTCCACATATACATGTATCAACATGGTACAAACACCAAATTATAACATTATGAAGCTCAATTTCACAAATTAATCACATGCATGTCCCAATTTACGTCAAACTCATCTCCAACATAACAAACTCATACATTCAAACTCATATTCTCATAAATTGTACATGCATGTGAGATATACTCAATATTCTCAATTTAGTTGGTGAAGAGATGATCAATTACATGGACTTCATTCACAATTCAACATGGATTATACACTTTATGCTCAAACATGGAAATTCCTAGCAATTTCCTACATGCATGTGTTCCATGACTCCCAATTCAACAAAACCAACTCAATTCATGATCTAACCCACCATTTAATCTTCAATTCACAAAATTACAATTTAAAATCCATGAATTTACTTACCTAGAGGCTTTAATCTTCACAAATTCTAGTTGAATCTTGAGTCCAACCTTCTAATTTCTCAAACTTGAGCCAAACACACAATTCTCCTTCTTTCTCCCTCTCTAGCCGACCCTCTCTCCTTTCTTATCAGCCAAATTCAATAAAAGAGGAGTATTAAGCATGTAATGGCCCTCATATAGCCCCTCTAATTCACATTATTTTAATATTAAATAATTGAGCATTTAATTCATTAATTTAATCCATTTAATCTGATCCAAACCAAGTTTTAATTAAATTTCACCGTAGGTTCTAAAAATTATGCCAATCACAATAGCGTAATCAATTTCGGGTTCTGTGGCCTATAAGGCCTTCAATTTAAATTCCAAAGCAGATAATCAAACAGATATTCCTACGGTGAACAGATAGAAATTCAAAACCACATATTTTTACATAATGGCACACAAAATCATATCAAACACATAATCACATTCATAATAAGGACCAATTAGCATAATAAGGAATAGAATTATCACAGTCTTCCCCCCTTTAGGAAGTTTGGTCCTCCAAACTTAATTTACCTTCGTCGGGAAACAAATGTGGATAGCGAAGCCGCATTTCATCCTCTTTTTCCCACGTGGCATCCGTCCCATAGTGTTCTTTCCATTCCACTTTCACCATTGGGATGGACTTGCTTCTCAATTGTTTCACTTGCCGGTCAACGATTCGTTCCAGCCATTCGGCATACTCCATATTTTCATCAATAGCTACCCGGTGATAATCAATCACATGAAACGGGTCTCGGAGGTAACCCCTTAACATTGACACATGAAACACATTATGGATTTGCTCGAATCCGAGTGGCAAGGCAACTCTATAAGCAACTGGGCCAAGCCTTTCCAGAATCTGAAACGGCCTAATGTAATGGGGCGACAGCTTGCCCTTCTTTCCAAACCTGACTTGGCCTTTCATCGAAGACACACGAATGAACACATGGTCACCAACCTCATATTCAAGAGGTCTTCTTCGAACATCTGCATAATTCTTTTGTTGGTCCTGAGCTGTTTTGAGCCTTTGCCGGATAGTTTTGATCTTTTCAGAAGTGTCTTGCACGATTTCAGGCCCTAGTAAAGCTCTATCCCCGACTTTTGTCCAACAAATCGGTGATCTACACCATCTGCCATACAAAGCCTCGTATGGCGCCATACCGATGCTGGAGTGGAAGCTGTTATTGTATGCAAATTCTGCAAGTGGCAAATAATCTTCCCAACTCCCCTGAAAATCCAAAGCACACATCCGAAGCATATCTTCCAAAGTCTGTATTGTTCGTTTTGATTGCCCATCCGTCTATGGATGGAATGCAGTACTAAATCTCAGTTCTGTTCCCATGGCTCCCTGCAAGCTCTTCCACAATCTAGATACAAATTTCGGGTCTTTATCCGACACAATAGATACCGAAACTCCATGTAAACGGACAATCTCATCAACATATATTGTAGCCAATCTATAAGCATTAAATGTAGTTCTAACTGGTAGAAAATGTGCCGATTTAGTCAGTCTATCAACTACAACCCAAATAGAATCCATACCTCGAGGAGTCCGAGGTAGGCCAACAACAAAATCCATTGTCACATGTTCCCATTTCCATTCAGGAATAGGGAGAGGTTGAAGTAAACCGCTTAGTTTCTGATGTTCAGCTTTAACTTACTGACATTGAAGGCACTTGGACACATATTCAGCAATTTCCTTCTTCATTTTAGGCCACCAATAGGTTTGTTTCAAATCCCGATACATTTTATTGTTACCCGGATGCATAGCAAACACTGATTTATAGGCTTCATCTAAAACCCTTTTCTTTAGTTCTGGAATATCTGGGACGCACATTTGGTTTCGAAACCTCAACACTTCATTTTCAATGCTGAACTCTACTTTTGGACTTGCCTCAAATTCATCGATCACTTTCTTGAGGAATTCATCCTCTTTCTGTTTCTGTTTAATTTCATCAATGATCGCCTGTTCAGCTGAAATAGCGGCTATCAATCCGCTTGGTTCACACATTACCACTTCAATTTTAGACTTCTCGAAATCTTGCAAGATCTCTTTCTGTTCAGTAAGCAAACAAGCCATACTCCCCGTTGATTTTCTGCTCAAGGCATCAGCAATTGTATTAGCTTTCCCGGGGTGATACTGAATCTCAAGATCATAGTCTTTTATCAGTTCTAGCCATCTCCTCTGACGCATATTCAACTCCTTCTGCGTAAAGAAGTATTTCAGACTTTTGTGATTCGTGCAGACTTCACACTTTGCTCCATACAGATAATGCCGCCAGATTTTCAAAGAAAAAAACAACTGCGGCCAATTCTAGATCATGTGTTGGGTAGTTCTTTTCATGTGGTTTCAACTGTCGAGAGGCGTAAGCAATAAACTTTCCATTCTACATTAATACACCACCTAAACCTTTATAAGACGCATCACTGAAAATTACAAAGCTTTCCGTACCTGTGGGCAATGTCAATACTGGTGCAGTGGTCAGTTTCGTTTTCAGTTCATGAAAGGCAGTTTCTCTTTCGTCATTCCATTCAAATGATTGTCCCTTACGTGTCAACTGGGTAAGAGGTACAGCTATCTTTGAAATGTTTTTCACAAACCTTCTATAATACCTGGCTAAGCCCATGAAACTACGAACCTCTGTTACATTTGTCGATGTGGGCCAATTCACAATTGCCTCTATTTTCTGCCGATAACATGCCCTAAGAAAACAACTTCATCCAACCAAAACTCACATTTCTTTAGTTTAGCAAATAATTTCCTTTCCCGAAGTATTTGTAGGATAGTTCTCAAATGATGTTCATGTTCAAGTCTATCTTTAGAATATATCAAAATGTCATCAATAAAAACCACAACAAATTCGTCAAGGTAGGTTTTAAAAATTCGGTTCATTAAGTCCATAAATGCTACCGGAGCATTAGTCACTCCAAATGGCATAACAAGAAACTCAAAATGTCCATACTTCGTTCTGAATACGGTTTTCTCAACATCTTCTACCTTTACTTTCAACTGATGATACCCGGATCTCAAATCAATCTTGGAAAACACTTGTAATCCCTGCAACTGGTCAAACAGGTCATCAATACAGGTAAGGGATATTTATTCTTTATTGTTACCTTGTTCAATCCCCGATAATCGATACACAAGCGTAAGGTTCCATCTTTCTTTTTCACAAACAACACCGGTGCACCCCACGGTGAAGTACTAGGTCGGATAAACCCCTTGTCAAGCAGGTCTTGCAACTGTTCTTTCAATTCTTTCATTTCGGCAGTAGCCATTCTGTAGGGAGTTTTGGAAATAGGCTGGGTGCCTGGCATAATCTCAATTGTAAACTATATCTCCCTGTCTATCAATTCCCCTCGTAATTCATTTGGAAACACATCTGGAAATTCTCTAACAATAGGGATACTGTTCAATTCAACATTCACAGATTGTTCAAACAACACATAGCACAAATAACCCTGACACCCTTTCCTAATCAGTTTGCATGCTTTCATTGCAGATATCAAATAAGGTGGAGGTACTACCCCATTACCCACAAACACAATTTATGTATGTTCTGGTGGTTTAAATACAACTCGTTTTGTCACACAATCAATGGTGGCACAATATTTGGTTAACCAATCCATGCCTAAAATTACATCAAAATGCCTAAAGTTCAAGGGCAACAAATCTACATATAAGATAGCATCCTCAATACGCATATCACAAAACCGGTATATAGATTCACACAATACAGATTCCCCAGATGGAGCAGACACACATAACAGATATGGCAGTAATTCTAGAGGTCTACCCACTCTAGATGCAAATGCACATGTCACAAAAGAGTGTGTGGATCCGAAGTCAATTAACACAAAGGCATCCTGATTACATATAGAAATAGTACTTGAGACAACTGCGTTGGCATTCCGTGTATCACCCGGAACAAGCGCAAAAACTCTCCCTTGTCTCACAGTATCCCCGGTGGTAGCAGATCTCATAGTATTTCCCGGCTTCGAGATTGATGCAGTTGAGCTAGCAGCTAGCTTTCCACTGTTTTGATTACAATCTCGGGCCATGTGCCCTTATTTACCACATTTGAAACAGGTTCCTGACATACGATAACAAACCCCACGGTGCCTTTTGCTACAAATATTGCACATAGGAGATGTGTCTTGGGAAGAATTCGAAGTACTTGAGGAGCCCGTGTTTTGCTTTTTCAAAAATTTCTTCTTTGAGAAGAAGCCTTGCCTTTTGTTGCCTTTCCTGTCAGTTGTGGACTTAGTCTGTCTAGCTATGTTGGCTTATGATATTATGGCCCTGTCTAGCACCCTAATGTAGGTTTCCAACTTCAAGACATTCACCCTTTCTAAAATGTCACTTCGAAGCCCACCTTCAAAATGTCTCGCCTTCTTATAATCAGTATCGATCACATGTGGTGCAAACCTGACCAATTCAGTGAATTTGGCCTCATACTCAGCTACAGTTATGTTGTCCTACTTTAGTTCCATGAACTCTGATACTTTCCTGTCCCGGACACATTGCGGGAAGTACTTATCATAGAAAATTTCCAAAAATTTCACCCAATCAACATCTTTATAATTTTCTCACATTAACATCCACCATCTCCTCGCTTCGTCTTCTAGCATAAAGGTGGCTAGAAGCACTTTCTGTGTCTCCGAACACGGGAATACTTCAAACAATTTTTCGATGCCGAGAACCCACGCTTCGGCTTTCAATGGATCTAATCCCCCGTGGAACTGTGGTGGTTTCATTTTCTTGAATTCTTTGGTGAGAGCTATTATTCAATCATCATTCTGATTATCCGGCATGGGTGGCGCCGGAGGTGGAGGTGGAGGATGTGGTTGCTGCCACTATTGTTGCCACTCTTGTTGTTGCCTCAATGTTTCTGCCATTTCCTGAATCAGTCTTTCCATTCTATCCATTCTGGCAGTAGATGACTCCTTTATCTCATCACCTCTTGTTCTCACCATCTGATTAAATTTGCATTATACTTTATACAAAAGATTCACAAGTATGCATACACTAAAGAGCATACATATTCAAACAATTTACAATGCAAGCAAAGCACAAACTTATAGCACGTAATTGTTCATATCAAAACATTTAAGCATATTCTCGATGCTTCCAAATTCATAATTATCACATGAATGCATCATAGATCTTTTCTAGACGCTTATTGCTCTTTTGGACAAGTGTGTGAGTTATTAACTCGTGCTCTGATACCACTCTGTCATGACCCGAACCCGCCCCCATGGGTTAAGGACATAACCAGCCAGTAATCCTGAGATTACCTACGGCCTCAAACCAAATCAGACATAACTCATCAGAGTAAAGGGGCCAAACGAAAGCAAAATTTAAAACTTTGTCTATAGAACTGTGCTTACATGGCATATCATAACAAACCATACATATGCATATTAATAACTCACATCAGGAAATACAGTAGCATAAAGTTTTGTACAGGCAGGATCATTTAAGTCTAAGTCAACCCATGCAAACTATATACAAACGTATTCAAAGTCTTTGCCAACATGACAAAATAAAACGGGATAAGAAAAGGGCGAAGACGAGTCTCGTGCGTGAGACGCAAGGGCTGACTCTTCAAAACCTTGGTTGTTCCACACAGACTTCACTGAGGCTGGGTTTGGACCTCTCTTGGCTCACCTACAAACACATGAATGAGCGTGAGCGAAAGCCCAGTGAATAATATCGAATAAAGTAAATACACAAACGGTATTTAGAACAACGTGCTTCAAATGGCCTTGGGCCCAATTCATATTTCTATCTAGCATATACATATAAATATAAGTCGCGTAACTGCAGTTCCAAACACATCATACGGCCTCGGACCCAACTCATTCGTGTCAAACTGGCCTTTGGCCCATCCATACTTTCAATCGTGTCGAACTGGCCTTTGGCCCATTCATATTGTCATTCATATCAAACTGGCCTTTGGCCCATTCATACTTTCATGTCAAACTAGCCTTTGGCCCATTCATTCATTCATGTCAAACTGGTCTTTGGCCCATTCATTCTTTCATGTCAAACTGGCCTTTGGCCCATTCATTCTTCCAAATTAACGAACTTATGAAACTTACATAGAAGTAAGCAATTGGACAAGCAACATATTTCAGATATATAGCGATCCCGATTTTCCCTTCCTTATTTACTGTATTCCGGACTCGTTTCCGTTGAGAATTGTTGTCGTCTGTATTGCATTTCCGTCCCTTAATGCTTTGGATTGGAGTTTAGAAATGTCTTGGGCGTGCTTCGAACAGGTTGGTTGAGCTTTACTCCCATTTCTTGTTACCTAGATTTTTGGTGGTCCGCTCGAGCAGATCCCTTCACGCTCGAGCGGAGTTTGCACACTTCCAGCATTTCCTGCGTTTACAAAAATACTGCAGATGTGTTTTTCACACTCGAGCGGTTTTCCTTATGCTCGAGCGGGTCGAGCTCGAGTGGGTATCCTTGCGCTCGAGCGGGTGTTCGTTGTTTGTAAAAATACTGGAAGAGTGTAGTCTACGCTCGAGCGGGTGTTCCTTTGCGCTCGAGCGGGTGGAGTTTTTCAGTTGTGTCTTGGAGCTCGAGCGGGTATTCTTGCGCTCGAGCGGGTCCAGTTTTTGTGTTTGACGCTCGAGCGTCCTATTCTCCGTTCGAGCGGGTCATATGTATATCAGTTGGCAGCTGGGTCATTTTAGATCACATTTTCAACTCTCACTCTCTCTCTTACTTTTCAAAACTTATTTTGAGAGCTTTTCTCACTACATTTCACCTTCTCTCTAACGTTTGATCTAGTTTGAGTGATCTTCTACCTTAGTTCCTTTGCAAAGAGTGTAGAGCTTGGCTTGGGCTACCTACCAATCCGAAAATCTTGGGATTTGGAGCACTTTCGATTTTCTTCACCTTCTCTTTTGGGCTTCGAACTTGAGGTAGGAATAACTACTCATGTTTATGGTCTTTGACATAAACTTGTATTCATTTTGATGTAATGTTGTAGTTGGGAAAGTTTGGGAGTTAGGGTTTCAAACCTCAAAATATAAAAAGAGGGTTTTTCATTCCATTGAGCTATACATGTGTATTTGAGCCTTAAAATGAAGTTATTGAGGTCTAGTGATGATATTTGGACCGTTGGGTCAATATTGGGAGAAATGGAGGAAAATGCCATGTTTGGGTTTTATTGGGTCATTAGTGTAATTAATGACTTTCATTGTGAAATAGTGGAATTGGGAACTTATGAGAAAGAATGGTGGAGTTGGATTGATTAATCGCTCACTTTTGAAAATATTGATAATTTATCTGTTGATGCATTTATTATCTGTTTAGAAATAATTGCTTTAGGCTATCGATAGAGAATAGTCGTGATTGTTGTAGACACTGTATATTGATTAGGGAAAACTGAAACTAATCACGTTGAATATGTCATTGAATATGACGGTTGGAATAATACATCTAATCTGTGTATTGATTGATCGTGTATATGATAATTGTTTATATACATTGTTTTGTGTGGGAGGAGATAGGGGATGTACTCCACAGTTTAGGGGAAGATAGGGGATGGACTCCTAAACCGGATGTTATTTGGGAGGAGATAGGGGATGGACTCCATTGATACAGCAAATCTGTGTATCATTTATGAAGTATGGAAGTGTTTTAATATGATATTGATACAGCAAATATGTGTATCTATTATGAAGTATGGAAGTGTTTTGATATGAGTTGTTATCTCATTTGAAATGGAAGTATCATTGATATGAGTTGTAATCTCATTTAAATTGTTGGCCAGGTTCTGAGCCATGTTTATGAATTGAAAACTTGTTAAGTAAAGGAAAGTAAAATGAACATGGGCATATTTGTCATGGGATTGGATGGTGTTGTAAGTTGGTTGACCAGTGTTAACATTTATCGAATGTTCATGTTTTAGTCATTGTTCATATTGTGTTTAGCATATCCCTACTGGGTGTTGGCTCACCCTATATGGGACGTCATTTTCAGGTGCAGGTGATATGCCGCCTCCAAGGACTTAGCTTGGGAGGTTTTGGAAGCTGAAGGCTTACTTTTGTAAATATTTGGTGTATTACATGTGATTCAAGCCAAGGGCTTATTTTGTATTTTGAGTTAGTACTCTCCTTTTTGTAACCAAGTGTTGGCTTGGAAAATTGTAAGCCCGTAGGGCATTTACTTTTGTTGTCAACATGTAATACTTTTGGATTAAATACTCTGATGAATGGAAACATGTTTATTTCTCTTATGTTTATAGATGTCACAAATGTATGATTTATGGGTTTATTTTATGAGGGCGTTACAACTTGGTATCAGAGCGTACCGGGTTCGAATACTTTGGGTACGCGGGAAGTGGTTAGTACCACAATGGGTTTGTCTCACTTGTTAGAGACTTAGGTGTAATGTTATGTACTTATGTGATAACATGTTTATGTGACTATATGGGTATGGGATTTAGTTTCTAGGATGTTGATTGGATCCTTGGGTTTCTGTGAGTCTTGTTGGAAAAGCACTTAATCAATGCTGTTTCTAACTAGAACTCTAGTAACGCCTCAGGACTATCATTATCCGGAAATGAAATTCATAAATGCTTATGTGATTATGTGCTTACGTGGAATGAATTACAGTTGTCCATGCATTAGGACGCGAGTGTTATAGCTTCGGCACATTTGTGAATGTGCTAATGTTCTTCATTACCTTTATTAGGATGTCAGGACGAGGACGTGGTGGTAGGCGAGGTAGGCGAGGTAGGCCTAGGAGGCAGGAGATGCCTATACCGGATGAGATTCTAGTGCAGTAGGAGGGTGTTGGTCAGGCCAATGTGGCCGAGCCGGTAGGTCAGCAGGCCATGGGCGCCTTAGCCCGCGAGATGGCAGGAGCTTTGAGGGAATCTATGGGCATTCTCAAGGCTGAGAATCAAGCCCAGGCCCATGCAGTTGAGGTAGGGCCTTCCTTTCTGAAGAGGGAGTTCTTCCGGTCTAATCCGGACGAGTTTGTTGGCGATCCCAAAGCGCCACTAAAGGCTGATGAGTGGCTTAAGCAGATGACAAAGACATTTGAGATGCTTGGCATCGAAGACAGGGCTTTGAAGGTGACCTTAGCATCTTTCCAATTGAAGAGAGATGCGGGTCAGTGGTGGAAGTTCATGAGGGGTCATGTTGGTGATACGTGGGAGGCCTTTGTAGATGCTTTCCAAAAGAAGTTTTTGTCTCCAGCTGTTAGGAAGAAGTTGAGGGACCAGTTCTGTTAGCTTAAGCAGCTGAGTATGCCAGTGGCCGAGTTTGAGGCCGCATTTACCAATTTATCTAGGTTCGCACCTGAGCTAGTGGCGTCTGAGGAACGCCGTTGCATTGAGTTTGAGAGGAAGTTGAGACATGGGCTCAAGACCAGAGTTGGGGGATACATGACCCGGGAGTATGGGCACCTTGTGGATGCCGCGGCCCATATGGAGATTATTATGTAGGAGGAGAAGGAGAGGCAGAGGGGCTCCAAGAGGAGTTAGGATGGTCAGGGGGACGGTAGGAAGCAGAAGGGTTCTAACCCTCAGCAGTCCCAGGGTGCATTTACTAGATCAACCTTTCTAGTGCCGAGTCCAGGCTCGGGGAAAGGCAGTCAGGGAGATGTTACTTGTTACAAATGTGGTCAGCTGGGCCACAAGTCTCCAGCTTGCCCGCAGAAGGGAGGAGGGTAGAGAGCTGCTTCATCTTCGGCTCGACCTCAGAGCCAGAGTCAGGGCAGAGGCCAGCCGCTCTCTTGCTACCAGTGTGGTCAGGCGGGGCACCTGAAGAGGTATTGCCCGCAGTTGAGTGGCACATCTGGTGTGTTTGGTTCGAGGCAGACGCAGAGTTTTCAGCCAGCACAGTCAGTTCAGGCCTCGAGGGCCAATCAAGGGGCTTCATCGTCTCAGTCTGTGCAGCAGTCTTTTGCTCCGAGAGGTGAGCAGGTAGACCAAAGACCTTCAGGGCGCGTGTATGCTGTTACCACGCAGGATCTTGTACCGGCTCCATCTATGGTGAGAGGTACCTTTTTGTTTTGTAACTCGGTTGCCAATGTGTTGATTGATACGGGTGCATCCCATTCCTTTATATCTGCTGCATTTGCATCTGTTTTGGGGTTGGAGTTGGCACAGTTAGCATCTCCTATTTGTGTTGTATCACCTGTTGAGGGTGAGTTGATTTTGAAGCAGGGGTGTAGAGGCTGTGATATAGAGGTCACCGACCGCCGGCTTCCATTTTCTTTTGTAGTAATGGCTATGTTGGGTTTTGATGTGATTTTGGGTATGGACTGGTTATCGTCATACCGAGCAGTTATTAATTGTTACTGCCAGAGGGTCACTGTATGTACCTTGAGCGGGGATTGTTTCCATTTCTTGGGGGATCGGGTTGGTAGAGTGTTGCCACTGGTGTATGATCCGCGAGGGCGGAGTGAGCTTAGTGGTCTTCTCGCTAGCTTTATGAGTAGTGAGTGTGATGAGATCCAGATTGAGTTGCCCAGAGTGGTTTGTGAGTACTCGGACGTCTTCCTCGAGGATCTTGTTAGTTTGCCACCACATCGAGAGGTGGAGTTTTCTATTGACTTAGTACCCGGCACGGCGCCGATTTCTATGGCACCTTATCGCTTTGCCCCAGCCAAGTTGAGTGAGTTGAAGCTTCAACTCCAGGAGTTGCTAGATAAGGGTTTTGTTCGCCCTAGTACTTCGCCGTGGGGAGCACCGGCCCTCTTTGCTAAAAAGAAAGATGGTGCCTTGAGACTTTGTATCGATTACCGGAATTTGAATCGGGCTACGGTTAAGAATAAGTACCCTATGCCCCGTATAGATGATCTGTTTGACCAGTTGAAGGGGTCCCGTTGTTTCTCTAAGATAGATTTGAGATCGAGTTACCACTAGTTGAGGGTCAGGGAGGAGGAGGAGATATCCTGAAGACGGCATTCCGTACGTGGTATGGCCACTATGAGTTTCTGGTGATGCCTTTCGGGCTCACCAATGCACCGGCAGTGTTTATGGACTTGATGAACCGGATATTCCGGGAATTCTTAGATTGTTTTGTAAGTCGTTTTCATAGACGACATCTTGATATATTCACCTTGAGGGGGAGCACGACGAACACTTGAGAGTGGTGCTCGAGTTGCTTAGAGCCCATAAGTTGTATGCAAAGTTTGGGAAGTGTGAGTTCTGGCTAAGAGAGGTTAAATTCTTAGGCCATGTAGTCTCCGGGGAAGGGGTGTCTGTTGATACATCCAAGATAGAGGCAGTGCAGGATTGGGTACAGCCTAAGAGTGTTTTTGAGATCCACAGTTTTCTGGGATTAGCTGGGTACTACCGCCGGTTTGTGAAAGATTTTTCCAGGCTAGCTTCACCTTTGACTAGATTGACGCGGAAAGGGGTCAAGTTTGTATGGAGTGAGACTTGTGAAAAGTCGTTCCAAGTGTTGAAAGTTAGACTTACCACCGCTCCTGTTTTGATTATTCCAGAGAGAGGTTTGAGTTATGCCGTTTATTGTGATGCTTCACGAGAGGGTTTGGGTTGTGTGCTGATGCAAAAGGGGAAAGTAGTAGCCTATGGCTCGCGGCAGTTGAAAATACACGAGAGGAATTACCCTACACATGACCTAAAGTTAGTAGCTATGATTTTTTTGCCTTGAAGATTTGGAGGCACTACCTTATGGTGAAAGATTTGAGGTGTTCTCGGATCATAAGAGTTTGAAATATCTGTTTACACAGAGAGACTTAAATTTGAGACAGAGAAGATGGATGAAGTTCATTGAGGATTACGATTTCGAGTTGCACTATCACCCAGGAAAGGCCAATGTTGTGGCCGATGCCCTTAGTAGGAAATCCATTAGTGATGTAGCTTGTATAGCCATCCGGGAGTGGGAGATGTTAGGTGCACTTGGCGAGTTTGATTTGCTTCTGGGCGAATCCATTGAGGCTGCGGCCTTGTTTTCCGTTGTTGCGCAGCCTACACTTGTGACTCGAGTGTTAGAGGCACGGAGAGGTGACCTTGAGGTAGAATCCCTCCGAGAGAAGATTTCTAGTGGGAAGGTTGAGAAGGGTTTGACTGTGTATCCCGACCTAAGTGTGAGATACCGAGACCGTTTGTTTGTGCCGGAGTCTTGCCGAGAGGAGGTACTCCGAAAGTTTCACCATTTGCGCCTTGCGGTGCATCCGGGAGGTACTAAGATGTATCGTGATTTGGGTCGCCAGTTTTGGTGGCGTGGTATGAAGAAAGATGTGGCAGTTTTTTGTGTCTAAGTGCCTTACTTATCAGCAAGTGAAGGCCGAATATCAGAGGCCAGCGGGTTTTTGCCGAGTGGAAGTGGGAGCATGTCTTTTTTTTTTAGGTGGGTAAAGTGGGAGCATGTCACTATGGACTTCGTTGTAGGTCTTCCGAGGACTCAGCGGGGTAGTGATGCAATTTGGGTGGCCGTAGACCGGTTTGACTAAGTCGGCGCACTTTATCCCTATGTGCGTGAGAGATTCGGTAGACCATCTTGCCGACTTGTATATTCGAGACATAGTGAGGTTGCACGGGGTCCCAGTGTCGATCGTCTCGGACAGAGATCCACGTTTTACTACTAGGTTGTGGCAGAGTTTGCAGAGTGCCTTGGGCACTAAGTTGACCTTTAGCACGGCTTATCATCCTCAGACTGACGGGCAGTCCAAGCGTACTATTCAGATCCTTGAGGATATGCTTCGAGGTTGTGTCCTTGACTTTAGTGGGACGTGGGAGCACTTGCCCTTGGTGGAGTTTGCCTACAACAACAGTTTCTAGTCGAGCATCGGTATGGCACCGTTTGAGGCCTTGTATGGCCGACCTTGTAGGTCTCCGGTATGTTGGGCCGAGGTGGGTGATGCACCTCTGTTGGGCCCGGAGTTGGTGAGAGAAACGACAGAGAAAGTTGAGCTTATCCGTAGGAGGCTTGTTACAGTCCAGAGTCGCCAAAAGAGTTATGCTGACCGTAGAAGAAAGCCTTTGGCATTTGAGGCGGGTGATCATGTCTTCTTGAAAATATCACCTAGATGGGGTTTGATGAGATTTGGGAAGAGTGGGAAGTTGTCCCCTCGGTTTATTGGCCCTTTCGAGATCCTTGAGAGGATTGGCGAGGTTGCCTACCGTTTAGCTTTACCGCCGCAGTTGTCCAGGGTACATGACGTGTTTCATGTTAGTATGCCCCGGAAATACGAGCCAGATCCGTCCCATGTGTTGGATTGGACCGACTTGGAGGTAGATGAGGATGCCTCGTATGAGGAGAGACTGGTTCGAGTCTTGGATAAGTGGGAACAAGTCTTGCGAGGCAAGACCATTTCCTTGGTAAAAGTTTTGTGGAAACATCACGAAGTGGAAGCAGCCACTTGGGAACGTAAGTTGGAGGTCCGTGAGAAATACCCGGATCTATTTGTGGATGTTTAAGCATATGTTGTGTATTTTGTTGTATTGATGAACTTCAAGGGCATTGAATATGTCTTAAGTTGTAAAACATTGTAAATGTTTCGGTTTATGGAAGTATTATGGAACTTGCCTTGAAATGGAAGTTTATTTTAACATTGCATATGTTAATTCTGTTTTAGAAATGCAAATATATTATTGGCATTGAATATATAATTAAATGGTGGAATGTGTTGAAGTTGATAAATTTCAAGGGAAAGCATGTTGATAATGCATATTGAGTAATATATTGTGATTTGCCTCTTGAAAAGAGATGAGATGACCGGTAATGGGTCAAGTTGTTGAATATTGAGTTGTAATATTGTTAAGAATTGAGAAAACTTATTTTTGAAAACTTGTATCTAATTTCGGGGACGAAATTCCTTAAGGGGGGGAGGTTATAGCGATCCCGGTTTTCCCTTCCTTATTTACTGTATTCCGGACTCATTTTCATTGAGGATTGTTGTCGTCTGTATTTCATTTCCGTCCTTTAATGCTTTGGATTGCAATTTAGCAATGTCTTGGGCGTGCTTCGAACAGGCTGGTTGAGCTTTAGTCCCATTTCTTGTTGCCCAGATTTTTGGTGGTCCGCTCGAGCGGATCCTTTCGCGCTCGAGCGGAGTTTGCACACTTCTAGTATCTCATGCATCTGCAAAAATACTGCATATGTGTTTTTCACGCTCGAGCAGTTTTCCTTACACTCGAGCGGGTCGAGCTCGAGCGGGTATCCTTGTGCTCGAGCAGGTGTTCGTTGTCTGTAAAAATACTGGAAGAGTGTAGTCTACGCTCGAGCGGGTGTTCCTTTGCGCTCGAGCGGGTAGAGTTTTTCAGTTGTGTCTTGGAGCTCGAATGGGTATTCTTGCGCTCGAGCGGGTCCAGTTTTTGTGTTTGACGCTCGAGCGTCCTATTCTCCGCTCGAGCGGGTCATACGTATATCAGTTGGCAACTGGGTCATTTTAGATCACTTTTTCAACTCTCACTCTCTCTCTTACTTTTCAAAACCTATTTTGAGAGCTTCTCTCACTACATTTCACCTTCTCTCTAAGGTTTGATCTAGTTTGAGTGATCTTCTACCTTAGTTCCTTTGAAAAGAGTGTAGAGCTTGGCTTGGGCTACCTACCAATCCGAAAATCTTGGGATTTGGAGCACTTTTGATTTTCTTCACCTTCTCTTTTGGGCTCCGAACTTGAGGTAGGAATAACTACTCATGTTTATGGTCTTTGACATAAACTTGTATTCATTTTGATATAATGTTGTAGTTGGGAAAGTTTGGGAGCTAGGGTTTCAAACCTCAAAATATAAAAAGAGGGCTTTTCATTCCATTGAGCTATACATGTGTATTTGAGCCTTAAAATGAAGTTATTGAGGTCTAATGATGATATTTGGACCGTTGGGTCAATATTGGGAGAAATGGGGGAAAATGCCATGTTTGGGTTTTATTAGGTCATTAGTGTAATTAATGACTTTCATTGTGAAATAGTGGAATTGGGAACTTATGAGAAAGAATGGTGGAGTTGGATTGATTAATCGCCCACTTTTGAAAATATTGATAATTTATCTATTGATGCATTTATTATCTGTTTAGAAATAATTGCTTTGAGCTATCGGTGGAGGATAGTCGTGATTGTTGTAGACATTGTATATTGATTAGGAAAAACTGAAACTAATCACGTTGAATATGTCATTGAATATGACGGTTGGAATAATACATCTAATCTGTGTATTGATTGATCGTGTATATGATAATTGTTTATATACATTGTTTTGTGTGGGAGGAGATAGGGGATGTACTCCACGGTTTAGGGGAAGATAGGGGATGGACTCCTAAACCGGATGTTATTTGGGAGGAGATAGGGGATGGACTCCATTGATACAGCAAATCTGTGTATCATTTATGAAGTATGAAAGTGTTTTAATATGATATTGATACAGCAAATATGTGTATCTATTATGAAGTATGGAAGTGTTTTGATATGAGTTGTTATCTCATTTGAAATGGAAGTATCATTGATATGAGTTGTAATCTCATTTAAATTGTTGGCCAGGTTCTGAGTCATGTTTATGAATCGAAATCTTGTTAAGTAAAGGAAAGTAAAATGAACATGGGCATATTTGTCATGGGATTGGATGGTGTTGTAAGTTGGTTGACCAATGTTAATATTTATCGAATGTTCATGTTTTAGTCATTGTTCATATTGTGTTTAGCATATCTCTACTGGGTGTTGGCTTACCCTATATGAGACGTCATTTTCAGGTGCAGGTGATATGCCGCCTCCAAGGACTTAGCTTGGAAGGTTTTAGAAGCTGAAGGCTTACTTTTGTAAATATTTGGTGTATTACATGTGATTCAAGCCAAGGGCTTATTTTGTGTTTTGAGTTAGTACTCTCCTTTTTGTAACCAAGTGTAGGCTTGGAAAATTGTAAGCCCGTAGGGCATTTACTTTTGTTGTGAACATGTAATACTTTTGGATTAAATACTCTGATGAATGGAAATACGTTTATTTCTCTTATGTTTATGGATGTCACAAATGTATGATTTATGGGTTTATTTTATGAGGGCGTTACAAGATATCTTTATTGAGATATTACTCACAGTGATCGGCTGGTTGATTTGCCCTGGAGCTCGACCCTACACATCACATAATACATATGGGTCACAACCGATTCAATCCGTTCCTTAATTCACATGTTCCTCTTTAGGCTTCCTTCGTATCCTTTTAACTCATTTACAATGCTTAATGCATGCCTAAGAGTACTCAGAAGTGAAAGAGAACAGAAAACGAAACACAAAATGCATTTTCAAAATTTCAGAAGCAGGGGTCCCCGCTCGAGCATGGACTTCCCCGCTTGAGCGGACCCATGAGGTCTGTAAAAGTACTGGATACATCAAATTTACGCTCGAGCGTTAAGTCGGACGCTCGAGCTGAAAGCCTCACTACATGGCTCCCCGCTTGAGCGGACACCAGGTCTGCAAAATATACTGGGAGCTCGGTGTTTCCCGCTCGAGCCGCGGTTCCCCCGCTCGAGCGGATATCAAAAATTTTGGGTTTTCCGGCAGTGTTCTTGAGCTCAAATTCAACATTCAAATCAACATATCTTGCATATTATGGCTCAAACTCCACATATACATGTATCAACATGGTACAAACACCAAATTACAACATTATGAAGCTCAATTTCACAAATTAATTACATGCATGTCCCAATTTACATCAAACTCATCTCCAACATAACAAACTCATACATTCAAACTCATATTCTCATAAATTGTACATGCATGTGAGATATACTCAGTATTCTCAATTTAGTTGGTGAAGAGATGATCAATTACATGGACTTCATTCACAATTCAACATGGATTACACAATTTATGCTCAAACATGGAAATTCCTAGCAATTTCCTACATGCATAAGTTCCATGACTCCCAATTCAACAAAACCAACTCAATTCATGATCTAACCCACCATTTAATCTTCAATTCACAAAATTACAATTTAAAATCCATGAATTTACTTACCTAGAGGCTTTAATCTTCACAAATTCTAGTTGAATCTTGAGTCCAACCTTCTAATTTCTCAAACTTGAGCCAAACACACAATTCTCCTTCTTTCTCCCTCTCTAGCCGACCCCCTCTCCTTTCTTATCAGCCAAATTCAATAAAAGAGGAGTATTAAGCATGTAATGGCCCTCATATAGCCCCCCTAATTCACATTATTTTAATATTAAATAATTGAGCACTTAATTCATTAATTTAATCCATTTAATCTGATCCGAACCAAGTTTTAATTAAATTTCACCGTAGGCTCTAAAAATTATGCCAATCACAATGGCGTAATCAATTTCGGGCTCTGTGGCCTATAAGGCCTTCAATTTAAATTCCAAAGCAGATAATCAAACAGATATTCCTACGGTGAATAGATAGAAATTCAAAACCACATATTTTCACATAATGGCACACAAAATCATATCAAATACATAATCACATTCATAATAAGGACCAATTAGCATAATAAGGAACAGAGTTATCACAGCAGAAGTTCGAGGAATTTCCTGTAGTGGGGGAATTTGTTGATGTATTTCCAAGGGATCTACCTAGTCTTCCTCCAAACCGTAAGGTAGAATTTTCCATTGACATGGTCCCCAATACAACAAATATCTCTAAAGCGCCCTATAGAATGGCACCGTTGGAGTTGAGGGACTTAGTTACCGAAGTTGTTAGGTAAAGATTTTATCAGGCCTAGTGTTTTACCTTGGGGAGCACCTGTGTTGTTTGTGAAGAAAAATGATGGGTCTATGAGATTGTGTATTGATTCTAGAGAAACTAAAACCCTTTCCTATACCAGAGTGGAAGTGGGATCATGTTACCATGGACTTCGTGTGCACACTACCTCGTACTACTAGTAATCACGATGTAGTTTGGATAGTTGTTGATAGATTAACCAAGTTAGCACATTTTATTACAATACGGGTGAACTATTCTTTAGCTCGATTTGCACAGTTGTATGTGAAAGAAATTGTTAGATTGCATGGTGCACCTATGTCAATAGTGTCATATTAGGACCCTCATTTTGTGTCTTTGGGGTGCGTTACAGTCAGCTATGGGTACTTTTGTTGAGGGCTTGTGCTTTGGAGTAGAGAGGTAATTGAGATGATTATTTGCCACTCATGGAGTTTGCGTATAATAATAGTTATCATTCTAGTTTGGGAGTAGCTCCTTATGAGGCTTTGAATGGAAGGAAGTGTAGGTCTCCTTTGTGTTAGTATGAGGTTGGTGAGAGACAAATGTTGGGATCTGATTTGGTGGAGGATGCTACACAAAAAATTATCACCATCCGAAAGAGATTATTGACTGCTCATAGTAGACAAAAAAGTTATCATGATCATCGTAGAAGAGATTTAGAGTTTCATGTAAGGGATATGGTATTCTTGAAAGTATCACCATGGAAAGGAGTCATCAGGTTTGGAAAGAAATGAAAGTTGAGTCCTAGATATATTGGACTATTTGAGGTATTGGAGAAGGTTGGTGATGTTACGTACCGTGTCGCTTTACCCCCCTAGGTTGGCAGGAGTGCATAATGTGTTTCACGTGTCTATGCTGAGGAAATATGTGCACAGTCCGTCGCATGTGATAGATTATGAGCCGCTTCAGATTAGAGAGGATTTTCCATATGAGGAGATGCCTATTCAGATTTTGGATTCGAAAGAGAAAATGTTGCGTACAAAGGCCACTAAATTGGTTAAGGTACTGTGGCGTAATCATCTAGTTGAAGAGGCGATGACGAGATGAGTGAGAAGTATCAACATGTATTCTCATGATTTACTCAGGTTAGTTTCGAGGACGAAACTTTTCTTTAAGAAGGGGAAAGAATGTGAGAACCTGAATATAAAAATAAAATAAATAATTAAACAATAATTATTTTACAAACCTCAAATATTTTACTTATGAATCTTAAGGTGCAAATTAAATATTGCTGAATGATCTTTTAATTAATTTTAAAACCTAAAGTAAATTTATGGTAAAAGTCTTTAATTTAAAGGTAATATTTATTATTTTAAAAAAATAAAATAAATAGAGAAGAGGGTGTGACTTGAACTCTAGACCACAATTTGATAAATAATAGTCTTACCATTTGAGTTGCTTACAACATATTTAAACATTTTGTATATTATTTATTTATTTGACCTACACATGCTTTGGGTGTGTCCAACCACTAGTATTAAATAAAATATACACAAAAGCCTACCATCTTATTTGTTCATCACAAGTTAGCAAAAGTCGTGTGGAGGTGTGGAGAAAAAAGGAGAGAGAAAAGAGAGATTGGAGAGAAACTTTCTACAACATTGGTGGTCAACAACTCTAAAGTATTGTCCTATTTTATTATATTTATATATTGTGATGGTTCATGTGTGTAATCTGCTTGTTGTTGGGAAGGAATAGGAGAAACTGGTGTGTTGATTGGGTGCCAAGTCAGTGGTTGGTGATGAGAATTGATGGGTGTAATTCTTAGTTTAAAAATTCTATACAGAACCACAAACTTCAAAATTTGCGGAATCATATCAAACGGATGAATTTTAAATTAAACTTTTTACAGTAGATTAATGGAATATTGAACCCCATATCAAAATTTTCTCATAATTTTTGGGAGCCAAATCTATATTAACTGATGTATTCAAATCTGTCCAAAAAATTAGTACAAAACAGTAACTTCGAAAGCGTCGTTCTCTTTGGGTATAAATCCGAAAATTATAAAAGTAGCGTCATTAGAACCAGTTACGAGTCTAGTTTATTAAATTTTTGGCCTTGCATTGATTGCTCATGTATAATAAGAGAACCATTAATTTCTTTAATGTGCTATAGAAAACAATCTATTTGGGTATAATTAATTGTAAATAATTATTTTGATAAGCAAATCAAGAAAAACCAATTGGATTTGAAACTTAGGATATATTAGTTGTTGTCTGGAGGGCTTTGGAATTTTTCTAATAGCGTGGAGTGGGTTTTTAATTTTCAAAGTTAGCGAATAGATTGAGAAACTTGTTTAAAATTTTGTTTTATCTTAAAATTACTTTTAATTAAGTTTCTATTTGAACCCATGTCTTGGATAATTTGAGATCTTGAAGAACATAAACTTACGTATTATTTAAGAGTAGCGGTGAGTGAGGTTGAGCTGTGTTAGTGCACTTTAGTATGGGATACTTAGTTTATTATTCTCTTTAGTATTTTTAAATTTGTAGTGACGTGTAGTTTTCATACTTTGTTTAGGACACTAGTTGGACTTTCATACTTTATTCGAGGATTATATTATACCGTGTTCAGGTGAGTAGTTGCATGCTACATATTTTCATAAATGTTCCCCTACCCTGAACTGTTGGAAAATTAAATTGTTGTTTCAAGACTAAACTGTTTTGATAAATTATTGTTGTTTCAGGACTACCCTGAACTGTTTTGTGAAAAAAGTGATTTTCGGGTCTACTTCATACATGGCGATTTGATGGTAGCCGCGGTATGCATCCAAGAAACTAAGTCTTTTGTGCTTGGCCGTAGGTCCACTAGTTGGTCAATTCTGAGCAATGGAAAGCTATCTTTGGGGAAAAGTTTTGTTGATCGTCTTGTAATCAACACACACTTGCCACTTCCCATTATTCTAGGGGACTACCACCATGTTTGAGATCCACCAGGGGTAATCCACCTCCTAGATTGCCCCTGCTTCTAACAAGTTCTTTATTTCTTCTACCACTACTTCAGCGTAATACAGGGCTGATCGCCGCGTTCTTTGTATGACTTGCCGGGTGCTTGGAAAAACATTTTAACTAGTGACAAATGAAGTTAAGATCGATGCCAATCACATCATAAGGCGTCCATGCGAACACTTTTACGCTGGACGTAAGAAAGTTCACAATTTCTATCCTCTCTTGGGTGGACAAAGATAATCTAAGCAAAAAGAACTTGCTTGGATCACTTTCATCGATTCTTACTTCTACCAAGTCTTCAATGGCCTTTTCTTCGACTTTTTTACCAACATCATCCAGGACTTTCTTGTCATCTAGTCTGTCAATCATTTGTATGAAGCCTTTGGTAGCTCGACTTCTATTCATGGCCACAAAGCATTGTTCAGCCATTACATGGTCGCCTCAGACCTTTTATATTACTATGGCTACAGAAGAAAACCTTATCATTTGGTGGTAAGTCAATGTCACCGTTAGCATAGCGTGAAACCATCCTCTACCTAGAATTAGGTTATAAGTAGAGGGCACTTTCAATATGTAGAACTCCACCTGTTTGATTACTAACCCCACCTTAACCGGTAGTATAATATTTCTGACCGGTCATTCTGGCTACTAGTTAAAGCCAGCCAAAGGCGAAGGCATTGACGCTAAGTCTTCGTCTTCCAGCTTAAGCTGGTTGAAAGCATGATACATGATCTCGACCGAGCTACCTTTGTTGATCAGAATCCGCTTAATATCAAAGTCCTTAAAGCGTAGTGTGACGACTAGCGCGTCATTGTGATTAGATTCTTTCCAAATCCTTACTTGAAAACGTAATGAGGTCTTTTACCTTGGCCCTCCCCTTCTTGATGATCAATTGAATAGCCAAAACCTCCCTCATATATTCCGCCTTCTTGATCATCCCCCTAAGCTCACACACCCTCATTGGCTCGATGATCCCATGAATTACATTGATGAAGCCTTGGAAAGGTACATCCAAAATGGCTAGGCCGTTAGGCTCAACCTACCCCTGAAGCGCCGCTCTTAACACCTCCATCAATATATTAGTCCAAATGCTTGGCTACAACTAATTCTTCCAAAGTGTTGCTTCAGAGGCACATAGTTTTCTATACGATGGTCTCTCTCGTCATGATAAGTGCAGCAGTATCTTAAGTTGAATCCTCCCTGAGTGTTCCCCAACTTGGCAGGCCACCAGACGTATGCGTCATCACGGAATTCGCTCAAGATGCAATAAATCACTATTTTAAAAACTATCATGAACCCGATTCGTGCCTTCAGCTTTGTTTTGGCATCGTCCTTCGCGTTGTGGGGGTTGTTATCCCGATTGTTATTGCGACTCTTATATCAATTATTATAGTTATCACCATGATTTTGATCTCTCCCGTGGTTGTTAAGGCGGCTACCTTCTTGTCCGATTACGTGAACTTTTTCTACAACTCTTTTGTCCATCGATACTTGATTTGTCTTCTCGGTAGCTGTGGTCGTGTCATCCTCAATTCAATGTGTTTGTTAATCCTTTGCATCAACATCTCCATTGTCGTGGGTTGATTCAGTATAAGCAAGTCCTCAGCCTATGTCTGACTAGAAGACCACGCTTGCATTAAGTGATTGTCAAGTTCGTGGGGCAATCAAGAATCTCATTGTACGTTTCCCAATACTTGGCGTTGTTCACCTTCAATGAATTGCCTGGTTCCATTTTCAGGTCCAAAAGATGATCGACTTCTTTTGGTGTCTTTATGTTTGTCTTGAATCTAGTGACGAACGCCTCGGCTAACTGTTGCCATCTTTCGACGCTTTCCTCTGGCAACCTTTCAAACCATTTTAGGCCCAATTTACCTAAACTTGATAGGAAAATAAGACATATCAGGGCATCTTTCGTCTATGCCTAGCCATGACCTGTCGATAATGGCTAACGTGCATGTACAGATCCGTATTTCCATCATAAAGCGTAAATTTTGGTTGGTAAAAGCCAGTGGGAAGCATCGTATTTTCAGTCTCAAGGGAAAAAGGGGTGGCGCTTAGCCTTGCCAAGTCTCTGTCCACTAGTGCATTCACCACCAAGCGTTGTAGTGGCATGGCAACCTCTTCGCTTGCATGAACTCTAGAGGCCAACCTTTGCAGCATCAACGCCCTCAGGGCCTCCCTCTGACGTGCTCGGTCCTCCAGGACATCCCTCAGGTCCTTCAAACAAGCAGAGTATGAGTATCCTGATGCTGGCATTAGACGTAAAGAGCGGTAGCTACTATCCTCAGTGTAGGACCTCTCTGCCGGCGGTACGAAATAGCTGCCTCTGTAACTCCTGGTGATGGAAAGTGAGGGTGTCCCTCACCTACTCTGACTATCTGAGCCATAGGATTGGGCACGCTTACTGTGGTTTCCTACTCCAGCAATGCCCTTCCCTTTCAGCTATTACTTCATGGCCTCCATCTCCATCGCTATTCTTCAAATGATGGCATCCTGGTCCTTAGATTACTCTCCAAGTGTTGAGTGTGCGACCCTCACCATTGGCGCCACCCTTCAAGGCTCAATGAGTGCTAAGAACTTCTTGTGCGTTTATCTTGCTGGTGTCTTAGCAGCCCTCGTGTGGAGGTCTCCAAACCAACCATTGTCGGAACGGCGAGCAAGTCATTGCGCCGTCGAACAGACTCTAGGGTGATGTTGTCGACGGTAGACAGCGGAATGTCATCGTTGTTCTCCATTGAAGTTGATCAAAAAATCTTAGAGGACAAGGTTTTGAATGTTTCGATTTCCACAGACGACTACAATTGTACGGGTAAATATTCTTTACTTTCGTATTGATTGCGACCAAGCTCCATGTCACTCCAAATGGCGTCATGTAGCCTGAAAACATAACAATGGTGAGCTACCCCCAGCAGGTGTGTTGCCAAAAAACCCCTCTAATGGCTAAGTTAGCATCCTTAAAAAGAAAACAAAGAAGTAAGGATGGCTCAGTGTAAGAAATTACAAACATTTTGCATAGAGGCGTCACAGGACTTATATAATTTGCGCGTGCACTACCTTGCTCGTCCTTTCTTAGACGCTTGCCTTACACGTGTATGCGTCAATACTCCCAAACAAAACATCCAAACGGTATTGACATGTACTACTAGCAAGTTTTCTTCCGACCTATCCATAGCTCGGTTGGATGTCGACCAACCTTCAGGACCAAGCTATCCCTAGCCAGTCCAGATTCGAGATACTTAGTCAGTTACTTCCAACCCAATCAAGCTATATCCACTCACCAAGGCTAACCCCGCGAGACTCCGAAGCACCGTTGAAATACTTAGCTCGGTTGTGGGCAGAATCATCACTCAACCTAGCTCGGCCCACTTCATTTAGCTCAATTGAACCCCATTTATTTGCCAGGGCAAATCCCCCTAACTCCGGAGATCGGCTGAAGCATTTAGCCCGGTTAAGGTGCCATTCACTCGTCAAGGCAAATCAAGCCTGACTCCGAAGCGCGATTGAAGTACTTAGCCTAGTTGAGGGCAAGGCCATCACTTAACCTAGCTCGGCCCATGGCCCAAGCCTATTAGCTAGCCTGGCCCAATATCTAGGCATCCTTCTAGCTCGGTTGTGTGGTCCAAACAACGGCCCAAATGTGAACTTGATCGATCTAAATATCATAACTCTTTTAAATATTATAAAATCATTGTGTTGCTCACATGTTACATACGTCAACAAAAAGAAGAATGGTGTTTCTTACTATGGCTATAATAGATCCATAAACATTTGAAGCCTCACATTCTTTGTGGTTATTTGAATCATCTATGGAATTACAAATTGAAAAGCAAGCTTTCCTCCACATAGCTCACCAACTAAAGCTGATTGATTCGAAATGTAGGTTATCTGCCTCACTAGATGAGCAAATTGCTGCAACTTCTTGCCTCATCTTCTTTGGACCACTAACAATGACCCCAATGCTCGATCCTTCACACTCTAATATTAATTCTGCATTGAAAAAAATAAAATAAAAACCTAGTTTATATAATATAAGTCATAGCCAAGTAGCTTGTGATGAAATTAAGAGTAATGTTATATAAATCAAATGAAGAAAAAAAAAAGTGGGATGAGAAAGTTTTCTTACTCTTAAGATTAGGTCTTTGACCATAGTGCACCGTAGTATTTTGAGCAAGGGACTGGTGGGGAAGGCTTTCCAATTCTCTATCATCCACGTCGTAGCAGCTTGACACAACTTGTCCTGGCGATGCCATTGATGTTTGCATGTCCAAGTTTTGAATCTTTTGTCTCATTTCCTTACCACTCTGTTTCTTGTTCCATACAAAAGCCGCACTTGCAGCCATAGCTATGGAGATGCACATGAACAACACATTCAGAGCTGATCTTGAAGTGTATGAAAATCTCATCTCGGTGTTGTGATCTATAGGGTATATGTAGTACTGTGTGAGAATGCCAATGAGAACAAGGAATATGAGAAATGATGATGAAATTATAACTCCAAGCCAGAGCCAGCTGTTTGAGCCTAAAATTGCAGAAATTGGAGCATCCGCGGCACTGGGCTTGAACCACATGGTTCGGCAGGGGTTCTGGTCATCTGTGGTGGTGGCGGGTTCTATTTGTCTTGTTACGTATGCCTCGATCCTGAGATGTAACCTGGAAACGTCGTCGGCGGTGGCAGAAGCTGGGAGGAGGAGGTCTAACATGGTGAGATCTACAGATTTCTTGAAAGCAGTGATGAGGAGAACCTGTGGGGGGTTTCTCCTGCAACTTCCTATGCTGCTAAAGAGGAGCTCACGGAGGATGGAGATAAAAGGAGTGATGCCACTTCCTCCGCTTACCATCACCAGTGTGTCATGCCTGCATATCATATGTTTGTCTCTTTACAGTCCTTTTGAAAATTGAGTGGATAAAAGTACGCTCAACAATTGATCAGCAGAGCCTAAAACTTAAGTTTCAGATCTAAGTCTATCACTTTGGACTGGTCAACGCATCGAGAATGACCATCTTAAAATTTCTGTAGTACAAAAACCTTTGTTATACACTTCAAAATATGAGATTATGGGCTTCAGGCTAATCTTAACCCATATAGCCTAATTTGGTCTTAGTTTAGATTCAATTTGGGTTATTTGTTAACTAATTCAAAATTTATTGAAAAAACTAAAAGAATTATAATACAAAACTCTAAACTACATTATAAGTACAAAACCAACTAGGCTTAGCCTAGTTGGCCACCATGCCTTCCTTAGGGCTTAGTCCCAAGGAGGTCATGGGTTCAACTCCCCTTAGGGGGGTTGAATTAAGGGAGGGCAAGCACTTATGTGCTTTGCCAAGGGTGGGGAGCTTTGCTCCCATAGGTGCTAATCTAACAACTAACAACTAACATTTGCCGATCAAAAAAAAAAAAAAAAGTACAATAAGAATTGCGCTCTATAATGAAAAATACAAAAAAAAATAAATAAATTTTATGAAAAAAGGAAAGAAATCATTATTGAAGTTCGAAGAGGATAAAGAAAAAAGAAAAAAAGAGCTCCTTGTTTATTTAAACTGCACATAAAAGACAATGACTTTTGTTCTATTTACTCTTTGTTCCAGAGAAATGTCTCATCCCTCATTTTTAACACCTCCAATTGTGCCTCTTGAAAGTGTGTAATCACTTTACGTGAGAGTGAACCACGTCATTAGAGATGGAATTAAATATGCAAAATTAGAGGAATGTAGCACCAATATTTGTTCGGAAAAGGAGTGACTTATATTGTTTTACCAAAATAATCTCGTATTTTTAAATTTATTCTATGTTTAGAAGGATAATTTCGCTCAGAAATATGAAAAGTTAACCTTAGCTAATTTTCTTCTCTCAATTTCTTTCTATTTTTTCTTCTTATTTCCAAATAAGAGTTAGGATCAATAGATTTTTTATTTTTTATTTTTTTTTGTCAAATTACACAATCCAAATGGCTCAAGATCCGCCATGACATTCATCAAAGTTCAAAACTAGTATTGAAGTTTGCATCCTAAAATGAAGGAATTATATGGTACACAACCCTCTATATGTACTTTGTCATTTGTTTTTGTAGTATATGTTACGGATTTTATAATAAATGTTATATTTTTTTTGGATAAAACTTATGTCAATTTGCATTTCAAAAATAAAGTTATGTATTTTTGTGATAATGTTACGTATTTTGTGGTATTATTGCATGTTTTGTGGTTAGAAAATGTTTAAATAAGAATTTGTATAATATTACCATAAAAATGTATAATTCTATCCCAAAACGTAACTTCATTTCTAAAATATAAATTGTCGTAACTCTTATTAAAAAAATATATAATATTTATCACAAAAATTGCATAACTAATACTATATAAATACATAACAAAGTGGAAGTCTGATAAACTCTAAAATGTTATGCGAATTTGTTTGGATGAAGTCTGATAAGAAAGTCTTATAAGAAAATCCTCTGGTATATGTAATTTGGCATAATTTACAACACTGTACTTTTTTATCTTTTTTGAGTCAAATCACTTCTCTATTTTTTTACGCATCTTTTCGTAAAAGTCAAAAAGCATAGTTAAATCATCTCAAACACCCTCTTAATTACGTATTTATGTTATATGTTATGGATTTTAGTAATAAATGTTACATAATATTTTAGTACGGTTAACTTTCACTACTACAAAAATGGTTAAAGATCACACTTTGACAAAAAAAAAGATCACACTTTTATTGGAAGTGTGATAAAAAAAATTAGATTGATATTTTAATCACACTTAATTTGATTGAGTGTGATAATATTTATTTTTTATGTCACTTTTCAATTAAGTGTGATTATATATATATTTTTTAATCACACCTTCTAATTAAAGTGTGATTATATATACACTACTACTTTTTAATCACACTTTTTAAATAAGTGTGATTATATATATATTTTTTAATCACACATTCTAATCAAAGTGTGATTATATATATACTTTTTAATCACACCTTTTAATTAAAGTGTGATTATATATATACTACTACTTTTTAATCACACTTTTTAAACAAGTGTGATTATATATATATATTTTTAATCACACATTCTAATTAAAGTGTGATTATTTATATACTTTTTAATCACACCTTTTAATTAAAGTGTGATTATATATACACTACTACTTTTTAATCACACTTTTTAAGTAAGTGTGATTATTTATATATTTTTTAATCACACTTTCTAATTAAAGTGTGATTATATCACTATTACAAAAGATCACACTTTGATAAATGAAAATATCTCACTTTTATTAGAAGTGTGATAAAAAAAATTAAATTGATATTTTAATCACACTTAATTTAATTGAGTGTGATAATATTTATTTTTTATGTCACTTTTTAATTAAGTGTGATTATATATATATATATATATATTAACCACACTTTTTAATTAAATGTGATTATATATATATATTTAATTAAGTGTGATTATATTTAGTATTTATTTATATATATCACTATTATAAAAATAGTTAAAAATCACAATTTAACAAATAAAAATGTCTCACTTTTATTAAAAGTGTGATACAAAAAATTAGATTGATATTTTAATCACATTTGATTTAATTAAGTGTGATAATATTTATTTTTTATGTTACTTTTTAATTAAGTGTGAAAATATATATATATTTTTTTTAATCACACATTGTAATTAACATGGGATTAAAGATCACATAAGAAGAATTAAAAATATCTCCTTTTTATTAAAAGTGTGATTAAAAAATTAAATAATTTTTTAATCACACTTAATTTAATGAGTAAAATAATATTTTTTTTAATCACATATTTTAAATAAGTGTGATTATATATATTTATTTTCATCAGGTGTGATCACTACAAGAAAAGGGGGTATATGAGACGGAACTATTTGCGACGGCACACTTGCCGTCTCAAAAAGTCACTTTTTGCGACAGTAGAAAATGCCGTCTAAAAAAAAACAGAGTTTTTGTGACGGCACCATTTGCCGTCTCAAAAAAGCATAGCATTTGCGACGGCACAACTTGTCGTCTCAAAAAATGAGAGCATTTGCGACGGTATTTTCTACCGTCTCAAATACTCTGCTTTTTTGAGACGGCATTTTCTGCCGTCGCAAAAAGTGACTTTCGTGTTTTTTTTTTTTTAGTGAATATTTTTAAAATTTTAAATATTTTTTTTAGATGCACCTTACTTAGATGTATCTAAAAAAAATATTATGAAAAAATATTTTAAAAATTAATAAATACATAAAAATACAAAAAAAAATGTATTGAATTATTGTATTTTTGGTATTTAGTGAATTTTTAAAAGATTTTTTTTACAATTTTTTAAAATTTTTAGGTGTATTTATGTTAGGTGTGTCTAAAAATTAAAAAAAAATACTTAAAATATTAAAAAAATCCAATAAAAAAATATAACATGGAAAACAAGAAAGTATAATTTTCTCAAAAGAGTTTTTGGAAAACTCTAACCTAGCATAGTGATTGTGGTTTTGAGACAGCTTCATATATATACAGTCACAAAATGGTTCGAATAAATTCTAGTACTTTTTTTCTGTCGGAAAATTTTTTTAAAAAAACAATGTCTTCTTACTCTTTTGATATAACATTTCTCTTTTCATTCATTTTTTCATCTTCATGTCTCTCTGTCTCTATCTCTCTCTTCTATTTATCTCTTTCACTCATCATTTTTATTTCTTTGTCTGTCTGTTTCTCTCTCTCATTTTCTCTCTGTGTCTCTCGCCTATCTCTCTTATCTCTATCTCTCTTATCTGTTTTCTCTCTCTGTCTCTCTCGCTCATCTCTCTTCTTTCTATCTCTCTCATTTCTTTTCTCTCTCTCTTATCTTTCTTTCTCTGTCTGTCTGTCTGTCTCTCTCTCTTTCTCTGTGTCTCTCGTCCATCTCTCTTCTCTCTATCTCTTTCATCTATCTTCTCTCTCTGTCTCTCTTCTCTCTCTCTTCTTTTTTTCTCTCTCGCTTTCTTACTCATCTCTTTCTGTCTCTCTCTCGTTTAGCTCTTTTCGCTCTTTTTTTTTTCTCTCTCTGTCTCTCTCTTTGTCTATATCTTTTCACTCATTTTTTCATCTTTTTCTCTCTCTTTTCTTTCTCTCTCTCATTCATCACTCTTCTTTCTCTGACTGTCTATTTGTCTCTCTCTCTCTGTCTCTCATTCATCTATCTCTTCTCTCATCTCTTTTCTCTCTCTCTCTGTGCCTCTCACTCATCTCTCTCTCACCACTCATCTCCTCTGCCACCTTCACCACTACTGCAAACGCCATTTCACTACCACCACTACTACCACGGTCGCCATTTCACCTCTAAGATTACCATTACTACTACCATCATCACCACTCCACTACCACCACTACCACTATTGCCACTACTACTACTACCATTACCTCTCTTTCACCCCTGCTATTCCATCTACTCTACTACTACCACAACTTCACCACTAATCTCCTTCGCCATCACCACCACCACCACCACCATCATCTTTTATCCACCACCTTCACCACTACTGTCGGTTCCTCTTCTCTACCACAAAATATTACCTCTCTTCTCTCTCTCACTCATCACTCTTCTCTATCTGTCAGTCTTTGTCTTTGTCTCTTTCTCTTTCTCTCTTTGTCTCTCTCTTTTTCTATGTCTTTCTCTTGATCATCTCTTTTCGCTCTCTTTCTCTCTCTCTTTGTCTATCTCTCGCTCATCTCTTGTTTCTCTCTATTTTTCTATATATCTCCCTCTCTCATCTGTTTCTCTCTCTGTCTCCCTGTCTCTCTCTATATCTCTTTTTCTCTTTGTCTCTCTCTCACTTATCACTCTTCTCTTTCTCTCTTTCTCTCTCTGTGTCTGTTTGTCTGTCTCTCGCTCTTCTCTCTATGTGTCTGTCTGTCTGCTTGTCTCTCTCCCCAATTATGTTCACCTTGCTCACTCTCTCCCTCATCTCTTCTCTATTTACCGAGCTCTCCACTACAAGAAAATGCACTTTTAGTGACCACTTTGTCTCTCTCTCGCTCATCACTTTGTCTATGTCTGTCTGTCTGTCTCTCTCTTTCTCTTCCTCTCTCTCTCTCTCTCTCTCTCTCTCTCTTTCTCTTCTCTATCTGTCTCTCACTCATCTCCCTCTCACCACCCATCTTTCCTACCATATTTACCACTACTGCAAATGCCATTCCATTATTACCACTACTACCACTGCAAATGCCACATTGACTACAAAAAATTAACTTTATTTTAATGGAAAATATTATCCCTACTTCTACCAAATAAAAAAATAATAATAATTTTTATTCATTAAAATAAATATGAAACAAATAATAATAATTTTTATCTTTCGCTCATCTCTTGTTTCTCTATCTTTTTCTGTCTCTCTCTCTCTATCTCTTTCTCTCTTTGTCTGTTTGTTTCTCTCTCTCTCTCCGTCTCTCTCTCTCACTCATCACTCTTAGGCCAAGTTTGGGAAGTTCAAAAAAAGTTAAAAGTCAAAAAGTTACTTAAAAGTTAAAAAGTTATCACTATTCACCAAAAGTCAAAAATTACGGCTGCACAACTCCCAATTCTAATTTTCCCTTGCACACTAATTTATACAATTTTTTAATACATATTTTTTCATAAAAAGTCAAATAGTTAACCCAAACAACTATATTTTTTTCCTTAACTTTTTAGTCTAAAAAGACAAAAAGTACACTTATTTAGGACACTCCAAACAACCCCTTAATAGAAAATATTTTTCATTAAAATATTATCCTTACTTCTACCAAATAAAAAATAACGATAATAATTTTTCATTCATTAAATATCCATTTATGATAAAAATAAAAATTATTATTTAATTTTTTTATTATTTGAATATTTATTTATGATGAAAATTATTATTATTATTATTATTTTTCCCAATCCCGTCCCCTCGATTCCCCTATTTTTTTCCATTCCCGCGCCCCCCCCGCCAAAAACCCCAATCTCTTTAGAACCAAAATCCCTAATCAAACTCACTCAACTCATCAGAACTGTATCTCCTCTCCTCCTCTCGGTCTCTCTCTCACTCTCACTCGCGATTTTCATCTGCGCACTCAGTGATCGAATCTCTCTCTCACAAGATCAACCGATCGATCGACCTCATCGCACACAGGTAAAGCCCCTCTCTCTGATCTCTGTCTATGTCTCTCTCTCCCCGATCTTTGGTTTTTTTTCGAATATATGAGATCTGTCTCTCTCTGATCTGTCTCCCTCACTATTTCATCTCCCTCACTCTCTCATCTCACAGGGTCTTCAGCTCTGCTCTTCAGGTTCTTGCCACCCAGGTAACTTCTGTTCATTCCCCTATTTTTTTCCATTCCCGCGCTCTCCTCTGCTTTCCTCTGCTGTTCTCTCCTCTTTTGCTCTTCTTTCGTCTTCATTGGAATCAAACCCTTTTCATTGGATTTAACCCTAAACACCAGTTTTAAAAAAATTAGGTTTTGATCTCAATTGAAAACGGGAAACAAGTGGTCGTTCTGGATCTGTTGGATTTTCCCATGAAGTGTAATGTGGATATAACCTCATAAAGCGCCTACCCTAATCTCTCCAAGTATACATTTTAATTAGACAAAGCCTCATGGTAGCTAAAGCTTTACGTATTTTTCTGTAATATAAGCATTTTAATACTTAACAAAAATCAAAACTCTAAAACATGTAACAAACACTATTAAAATAAATTGACAACTTAATAACAGAAAAATAATAAAATAAAAACATGCCCCTCTTGGAGTGGGGGAAATTCGGCGAATATTCTACCTGAAACTCCAACGCTGAATCATTCAACACTAATAGAATTGGTGTTCCAATGCCAGTTCTCTAGTTAGGCCAGGTACTATTGCATATTTTTTGTGTAATCTGAATGTTAACTCCTTGCCGTTTGTCTTACATGAAAATTTCATCTGAAATGTGATTTTGCGGGAGGTTATTAGAATTTAGCCAAATAGTTTTGGCCCAGTGAATTGAGATGATGCAATGAAGAAATATTTTATGCTTTTAAAATAGGAATTTTCTAGGAATTTTATGTCTATCGAAATTGAGAACTTGGGGGAAGATGACAATCAATAATCTTTTTCATTGAGTTAGTGTTAAATTTTCTATTGATTAGAAACAGAACATAGTAAGTATTTAATTACAAAATTTGTGGTTCCTTGAATTATTGTAAAATTTAGTTAAATTTAACAATAAGAAGAAGAATAGAGAAGAAAAGAGAAATTGTATGCTGGAATGGGAAAAGAGAGATTGAATTAGGATTCTCTCCATCATCCTCTTGTATTAATATTAAATTGGTAACTACAAATACACTTCCAAGTTTACATAACACGTAATACTTATAATAAGACAACATGTGCTATATGTTTTGCTTGATTATCAATAAATTCATATCTTGTTCAATAATATCAGTAGCATGCGGGACAATATGGAGGCCGGATCGGCTGGTCATTGGCACCAAAAAAAAAAACTTTAGGTGCTGTTCAAAAAAAAAGAAACTTTAGGTCCAAACCCTTCCCAATACACTTAGCACACTTAAGACTTAAGACTAATCCCAATGTAATATAACACAAACAGGCATGATATTATCATCTCCTAAGGCCTTAATTCCACTTGTCAGCCTCATGAGGTGACATGTAGACCAATGGAAATTCTCTTTTTTATTTTATTTTTTTATATTAATCTCCACAATAGAGCTCTACTAGCCAAGACAAACAAACAGGTGCCCTAGCCTCTAACCAAGGTGTTCAAGAGGCAATCTCCAAGGAGCATCTAGGCACACTTGGTCCTCTCTTACTCGCTTGAGCAAACTCTCCACATGAACAATGCCTCATCTTGACTTGCACCAATACACTTGCATCAATACACTTGGACCTTGTACTTTTTCTATGATCTACACTAGATTCTCTGAAGGAACCCTGATTGTCCTAGACTAGGCTAAGTGAGAACATGATATTATGAATGTAGAAATGATATTGCATGGCGGACTATGAGGACAACAAGAAGTAATTCCAAAACTTATATTTGAAACCAATGTGTAAAAAAATATGATGACGATACGCAAAGCTCATTCTCTGTGAAGTTATTTTTGAGTTTGTTGTAGCAAGACACAGATAATAACTGCATGGAGTTTAGCTATGACATTAAATTCATTCACCGGGTAAAAACTAGTGCTAGATTATGAATACTTCTGTAGTGGCATACTTCCTGTAGTTGAGATGAATGATTGGATATATGATAAGAGTTTTAATGATTGATTGAGGGGTATGTTTCTTATTGAGAAACTGTAAAAAAGTGTTATCTTTTATGCTGGTTGAGGCAAAGGAGATATCTGATTGTTTGATCTTACAATTCTAATTGAGGGGTATGTTTCTTATTGAAAAACTGTAAAAAAAAGTATAATTTTTTATGCTGGTTGAGGTTAAGAAGATACCTGATTGTTTGATCTTACAATTCTATATAGATGAATCTACATTATTAACCTCCTTTTGATTGCCTAGAAAAATTGTTGGAAAATAAGTGGACACTTCATGGCAGGTTTGGGTTGGGATTTCATGTGGTGATCTGAGGGACATCCATTGGGTGATCCTGCTTTGTTCTTGCTATCCAGATAGAAAATTCAATTAAATGTGTATGAAATAGAATCTCATAATGTTAACATGAGTACTTGACAGTTCTGGCTATTCCCCTTAGCTTCTATGCTTTCAGTATAGTTCACATTTTTTATTTGTTCTCAATTTAAAAATATTTTTTAGGCCGACCCTGTCATTTTGTAGGGGAAAATGTGTTCACTGGTAGGCTTATTTGGTCTTGGTGTTCTGATTTTCACTTGGCTCATCAGATTAGATTGGTGTTTTTGTATATTTCCCCTTATATTTTTTCCACAGGGCAGAATTGAATCAAGACTACTGATATATATTATTCTGAGCAGCGACCCTTTTGTTATTTGTCTTTGTTACAAATCCAATTTAGATGTTTTCTTTTCTCTTACATTCAGAAATATATGTAGAGCTGAATTGTGTTGGTAGTTTCATGATTAGGTCATATCATAGACAATGAATCATTCGTGAGGGTCATAAGAAGACACGAGTTTTTTTGTGTTTACCAGGGTTAAAAAACTAGTGACCCAGCAACTAAGCTATCACAAAACAGGCTTGGGATGCTTTGATAGTATCAGCTGCAGTCTTCTTCTTCTTCTCTTTTTGCACAGCTTTTAGATGTTTTCTGTAGATACGAATTCATTATCAAGGATTAAGATACCATCATTGAGTTTTATTCAGGCTATCATTGAGTAACATGAATATCATAATGACGGATCATATATATCTCTTCTTATTCAGGCTATGTGGTTTCTGCTTTTAAGACCAATAAGCTTTAATGATCCTTATTTGTTTTATAGTTTTTAGTGGGTTATATGTTGATATCATATGATTTTGATTGTCCATATAATACTCCATTATCATTTACTGCATTGTTGCATATTGTCTTTTTTTGTGGTGCTGTTTTACTGATGTTTGTGTGGAGAATCAAAATAATTATGTCATTTTTGGTGGCTGTGGGGAAAGTATTGGGGGCAGTTTAACAACTGGATAAATTACATTATTTTTGGTGTGATCTAAATATAAGTTTATAAATTAATTAGTAAGTTTATTCATATGCTTTTAGCGGTTTTTAAATTAATTTGTTTTTTTTATTTTTCAGGTCAGAAATTTTTTGGAGAGATGCAAAATATGGTCAAAGAATTCAAGAACTTAGAATTTTCAAGTTTTTTTTTTTTTTTTTTAATGTATGTAATCACAGTTAAATTTTTTTTTTTATTAATTTCTTTGTATATACTTTTAAACATTTAATTTTCATTTATGAAATATATGATGTTATTTCATTCAATATATGGTTGTGATTCAAAATATAGTATATAGTGTGTATTACATTCTTCAAATGCGCGTACAAAAATAATATTGATTATTCTTTAAATATTTCAATTTTTTTATTACAGGTTTTATTAGTTATTAATCACACTTAAAAGGTGTGATCTAAATGTTTTTAATCACACTTAAAAGGTGTGATCTAATGTTTTTAATCACACTTAAAAAGTGTGATCTAAAGTTTTTAATCGCACTTAAATGTGTGATCTAATGTTTTTAATCACATTTAAAAAGTGTGATCTAAAGTTTTTAATCACACTTAAAATGTGTGATCTAAATGTTTTTAATCACACTTAAAAGGTGTGATCTAATATTTTTAATCACACTTAAAAAGTGTGATCTAAAGTTTTTAATCACACTTAAAAGGTGTGATTTAATGTTTTTAATCACACTTAAAAAGTGTGATCTAAATATTTTTAATCACACTTAAAAGATGTGATGAAAGTATTTTTTAATGACACTTAAAAAGTGTGATTAAAAATGACCATTTTTAATCACACTCTCAAAGACCACACTTTAGTAAAACTTAAAAGGTGTGATTAAAAAACATACATCACACCAAAAAAGTGTGATCTTTATCTATATTTGTAGTAGTGTTTGTTTGGCAATGTATTATATAAATGCACTTATTTGTTTATTTATTATAAATTGTCACATTATTTTTTTATTTTTTTGCACATCTTTTTATAAATAGTCAAAAAGTTACTAAATAAACAAATCACAAACCGTATACGATTTGTGATTAAAAAATGAAATTACATATTTTTTTATTGAATTTTTGTTAATCACAAAATATGTAACATTATTGCAAAAATACTAAGATAAGTTTGGAAACTTGAAAAAATAGCCAAAAAATAAAAAGTCAAAGAATTATATCAAAAAGTCAAAATTTTCTTTTCTTTCCTGCTTTTGTATTTTTTTTTATTTTTTTTTGTAAAAAGTCAAAAAATCATCTTAAAGTACTATTTTTTTTATCTCATATTTTAGCTAAAAAGACCAAAAAAAAACTACTAAATAACTTCCCAAACCAAATACTATCACAAAAGTGCATAAATCGTTTCTGAATTACAAATTATTTTTAACACTATCAAAAAATATGTAACATTAATTACAAAAATGCATGTCTAGATACCTATGGCCTCTATAAGAACAGAGTTTTTGTCTGGAAAATTTCGAAAAATGTTTGAGACCTCTAATAAAATTCTTGTAATTTTACTCACAATGATATAAAATAATAAATGATAATTTTTAATTTATCATACACTCAATTATGTGAGACTTTACTTCATTATCATATCATTGAGAGTATATTTGAGTCAAACTCGAAAGTTTTTGTTACTGTCAAAACTTCGGATGACTTGCCTATGATGACTTGCATGCTGCCACTTTCCTTATTAATTAGAGTAAATTATATTTAAAATACAAATTATTTTTCTGTAATTTAAAAAATTATAAATATCTTATTTTCTGGATTTTTTATTTAATAAAATTTATAAAAAAAAATGAAATTCCTAACTACTGTTCTATATAATGATAAAATTATCTGTATTAATATTTGAAATAAATTTTTGACATCATAAAATTTTTTTAATTAAGTCAATTATTTTTGCATCTAAATTTTTTTATTATTATTTATTAATAAAATGAGTCATTTGTTATGAAATTAAAACTTCAAGCGACGGGATATAAACTACAAAAAACAAATCATATTTTTACCTTTAACCTTTTAATTATGGATATATCTAAATGTTATGAATTATGAAAAATTATTTTAAATCATACTCTCAGAAAGTGAGTGTGTAGTGTTGATTTAAAGTTAGTGATATATGAATTACACCCAATAACGAATAAATCATTGATTCCTTTTTTTTTTTGTAATTTTCAGAATAATTTTTCCGAGTATGTAGCATTGTGATGAATAAATACCTCAGAAAATGAGCTGACGCAGGTCCATAAGGTCCTTCAATGGAGGCCTCAAGGCGGTCCGGCGGAGGAGAAGACACAGAAAGTTTATGATAGAGCTTGTGAGACCAGCTTCCTTCGGTTTTAATGACGACACTAAGCTTCTCAGGATCAGTATTACAGTTGGAGGTAATTGTAAAAGGATGCCATTCAAGCTTGGAGATTCCAGGCATGCTTATGAACATGCTGCTTGTTGGATTATAACACAGCCCTGACAACAGATTCAAAGAAGACAGCATAAAATCAATCAATCACCCACATTTTCACCATTGGAACTGTGCTTAAATGAAATGATGATGATGACAACTTTGAATTGAATCATTGAAGTCAATCTCACCTGGGCTTTTAGAGAAGTTGAGTTCTACAGCTTGACAAGGCAGAACACGGGCAGAAACCAGGCAGACCCTTTGCTGGGATTGTAAGAGGCGTAGATACCGGTCGATCAAGAAGAGATAGAAACCGGGAAGAACGATGCAGAAGTAGGCAAACCCCACGTGTAAAATATAGAATATAATGAAGAGAATATAGAGGTAATGAGTGTAGAAGAAGAGTTCAAAAATCTTGCGCCGTATGCGGGGGAAGCTTGTTGCCCACATGGCCAATCCAAAGAGCAGAGCTATTTCTCCGGCCAAATTTGAGATCCCCACTTTTCCCCATTTGACCATCTGCAATCCCACAAATTTCCATGTCTCAAATGTTTTATATATTACGACCTCTTTTGGCAACATCTAACAAAAAAAACTTACTTTATTAGTTACTAGCTTATTTTAGTCATATCACCTCTCTACTTTTTTATACGTCTTTTTGTAATAAGAAAAAAAAAATCTGTTTTGAGGACTTTATTTTGGCCATTGTGGTTTGGGTGAGAAAAGTTTCAAATAGTTTTTGTAGATATTGTACCTGAGAAATTTGAGGTGTGTAGGCCCAAATGATGACAAAACACAAGCCGTGTGCTGTGAAAAGGGTCATAGTAAGATGGCCAAGCCAAATATGATATTTGATGCTGGACTCTGATGTGAGACCGACGAGCCGCAACACCGAAGATCCTCTGGTCACCGGGAAGAAGAGAAATGCTAGGCAAATATTACCAACAAGGCCTAACAGCAGCCCTGCACTGTACAATTTGGCTTCCCATCTGCCAAAACCCACCCGTCGTCATCATTGTAAGTCATCGCAATTTTTATATGAAAATCAGAAGGCTTGTTTCTTACACTTTCTCTCCCATCTCAGCCGCAGATTGGCTGGTGATATTGGCCATCATGCTGTGCAAGTAAGAAGAGAAGGACCAGATAAGGAGTGCAATGAACATTGATAAGAAGCTGAGCTCTGTCCATGAAACAATCCCCAGAGGGCCCTTTACAAATGCCGGCCGTTTCCATTGGGCTAAATAAGAATTCTTGGCACTGCTACTGTCACTGAAGAGGAAAAACACAACACCAATAATTAATAAGAATCACACATTGTTTTTTTTCTTTTTTTTCTTCTTTCACACATTGCAGTTTTGATAAGAATTTGGTAGTGATGAATGATTAAAATTGCTATTACTATGAACATCTATCTACCTTCCATTTTTGTGTTCGACGTCTTTCTTTCCAAGATGGAGGTATAAGCATCCCAAAACAGAGATGAATAGGATTGGGAATGTATAAATCAGAATGTTTCCACCTGCAAGGTTTAAGAAGATAACTTACAATTAAAACTCAAATTTGTTCCATAAGAGCATCTCCAACAGTGCATCAATATTTTCACTAGATTTGAGTAAAATTTTGAGTAAAAGATTTTTTTGATATCAAGTGTTCCAACGGAGGGTTTTGGAGTTTCGTCAAACCACCGGTCAACTGGTGGACAACCAGCCGGTCAACCGGTCAGTATAATTTTTTCACAAATTTTTGTCTTGAGGTGATCATCCGGGGAGATCACCGGGAGGACATCGAGGGGGACATTTGGCAACAGGAATGAACAGTAATTTGATAAAAGGCACATTGGTCATTAATTTGATGAAAGAAAAGTGAAATCCTAGATTTGATACGTATTTGATGAAATTGTTGGAGCAGGTTTTGAAACTATTTTTTATCAAATTTAAATTTGATGGCAGTTTTAAATAACCATTGAAGATGATCTAATAAAACCTAATAAATGGACGAAGCTAAATAGGGTCTAAGGGGGCACATGCCCCCTCTCATTTTTTGAAAATTACACTTTCACCTCTAATTAAAAAAAAAAAATCATTTAACTCCCCTTTAATTTTTAAATATGTTTTAAAATTTTTATAGCTCATCTTTTTTTTCTCTTTCCTCGTAATTTGCGACTATAAATGTTTAATTTTATCAAAATATTCTCTTATAATTATTTTTATCTCTCTCATTTATTGCTTGCATTTCCTCACATCTATCTTCTTCTTTTTTTTATTTTTTATTTTTTTGTATATATGTTATTACATTTTAAATCGTAATTATCATCATATTTAGTAACTAAAATAGCAAATTAAAAAATAGGCACTCAGTCCATAAATCCAAAATTAAATTTTGTTAGGCTAAAAGTCTAGACGTTAAAAAATTTTGTCCACAAAGACAGACTTAAGCAAAATGACCAAAATACCCACATACATATATATTGGTATACACGGTCAAGGTGTAAAACAAACCAAACAATCTCTCTCTCTCTCTCTCTCTCTCTCTCTCTCTCTCTCTCTCTCTCTCTCTCCTCCATATATAAAGGTTTTGAGCTAGGGTTCTTCAATCTCCATTGGGCCCTATTGCCACTGATCCACGAGTTCGTTGGATGCTGCCGGCCCTAGTCAGCCGGAAGCAACAGAAGTGAAAGGGGTCTATGGTCGCTACTCGGCTTCCAACAGTGACGCTGCTAACGAAGTGCAAGCTAAGGCTGTTGAAGCTATAGCGAATCAAGGACTATCTTTTGATGGAACAAGACTTCGTGACCAATCATGAGAGATTGAAGCCCCAAGATGAGAAGACCAAGGAGAATCGATCAAAGGTCGACGATCTGCAAGGCTCGCCGATGAGCGTCGACAATCTTGAGGAGCTGATCGATGAGAATCACACTATCATATCGTCATCGGTGTGACCGAAGTACTATGTTGGGATCTTGTCGTTTGTTGACAAGGATCAACTCAAGCTTGGTTGCGCAATTTGATGCATAATAAGGTACTATTCTTCATGTTTGATTATGATTTTATTGAAATTACGATTTTAAATTATCGAGCTAGGGTTAGGGTTTGTTATTAGAATGTTGATTTCTAAAGAAATCGAGAATTTAGGGTTCGAGATTTGAAATTGTTTTCTATTAATGGTGGATTTGAGCAAGTTTTCTATAATTATTGTAGATTAAAAATCCTCTGCCACCTATGGTGGTTGATTGTTGCGAAGTGATCTCCAATGGCAAAATTGAAGAAAAGAAGTTGGAAAGGGAGATTGTGCTTGGGAGCTTCTGGTCTTCCGAATCTGGTCTCACAGCTTTTGATTGGTGTTCAATCACACTATTTGTATAGATAAAAGGCTGTGATTTTTTCAAAAATTTGATCAGTTTATTTTCGATCTTCTCAAGTTCCTTTTTTAATTATTATTATTATGTAAGTTTAGATCATTTGTTGTTGTTGTTAATGATGATAAAGAAACATATTGCAACCGATACTTTTTTTTTTTCTTCTTGTGTTGATATTGATGAAAATGAGACAGATTGCAATAGATATGAAAAGAGACGGACAAATCGAGAAAAGAGAGATTTGAAAAGATAGAAGAAAAAAATTGAACTGATAGGGTTTGGTAATTCAGTTTGGCTTCGTATTTAAATAGATTAAAAAAAATTGAACAAATAAAAGAATTTTAAGAAAAAAATTGAACAGATAGAAAATTTACATAGAAAAAATTTGAACAGATAGAAAATTTATACAGATAAAATTTGGATAGATAAAAAAAAATAAACAGATAGACATAAATTTGAACATGTAGGAAAAAATTTTGAATAAATGAAAAAAATTAGAACAGATAGTCAATGAAAGTCAATAGATAAATTAAGAGTAAAATTGGAAACAAAATGTCTTTCAAAACAAATAAAAAGATTTCTCGCCAAACTATTTCACAAATGGTGGATCTCTCACTAACAAAAAATATCTACGGGATCTAATGTATTATACACTTATTAAATTGGACTTTTTGACAATTATCTCAAAAAAATATCAATTAACTAAAACATATTCAAGCCACATAATTTTAATATTATGTTGATGTTTAGTCATTCTATCACCAAATGAAAATTGAATTCGATTAAGTTTTGTAATTGATATCACTAAGAATTAATGATGCCTCCATGAATCAAAATCCTGGCTCCACAAATAACTGGCATAGTATTTTATTGAATTCGATTAAGTTTTGTAATTGATATCACTAAGAATTAATGATGCCTCCATGAATCAAAATCCTGGCTCCACAAATAACTGGCATAGTATTTTATTGTTTATAAGGTTGTTTTGGAAAATATATTAAAAGCTAATTTTTTGGTTTTTTTTTTTTTTAAATGTGTAAAACAGTAAAGAAATGAGGTGACCTAAAAAGGATTAAAAGTCATGAAGGCTTGGTTTGGGAAGTAGGTTGGCTTTTTAGCTTTTTTGGCTATTTTAGCCGGAGGCTAAAAAACTTGGTTTGGAAAGGACTTTTGACTTTTTTGGCTTATTTGATTTTTTTGTGAAAGAAAGAATGTAATGATTATGAATTGAATGTGATATTTTGTCTTATTGAACTAAAAAATCTATTTTATTTTTTGTGGCTATTTGGCTAAAATAGCCACAAAAAGCCCCAAACCCTCTTCGGCTTGGTTTGGGAAGTGGGTTGGCTTTTTGACTTTTTGGCTTTTTTGGCTATTTTAGCCTGGGCTTAAAAGCTTGGTTTGGGAAGGACTTTTTGGCTTTTTTGAGTTTTTTTGTGAGAGAAGAATGTAATGATTATGGGTTGGATGTAATGTTTTGTTTGTTATGACTAAAAAAGCCTATTTTATTTTTTGTGGCTAAAATAGCCAAAAAAACCTGCAAACCCACTTGCCAAACACAGGCTTCCTAAACATAGGCAAAATTGCTTTTAACCTCTTTTCCAAAAGACGCCACAGTAACAACATAACCAATAGTGCTAAAACTCAATAATTAAACATAGAGGGGCTGTTTGAGAACTTGAATAAAAAATCAAAAGTCAACTTTTAACCTATTTTAAGTCACATCACTTTTAAAATAAAATAAAAAGTTTAAAAAATTAAAAAATTAACTTTTAACTATTTTCTCAAAACACTCTATAATTAGATACATAAAACATATGAATACACATGATTTGCTGATCCGTTTTAGAAAAAAAAAAAAAAAAAAAAAAAAAAAAAAAAAAAAAAAAACCTGATTTGCTTATGAAACTCACTTTTTGTGTTTGGTTCATACATTTCTAACGTTAATGAAACTAGATAATAAGGGAGAATTCGAACCTTCATGTCCAAAGTATGTGGAGTCAGCCTTGGCTTGGATATCAGGAAGCCAGTGAAGCCAAAATGTATTAGTGGGCATCATTAACCACATCATGATGTACCCAAGAAAAATCACCAAGACCAGCACCTCTATTGCTAATCTGGTTTTCTTCTTGATTCCTTCTTGAGGACTTTGGTTAATTTCCATTGAATCCATCTCTCTCTCTCTCTCTCTCTCTCTCTCTCTCTCTCTCTCTCTCTCTCTCTCTCTGATGATGATGATGATGATTCCTGGTTGCAGGGAGTACATTCCTTAGGGACTTGTATATATACCAAGTATTTAATGTAATTTAATAATGAGTAATGTTAGAAATCATGATAAAAATATAAGATGATTATAAAAGATTTTTCACTTTTGAATTACAAATACAATAAAATACTATACACTAATCAAATGATGAACAGCAATGCTAGGTATCATGAAAAACTTTTCATGAAAATAATCATGAAAGTTTTGTAACTCTTGGATTACACTTAGAATAAAGCATCACACACTAATCAAGGTAATTCAAGGGTAATAAATTTTTCATGATCATTTTCATGAAAAAAATTTCATAATCCCTAACTTTTCCCAATGATGAAACATTTTCATAAAACATTTCATGATTTTTTTTCGTGATTCTTAATATTATTATTTAATAATATATAGAGATAGAAAGAGGGAGAATAAGGCCAAGTTTGGCAAGTTGTCAAAAAGTTACGCAAAAAGTTAAAAAATTATCACTATTCACCAAAAGTCAAAAATTACGGTTGCACAACTCAATCTTAATTTTTCCCTACACACTAATTTATATAATTTTTTAATACATATTTTTTTATAAAAAGTCAAAAAGTTAACCCAAACAACCATATTTTTTTCTCAACTTTTTAGTCTAAAAAGTCAAAAAGTACACTTATTTAGGACATCCTAAACAACCTCTAAACAACAAAAACGGTTTAGTTGATTATTTTTTATTTTTTATTTTTTTGACTATTTTTTTAATCTTGTTAAAAAATTTGTATTTGAAAAGTTGATTAATTTTTTTATAATTGATTTGATGACTGTAAAAGAAAAAAATAAAATGATTATGAATTGAATATGATTTTTATTTTATTAACTATTTTAACATATTTTATTTTTTAATAAATTATTTTAACTCAACCCTCTTTCTAAAGAGGGCCAAAGTGTTGGGCCTCTTTTGACATGTAGATTAAAAATTAGTTTATTAACTTTTAAAAAAATTTAAATCTTTTTATCGATTTACTTTTTTATATATTTTTTAAAAAATAAATAAAAATTAATTTTTAACCTATTTTTCAAAATAAACGTTTAGTAGAGGAGAAGGTATAAAATGGGATTGGCTATTGAAGCTATTTTTTAGGGTATGAACACTTGTCACGTGGGTTTGTGTAAGTTTGACTTTTAGGAAACTAGGGACGCCATACATGGCTTTTTGGGTTCCTTCCAAAGCAATTGTCATATCAAAAATGCTCCAGACCACTAATTAGTGGTGGCTCTAATGATGTGGCAGTGAGTCCCACCCACTGCCACATGTGTTTTGTGTCTTGTTTTGTGTTTTGTGTTTTTTTTTTTTTTCACTTGCCACCTCACTAGTGGTGGAGTTAATGGTGATAAATTAGTGGTATGTAGCATTGCTCATTGTCATATCGAATGCCTATTTTGGCAATTGAATTAAAAGTTAATTTTTTAATTTTTTAAAAAAATTTAGATTATATTATTTTTTATTTTTTTACATATTTTTGTTAAAAAAAATCAAAAAAAGAAAAAACGTTGATTTTTAATTTACTTCTTTTAGGAATCCGGTGAAAACGCTGCGTTTTTGGGTTGGGAAACAAAACGCAGGAGTGTGCAAAAAAGCTGAAATGGCCATTTGGGAAGCGGAAAAAACGTAGCTTGGCTATTTACAAAACTACCCTCAGCTTAGGTAAATTTCTTCAACTGCCTGAGGGTATTTTGGTCATTTTGTAGTGATGTGACACTTTTAAAAAATATTAAACCAAAAAATAAAAAAGTCAGCTTTTTATTAACTTCTCAAATCACTATCAAAAAAGTCAAAAAAATTGATAAAAAACTAAAAATTAATTTTTTATCAACTTTCCAAAACACCCCAAAATGGAATTGGCTATTGAAGCCATTTTTTAGGATATGAATATTTGCGACGCGGGTTTGGGTAAGTTGACTTTTAGAAGGCTAGGGACCCCATACATGGCTTTTTGGGTTCCTTCCAAAGCCACTGTCATCAGAGTGTAGGTGTAAAAGTTTTCCTTCCAAAGCAAGCCTCATTAAATAGCTTAATTCTCCCTTTTTAATATTTTAATATGAGTAATATTAGAAATTTTTAAAAAATTATCAAATATTTTATATAAGTGTGGAATTTATATTATGTGGATTTTATGTGGATTCAATATTTATGTGAGATATTTTACAAAATTTTTAATAAATTTTTTAAAATCTCTAACATTTTTAATTTTTGTAATTCTTTCTGACATTTCTTTCAAAAGAATGAAACATATTGCCTAAATTAAAATTAGGGTAATTACACTCACAGGTTTAAAAAATATAAAAGTATTTGGGATGATAATAAATATATTTTTTTAATTTTTTATAAAAAGATATAAAATATAAATAGGATTTAAAGTGATGTGGTGAGAGGTGATATAATTCAAATAAGATGATTGTGATCTAAATAAGATAATATGTTAAAATAACATGTTCTATTTTAACACATGCCAAATACCCCTATAGTTAGAGGGTGTATGGAATGATCTAGATAAATATATTTTTTGACTTTTACTAAAAGTCGTGTAAAAAAATAGAGAAGTAATGTGACTCAAAAAATAAAAATTAAAAATTGCACTGTATACTTACTATTTATATATACAAAAATGCTGTGAGGGTTTTGAGTTTGAAACTCTTAACACAATTTTTCTAATTTTTTGAGTTCATAAAATGCATTGCATGTGCCATTAATTCATTGGTTACTGCATTACAAATATAATTAATAATCGATTAGTTGATTTATATGGTAATAATCATCAAATCATTTAAATTTAAAAATTAAATCAAATTTTTAATTGTTGTTAATTTTAAAACACATTTATTTCTACTAATTTTTATTAATATGGTACTGTTAGTATACACATAGATATATTAAAAAAAATTATATTAAAAAATAAATAATTTTAAATTTTTTAGAAATAAGCTCCCGAACTATATTTTTAATTTTTTGAATTTATCAAAATCTGAAAACATATTTTTCATTTATTCATTGGTTTATGATAATTTTTTGATAACAATTAAATATTTGGAGAATTGCCAAAATTGGCATCAACACAAAATAATGGTAATGTCATGAAAATACAATCAATTTATGCATTAAATTGTGCAATTAAGCCTTGTACTTCTATTTCTTTGTAATTATTTTGAGTTTACATCATTTTTTTTTTTTTTTGGCAATTATCCCTTAAATCTTTGCACTTTAATTTATAAACGCATGTTATAAATTGAAGATATTCATAAAAATCATCTTTCAACTTAAGCAAAAAATCATGATATGAATTGAAGCATGTACAGGAGTTTATTAAAATTAAACTATAGTTCATTATTAAATTTTAACGGATTTTAAAACTATCACCAACCTGCCACTCATTCATAAAAAGTTGAAATCAGGAACATAATTACTACTAATTAAAATAGGGTAAATTACACTGATCTCTCTTGAGGTTTATCTTAATTATAAATACCTCTTTATAGTTTTAAAAATGGCACAGACCTTCCTTATTTTTAAAAATAATAATCAAATTCTCCCTTTTCGTTAAAAGAATCTTACCGACATTAACTTGACGGTAGAATTGATCATAATACCTTTCACCCTTCAATCACATGGTGAAAAGAAATAATTGACTTTTAAGGTAAAAAAAACCCTTCTCTCTCTATCTCCCACCAGATCTACTTTCTCTCTCTACCTCTACTTTTCTCTCTCTCTCTCCAAACCCCAGACCTCCGGAGTCCCCATTGAGAAAGAGAGCACAGTGTGAAACGACTTATCTATTTTGTTTGTCTTTTCTAGTGGGTCATGTTAATTTAGTGGGGAAATGCAAATCAAAGATCGGGGTGTAAATTTTAAAATAAAATAAATTTTACAAGTTTTAATTAATTATTTTTTATATAAATTAGTTAATCTTTTAATCGATTTTACCGATTTTATCAATATATATTGTTTTATTTCTAAAAGGTATATTTAAATTTTATGACAAACTTTAACATAGAATAAACTAAAACTAAAAAATTTATAAAATGAAATTTATTTTTATTTTATCATAAATATAATTTTTTGAATCTATTCTATTTTTTTTCATATTTATCAATTAAATTATGACATCTATTTTTTATTGTAAACTTAAAATATACAATTAATAACATAACAATTGCAATATATATTATAATACAATAGTTAAAATTTAATTCATTCTAAATTACATTTTATACTTTTTAAATAAATTTTATATTATTATTTAATTTTAAAATTATTTTTAATTATTTATTAAGCCCGTACACCACACGGGTTCATATGCTAGTATTATTTAAGTAAAAAGGAGTTTCTAATGACAAGGGATGCGAGAGCTCTACATGCTCAATGTAAATTTTCAAAATTTTTGAATTATTGTAAAAGCAAGAAAAGACATGTATTAAAATAATTGCTTTTTTAATATCATTAATATCACCAATTTTTGTTCTAAATTAAGAGTTGGGATCCCCTCCTTGCAACTCCTCCTTGCAATCCTCCTTGTAACGATTGAGATCAGTCGTTGCAACGTCCAACGGCTGATTTCAATTTCTTTATTTTATTTTATTTTATTATGGCCGTTGGATGTTGCAACCGCTGATCTCAGCCGTTGCAAGGAGGATTGCAAGGAGGGGATCCAGACTCCTAAATTAACTCTAAATATTCAAATAGTCTGCTTTATTGTATAACTGAGAGGGTAATTTATAAGTAAATTGGGCCGAGCTGGGTAAATGGGCCGATATATGGGCCATAGTAAGAGAGGCCGAGCAAAAGAGCCTAGAAGTTAGCCCAGTCCAAAAGAGCTCTAAAGTTAGCCCGGTCCAAGAGAGCTCTGCAGTTAGCTCAGTCATCACACTCAGAGTGGTAACAGTTAGCTCGGTCATACCATATTGAGCCGAAGTATGTTGAGGTTTCCTCAGAACCTTGCTATTGGTTAGCTCAGTCCAAGCTCGTTGTGGTAAGTGCGGACCCAAACAACCCAGTTGGAATATGTCAAACCGAGGTACACATGTCTAAGGAAGAACCGAGCTAGTGGGAGCTTGGTCTAGTCTGCGGCTTTAGCATGGCCATGTTATCTCGATCGTATTGACATCCAACCATGGTAGAACCATCTCACTTGGTTTAAGCAGTGAGGGGGGTGTTGAAGGATAAGCATTATCTTTCAAGAATGTGATTCCTAGGAGGACTCTACATGGAGGAGTAAGAGTTCTACTGGGATTGTGCCACGCGGAACCTATAAAAGCTCATAACATCACCTATGGAGAGGTAACACAACTTTGATTCTCAAATACATAGAGCTTTTGTCTATTTATCTATTTTGCTGACTTAGGCATCGGAGAGGTATCCGGCACACACCCGCCAGCTAGCTCATGTTTTTGTTTTCAGGGAGTAAAACGACGACGTTTAGAGGAGTACAGACTTGATCAACAAGATTATACGAGAAGAATATTTCTTGCTCGTACAATTGGCGCCGTCTGTGGGAAAACCAGAACGAACAAAACCTCTTCATCAAGTTTTTCTCGCTAGTTGAAAGTAATGGCACACAATGAAGATTTGCCGCATTCCGCCATCAACGGACAAACCCCAGAGGGGGGTGGGAGGTGCGAAGGTTTGCATTTTATTCCTCCCATGGCGGACTTAGAGCCCCAGCGACAGAACCCCCAGAGGGATGCAAGGGGGAGGCAGAACAACAGCCCCCGTCGCTCTCACTCACAAAGTCCTGAAAGGCAGAAGCGAAGAATCGACCCTCAAGCTCTGGAGGATCGCGTAAAAGAGCAAGATGAACTAATAAGAAAGATGGAGGCGGACATGAAGGCTATGAAACGCCAGATCAGAGGAAAATGGGTGGCGACAGGAGAGGGGCACAAAAGAACCACGCCCCCTCGCCACTCAGAAGACCGTGGTAAGCATACCACACCATCACAAGCAGAGAGCAGAAGCTTGAAAACAGGCGACACTCAATCAAGGAATACCAGGACTCGTTACTCCAGGTCTGAGAGAACGAGGACTGAGCGGTCATGTACCGAGGGAAGCACCTATCGGCCCTCACGCACACACCAGACTGCATCCAGGCAAACGGAGTTGCCTAGATCGTCCGACTTACGAACTGTACTTGAAGAAAAGGCACGATGGAAGGAGGATACCAGGGCACACGACCCACGCAGAGTTTCAGCCCTTCAGCGGTTGGCTCCTCGGACGCATGGAAGCGTCGAGACGGAATGCCAATATCACGCATGGCTTACGAACCAGCAGACAAGGTATTAGCCAGATTGCAAACCTCGCCATTCGTTCCGGCAATAGAGAACGCACCTCTTCCTTCAGGCTTCAACCAGCCTAAGTTCACCACTTATGAGGGGAAGACAGACCCCTACATGCACTTAAGCCACTTTCACCAGGTTATGGCGGTATACCGACGGAACGAAGCTTTAATGTGCATCATGTTCCCATCCAGCCTTGGCGACCTAGGTTTAACCTGGTTCGAAAGGCTACCAGAAGGCAGCATAGCCTTCTGGGCGCAATTGGCAGAGGTGTTCGTGACAAGGTTCAGAACAAACACCAAGACGCCGGTGGAGATCGACCAACTACTCTCCATTGACATGGGCGACAAGGAGACGTTGAGGTCATACAACAGTCGCTATTGGGAGACCTTCAACCAGATAGGAGATTGCCCCACAAATCTCGCCATCGCACAGTACAAAAGAGGTCTTCCAGTCGGAAACAGGCTGAGAGACTCAATTACCATGACGCCCCCCCTCACAATGGAAGCCTTGATGGAGAGGGTACACCAGCACATTCGGGTGGAAGAGGATAACGCCCGTGCTAAAACAAAGTCTGGTACAGCCGCAATACTAGATAAAAAGACTTCGGCAAAAGTCAATACGGTAGAACGTCCAAGCAGAAACGGGCGAGGCAGGCGGGACAACGGAGAGGACCACGATAAAAGATGGTTGAGAGTTCGCACTGCCATTACCACAGTGTTCAAAAAATCGATCTATCGGATTCTCAGTGAGATACGTGATGAACCTTTTGTCAGGTGGCCAGCTAAGTTAGAAGAAGCGCAAAAGGACTATGGCGAAAAGATCTCGGTGCACCTTCCATAAGGAAAAAGGACACCGCACTGAAAAATTGCACACCGTTGAGACAGCACTTTGAGGAGTTAGTAGCAGCCGGGCGCTTGGACCAGTACATAGAAGGAGGGACACAGCCAGCCCTCCAGAACCACGATCACCCAGACGAAATGCCGATCGACGCCCCACCTCAAGGCGTGATAAACGTAATACATAGGGTATTCGAACCTGAGCGAGTATGTGAGCTCAGGGGAATGATCAAGAAGGTTGAGCACTTAAGGGAGGTATTAAGTGCACAACCTACCATTAAAAAGGGGAGAACAGAGGCCACGAACGTCATGTCTTTTTCAGACAAAGACTTGGCGAGGATATATTGCCCCCACAATGATGCACTGGTCATCACTCTCCGCGTCAAGGATTACGACATCAAGCGAATTTTGATTGACCAAGGGAGCTCATGCGAGATAATGTATTACGAAACCTTCAAACAATTGAAACTGAAGGACAAGGACTTGGCACCAGCCGTATTTCCCCTGATCGGATTCAACTCAATGCCAGAGTGGCCAGTTGGCAAGATAATCCTCCCAGTCAGAGTAGGAAGCATGACAAAACAAGTGGAATTCTGAGTATTGAAAGTGCCCTCCACTTACAACATAATCTTGGGAAGGACATGGCTGCATGCCATAAGAGCGGTAGCATCAACCTACCATCAAGTAATGCAATTCCCCAACGAAGCCGGGGTAATTGAAGAGGTTTTTGGAGACCAAATTATGTCCAAGCAATGCTTCGTCACAGTAAATGGCAGTCGCGCTGCCAAGGGGTTTGTTCAGATGGTGGAAGAACCCGAGAGCAATGAATTATTTGCGGATGTAGGCAAAGCCACTGAACAGAAGGCAGTGGAAGACTTAGTACAGGTAAGAATAGATGAAAAGAACCCGGATAACTTCTTTTTGCTTGGCTCATCTATGTCCAGCACTGAGAGAATAGAGGTCATGGAATTCTTGACCTCTAACATTGAAGTGTTTGCCTAGACGCCGTATGACATGCCTGACATTAACCCAAGCTTCATCTGTCACCAATTGAACGTCCACCCAACTGCCAGATCAATTATTCAGTGCACTCGCAGATCAGCACTCCACCACGTCGAGATAATGGCAGAGGAAGTGGGAAACCTCCTAGAGGCAGGAGCTATTAGAGAGGTGCACTACCCCAGATGGATCTCCAATACAGTAGTGGTGCCAAAGAAGAATGGAAAATGACGTGTTTGCGTGGACTACAAAACAGTCAACAAGGCATGCCCAAAGGACAGCTTTCTTCTACCACGGATAGACCAACTGGTAGATCTGACGGCAGGGCATAACCGTCTTAACTTTCTCAATACGTACCGAGGTTACCATCAGATCGCTATGTATGAGCCAGACCAGGAGGTCACATCTTTTACGACACCAAGAGGACTATACTGTTACAAGGTCATGCCCTTTGGCCTTAAGAACACAGGGGCAACATTCCAACGGATGGTCACCAAGATGTTCGAACCATTATTAAATAGAACAATGGAAGCCTACATCGACGACATGGTGGTCAAGAGCAAGGATAAGAATGACCATCTCAGGGACCTAGGCGAGATGTTTCAGATCCTAAAGAGGCACAAGCTATGCCTTAATGCATCCAAGTGTGCGTTCGGCGTAGGATCTGGCAAATTCCTAGGCTTCTTGGTGACCAACCGAGGTATAGAAGCAGACCCCTCTCAGATCAAAGCAATCCAAGATCTAAAGAAGCCCAACTTAGTAAAAGAAGTGCAACATCTCACCGGCATGGTAGCTGCGCTCAACCAGTTTATAAGTCGGTCGTCAGACAGATGTCGACCATTTTTTCAAGTATTAAAAGCCAAGTTTGAGTGGGATGAAGAATGCGACCGCGCCCTAGAAAGTTTGAAAGAATACATGTCTTCTCCACCATTGCTAGTAACCCCAATATCTAGAGAAGAACTATTTCTATACCTGGCAGTTTCACAGCACGCAATTAGCGCAGTGTTGGTCTGAGCGGAAGGAATCCAACATCTGCCCATCTTTTATGTCAACAAGACATTGCTGGGCACAGAAACCAGGTACTCACCATTGGAAAAATTGGCCTTAGCCTTGATGATGGCCTCGAGGAAGTCGTCACATTACTTTCACGCCCCCACCATAATCGTTCTCACAGCCTTTCCATTAAAAGCTTTGTTTGAGAGAGCGAACTTTTTTAGGCGAATCTTGAAGTGGGTAGTAGAGCTGGGACAGTTCGACATCAAGTTTCAACCCAGAACCGCGATAAAAGCCCAAGCTTTGGCAGACTTTGTCGCAGAATTCACCCCAAGAAGTCATCACATCTGCCCAATGGACTTGACTGATACAACCAAGGAGATGGAAATTGTCGCCGGAATAGCGCAACCCCTGGCACAGGATATCCAATCAGATCCTAAGGCAGACCAGACTGAGCAAAGGGATGAAGAAGCAAACCATACTGCACCAAGCAAAGACTCATCAACAGATAAAGACTTGGTACAATCAGATAATGAGGGGCAAGCAGCAAGCATGGACTTTGAAGAAAACACCAACAACACTCATGACCCCAAGACATCATCCGATCCCTCCACTTGCTGGAAACTGTTCGTTGGAGAGATGTGGAAGCTCTTCGTGGATGGAGCGTCCAACAAACATGGAGCAGGACTGGGCATAGTCCTTATCTCGCTAGATGGCCTAATAGTAAAGCAAGTAGTCAACCTTGGCTTCCTAGCATCAAACAACGATGCGGAGTATAAAGCACTTTTGGCAGGCCTAAAATTAACATTCTACATGAAGGCCACCAAGCTAATGGTTTACAATGACTCACAGCTGGTGGTAAACCAAATTTCAGGCGACTACGAGGCAAAAGATAACAGGATGGCTAAGTACTAAAAGTTAGTCAGAAAAGAGATCAAGAAATTTGAAGTAGTGCGAATAGAGCAGATCAGCAGGGAAGAAAACAGCAGAGCAGACGAACTAATAGGCTTTGCTTCGATGGCAGATACATCCATCCCTCATCCGTTACTGATTGACTACCTACCAAGACCAAGCATTGACGAATCCGAAGTAGAAGAGGTATGTTGTGCCGAACTAGGCCCTTCATGGATGGATCACATTATAATGTTCTTAAAAGACGGCGTCTTACCGGAAGAAAAGAAAGAGGCTAACAAAATAAGAGCAAAGTCACAGCGATTTTGGCTCTCTCCATCAATGGCCTTGTACAAGAAATCCTTCACAGGACCTTACCTAAAGTGTGTCCACACCAGCAAAGTTAAAGCATTCTTGTTTGAGATACACGAAGGCGTATACGGAAGCCATCAAGGAGGAAGATCATTAGCTTACGGAGCCATTTCGCAAGGATATTGGTGGCCATACATGCAAGCGGATTCAGAGAAATACGTCAAGAAGTGCGAGAAATGCCAGAAATTCGCACACCAAATACATCAACCAGCCAGAGAGCTTTTACCCTTAACTAGCCCATGGCCCTTCGCAATGTGGGGCTTGGACATAATAGGACCACTTCCAACAGCACTTGGCAACAGAAAGTTCTTTTTTGCAGCAACAGACTACTTCACAAAGTGGGTGGAGGTAGAAGCACTAGCATCAATAAAGGAGAAAGATGTGAAGAAGTTCGTCTGGTAGAATATCATCACTCGGTTCGGCATACCAAAAGCTCTAATATCAGATAACGGCATTCAGTTCGATGGCAAATTTTTTAGAGGCTTTTGTGAAGAATATAAGACAGAATTCTACAACTCTACACCGGCATACCCCCAAGCAAATGGCCAAGTGGAAGCATCAAACAAAGTCATCTTGGATGGATTGAAGAAAAGGTTAGAGAAAGCAAAGGGCAAGTGGGCTGAGGAGCTTCCCCACGTTTTATGGGCTTACTGTACCACACCTCGGCGGTCTACAGGCGAAACACCTTTTTCCTTGGCCTATGGCATGGAAGCAGTAATCCCACTGGAAGTTGGCCTCCCCACAATTAGAAGTGAAAATTTTGATCCAGACTTAAATGGAGAAGCCATAGCATTGGAACTCGACCTTGCAGAAGAAAGTAGAGAAAAAGCACTGGTTCACATTGCCTCGTACCAGCAAGAGTTGTCCAGAAAGTATAACAAAACAGTACATCCGAGACAATTCAAAATCGGAGATCGGGTACTACGCAAAGTAATGGGAAACAACTTGGTACCCGGAGATGGCAAGTTAGGGCCTAATTGGGAAGGACCTTACAAGGTGGTTGGATTAGTAGGAAAAGGGGCATACCACTTGGAAGATGAAGACAGCAAAGCCATTCCCAGGCCATGGAACACTGCCAATCTCAAACTATTTTATTTTTAGCTTTTCTTTCAAGTATTTGTAATTTTTTCTTTCTCAATAAAACAAGTAGTTTCTTTTCAGTATAGTTGTTTCCTTCTATAAAAGATTGTTTTAGTGAGTTAGGCGCACTGAAAGCATAGTTGGCCGGAACAACCAACTTTGCACTCTCTTCAGCTAAGATTAGGATCAGTGCTGAATAAGTTGGCTGGAAAAATCAACACCTCTCCTAAGCCCAGGATAAGGATCCAGGCTGCAGGACGTTTGGTCGGAATAACCAAACACTTTACTCCGGGTTGGCAGGAATAACCAACTTAGAGGTTGGCTGGAATAACCAACACCTCTCCTAAGCCCAGGATAAGGATCCAGGCTGCAAGACGTTTGGTCGGAATAACCAAACACTTCACTCTAGGTTGGCAGAAATAACCAACTTAGAGATTGGCTGGAAAAAACCAACACTTAGTACTCTTCAACCGAGATAAAGATCAAGGCTGAAGAGTGGTTGGCTAGAAAGACCAGCACTTAGTACTCTTTAACCAAGATAAAGATCAAGGCTGAATAGTGGTTGGCTGGAATACCACTTATTACGATCTTCAGCCCAGGTAAAGACCTAGACTGAAGAGGTTGGCAAGTAAGACCAGAGATTGCAAAGTTAAGACCGGGATAAAATATCTCAGCCAAAAAATGTTACACTACATTCAGATTACATTTGGAAGGTAAAATACAAGCATGGAAAGAAACCGAACTAACAGTTGGAGCAAAAGAAGATTTCATTGATAAACACAAATCAGAAGTACAAAAGGCAAGGCCTTAGCCCGATTACAAAATCTTTTGCTAGACAAAAAAGAAAAATCAGGAGAAAAGGTCGTCTAGGTCAGCGTCCAAAACAACCCGGCCTTCACCCAAAGGTAGATCGGTTGTTACAAGCACCTCTTGGTTCAACTCGATTGGAGGCACCGCATCAAACACAGCAGGCAAAGGTGGGATGGAGACCACTGGAGTTGGAGAGATAGACTGGCGACCGGGCTGGGTGTTACCTTCTGCAGCAGCATCTTCATCCTCCTCCTCTTGAAGAAATTGCTGCTGAATGGCAGCAGCATACTCCACCATCGAGCTCGGTATGAAATACGAAGGAGGGTTGAAGACCTCGGTATCTGGGCCGTGACTGAGTTACGCCACGGCCACCCTCCATCCACATTTGAAGAAAAGGTCTTTGGCCGCCTCGCACTGCTTAATGTAAGTGGCCTCCCCCTCCTTGAAGCCCCGGTCCTCTGCGTCTTCTGTCTTCTTCTTCAGCTCGGCGATCTCCGCGCTCTTCTTGCCATCGGGCTTGGCCAGTTCGCGCAGGTATTTATCTTTCATCACGGCCAAGGCCTTTTGTTTATCAGCATCAGCCGAGGTAACTAGTCCGGTGAATCGAGCCACCTCGGTCTCTAGCTCAGCCACCTTTTGTTGGGACTCTTTTAGCTCGGCCGTTTTTTCATTAGCCTCGGCCATGGCCTGCCTGGTGGTCTTTCGAAGTTCCAACACTCGCTTGTGAGCGATGTGGTTTTTCTGTATGGCCTGCAAAAGGATGGTAAGAAACTTTTCAGTAAAACCGAGCCGAAAGTTGTAAAAATTTGAAAGATAAGCAAAGGAGCTACTTACCAACACCATTGATTTTGTGGACGAGCGAAGGGCCTTCAGCTCGGTTAGGTGGTTGTGGTGCTTCATGTCGGCTGGAAGGCAAACGCTTTTAGCAAGGTTGAATGCCATCAAGTGGTCTTTTTTTACGACCACTGAGTCAGAATCCGTGATAGCACGGTTCTGAAACGTGATCTTTGGTACCCACTTTGAGGAGCTAGCTCGGTCTGAGCGCTCAGGTGGGGGGCTTGGTGGAGTGGTTTGAGGCACCACGGTTTCATCCTCGTCAACAAGGCGTGGCTCGGTTATGAAAGTCCGAGCACGCTTGCTTGCTCGAGATGATGAAGACTGGTGGGATGGTAAGGCTACCACGGTCTCCTGTGTTTGACCGGCTGGCGGTACCTCGGGCTGGTTTGTCTCGATGAGGAGGGCTCTTACGGATCTCTTCTTGGCCATTTCTTGCTCAGCGGTTAAAGGGATCAGATTGATTTGAGGCAAGGTTGGGTCCGGTTCAGGAGAGGCTTCCAACAGAAAGTCAATTACCTTGGTCTTTCGTCTGCTGCTGTATCGGTATGTCGGCTCAAAATTCAGAAGCTCGGTCCAACTTCTGTTTGGATATCGCAGCGCGGCACGAAGAACATTCAAGTTGGGGTAGCTATATTGGGACTTGAGAAAATCCAAATATGCATGAAGAAAGACAATAGTTAGAACGGTTCAAGATAAGAAAACCAAAGTAAAGAAAAGCATGGAATTGAGCCGAGGTAATCCTACCGGCTACACCCTTGTTCCAGTTTATTCTGTCACCCGGGATCTAGGCTTGTTGGTCCTCAAAGTTCCCAGATACCCAGAAGAAATCGTCATCATTCACATCTTTATCTGGGGTATTTTTTATTATCTTTTCACGACGGCGCCTTATTCTAAGATAGTAAACCCAGCCATCTTCAGCCGACCCTATGGAGTATTGGTGGAAGAGCTTGGCTAGACAGAGATTAAGGCCAGCCCGGCGGTTTAGCTTGGCTATGCCGTTTATTATGCGGTAAGAATTGGTGGAAAGTTGGGTAGGGCAAAGGTTTGTTTGTCTAAGGAATTCACAAAGAAGGGGTTGTACGGGGAATCTTAGGTCGGTTTCTACAATAGAAAGAAGGGTAAACAGAACAAAGCCAGGGTTCCCCCAGGGTGTGGTATCTAGTTCGGCTAAGGTGAGATGGACGTCATCAGGGATATGGTAGTCCCTTCGGAACTCGGCCATGGCCCCTGGTGAGTTTACTAAAAACCTATATTTACCCATTTGCTATTAAATTACGAATAAATTAGCTCAAGTATTAGCTCGGTCGAGAAATGACGCTGAGTAGCTCGGTTGAGTGCTCAAAGGAGTGCCTGGGCAACCTAGTCAAAGTTTGCAAAGTGAAAAAGAAAGGTGTTAAGCACAGATCGCGGGACCGTGCTACAAGAAACATATGCAAAATAAATGAAGTCCTAGGTCGGCTATGCAGGATGCTATCCAGTCTTAGCTCGGTTTAAGCAAGGGGCTTTATCCCGGTTGAGCCTTTGGGGCAGTGTTCTTAGTTCGGTTTGAACTAAGGGAGTTGGTTTAGCCCCAAGTTTTAGCTCGGTCAGTGGTTGAGGCTTTCTAGCGTGGTATTGCGCAGACCTAGTACGGTTCGGTAGCTCGGTTAAAAGAAACAAAAGGTCCCTAACCTATGGAAACCGCAAGTATGACATGAAGTTTTAGTGCGGTTATTGGGTGTGGCTAGGCTTGCATCTAGTACAAACAATATCCTAGTTCGGTTGATGTGTGGTTTTGGATCAAATACAGTATTTTTCAGATTATTCGTAAAATCAAGTGGTTCTATTGTGTGGTTTTTCCCAGAAATATGGAAGCAAAAGTGGAACGTGCTTTGAAAAACATACAAATAAAACATGCTTTGTGTTGCAAAAGAGGTACGAAATCAACAGAAAGGAAGAAGATTCGAACCACTTACCAGTTCGAGGTGAAGGCACTGAAGATGGAGGTAGTAGGAGCAACGAACACAAGCTCCACAGTTGCAAAAGAATGAAGGAGAAGAAGCTCAAAGAGAGAGAAAATGATGAATAGTAGACAGGGTATATTCAAAATGAGTAATTTTTGTGTAAAGAAGGAGAAATTGGGTGGGACTGTTCAAAATACGCGAAGTACGAAGACGGCGTGACAGCTGCATTGGGCCAATGAGAGTATGCCACGTGTTCTTGGAATAAGAAGCGATTCAGTTACAGCGACTGAAGAGACGTTTTGACCGAACAAAAGGGTAGCCCGGTGTGGATTTAGCTCGGTTGAAAAGCTAAAGTTTTTAGCTCGGCTAGTAAAAGATAATCCCTATCATGCTGCGCAGATGGGATTAAGGGGCAATTGAGAGGGTAATTTATAAGTAAATTGAGTCGAGTTGGGTAAATAGGCCGATCTATAGGCCATAGTAAGAGAGGCCGAGTAAAAGAGCCTAGAAGTTAGCCCGGTCCAAAAAAGCTCTAAAGTTAGCCCGGTCCAAGAGAGCTCTGCAGTTAGCTCGGTCACTGCACTCAGAGTGGTAACAGTTAGCTCGGTCATACCATATTGAGCCGAAGTATGTTGAGGTTTCCTCAGAACCTTGCTATTGGTTAGCTCAGTCCAAGCTCGTTGTGGTAAGTGCGGACCCAGACAACCTAGTTGGAATATGTCAAACCGAGGTACACATGTCTAAGGAAGAACCGAGCTAGTGGGAGCTCGGTCTAGTCTGCGGCTTTAGCACGGCCATGTTATCTCTTTCGTATTGACATCCAACCATGGTAGAACCATCTCACTTGGTTTAAGCAGTGAGGGGGGTATTGAAGGATAAGTATTATCTTTCAGGAATGTGATTCCTAGGAGGACTCTACATGGAGGAGTAAGAGTCCTACTAGGATTGTGTCACGTGGAACCTATAAAAACTCATAACATCACCTATGGAGAGGTAACACAACTTTGATTCTCAAATACACAGAGCTTTTGTCTATTTGTCTATTTTGCTGACTTAGGCATCGGAGAGGTATCCGGCACACACCCGCCGGCTAGCTCACGTTTGTATTTTCAGGGAATAAAGCGACGACGTTTAGAGGAGCACAGACTTGATCAACAGGATTATACGAGAAGAATATTTCTTGCTCGTACAATAACTATATTATTAATACCATAAATAGATCTTCTAACCTTTTAAATTTTTATTCCTAAATGAACTCCTAAATATTTTCAAATGGTAGAGAATTTATATATTAATATTTTAGTATATTTGATTTTTTTTAATATTTAAATTAACAATCTTCAAATGTTTTTTCTTCATTTAATATTTTTATCTCTACATAAACTTCTTCACACCCCATCAATAATAGTGGTAGTAAAATATTTGTAATTACACATATTTCTTTGCACACTTAGATGTACTATTATTTATGCCCAAATTATAAAATTTATAATGCATGCAGCAGGTGTGGAGAACAATTAAGTGTGTAATTAGAAGCTCCTGTAATATTAGTCTTAATTTATATTACAAAATCATGTTAATATTCTAGTATCTTTGTTTGTTTGTTTGTTTTTGTTTTTGTTTTTGTTTTTGATTTTGATTTTTTTTTTTGGGGGGGGGGGGGTGGTTTAAATTAGGAATCTTCAATTGATTATTACCAACTGTTTTTACTAGTTGGACAAACAATTTTTTAGGTTGGGTCCAAGGTTCGGTTAGAACAAGGCACATTATTTAAGTCAACACAACATTTCATAATAGTGTTTGTTGAATAAATTCTTAGATGAAGGTCATCTTGGTTACACCATTGGGTTGGTTTGCCACTGTTTGGGTTGTTGAGGCATAGGTGTTCCTTTTGTTTGGTCTCAAAATTTCGGGGACGAAATTTCTTAAGGTGAAGAGGTTGTGATGACCGAGTATGTAACCCGTTTTGTTTTTCTTTTATTTGTGATTAGCTTACTCGTGTTAGAAGTGTTGGGGATTAATTTGAGATCTTATCAGCCATTTGGGTTTACCGTTTTTGAAACCTTCTTCAGATTCTCGTCCATATTTTATTCCGAAGTTGAGTTTCGCTTGTTTCGGAAGGCGTGAGGTTGGATCAGGGTGTCTCAAGTTCAGCTAGTAAAATTTCTGGCAGGGAGACAAGACCGCGCATACGGGGCTTGGGCCGCACATGAGGTGAGGATAGGCTGTCAAGGGTGCAGTACTGCTTTTATTGTACGAGAAAGGGCAGGTGCAGGAAATGGACGACACGTGCACGGGAGGAGGCCACTCGTGTTGTGAAGGACGTGCTGCACGTGCGGAAGAAGGCGCGCACGTACGGGAAATGCTGAGTCTGAATTTTCTTTTCCTTTTCTTCTGCTTGGGTTGAGTGTATCTCACTTTTCTCTCATCTCTCTCTCTCTAAAACACATTTCTCCCTCTTCTCTCTACTTTTCCCTCACCAAACTTCATTAAATCCTTAATTTCTCCAAACCATTAAAGTTTTGACCCTAGTTCCTTCATCAAAGTTGGAGAACTCTTCAAGCGCTATGTTGTGTGAGGTAGAGATCGGGTTTCAACACCGTTGATTTTTGGCGTTTCTTCTCTCTTTCCTTCAAGAACTTGAGGTAGGGATTTTCTTGGAGTTATATATACATTTTTACAAGAATATATTGATTTTGGAACTCCCTTTGATGATTTTAAAAATGGGTTTACCCTTTGTTTCTAAAAACTCTTGAAGGATTGAATTATAGTGTTAAGGAGGCTTGTTGTCTTGGAAAAATCCTTTAAAAAATGGGGGAAATATCTAATTTTTGGTGAAAACCTAGAAATTGGGGATTTTGGGAAAAATGTTGAGTTCTCTTGAGATTTTGTTTTGATAAGGTATTATGGTGATGAATGATTGAGGGTTGTTTTTTATCTTTATTTTTGTATATAATGAGAAATTCCATGGCCTATGAGAAAAGGTTGTTTTTTTTTAAGCTTGTTGTATAGCATACTATTGATTGGTCTTAAAATGACCAAGTTGAAATGCACGTAATGTGATGATGTGATTTATTCCTCGATAGACATATATATGTGTATATACATATTTTGTGAAATTACAATGAGAAAGGAGGTGGGAATGTTGATCACAATGAAAGGTTGTGTGGTGGAATTGAGAAGTGGAAACTTGATAACAATAGAAGATTGTGTGGTGGAATTGAAAATGGAACCATTGTGTAATGCATTGATACATGTTGCATTGGCAGATTTGAAACTATTGCATTGAGAAAGAAATTGTTTATGGAATAGGATCATATTGGATTGCTGTTACGGTAAATACATTTGGTAAGTCCAGATAGGGGGATGTAGATTGGTATTGTTTAAGTTGGCCTGAGTGTCCAAGATAAAAGACCGAAAACACTCGCGAATGAGTACCACGTGTCTTTCGGTTAGCTACCGGTAAAGTGGGAATTTGGTAGTACTTTTTAAGCCTACTTGTAGACACCAAACTAAGGATTACCTAAGTCGTATTTACCGCCTTCCTTGAACTATATTGAAATTATTGAATTGTTAATTTTTTTTAAAAAAATTTGCATTGTGTACCAGGGTTTCAAAGGATAGTGATGTATGTTTTTGAACATAACATGGCATTTGCATTCATCTCATGAGATTGTATAAAATGTATATACTTTGTTAAGATTTTTCTACTGGGCTTTGTACTCACCCTATGGGATTTTGTGCAGGAAAAGATGTAGTGATTTCGCCAAGTTAAAGGCCTGTAATATGTTTTGAGAGCATTAGGCTCTTTTCTTTTGCTGCAATTATTTTTGGCTAGCCAAGGACTTATGTGTATGGGTTGAAACCATTTTTGTGTAACCGGGCTTAAGCCTTGGAAATTGTAGCCCTTAAGAGCATTTAATTGTATTGAATTGTCATATCACATGTTATAGATTCATATACTAGGGATGTTGAATGTATATTTTCATGTGGAACGTCTTTTGTAAATCCCTTAATGATTAATGAATACAAACGTTGGAGATTTGTAGATAATGTTAACATTGAGCACTTCTCATGTTTATGTTTAGTCATGGGAGTTGGTGGATATTTATTGTGGGAATTTTTGAGGCGTGAAAGACAATTAATGACTTTTTCTGTGATGAATTTTTCAAATTGTTGCTAAAAGTTGAAAATTAGTGACATCTTTTTGTGAAGATTTTTTTTAAATTGTTACTAAAACTTATAATTAGTGATATTTTGTGATAATTTTCAAATTGTCGCTAAAAATTAATAATTAGTGACTTTTTTTTAAATAATGTTTGATAAAAAAGTGTCATTATTTATCATAGGACTTGTTAGATATTAAGTCCACCTATTAACATCTAAACATAAGTCCTCCAAAAACTAATTCTAAAATCCATTTTTAATAATAATTACTTTTCTAGAATCATCTTTTTGAGATCTTCAAGTAATATTTATATTAAATATGAAATTTTAAAGAAAAAATAGGACAAGTATATTTATTTGTGCACTTTGAAATCATTTTTAAATTATAAAAAAAAAAGAGAACAAAATTTCAAATTAAAAAATGGTGACATATATGCTTATCTATGTACACTTTAATTCACTTTTGAATGGAAAAAAAAAAAAAAAGAAAAAAAAATGGGGACAAATAGGTCAAAATTTGGAGAAAGATAGGTTCAAATATGGGGAGAGATAAGTCCAAATATGAAAAAAAATACAGGTTCAAATATAGAGACAGATAGATCCAAATATGGGAACTGATAGGTTACAAATATAGGGGGACATATAATATAAGTTTAAAAATATGAGAACATATACGTTGATAAATAAGCACAATTAGGTTTAAAATATCAACACATAAAAAAGAGACATGTGTGTCTATTTTTAAGGCCTATATGTTCATTTATAAGGCATGTGGGCATGTTTGATTGACATAATTAGAGTATGATATTGAGATTATTAATTCGTGAGCCTAATAATTTTGTATTTATTTTGAAATTTTGTCTCAGAATTATTAATTCAATGGATAATTAATCCAACAAATTTGTAGGATTATTAGTAATGGAGTAGGGGTGAGATTATATATCCTGAGCTGGAAAGTAAAATAAAAAAGGCTCTTTTACCCTTGACTAAAAATTAAAACACTTATTATTTTTATATAATTTTATATTTTAGAAGGTTGAAAATAATTTTTAAAAATTTGAAAATATTTTTTGATATTTATTTTATCAAATTAGTTCATATTTTAAATTTTTTTTTTTAAAACCAAACATGGCTTTTGTATTTTTATTTTACTTTTATTTATTTATTTATAATTTTTTTCAAAATCACGTTTACGAAGGAATTTTAGTAAAGTAAAGAAGACTGTGAAAAAACATTTATGGAGGATAAGATTAGAAAAGAAGATAAATATAGTTGTAATCTTACGTTTATATATTTTCTTATTTAATGTAAATCAAACAATGGACAAGAGGACAATTTATCATACTAATCCAATTGAATAGTGAATACTACACTAATTTAATAAAATTATTAATACTTTTATTATTAATCTTGTGAATCAAACATGACTTATAATTTATTTTTAGAACATATATGTTCATTTCTATGGCATTTCAAAGCATGTCTATCCATTTTAAAGATGAAAGCTTTTTTAAAGATGAAAGCTTTTTTCATGGGTATATCTCTCCCCATTATATATATATATATACCCATTTTTAACGCCTTCAAAGAATATAAATTTGAAAATACTCTTTAAAAAAATTATTTGTAGTGTTAAAATTTTAACAAGTCATAAGTTTGCACCTGGTCGTCCGTTCTGAATGAATTTTTTTTTTTTTTTAAATTTCATATATATATATATATATATATTTTAAATCTATCTAACCAAAATAGTCAGAGGCAATTTTTTCACTTATTTTCTAAATAATAATAATAATAATAATATTAACTTGTTTGGTTCTGGTATTCAGAAAATAAATTTCAGAAAATTTTACTTTTTTATTTTCCGTGTTTTAATGTTTTCAATGATTTTTTAAAAATATTTTAAGCAATTCTTTTTTTTTAAAATTTTAGAGACACCTAACATAAATATACTTAAAAAGTATAATATTTGTGAAAAAAATCTTTAAAAAATGCACTAAATACCAAAAAATACAAAAAAATATAAAACCACAGTACATTTTTTGTATTTTTGTGTATTTGTTAATTTTTTATAATACTTTTTTACAAATATTTTACTATTTAGATAAATCTAAGTAAGGTGCATCTAAAAATGTAAAATAATTACTTAAAATTTAAAAATATTTACTAAAAACAAAAAATAAAAAACTCAATTTTCAGAAAATTGAATTCAGAAAACTGAAATCAAACACGCTGAATAATGCTGTTTTCAGCTCTAAATTTGAATTCTTTTTCGTTTAAATCATGAGATACAATATCAAAACATCTATCCATTCAGTTACATAAATTTCATATTAAATATTAATATTATTTTAAATATTTCAAAAATATAATTCTAAAAATATTAATTATATTAAAAACATATTTATAGAACTCAAGTTATAGCATTTTAAAGTTTTTTAGTACAAAATTTACATGAAAATAAAACAATTATCAAGAATTATTCTTAGCACAACATATTTGAACTTACCAACTAGAAAATATTATACGTGTGTCCCTATAATCAATAAAAATCAAAGTTTGGACTTCCGTCCAAAAATACTCCACTTGGTGAACATTTTACTATTTTTTTCTATTTATTTTGTAGTATATAATTTTTTCCATCGTACAATTTGAAATCTATATCTCCTTTTCTATTAAATAAGAGATTATTTAATAATGAATTTAAAAATGTTTCAAACTTGAACCATAATTCTTAAAATTTAAACTTATTTACTTTTACTTTTATTTTTTATAAATCTTAAATAACCATAATTTAAGTGATTTCAAAAATCTTGCATTATAATCAAATAACCAATAGCGTAGTAGTGATGTGTGTATTTGTTGATTTTATAAATTCTAAATTTTAAGAAAATGAATAAATACTTTTTTTTTAATTCACCAAAAAAATATATATATACTTTTAAGTCCAAAGGCCTCACAATGTGATAGATGATTTTCTAGATTAAACAATTTAAATATATATTTCATTTTTTATTTTCTATATAAAAAAATATTTGAAAGGTACCGAATTAAAATAATAAAAAAAAACCCATATATATTAAGGCTTGACCATCATTCAAATATGAGCTTCAACGTAATGTTCAGACTCGTGGATCCATTGTAATCCTATTTTGAAGATCCGAATAGGTTCATTTTGTAAATTTTTTTATATATATTATCTATAAAACATAATTAGGTCGATCCGATAATCAAAACCACTTCATTGATTAAAAACCACTTCATTTATTATTTTTGTTTTCGAAAAATAGACGATATATGCATTTTTTATTACACACCATCTATTTTTTTAGAAACAAATGAGATAAAATAAAATTATTAAAATAATCTTATTGACCAAAATTTTTTTTATAGGCACGAGCCCAAACATAATGTTTAAGTTCAGAATTAAATGTGAGAAAATTACAACCCTGATTAAAAAATATTTGAAAGGTAACGAATTTAAAAAGTTTCCATATATATTATACAACTTGTCCCATAGTGATAAATTCTTAAAATAACAATTTATTTAGTTTCTTTATATAAATAACAATAGATTTCAAATGACATTCCATCCAATTAACACCTAATCTTACCTAATCAAATTGATTTTCCTTTTGAAAATGGGTTGACTGTTGTGCTCTTTTGCACAACAGTCACGGTTGTTCCCTCCGTGGGACTCATTTCGGGTTATATTTTGATAATCCGAATCGTCACCTTTCAAGAGTTTGTCCAATAGTATATTCCTATAAAGTGATAAAGTTAATCGGACATTGATATTCTTTTGATCAGCGCCTATTAATATTCAGATTAATATTCAAAATCACACGTCTCATTTATTTTTTTAGATGCAAATATGTTTTGATCAAAAGGTTTCCAATTTGTGATTGAATAGATTTTTTTTATAGGGATATACTATTCGACGAACTCAAAAAGTTAAATGTTTCGGATAATCAAGTTAGGAACCAGAGTGAGTTGCACGGACAGAACAACTGTGGTTGCATGGCACAACAGTTACCCTATCTCCTTTTTGAAATCATTTATACAATTACTCAATATATTACATCTACAAACAAAACAAAAAAATATTTCTCATGTAAATCATGTGCAGTGAAAAATCTTGGATTAGCAATGAAAAATATAGATAGAGGAAAAAATCTCTATTCCTTGCTCTGATGCATTCTTAGTTGTAGGATGTGATAAGAATTTCAAAATACGAAAATCTCAAAGTGAATACATTGACAAGAATTTTGAGAATAAAGAATCCTATGCCACAATGCGATAATTCTATGATGCTAGTACCACACCCTTGAAGACAAGCTAATACCATGTATTATTTTGTTATGAAACTTACCTTGGAGAATGAGGTGAAGTAGGCCAGTAGGGTCCTTGAAGAGAGAGACCAGGAGATGATTTACAGAAGAAGAAATTACTTCTTGGTGGTAAAGCTTGATTGTGATATACACCCAGCTTTTCTGCCTCTATATATACAATTGGAAGTCACACTAAAAGGGTGCCACTAGAGTTTGGAAACGCTAGGGACATGTACAAGTAAGATCCTTGTGGGATTATAATTCAAACCTGAAAGGAAAAAAAAAAGAAGACAATTAACAATTGGGGATTGATTTAGAAACCAAATAATTTATTAGAAAAACTACTAGGGATACAAATCGGGTAGACTGAGTCGAATTTATATCTGTCCAGGCCTAATCTAAATAATTCTCACACATTTTATTTTTAGACACTTCTTTTTTCGATGTATTACATAAATTTGCATAAAATTTGGCACAATACTAAAATATCACATCAACCCACCAAATAATTGCACCTAAACCTAAATATACTTTAATGAACTTGATGTGCACAACACCAGGGAATTGGCCTCAACAACAGCCGCTGATGATGCTAAAAAGACAAACGATGCATAACAGTTCAGAGTACCATTGCAATCCAAGCCAGCCCATGCTGCACCAGCTTGCAAAGAGTGCCGCTGCCAAGCACCATCTATAAGCAACTTGTCAAAGACTGCATCTGGACACCAAGAAGAATTATTAGAAACAATAAAACAGTTTAAAATCATGCTTGGGCCCTTGATTACAAGTGGAGATTTGATTGTCCAAGTTGTCTTTTGCGGATGCTTACTGGTTGCACCAATTTAAAGTCGAGATGAATCCCTCAATTGTAAAAGGATGAACCGATTCCCTATTGAAACAAGATTCATTTCGACAAATCCAAATACTCCATAATTCCTTAATAGCTTCGACAATATCTACCTCATCAGGAGCATTTTTGAACCATTGCATTAACCAGTCTTGAACCAACAGTTCTTCACCCACACCAAAGTCCAAGCCTAGCTGTGACCCTCTCCATACATGTTTGGATATGGACACTGAAAACAGAGATGTTCAAGAGACTCCTCAGACTCCAAACAAGTAGGGCACATGGCTTGCATGATGATTCTCCGTCACAACAGAAGGGTTCTAATAACAGGCAGAATTCTATGACAAAGTTTCGAAATAAAAAGAGACCACTTAGAAGGGATGTTAAGTTTCCAAAGTTTCTTCCAGATCTCACAACTCGCCTCAATCCCAACACTTCTTCAGTTGTTATCAAACCCCAAAGCAGTAAGCTATTCGGGTTTGACTGAATATTCACCACTCTTATTTTCCTTCCAGATAGCCTGGTCTAGAGTATCTCCACACGGGATATAAATATTAAGGATATGGTTTGCCATTTCAGGCGGGAACATAGGACGAACTAATGGTACCCTCCACTGCTTATTCTCAAAGTTAATTGGATGGCCAACTCTGAAGTTAGTGAAATGACCTCCAATCCCACGTCCTAATAACTTCTTCGTTAATGTAGGAATCCAATGATCCTCGAACGAGTCTATCTTTTGTCCATCCCCCACTTTCCAAAAGAGCCCCTTCTTTAGCAAATCCCTACCCCACAAAATACTTTGCTACCCTCAGGAACAACCATTCACAGGCTTGACCTCTAAGAAATTAGGCTTTTTGCAATACTTTGCCAATCCTCCAGGCTAATATAGCAAGCAGTGCTTGATTTAATTTACCAGGGTATTGAAAGCCCAAACCACCCTCGCGTTTTGGTAAACAAAGACTAGACCAAGATTTCCAAAATAGTCCACGACGCTCTCTTTCTAGATAAAGTGATTAATAACACTCCGAAGTTTGATAAAATAATTTGGAGCTTTAAAAACCGAAAGTAAATATAGTGGAATGGATAAAAGAGTGTTTTTAGCCAACACACATCTACCCGCAAAGGACAGTAAACCCCTTTTCCACCCGAGTGATGATAGAGAACATTAGAGTTGGAACTCTAATGCCAACTCTAGTGATGTGACAATACATAAAAATAAAAAAAAATAAAAAAAATTGCAACATCACCAGCCAAAACATCAAATTATAAAGTGGGACCCACCTCTAAAGCTTCTCATTTAGAGGCCTCAAACATTTTTGTTTTTCACCCTTAGAGTTTGGACTTAAATTTATGACGAATAGAACTAAACACTACCCCATTTTTCCCAGTAAAATCAAGCAAAGCCCCAAAATAAATCCCTTGCTTGGCCACTTCTCTAATACCAAGACAATCCCTTAAAAACTCCCGATGGCAGTGATTTAGATAAGGGCTAACAAATAGCTCCAACTTATAGAAATCAATCCTTGGCCCCGATTGATGACAAAAAGCTTCTAAGAACCATTTCAAACACCACACCTCCTCCATAATGAATGGCAGAAAAATCAAACAATCATCAGCAAAAGGTAAATGAGAAATTTCTGGGCCCTGATGACTGATAGAAATACCTCAACAAATCCTATGAGAAGCCATACCCTTAAACCCAGACGAGAGAACTTGGATGACAAAAAGGAATAAGTACGGTGATAAAGGATCACCTTGTCACAATCCATACTTAGGTTGAAACCATTCCGTTTTATGGAAATTAATCAACAGTGAAAACAAAACTTTTGATATACATTGAGAGACTAACTGAAGCCACTTATGACTAAAGCCCATAACCTCCAAAACTTCAAATAAAAATTCCCAATTCACTGTGTCAAAAGGCCTTATTCATGTCTAATTTTAGCGCAAAAAAGCCCTGCTTCCCTGTTTTCTTTTACCGATAAATTCTAAAAAATCATGAGCAATAAGAACATTATCTACAATCAATCGTCCAGGGACAAAATCATTTTGAGCTAGGGTTATCAAGGAATGGAGAACCTTTCGAATCCTTACTGGCTAACACCTTCACAATGATCTTATACCCGACATTACATGAACTACTAGGCCGGTAATCATTAACAAATTGCGGGAATTTCCTTTTAGGTATAAGGGCCAAAAAAGTTTGGTTTAATTCCTTGAGCATGAACCTCGAATTGAAAAATGACAATACCACCCCACATACCGAACTATCCACTACCCCCCAATGTTTTTGGTAAAAAGAAGCAATCATACCATCAGGCCCAGGAGCCTTCAACCCACCCATCGAAAAAATGGCATCCTTAATCTCTACTTCCTCAAAAGGGGCATCCAACAAATTTTTTGCTCAGTGGTCAAATGACAATTAATCATATTTAGGCATTGAAAATTAGAAGGATATGAAATGTCAGCCGAAGTACCTGACTGAGAACATTGAAAAAGCTCTATGAAATGATTCACAAAAAGCTTGCTAAATTTCTGATTGTGTTGATATGCTTGAGCCATCCTTCTTCAGCAGAAAAAGTATTCTTTTCTCATAAGACCTAAGGGTGTAATCATAAGAAAATATGTTGTATTTCTATCCCTCAACTGGGACCACCATTGTTTAGCCCTCTGTGCCCAATACAGCTCCTGCTTTTCCAACAACCCATCCAATTCTTGCCTCAAGCTTTGGTTTTTGACATGTTTGGACATTACATCATGGACACCTTGTATTTCCCATACTAGGTGCAAATTTCCTCAATTTTTTTAGCGAAACTGCGACTTGACAAATTATTCCAATTACGTAGATGCCCGATCAACATTTTCTGATGTTACAACAATCGATATGCTTGAGAGCCCATAACTGGAACTTGCGAAAACTTCTTAACAATCTGTTTAGTGGCAATAACCATCAACCAAAAAGCTTCAAACCATGGCCCTCTCCAATTCTTCAGATCTCTAAGAGATGTATCTACGACAATAAGGCCATGATTAGACCTTTGTATGGGAAGTGAAAGAAGACAAGCTCTCTGAAATCTGTCTAACCAATAAACTGAGGCCATGGCCCGATCCAAGTGCTCATATGACACATTTACACCAACTTGGCTATTCGACCAAGTGAATCTCACCTCATAATGGGGTATATTAACCATGCCAATCTCACCCCAGAATGGGGTATATCATCAACCATGCCATTTTGTTCTACGAAATCAAGTAGCCATTGAACACCTTGAATTATGGACGTAGCTTTACAGTGCCATTCATACGGATGCAAAGCTTGATTAAAATCCCCCAGTAAAACAAAAGGTAACCCAATCATTTGTACAATATCTAAAACACGATCCCACGTTTTCTTCCTCATTGCAACTTACGGGTGCCCATAAAACAAAAACTAGCAACTCATCCTCAGTCCCTTCCTCCTTAACCTAAGCAATAAATCTCTTACATTGTTGAATCACTTGTAAATCCAGAGTATCATCCCACGCAGTCCATAAACTTCCACTCTACCTGTGAGAACCCAGATTTTTCACACAACCATTTATTTCAATGACCTTATTGTATCGTGATTTTTTCTAGATCAATTATAAAATTAAATTAAATTATATTACGTCACTTTGATAGCAACAATTCAATTATTAAGTTATAAAATTTATGTTTTATGGTTAGTAGTGGTCACAAGCCCAATCCGCCCTAGAGGTTTAGGCCATAAGCGGCCAATAATCATAGATTACCTACATCTTCAAACATAAAATTCAAAATATTTAAATGATATCGAGGCCTGAAGCAGAACTAAAATAAAAGTAAAGTGTCCATTGAGCTGTGTGTACATGATAGACTGAAACAATTAAAACATTTATAATATGCATTCATATACACAAGATATATCTTATACATCTTACACACATATATACATAAGACTCAAGCTTTGACAAAATAAAACTAAAAAGCCTCAACACGAGGCACTGTTTGGGTGGCTTGACAAAGGAGCAGACTCCGAGGCAAACTATAATACCGATCTTCCAGTTGCTCACCTACATATATATAACGGAGAGAGGTGAGTTAAAGCCCACTGAGTAATACCAAAATAAGGAGATTAATGAATGAAATCCAACATAATATAAAAACATGTTTTACAATTCCAAAACGAATTATATTTCACATTCATGTCAAAACATTTGGTATAACAAGGTCCATCATCTCATAAATCATATCTTTCAATTTCCAAAACAATTCATATATCCAATCATATCAATGTTTGCAATAACAATAACCCATTGAGTCTTATATGTGGTACATCCAATAGAATAACAATATAACAATATGCTGAAACCAATAGGACCACTATGATCAATCTAATACAACCACAACGGGTCAATTAATAATCCATAATTCAATGTGGACCATTAAGGTCTTACATCAGAGATCTCTGTATTCCAATTAATCTAATGGGCCATGGTGTTGTTTTCCCCAAGCGAGGGCCTATTAATCCATAGGCCACGGTATTGTTTCTCCCAGGTGATGGCCTATTAATCTGTGGGCCATGGTATTGTTTCCCCCAGGCCAGAGCCTTACTAAAGGATGCCACAAATACATTTCAAAAAGGGAACATATATTCATTCATATAAACTAACATTTCAAAATCATCATCATGTAACTATTTTCAAAACATATTTCAAACATATCTTTATAAGGATATTACTCACAGTGGGCTTGATTCGAATATGTAATGCCTCGAAATAAAAGATAATAAACCATTCATAATATTAACAAATGACAACATGCATAAATATAGTTTTTTTTTTTTTTTTTTTTAAATAAGTATCATTTCATTTCATCTGATTCGGTGATACAAAAGATAGCACATGCAGTTATACATTCACAAGTTCTAACCCTGAATCTATAGCATGTGTTACAAGTTAAAGATATGAAATAAGAGTTAAAACAAATAAGAAATACCCTAAAGGCTTACAACTTTCCAAGGCAATGCTTGGTTACAACAAAAAGTGAATTTTAAACTCAATACAGATAAAGCCCTAGACTTGTACAAAAATCATTACAACAAGTAACCAAAAATGAAGCTCTAGCTCCAGCTCCAAATCCTCCCAAGTTATTGCCTTGGCAAAGGCATATCATCAGTACCTGAAAATAGTTTCCCACATAGGATGAGCCAAAGCCTAATAGAGATGCTATAACACAGTTTATGAATCTTAACAAAGATATAAGATGAATGCATATGCATATGCAATGCTCGTGCCAAAACATTTTCATTTCTCTTTCCAAAACCGTGCAATGCCAAGTTTATATCTCAATTCATGATATCATTTCCTTTACAACAGAAAACAGGGTAATAAATACAACACTGTGAATATCTAGGATGTGTCTGCAAGTAGGCTACAAGCACTACCAATTTGTCATTTTTACTAGTATTAACTGGAAGGCTCGACACCTAACTGCGCAGATTTCTGGTCTTTCAGCAAGGACACACGGGCCTACTTAATACAACAACTACACTCCTACCTAGATTCACCAAGTTATTCACCAATTTTTCTCAAAATAACAACATTTTCAAATGTGTTAAATATGCAACAATGCTTAATGCTATGGATGAGAAAATAGTTTCAATTCTACTAATTCTCATGCAATTTTTACAACAATCATAGCTATCCTCTACCGATAGCCCAAAACAGGTATCTCTGAACAGATAATTAATTTCCATAAAGATAAACTTTCCAGATTCTAAGATGTGAGTGGTAATACATACCCAACTCCACCATCCTCATCAATATCAATCTAATTTCACATTTCCAACATCAATTCCAATTATTTATACAAAATTAACATTTGAGATATTTAGGGCAAAACCCCATTTTTTTCCAAAATCAATTCCAAGTATAAAGACCAACCATTTTATCACAACTCAATCGCACTTCCAATCCCACACACATTTTCAAGAATCCATTTGAAGACCTCTCTTTTGAGTTTTAACACAAAACCCTAGATTTGTCCAAAAATCCCCAAACCACAATATTGTTTTAGAAATAGCAAATAACTAAGTTAAAAATTAAAAGAAAATGCGGAGAATTCCTACCTCAAGCTTAGAAGACGAGAAAGAGAATGGACAAACTTCAAAAACACCGATACCCAACTTTGTTCTGATTAGAACGAGACTCTAGATGAGCTCTACCTTTTTATCAAAAGGACACAGGTGAAGAAATCAATGGATCTAGGTTTATTTGTAGAGAGAATGTGAGTTTAAGAGAGAGAGGCTCTTGATTTAGGGTTTTTAGAAAGTTTAGAGAGAGAGATAGAGATATGAAACAGTAAGCCAAAAAGGTGACTTTACAGACTGATATATATGCAGACCACTCGAGCACAAAAAGTATTGCTCGAGCGACCAGACACAATAAATGAGACTGCTCAAGCGAAGAAGTTTACCGCTAGAGCGAAGAATACAGACTCCTAGAAGTTTTACAGACATAGAACCATCGCTCGAGCTCAAGAAGGATCGCTCGAGTCAACACTGCTTGAATGCAAGAATGACTGCTCGAAATGAGTCTCATAATTTATCAGAGTAATTCAAAAGGTTCTTGTCATAATTAACGCTTGTTTCGAAAACATGTAATAGCAAATACGGTTACCAAACCTTTCATAAATTATCACATTGAGATGTGCTTGAAGGCCTTATGTTACTTATCAAAGTATCATACGAAACATTCATATTGAATGAGTTCATTCGGAACACCTATATTAGTGACTCGTGCGGAACATCACATTTGATGACTTATGTAGAACATCATTTAGATGACTTATACAGAACATCACATTTATGGCCCATACAAAACATCACATCTGATGGCTTACACAAAACATCACATCTAATGGCTTATACAGAATACAAAACATCATACTTGATGGCTTATACAGAACATCACATTGATGACTTATACTTGATGAACTCATACAGAACGTCTTATACGTGTAGATTCCATACAGAACGATTACCATAGAAGTCATACAGAACAATCATCAAGATTGACATTATACAGAACGCTTACAATGGTCCATTAACTTTTACAAAACGCCACTTACGGACCATAGACAAAACAGTAGTTATCAAATGATCAAAGCATATTTTCACGTCATCGTTCAAAAGGAAACTCATTCATTCTTAGCAAATCTCATTTTCGGAAAGCTTATCTCATTTTACACAATTCAGAGTTTCAGAGCATAGCTTAGTGTCTCAAAGTACTTGTTCGAAAATCTTGAATCGTATTTCATTACTTATATAAAGTATAGGTTTCATAATTCATTGCATAGTAAAACTACTTTCAAAGTAATTCATAAAAATGTCATTACAAAGACATTACTCACCTTGATTAATCCGATGGTCCTCTTCAACATTCTGACCTACACATTACGTATAACCATTCACATTGGAACACATTGTTTAAACCGAATGAATCTTCTTCTCTATTCTAATCATTTACTAATGTTGTTTCTTAGCTTATTAATCCTTAATAGGTTATAATTCATGCCTAAGAATGTCCAGAAAGAGATGAGAATGAAGATATGAACCCAAAACATCTTTTAAAAACACGCTAAAAATGAGCTGATAGCTAGAGCCAACTTTTGGTCGCTAGAGTCATTTGAAGACATAAACTGAGTTCGCTCGAGCCCCCATTTGGTCGCTCGAGCCAACTTTTGCAGAGTGAAAAATACTGGGAGCTCGCTGTAGCACGTCCCCGAGGGACCTCGCTACAGTTCGGACTCTCCTTTTTGTTGCGGTTCTCAATCTGAACCAAAGAGTCCAAATCCGGCAAATCATTTGAGAAAACTGATTTTTGAAAAAAGTAGTGCCAAACATGGACTGCTTTGCCAGATTATAGAGTCGCCACCTAAATATTTTAAAAGGGGAAATTTAGGAAACCCTGACTCGGTGCCGAAGGCTACATGTCCGTCATCACCAAAGTGGTCTTGGCTCGGGAGCTTGGGTACGATTGGGGAAGGTCAGCTATGAGCACCCCCTTTCGCCCAGTCCGAAGACCGGCCTCTACTAACCGCGATATCCAATTTTGAAAACTTTATGCGTTCTTATTCCGATTATTAACCTAGAATTACTATGTGATGCGCACAACACAAAAGTATAGACTAGATCGCCTAAATTGGAAATAAACATTGCATATCCGTTTTGTCTCGAAAAACGTGTTAAATTTTGCTACTCGCAAGTAGGCTAAAATACGGATTTCAATGAGTTGTTCCAACTCAGGCAATCCAACCTCCACCCACAGGCATTCAAACAGTTTATCACACATAAGCATTTAGCCGCATGGTAAGCATACTGTCATGGAAACATTCACACGCATGCGATATGCTGAAGCATAAAATACTTACATCGTACTCCGTGCCAAAACAAGAAACTAGTTAGCAGACATGCATGTCCCTAGGTCATGTTAAGTGGCTAATGCAACACAGACAATGATGCAATTTAGAGTAGGCTCGGCTAACCCTAAAGATGGCATGTGAAATGCACTTTATTCGATACACGTATTCAATTTGGAATTGAAAATACAATGCAGTTTGTATGATGTACCGAGCCCGATGCATGTCAACAAATGCATGGATGCACGCATGCATAGCATAAGGTATGCTTAAAATAAGCATGCCCTAATCTACCATCGAAAGCGGGTAAATAAAAGGGATAGAAAGAAATGGGGGTTTGGAAGACATACACCCACTCACACACACTTATTACAATTTTGCCCCCACTCAGAGGGACCAAAAGAATATACAAAATCGAATAACTAATTAACTACGCAAACTAATTAAATATTACAAACCAACTAAATTAATTAAATAAAATAATTAATCTAATTAAACAGTAAATCGCCTCGGGATGAGGGCCAAATGCAGCCCGCGCTCGGAACTGGCTCGGAATCGCACTGCCATGCACGGATTGCCTCTGTTTCCCCTGCTATCCTCCTCTGAAAATTGCCAAAGTCCCAGGAGTGCCTCTCGAGGCACTGGGGAATACCACCGGCTGGGGTAGAGCACCACCGGCTGAAGAAGGAGGCCACCGGCACTAGATGAAGTTATCGGCTGGCAATTGACTGCCGGTCGGCACTAAATAGTGCCGGCCGGCACTTAACACCTGCAGAACCTGCAACCCACAGCAGCAGAGGACAACAACATGCATGGCAATGTGATTCAAGGTATTTATGCACTATACACACCCCTTATCATGCTATTGACTCAAAGGGGCATGTGCCTCGATTCTCGGGCCACCAATCGCGCATTTCCATGCATGATGGCCAAAGAGTCAAGTGTGCATTTTAATATCAAATGTAATGCACACCAAACATACAAGGGACCCAACCTCAATCATGGTTGATCAAGAGGCAAGGCAATGCACAACAATGCACATGCGACCTAAGCATGCAAGCTAACATACAAACATGCAATGCAAGTACATGGCATACACAACGCTAACAACATAACATGCACAACGCATTGAAACATGGCATACACAATGCAACATGGACTTACACCAACACAAGTGGGCCTCTGCCACACTCACATAGGAGGCCATCGGATAAAAGCGAAGTGCCTCGAAATGCGTGCACACGGGCACGCAAACCGAGGCAATGGCATACGCGATGAAATGGCATGGAAATACGATATGCAACCATGCAAATGAATTTAAGCACTGAAATGTGGGGCAAAACAGTCCCGAAACATGGCCAAAGTGTACCCGATGCATGGAATGATCCCGAAACATGAATTTTGGCACCCGAAATGGCCTATAGCTATGCAATGCATGCACAATATGGACATGGGATGTAAAGACAGATGCTAGGAAGTCCCTAAACTAGCATTTTTCCAGTACAAAGCATGGCCAAAAAACAATCACAAGTATGGCAAAAATAGCATGCAAAAATGGGGGAAAAGAGGGGAACAATGAAGCAGATGGTATACGCAATGCTCAAACTGAAAAATACAGTTCTACAACATTGAAGAGGGACCAAAAATATGAACATTTACAGCTTATGAAAACCCCCAAAACAGTTTGTAGATATGCTCAACATAGCATGCAAAATATGAGCCAAAAGAGGGCTATAAAGAGAGGTACACCGAGCATTCACCAAACAGCCTTGGACCCTTAACAAAAGATGACAAGAAGGCCAAAATGTGACTCTTTCCAGACCTGATCATGGCTGAAAACAGAAGCAAGATAGGCCTAACAAAGCATGCAAAATGAGGGCCAAAGAGGGGTATAATGACAAGTATAACATGGAGACCCCCAATGAAGTTGATCCCTTCTACAATGTTGTAGAGGGACATAAAATAAGCCTACTCACAGTTCATGACATGCTCCAAAACAGATCGCACAGAGGCTAAACAGATCATGAAAACTTACGGTAAATATGAGACATTATAAAGCAAGTGCATGATAGAGAGGCCAAACAGGGTTGAGCCCTTCTTCAATGTTGAAGAGGGGCTCAAAATAGGCCCTCTTACAGTTTACATCATGCTCGAAAACAGATCACACATAAGCTAGAAAAAGCATGCAAAATATTGGCATACAAGATGATATTGAAGCAAGTACCAAATGGAGGGCTCAAACAGGGTTGAGCCCTTGAACAAACATAAATAATAGCTCAAAATAAGGCCCCTTTCAGTTCTGGTTGGAGCCCAAAACAATAAGAAAATAGGCCTAAGAGATGAGGCAAGAAAATGCTACAAAAGAGGGAAATAGCAACTTACCCTTGAAGACCACTTCTTTTCCACCTCTTGGCTCAAGTTTGCTGCTCCTAAGCCTCTGAAAAAGCTCCCCTTGCTGCTGGAAATGGAGTGGTGGTGGTGGTTCTTGGTGGTGATGAAGAAATGGCCAAGGATTTGAGAGGTTTTGGGTAGAGAGAGAGAGAAATCTAGAGTGAGAAGCTCCCAAAATTTGATCTTTTTTGTTCTAACCCTAAGCATATGAGATATAAGGCCTTATATATGTCAAAATAAGATCTTTTGGTCGAAATATCCAATTAAAAATATCTGCCACAGTGTATAGCAAAATATTTGTCAAAAATCTGAGTTCTGGGCATTTTTGGCCGGCCGGCAATATTTTGTGCCGGTCGGATATCTTTTGTGCCGGTCGGCAATCGGTAAGGTCAAAAGTTCCGGTGGATGTCCAGATTGAAGCCCCAGAAGTTAGCTTTCCAATGGCGCAAACCTTGCATTAAAATTCCTCCTGTGCAAAAAGTTATGCCCTTTTCCGTAAAGCCGCGCAGATTCGGTCCAACCGGACTTCAACCAACCATATCTCCTCCCCCCGGATTTGGACTTAGGAGATTCTTGAGTGCAAAATGAATCCCCGGAAGTAAGGTTTCCAATGGTGGTGGCCCCATATTTTAATTCCTCTTGTACAAAGAGTTATGCCTATTTCGGGGAAGCCGCGCAGACTTTTCTCCTTCCCGGATTCATGCTGAACCACTCCCAAACTAGTTTTCTCCCCTCTTCTCCTCTTTTCTTCAACTTCAAACCCCTAAGTAAGGTGTTTTGAAAGATTTTTCAAAGATTTCATCTCTCTTTCATTCATCTCCCCTTTTGTCCTTGCTCGGTTTACCGAAAAGCGCAACATTTACCGAAATGCGAGCGTCGGAACATCGTGGGAATTTTATTTCAAAAATGTTTTGAAAGAGAGGGTTTTAAGGTATAAAAACCATCAAAAATAATTTTGGTCCACAATGAGGTATGAAGTTGAGATTTTCCTTTCTCCTTGCCGAAGAAACTGAACCTGTGCACTGCACACCTTTCTCCAACAAGTAAACCATCAGTAGTGCCCAAGTCTTAAGGGCGGTCAAAATTGGGGTGTCTACACTCGCAATGTTAGCTCGAGCCACCATTTGGTTGCTCGAGCGGTCTGTGAAATTCTGGGCACCAAGCTTAACAAAAATGGCTTCCAAACAACCTTTCAAAGCTTGGGGTCTTGCATGGCTTGTTCAAATACATGGAATAGCTTTAGAAAACTCAAATACAAGACCCTTAAAGAATCCTTTATTCAAAACTTCGTCAATTTGTCAAAGATTTGAACCAAAACTCATTCATGCAAGATTTTTCAACTCTTCTCATGATTTTTCAAACCGCAAATGGTGATCAGCAAACTCATGAATTTATGAAAAAATGGACATGATTTAAACTCACATGCATGCAAGGGCTTCAAAAATCAAACTCAAAATGATGGAACCAAAGGTTAATCTCCAAGAATGTACATGCAAGTCACCTACAAGCTCAAAGTCCCATTTCTCTTACTAATTTTCATGAAATTAGTTCAAAGACATGTTGAAATCATGATAAATGGAAGGTTAGCTACAGAAAATAGGCTTAAGATTCTTACCTAGAGCTTTGATTTCAGAAATGTGAGATGAATCTTTGTGGTTTTCTTCTTCCTCTTCAAACTCTTGAACTCTCTCTCTCTCTCTCTCTCTCTAAAGCCAAACTCTCTCTCTCTCTCTAGAATGACTCTCAGCTCAAAACACCAAAGGAATGTTGCCTACATTCCCTCACATCTCAACAGAATATACACAACACACACCTTCACATCTTGAATACACAACAGGTGTACACGCATGCATTATTCGAACACACCCGGAAGAGTAGTTGTAATCCCCTACACTCAACATCACAAAATACCCAACTCATACTACACTTAATCAGATGTTGATTCATAAATAGGATTAGATTAGGCATAAATCATGCATCACCTTAACTAAACACAAGTAGCTTTAATTAATCAAGGTTAGCACACAACTCAATTAAACCCAAAATTGTTCCAATTAAGGCTCCATTTAATCACATGCGATTCTACTAAACTGAATCATTTTTTAACAAAACTTCTCAGATGGTTCTAAAAATTCCAATTAATCTATCCATGTACTCAATTTCTATTTCTAGAACCATTAAGGCTATCAATTTCAGATTCAAAGCATAAATCATGATAGATAATTTTCAAATCAGATAGATATGCACAAATTAACCACAATGCACATATCACAATTAATAAATAACACATAATTAAACTATTATAATTATGATATGCAATGTTGGGATTAGTACACTAGTCCTTTGGAGTAAAAAGATTGAGCACGTCGAGGGCTTCGTTCTAATCAGAGAAGTTAGTGTTTTCGGCTCCATCAAGTTCTACCCCTTGTTTCCTTTGCATCTTTTACTTTGAGGTAGGGATTTTTTTGACCTTTAGAATGATTTTTCGCTTAATTATTTGCTTTTTGAAGAGTTTGATGATTTTGGAGGTTTTTAGAGAAACCTAGGGTTTGATTTTGAAATCAAAAGAGGGGTTTTCTAAATGGATTCTTGAGAATGGTTGTGGGGATGTGTTTATGGGTAAGATATGTTAAAATGATGGATATCTTTTCTTAAAATTGATTATGTAAGAAAAGGGGGTTTTGTTCTAAATTTTGGATATTTGGATTTGTGGGAGGAAATGGAAAATGATGTTGGCTTTTGTAAGATTGGAATAATGATTATGTTGATGATGATGGTGGAATTAGATATGTAATATCACTTTCATTGTAAAAGGATGGAATTATATCTTTTAGTTGAAAAATATCTATGTATAGAAATATTTGTTTTGGGCTATCGGTAGAGTATAGTCTTGATTGTTGTAGACATTGCATGAGGATTAGGTTGAATTGAAACTAATTTCTCATACATTGTGCATTGAGCATCATTTCATATTAAACATGGTAAATGTATTGATTTTGAGAAAAATGCATGAATATCTTAGTGAATCTAGTTAGGAGGTGTGAGAACCTGAATATACAAATCAAGTAAATAATTAAATAATAATAATATTACAATCTCAAATATTTTGATGGTGAATCCTAAAGTGCAAATTAAATATTTGGAGGTCTTTTAATTAATTTTTAAACCTAAAATAAATTTATGGTGAAAGTCTTTAATTTAGAGGCAATATTTATTATTTGAATAAATAAATAAATAAATAAATTTAAGTGCCAAATTAGTAAGCATATTTTGATCTAATAATATTTTTATTTTAATGGAGATAGAAATTAAAATAATATAAAGAGATAATAAATTATAGCCTTTTGGTTAGATATATATATATATATAAAGGATAACAAAACCCTAATTCTTATGTTATTGTTTCCCACAACTTTCAGAGCAGCCGTGAGAGGTAAAGAGAGAGAGAGAGACATCTAGGTCTTTGGGTGAAAAGTGCTGAAAATTGTTGCATTTTGTGGTGGCCATTGGCAAGGTAAATCCCTTATTTTTTAATTCCCTCACTATCTTTTTCTTCTTCTTGTGAGTTGCTGCGTAGTTGATGGATCAAATTGGTGAAGTAGGTATATGTGTTGGGCATGGCTATGAAATATTTGGCTGATTGGGATAGTGTTTTGTCTATAAAGAATGGTGTAATTCTTAGTCCAAAAATTCTGTACAGACTCACAAACTTTAAAAATCAAGAAACCTTATCAAACGAACGAATTTTGAACTGAAATTTTTACAGTAGATTAATTACATATTGAATTGCATATCTGAATTTTTTCATAATTTTTGGGAGTCAAAATCCATATAAACTGATGCGTTCAAATCTGTCCAGAAAACTAGTTTTAAACAGTAAGTTCGGAAGTGTTGTTCTCTTTGGGTATAAATCCGAAAATTATCAAATTAGCATCATTAGAACCGGTTACGAGTCTAGTTTCTTAATTTTTTGGCCTTGCATTGATTTATCATGTATACTAAGAGAACCATTAATTTCTTTAAAGTGCTGAAGAAAACAATCTGTTTAGATATAATTAATTGTAGATAATTATTTTGATAAGCAAATGAAGTGAAACCATTTGGGTTTGAAACTTAGGATATATTAGTTCGTAGCTGGAGGGTTTTAGAATTTTTCGAACAACGTGGAGTGGGTTTTTAATTTTCAAAGTTAGCGAATAGATTGGGAAAACTAGTTTAAAATTCTATTTTATCTTAAAATTACTTTTAATTAAGTTTCGATTTGAACCCATGTCTTGGGTGATTTTAGACCTTGAAGAACATGAACTTAGGTAATAATTAAGAGTAACGGTGAGTTGGGTTGAGCCATGTTAGTGTGCTTTAGTTTGGGGTTACTTAGTTTATTATTCCTTTTAGTATGTTTGAATTAGTAGTGACGTATAGTTTTAATACTTTGTTCAGGGCACTTGTTGGACTTTCATACTTTATTCGAGGATTATATTATTTCGTTTTCAGGTGAGTAGTTTCATGCTACATATTTTTCTAAATGTTCCCCTACCCTGAACTGTTGAAAAATTAAATTGTTGTTTCAGGACTAAACTGTTTTGATAAATTATTATATTATCAATGGAATCAAATTATTTCTGAAACATGTGTGAACTTGGCATACTATAAACTATTTGTTTTGGTCTCATGTTTATAATGATGAACTACCATGTTTTGCGAAACTGATGTGTATTGATTATTGGGACCATCTGTGTATTTAGTCCATGGAAATTATTCCACTGTGTGTGGTGACTCTGGCCACTAAGGAACAGATTCGGGTTGGGCTGTGATGACTCTAGTGCTCAACGATTGTAAGGAAAAGACCTAGGTTAAGCTAGGTGACCTTCAATCGAATCGTCTTTGAGAAAAGGCCCAGGTTGCAACCCTGAGGATGACTCTTAGTTCGGTATTGGATCCAACGGAGCTTATAGCCTTGAGAATTGTGTGGCATATTACTTGTTATTTTCTTAGTACCCAGAAAATTATTGGTGTTTATGTTGTAATCTGTTTTAAGTGAAAAATGTCATTTATCATGTTCTTGAGAGACATGAGTATTTTAACTGTTGAACTGTGGAACCTTTTTTTTGAAACAGATTATCCTTATCAAACTGTATGCCAATCTAGTTTCTGTGATATATATCTTATTTTGGAATTGAACCCTTTTTTCAAAACTGTATATACTATCCATGTTGCTACTCACTGAGCTATTAGCTGACTTAGTTGTTTACCATTTCCAGGTGTTAGAAGGACTTAGACTGGACTTATGGCGTAGCGGGGACTTGATTGCATGGACCTCTAGGACATTCTTTTATTTTAGAGTGTTATGTCAAGTTTCTGCATATTTATTTATTTATTTATTTTTATTGGGGTTCATTTAGGATTATTTTGATATGTGGGCTGTTTATATTGCATAAGTTTGGATGGTATTGATTACGGTTGATTTTTCCATTTATAATTGTAGCATGTCTGGATTGAGTTTTGGTTATTTATTATTGGACTATTGTTTAGTTGTTCAATGTGATTATGGATTCGTGTTTAGGCTTACGTGTGCCTTGGGCTCAGGCCCTGTGGGCCACGGCCTGTCATACCCGAGTTTGGGGTGTGACAAGAGGTGTGGTTATGGTTATGATGTTGGCCTGTGAGTTCTTGGTGAAAGTCCAGAAACCCGCGTAGTTAAGTGCCAATCCTTCCAGTTAGTATTGGTAAAATGGCTTTGGTAATGTTTGTATAGCCTACTAGTAGACATGTACCTAGAGATTCTGTAACAACCCGAAAATTTAAGTTGTCTTTTAAATTTTATATTTGTATTATTTAATTATAAATGAGATAAACCCTAAATTTCAATTAGTACCACAATCAATCATGATAATAATAATAACAACAACAACAACAACAACAACAATAATAATAATGGCAATAGTAAAATAAAATAAGTAATTTTATGATAGTATGTAATAAAGTGTAATTTAACTTACATTAGGAATTATTGTGTAATTATTTTATTAATGTAGAACTAAGTTGATAGTTGTTATAGATAAAGCTCAAATAAGCTCAAAATAAAAGGGGAAAAAAAAAAAAGAAAAAGAAATCAATGGATAAGGGAGCTGTATGGATAAGCATGCATTTAAGTGAATTAAGTGGAGGGCCACGTGTTACTCGGCAACAAGTGAATTGAATCAAAAGGTTTGGGAAGCACCTATAAAAGGGTGTCTCGGGTGAGAAATGAGGGGGAAGGAAAGAGTAGTTAGTCGGTGAAGGAGGATGTTTCGATAAGGGATTAATATAAAGGTGAGTTATTTTATACATTGAGTTATCATAATATATTTTACGTATGTTTTTGACTTACCATATTTATTTTATACAAGTTATGTTTTATAAATTATATTAATATTTCAATTACGTGGATTAATTTCTAAACTCTATTTGTTAAAATGAAACCCATGGATATGTTTGTTTATATTTTAAAGAATATTTATAAACAATTATGTTTTGTAAGTACCACCATGGGAGTCTCATGCCTTAGGGGACTTAAATAACAATTGGCCTCTATTTGACCACTTTGTGGTCCTCTGTTTGTCATGGATCCATTGACCTCTGTTTTGTACGGAGCAAAGTATTGTGCGGAGATAAGTGCTACACCATTGTGGGAGCCACCTCTATAATCCATGCGAGCCACCTCTTGAATCTGTACCTCTGTTCTGACTGTCACTCCTGTGACCTCTGTTCTGTTCTGTATCGTGGTTATGGTTATTTATTTACATAATCTCAGTTTTACTACTTAAATTATTTGTTCAGACTAAGTTATTTTAAATATTTTAGTTACATAACTATCCATGGTTATTTTGCGTCCCTTATACTCTTGGCATAATATTTCTCACTCTGCCATGTGCTTATAGCTGTTTACCAATTTTCAGGAAATAGTGCAATTCAGAAATAACTTTTGGAAAGTCTTAGATACGGGGTTGCGGAATAGACACACACAACACTGTATGATATTTTTCTATGTAAATATCGGTCTTTTTGGTCAATAAATTTTGTAATAAAAATAGAAGCTCCATGATTATTTTGGTACTCTCACTTAAATATTATTTCCACTCGCATTTATTAATTTGTTCAAAAATTGGCCGGAGATAACTTCAGTTACTGACCATCACGATGCTTAACCCTTGGGTACGGGGAACGAGTCGTGACAGATTCCCAGTATTTTATATCTACTGCCTTGTTTTCTGTTATAAAAGGAATATTTTCATAAATTGATTTGTAATCTGGCATTGCATTATTTTTAGATGAAAAACGAGGAATGTTTGACAAATGACATGCATGTGCATTCACCGTATAATTTTTCTAAGATTCATATACTGTGTTAGAGCATCTCTACTGGGCTTTGACTTACCCTATGTGGGAAACAACTTTCAGGTGCTGATGATATGCCTCCATCAAGGACATAGCTTGGGAGGACTTGGAGCTAAAGGCTTCACTTTTGTTTATTGATGTAATTATTTTTGTTTAAGCCTCGGGCTTTACCTGTATTAAGTTAAACTCATTTTATTGTACCTAAACATCGACTTGGAAAGTTATAGCCATTAGGGCATCTAATTATTTGGTTTACTTTTACTTTAACTCTTGTATCTTTGCCATATGCTATAGATTCAGAATCTAAGGTTTATGAATGTATATTGCATATTTCATCTTTTATATTGATCAAAGTTATGAATGAAACGAAAAATATGATTTTGTTGATCATTTGTAAGTAATGTTATGAGTTGGATTATTGTTAATTTTTTTTGGAGCGTTACAACTTGGTATCAGAGCTACCAGATTGGAATACTTTGGGATCGTGAGATGTTGTTTTTACCACAATGGATTCTCTCGCTAGATGGTATTAGAAATAGACCTGGTATGCTATGTGATAGCATGCTTATGTGACTAAGTGAGTATGGAATTTAATTTTTTAGATATTGATTGGGTCTACGAGTTTTTAGAAGTCTTGTTAGAAGAGCATTTGATCGCTATTATTTCTAACTAGAACTCTAGCAATGTCGCGGGACGGTCACTATCTAGAAAGAAAATTCATTTGTGTTTATGTGATTAAGTGCTTATGTGGAGTGAATTACTTTTGGTCCACCGCATTAGGACATGAGTGAATTAGCTTTGGCACATTTGTGAATGTGCTAATATGTTGTGTTACCTTTATTAGGACGTCAGGACGTGGATGTGGTAGTGGTAGGTGTGGTAGGCCGAGGTGGCAGGAGTTGTCGTTATCGGATGACATTCCGATGCAGAAGGAGGGAGTTGGTCACGCTAATGTGGCCGAGCTAGCAAGTTAGCAAGCCATGGATGCTTTGGCCCGAGAAATGGCTGGTGCTTTACAGGAGTCTAGACATTCTCAGGGCTAAGAATCAAGTCCATGCCCATGCTGCCGAGATAGGGCCGTTCTTTTTGAAGAGGGAAGTTCTTCCGGTCGAATTCGGATGAGGTTTGGGAGGATCTGAAGGAGCCATTGAAGGCAAATGAGTGGCTTGAGCAGATACTGAAGACGTTCGAGATGTTTGGCATCAAAGACGATGGTTTGATGGTGACCTTGGCATTCTTCCAACTAAAGGGAGATATAGGTCAATGGTGGAAGTATGCGCGTAGGCACTTTGGGGTGACTTGGGAGGCCTTTGTCAACGCCTTCCAAGACAAGTTTTTGTCTCCCCACTGCTAGGGAGAAGTTGAAGGATCAGTTCTTGAAGCTCAAGTAGCTGAGGCCTTGTATGGCCGAGCATGTAGATCTCTAGTGTATTGGGCCAAGATGGGTGACGCACCTATATTAGGTCCTGAATTAGTCTAAGAAATGATGGAGAAGGTCGTGCTTGTTCATAAGAGGTTGGTTTCGCTTAGAGCCGCCAAAAGAGCTACGTCGACTGTAGGAGGAGACCCTTATCTTTTGAGGTAGGAGATCACGGGTTCCTAAAGATATCACCGACACAAGGTTTAATGAGATTTGGAAAGAGTGGGAAGTTGTCTTCTAGATTTATTGGGCCTTTTGAGATTCTAGAATGGATTTGAAATGTAGCTTATCATTTGGCCTTGCCGCTCCAACTTTCTGGGGTTCATGACTTGTTTCATATTTGTATGCTTCGGAAGTATGAGTCTGATCCTTCACACATATTGTATTGGACCAAGTTTGAAGTAGATGAGGATGCCTCGTATGAAAAGAGACCGGTATGGGTTTTAGACTCTCGGAACCAAGTCTTGCGAGGCAAGACTATTCCATTGGTTAAGATGTTGTGGCGATACTATAGGGTTGAGGAGGCAACTTGGAAGCATGAGGCAGAAGTCTATGAGAAGTATCTGGACCTATTTGTTGATATTTGAGACTTGTGTTGAAAATTTTCTTTATGTTGTAATATATATAAACATTGTATATGTTTTGGGGAAATTGAACTGTAATGGTTGATGTTGAAAAATTCGATGTATCCTTGTTACAGGTCTAGATGATATGTGATTTGTTTTACTGTCAATGAATGTTAGTTGATTTTAAATTTTGGGAATGAAATTCCTTAAATGGGGGAGATTATAACTATTCTGGTTTAGACCCGACCCATTTTCTTGTTTTTGGATATGAGAACTCATGTACTTAAATGTTGTTCATTTCATTTTCATCTTGTTGCTTGTTGAGTTTGGCTATTAGGAGTTCTGGTTGCGTTTGAAACAAGTTGGGAAGTTAGTTTTTTAATGAGTTGTTGCCCAGATTTTTGCCTGCTCGCTCGAGCGGTTTTTTTTGCGCTCGAGCAATCTTTTACAATCTGTAAAACTACTGGAATTGGGAATCTTCGCGAGCGGTCTTTCTTGCGCTCAAGTGGTCTTTTACATGTCTAGAAAACTACTGGGAGGGTGTCATTGTGTGCTCGAGCGGTGGTTTTGGTCATTCGAGTGGTGCTACCTTTTTGTATATGTTCGCTCAAGCGATGTTTTGGTCGCTCGAGCAGTCTGTGTATATATCAGTTCGAAAGAGGGCCATTTTGAGTTACTTTTTTATCTCCTTCTCTTTCTAAACAATTCAAAACCCTAGGACTTTCACATTCTCTCTCTAGCTCTTACTTCTAGCTCCAAATACTCTCAATCCATTGGTTTTCTCACCCTAGTCCTTTGGAGTAAAAGATTGAGCACGTCAAGGGCTTCATTCTAATTGGAGAAGTTAGTGTTTTCGGCTTCGTCAAGTTCTACCCCTTGTTTCCTTTATGTCTTCTACTCTGAGGTAAGGATTTCTTTGACCTTTAATATGATTTTTAGCTTAATTATTTTGTCTTTGAAGGGTTTAGTGGTTTTGGGAATTTTTGGGAAAACTTAAGGTTTGAGTTTGAAATCAAAAGAGGGGTTTTCTAAATGATTTCTTGAGAATGGTTGTGGGGATGTGTTTATGGGTGAGATATGTTAAAATGATGGATATCTTTTCTTAAATTTGATTTTGTAAGAAAAGGGGGTTTTGTTCTAAATTTTGGATATTTGGATTTGTAGGATGAAATGGGAAATGATGTTGGGTTTTGTAAGATTGGAATAATGATTAAGTTAATGATGATGGTGGAATTGGATATTTAATATCACTCCCTTTGTTAAAAGATGGAAATGTCTTTTGATTGAAAACTATTTGTGTATAGAAATATCTGTTTTGAACTATCGGTGAAGGATAGTCTTGATTGTTGTAGACATTGAATGAGGATTAGGTTGAATTGAAACTAATTTCTCATACGTTGTGCATTGAGTATCATTTCATATTGAACATGATAAATGTGTTGATTTTGAGAAAAATATGTAAATACCTTAGTGAATCTAGTTAAGGGGTGTGATTGTGGTAATGATGTTAGCCTGTGAGTCCTTGGTGAAAGTCAAGAAACCTGTGTGGTTAGGTGCCGATCCTTCCGGTTAGTACCGGTAAAATGGATTTAGTAGTGCTTATATAGCCTACTGGCAGACACGTACCTAGAGATTCCCAGTGTTCTGTATCTACTATCCTGTGTTTTGTTATAAAAGGATTATTTTTATGAATTGATTTGTAATCTGGCATTGCATTGTTTTGAGATGGAAAATGAGGAACGTCTGACAAATGGCATGTATGTGCATTCACCTTATAATTTTGCTAAAATTTATATACTGTGTTAGAGCATTTCTACTGGGCTTTGGCTCACCCTATGTGGGAAACAACTTTCAGGTGCTAATGATATGCCTCCACTAAGGACGTATCTTGGGAGGACTTGGAGCTAAAGGCTTCATTTTTGTTTATTGATGTAATTATTTTTGTTTAAGCCTCGGGCTTTACCTATATTGAGTTAAACTCATTTTATTGTACCCAAGCATTGACTTAGAAAGTTGTAGCCATTAGGGCATCTAATTATTTGGTTTACTTTTACTCTAACTCTTGTATCTATGCCATATGCTATAGATTCAGAATTTAGGGTTTATGAATGTATAATGGATATGTCATCTATATTGATCAAAGTAATGAATGAAATGGAAGATATGATGTTGTTGATCATTTGTAAGTAATGTTATGAGTTGGATTATTGTTAATTTTTTTTGAAGGCTTTACACAACATGGGAAACAGAAGACGAGATGAGACAAAGATACCCGGATCTATTTCTGATACGAGGTAACACAAGTTTTGGAGGGCCAAACTTTTTAAGAGGGAGAGGCTGTGACAACCACACTTTGCATATCATTTTGCATTCATTTAATTCTAGGGGTTTTGCTTTTATGTGCATATTTGTGTGTATGTGGTTATATGTGAATTATTTGTTAGGAGGTTATGATTTGAATAAGTATAATGTGTAAAGCCTAATAGGAATTCAATTAAAAATTTGAGTGAAATTAGTATTAATTAAGATGGATTCAATTAAGATTAGATTATGGTTATTTAGATTAATTAAACTAAGTGCTAATTATAATTAAGTAGGATTAAGGAGTGATTAATTAAGTTTAAACAAAATTAAAACCTTCAACTAATTCTAATTCAATTCTTTATATATATATTATGTTGAGAGTGTTGAGTTCTTTTTTACTAATCTTTTGCTGGAGAGAAACATTAGAGTTAGAGAGGGAGAGTTCAAGGAGTTGAAGATTAAGAGAGGATGAGAGAAATTGAAGAAGAAATTGAGTAGAAGAAGAAGAGAAGCTTAATTTCATCAAGTAGCTCAAGAATTCAAGACTTTAGGTAAGGAATTGAACCTTAAAACTTGTAGTTAATACTTCATATATCATGAATTAAGTAAGAAATTGAGTTGATTTGCTTATAAATGCATAAATATAAGATGAAGATGATGAATTTGAGTTAGGATCATAACCTATAGAATTAATTTAGAAATTTATTCATTTTGAGTTTGAATTTTTGTTGTCTTGCATGAAATTGAACTCTTGTCCACATACATGGAAGTTTTTACCTTGTAAATTTTCAAAAATTCGTGAAGTTATGCTTTTAATTTCATGTTTTGAACATCAAAGGAAAAAGATTTTGAAAACATAGCATGAATGGAGTTTTGGCTCATGTTTTGACAAATTGAATGAAGTTTTGATCATGTTTATATGCTTTCTAAAGTATTTTCATAATTTTCGACAAGCCATGTATCTGCCTTAGCTTTGAAATTTTGTTTGGAAGTTTTTTGAAACAGAATTTCAAAACTAGAGTTCGCAGATCGCTCGAGTGGTCTTGTTACCACTCGAAAGAACTTTTGTCGCAACTAGAAAATTGTTTTGCAGACAAAAATACTGAGACCTTGCATTCACCGCTGAGAAACCACTTGAGCAGACTTCTCTGTTTTGGAAAATTTTTTAAATGCATCATTTTGTTTATATTTTCTTTCTTATTTGTTTCTAAGCATCTTTATACATAAATTAAGTCTCATTAAGGATCAATTAAGTTAGGAATCAACATAAACTGATTGGTTAAGAAATTAATGTAAGAATTTAGTTGAATATTGTGTGTTATCGATATTTGTGTGTGGTATGTAGGTCGAACCACTAAGGAGTAGCTTTTGAACTAAGTCTCTTGAGTAATGTTTTTTAAAGATATTTTCATATTATGATTTCTGAAATGTTCCGATTTAGATTTTAAACTTGCATTTTGAAATAAATGAATGAGATTTCCTTTTTGAATCTATTATGGCATCCATAGCGAGTTCTAGCCATTGGGGGACATTTATATGCCTTGGCTATTGGAGATCTCCATTCTGTTATCAATCCAATGTGATCATTTTGTTATCGACCCTAGTGGTTGTTTTGAACCTTTATAGTCATTCTGTATATTCTGGACGTATATGGCCGTTCTGCTTAATGATAATGGATGTACCACATACTTTGTTTAGTTATGAATGTTTAATTAAAGTTATATATACATTGATATATATATATATACATCTTTGAAAAGTTCATGATTTTAACAAGAATATTTTGATGGTTTAGAACTCATTCATTAACCTCTTTATAATAACGTTACACATTGGGTTTTAGCTCACCCCTTTCCCCTATATGTACGTAGGTGAGTATCAGGATTATCAGCCATAAGTTTGCTTCAAAGTTTACCCCTTTTGTGAAGCCTTCGAAGAAGGGCTTGTCAAGTCATGTATATGAACTTGCGAATGTAATTTTGTACTAATGTTGTATTTAATGTCAATATTATAAGTTATGAAAGTTTGTGTGAGTTTTAATTATATGTCATTTATACACTATTCAATGGACTTATTATCGTTCGTTTGCTTCTATTTTAGGCCCCACTATATTATATATTTTGTATTCTATCAAGTTAGACCATAGGTAATCTATTATTACTGGCCGATTATCGCTCTAACCTCTAAGAGCGGGTTAGGGTCGTAACACTGTCACTGAATATTTCACTCCACATAAAGAGATAGTACTAACCCGTGATTGTTGATCATAAGAGTGGGTTAGGGTCGTGAGACCATCACTGAATATTTCACTCCAGATAGAACCTTTTTCCTGACTAAAAAAAATTTTAGTCGCTAATTAATTTTCCGACCCTGTATTGGTGACTAAAGTGGTGACCAAAAAATTAGTTGTAAAAAAATTTTGCCGACTAAAAATGGACTTTTGCCACTAAATTTTTAGACGAAAAAAGTATAATTTCCTATAGTGAACACGAGAAGGAACATTGTCCTGATCACAACTACAAGCTGCCCATCTTCACTTTAGTGGTCGTAATATTGGTGCGATACCCTCTTTTTTTTTTGGGTGAATGTACGATACCCTCTCACCGTAATTGAATTCATCTTTTATTTGATTTACTCAAACCTTTTTGATAAGCTCTCCGAAAACCTTCTTTATGTGCCCATTTATAATGCAAATTTTAATGTATATCCTTTAACTATCACTTCGTATCACTTTATTTCTTTCAATTAAAATATATTGCAATTTATCATTTAAAATTACCAGTTGATATGAGTGTAAGTTTTTCATTAAAGATCCATTACTTAAATTGATGGATATTGACATATAACTTGTAAAATGATATCTCAAATATTATAAAATACTTAAATAAACTTATTTTATCTTTCTCCTTCTCATGTCAACAACCATGGTTGCCTATATTTTGGTTGTCGTGGTTTCTATTTAAAAAAAAAGAAAACAAGGAAAGAATGCTATTTCTTTGTCATTGTTGCAAATTATATAGAAAAAAAAAATTACGAATAATTCCTATTTTACTCTTATGATTATAAAGAAATCTTATCAAACTTTTTAAAATGTTTCGAAAAAGTTTATTTCTCCATAATGATGTACCTTATCTCAATTTTACCCCATATTTAATATGACCAATAACTTCATTAATATTTTTAATCTAAGTAAAATTATATCTTTGAATTGTAAAAATAATGATATTGTATTAAAAATATCATAAATTACAATGAAAAAATCACCAACACATTCTATTTTGTTTTGAAAATTATTATTGAGTTATATCAAATTTCAATATTAATAAATAAGTGCCTATTTTATTTTTTATTTTATAAATTTTAAAAAAAAATCAGTTATTCATGATAGCAGTTTATTTTAATTTATTTTTTCTCATTAAAATATGAACCCAAAGATTTATAAATACTTTATTTTGTATAAAAAAATTTAATAAAAATATTTTTAATTTTTCAAATTTAATGAATTTTCATGAGAGAAAAAAAAAAAAAAAGAAGCACAAGTTCAAAATTCATCAACTATTTCATGCATTGAGAAATATATAAATTTTTCATAGTATTATTTTTCATAACTCTTTGGAATTTTAATAGAATTATCTAGTTTAGATTGTTTACACTAAAAAATAAATAAATAAATAAAAGTAAAATAAAATAAAATCATAATTTGAAATAACAAAAAATGATGCATTTTATACTATAGTTTTTTCGATTCAACTGTTATTTATGATTTTTTAATATAATATTAATAATTTTTAATTTTAATTAAGTTAAATAGTTTATAAAATTGTTGTTCATATTAAATAAGAATGGTAAAATTGGGATACGATATACTATTATGAAAGAATGGACTTTTTGGGAACATTTTATGAAAAATAGAAATTAGTTGTCCATAAAACTTGGTAGGATTCAATAGTAACTTTAAGAGCAAAATAAGACTTATTGATAATTTTCCCAATTATTTATCCAATTTTCATCCATTTATGTAATGAATTCTTAACATAGGATTTGCATTAATGCAAACTAAGAGTTTAATTTGATAAAGTGTAGTGGCTTTTTTTTTTTTTAATTAAAAGGAGTAAAGTGATATTAAATAATAGTTCAATGGAGGTAAAATACTTTATTAGTGAAGTGCCAAGTTATTCTATTACTTTTTTTTGGTAAATGATAGGATATTAGTAGATTAATAAGTTAAATTACAACGAAATAGACACAGTCATTCCATCGACTCTAACCTTAAACCTCTAACTTTCTCATAATCCTAAGAGATAATTACATCGGCCAACTCCCCTTTCCATATAAAAGTTCACTTTAAATATAGTGATTTTGATATTTATTAGAAATGCAATGCATTTGGGGAGGAAAAGACTAAAAAGATGTCCACAAAATAAAATGTGTATCAGATTCATTTGATATGGCTCACTACATTAAATTTGAATCTACATTATGCACATCATTTTTTTAGCAATTCTTAGAATACATTTTTTAAGTTGGTAGCTCTTTAAGATATTTATAGAAAGAGAAATTATATTTCAGTAGAAAAAATTTAAACTGATTATAAAAACATGAAGGTGCAAGTAAAATATGTGTTCTCATGCATGCAAGACCACAATCTTTATTTACATTAGAATACAGACTCAATTATACCTCCATATTATTGCAATTACTTTAAATTCTTCATATTGAAACACAATTTCCCATTACAGAAAGTCAAAATATTTTCATTCAAATGCTGCATCTTATAATCAGGAAAAGTCATTGTACAGCTCTAATGTTTGTTAGTCATTTTGTCCTTTCAAGGGCCATGATCCCAACCCTGGGTGAGAAAAAGTGTTTTTCACATGGCAAGGGGACTCTTTCACCTACATAACAGTTAAAGCTGCAAGATATTGAGATAATTTCAACTTGCATATGTAACCACTAACTGCAAAACAATTGAAATTACAGACTTGACTATGTTATACAGAACTTCAGAGTTTATTAGAGGTGTCTAAGAACCAACATCCCAAAACCGATGCCAAAGAACGTTGCAATTGAAATTCCAAATATGCCAGCTAGGATTCCAGGAACAACCAAAGTGCCCCATCCCTTGGCTGTTGCCATTCCACACGCTGTTGTAGGCCCTCCAATGTTAGCATTTGAAGCCAAAAGTAAGAGCTTTAGGTCGAAGCGGAATAGTTTTCCCAATCCCAGGATTACAGCAAGATGGACAGTCACTTGAACAAAAGCAAACATGAAAATATTAGGTGCTATTGTGATGACATTCCTTATGCTCCCACTGGCTCCCACTACAGCAAAGAATACCTGTTGCGACAGTAAACAATGAAAAACTTGCAAATTGCTGGTCAAAACAACCAAATTAGAAAATAAAGATAATGAATCAACCAAGACGGAAAGGTTAAATTAAATCTATAGATCTACAAGAAGGAAAGTTCTATTGGCTTATGATGAGAAAACCCTCAGAACTGTGGCAATGCTCTTGGGCAGGCAGAGTCATAAATGCAGGACAAGGATGTGAAATTTTTAATAAAAATGTTAAAACTAGAAAGGAAACTTCAAAATTTGTTGAAGAGACTAACATAATTGGAGGTTATAGTTTTGTTATGCTGATATACTATGGTACCTTGCCTTTATTCATGCCTACCGTTTTGGGCTGTGCAAGGGGTCAATTTGTGCTACCAGATCTACAGGGGTTCTAAGCTTTTGGATTGTTCATGGCCCCCATTTGCAAAAGGAATGGGGCCCCTGAACAACTTTTGTACCGCCTAGAACCTGCCTAACTTTGGTTTTCTCTATATATATGTTTGTTTGTTATCCGGTGATAGTTTAATCAGGCTATCTGTTGTTCTTTTCTTCTGTTTTGTTTGCCTCCCGTCTGTGGAGAGGCATCTTTGTTTAATTTAGGGCATGGGGCATGCCCCTTGTAAACATTTAAATTCTTTGTTTTTATTCCCCCCCCCCCCCCCCCCCCAAAAAAAATAATAATAATAAAAAAATAAAAATAAATAAATTGGAGGCAAAATACTGTATATAAAATGCATGAAGATGTAAGAAATAAGGCAAAGCTGTTCACCAGTCGGTATATAAAATAGATAGCTAAAATAGAATACCTTTTCATCATTCTTATAGAAATTCAAAAATTAAAACTAATTTTTAATGACAGATAACATGTTTACATAGATGTACAAATTCTTGACGTTCTGCCAATATATTGTCAAGCCATCTGTTGACATTGTTAATTATTCAAGAAAATCTTTAAACTGTGTTAAAAATTCAATTCCTTTATAAATATAATTGTCAACAATATCTCATCAGGAATGCCATTACCATGGTAATATCCCTCAAAATGCATCCTGTGAATGCTGGTGTAAAATATCTTGTTAATCTCTATTGAAAATGAATCAACTGATATTTAAAATTGTTAGTGGAAATTCATCCCATACAACGATTCAGGTCTTATGTAGAGCACACAGGCCAAAGCATAAAACTACATTGAGGCCTTGTTTGGTAGAGTTTTTTTAAGTTAAAAGCTGATTAGTCAAAAACAAAAGCTAAAAACACCCCTCTCCTAACTTCTAAATAATCAGTTTTTTTAGCTTATTTAAGTTATATCCACCTCATAAGCTATAAGCAAAAATTTCACCAAATAGTCTAGTACAAACTCCTAAATTAAAATAAGCTATAATCAGCTTATTGAAGTTGCAACAAACAGCCCTAAGAGTTAGACAAGCAGCAAATTCCAAGTCCCCCAAGATAATTTGACCAAAAAAAAAAAAAAAAAGAAAAAGAAAAAAGATGTAGTACTAACACAAGATTCAATCTAAAGCATTTGATTGAAATTCAAACACATAGCTAAATGCCTCAATTGAATTCCAAAATAATTGTGCATGGTTGTGGCAAAAGTCACCGCGGTGAATGTGTTTTTAACAAAAAACATTTGGTTGGTTGTCATTGCGGTGGCACTATGCTTCAATAATTAGTCCTCCGTCACTAATATAGATCACTAATATACTACAATATCAATGTTAAATATGATAATCACAATGGATAATTGAAGTTGATATTATAAATACTTCTAGAACTTGAAATTTTAATACCCCTATAAACTGGATATATTGAGGTAAAAACTAAATTTCAAAGCAAATGTCATTTCTTCAAGGTGATGCAAATCAACTAAACTACATCCATCACAATTACCTGCATCAAGACCACAGCAATAGCATCACCAGCAGGAGCAAGATAGCCAAAATGTGTTGGAAGTACAGTTGCTAAAATGACAACAATTGCTGTTATTCCCGGAAGATCACCTCCTTTAATTCCAGATAATTTGGTGAGCCAAGAGGCAGTTTTGCAGATAGAAAAGGAAACTGCAAGCGCCACAGCAGTTTGTAGCACAGGGAGTTTGTTTCCAGAATCAGACTCCATATCTGTAGCAGCATCTGTAATTCAGGTCCGAGAAAGGTCAAATATCGACGATGATAAACTATGCATATTTAAATGTATTGTTCATCTGTTAACATGATTGATCTAAAAACTGTAAGCAGTGATGTACACGATTTCTATAGAGGAAATGAAATGACTTCCACATTTACAAGAAAATAAAATAGACGAAACCATGGGTTCTTATTTAGATATCAACACTACAAAGCTCTCCAAATAATCATAGTGCACCTGACAGCAAAGCATTTATAATCATTGAATTATTTATTTCAAGGAGAAAAGTGCTTGATCGGTTCTTAGATAGGTACAAGTCATCCAAAGAACAAGGAAGGAACAGAGCCATTATATTTCATCTTACTGGCACACATTTTTATCGAGCTTAAGTACTACTTACCATTGGTTGATGCTGGAGCCTCAGAAGGTATTTTTGAGGCTAATGCAAACAACAACACAAAGTATAGAGCACAAATAACATTATCAGCAGCTACACCTGCAGCCAAAACTGATGGAGAGAGACCAAGAGCCTCTGAAATTGCAATGTAATTGACGGCTACAATAAATCAGAAGCAAAAACTGGGTCAGCTGCTGGAAACGAGAAAACTAATACATTTTGAGAGAAAATACCCAACGGTATTGAAGGAGTACCAAAACAAGATATAGAAAAGAGGCACTAACACATGCTACGTATCATACTTCTAGGAAGTTAAAGAATCCATACTAAAGACATCTGTCCCAGATATTGTATCAAAAGGAAAGACTAACTAACACACCCAGTGCAGCAAACATGTGATTTGCAAGAATGCCTCAAAGATAGAAACATTAGTTATTGGCTAATTCCATGATGTTACCGTACATAATCAACATGAATTCTATGAATAATCCATGCATATACAACCCCATGACTTCTTCAAAAGAAAAAAAAAAATGCTATAGTTTTGTATTTAACACCATGATCTTCACTACAAACATTGGAGTTTGGCCAAGCCAAATCAATCTGAAGTTCATGTTGGAACCTTTCTTTCATCAGCAAAGGCATGAGAAAAAGTTTAGAATTGCATAGACCAAAAGTTTTTTTTTTTGTGGCTCAAGTAAGAATCATCCCCCTAACCACTCAAAAAAAATATCCCCCCGTTCAACATCTAAGCAGTGTGGACACAAACACAGACACGGAACACAGTGATTTAAAAAAAAAAAAAATTAGGACATGGACATAGAGGGAATACAAAAAAAAAAAAAAAAAATTACATATTTTTATTTACTATGTACATGAATATAAATTTAGGATACATAGATATGACAATATCAATGTATATGTGGGTGCATTTTTATTTTCTTTTTTCTAATTTTTCCCTCTTTATTTTTATATATTTTTCTTTGACCTCAAATTGGCTTTCTTAAAAAAATAAAAAGATAAAAAAAAATTTAAAAAAATACAACAACCTACAAATGTGTCCTAAAGTGTGTCCATGAAGTGTCTCCAACATGTCTTACAAACAAAATAATTATTAAAAACACGCCACTTAGTGTGTTGGACACATGCACGCATGTCCCTGCCATGTCGTCGGATACAAACACAGCACCTATCTTGCAGTGTCACTGCTTCTTAGCCCAACATATTTGTTAAACAAAGGAACTCATGAGATTTTAAGAGAAACTTCAATGAAAATTTTCGAGATGTCTAAGAAATTCTAGAATGATTTAAAGAAACTTGTCAGAAACTCTAGCAAAATGTTAAGGAAACTCCCTAAAAATGTGTTTCTTGTAATTTTTGTTATTTTTACATGCTCTCAAATATTCTTTTCAAGAACTACATATAATTGTTCTAATGAGTTTCTATAGATATTGTGATTATGAAAGCATTCTAATACTAATACTATTTTTAAGGTTATTAATAAATTTTGTTACAAATATCCTATTTAATTTATATCGTCTAACATTTTGCATTTCCCATATTATTTTTGAACCATGCTTCACACTTCCATTTCTCATATTGTTTCCGCTTCTGTTTCTGATGCAGAGTGTTTGGCCATAGAGTTTTTAGAACTCATGAACAAACAAGGCAAAGGCAAAAAAGTACTAGCAGAAGCAAGATGACATGTGCTCAGAATGGCGTGGAATTCAATCAAGACATGGAAAATGATGTGGCAATCAATACCCGTCACTTTGCCATGGCCTACAATGGATTTCAGTAAAATTTCAACGTTAGACCTTCAATTTCGCAATTTTCCCATTTTTGAAAATAATTGATTTGTCTATAACTAGATCTAGACGAATCCAATTGAGACTAGTTTTTTTTTTTTTTTTTTTCAGAATTTTATTATAGTTTCTAGATTTGAGCTTAACTCAAATCTTTCCACTTTTTGTAATTTCTTTAATTTAGGCTTGATTAGCAAGTATTGTCTTTTTCCATGTATTTCCTAGTTTTATTAGGACTTCATTGTATTCTAAATATGAATTGTAAGCCTTGGGGGAAAAAAAAAACGTTTTTATAATATATATACACTTTGTTGAGAGAATTCTCTTATTTTTCCTATAATTCTGGTAATCTTCGGATTTAACAGATTGTAGAAGAGGCAAGCTTTCTTTGCCGCATGATTTTGTTGTTGTTCACATTCTACGCTGCGTCAGTTTCCCATATTGGCCCACTATGGAATAGACTATAGAAAACGAATATAATTTGGTACTTTCGTTTCAGGCATGACTAAGACAGCTATTGGCAACAAAAATTCCATCCAAAAACCAAAATAAATGATAGAAAGCTCAAGGTTCTTTAAAGTTTAATTCCAGAAAAATCCATAATGTTGCACTGTCCACACCTTCCTTTCCCATTGAATATCCATAGCAACTTAGTGGTACGCCACATACTAAGCATCCAAACTGGCAATGTAATCCACGTTACCCATTATAAAATAGGACATACCTTATAAAGGAGCTACTCAATAGGATAATCCATTAGCAAATAGCCAAAAGATATCAACAGCATTACCATCTAAAAAAAACAAAAAAGATGTCAACAGCATCATGGATACTACAGTAGTATAATATTTATATTGCTGACGTGCAATTTCAGTAGATGCATCCACTTCAATTCCTTGCATTTGTTACAGAACTTAGGCCAAGACAATAAAACACAACATTTACAAGAAATTACCTCCACCAATATAACTACCCATTAGTGCAGAAGCTATTTTCCAATTATCTTGACCAAGTGATCTCATGGGCACCAACAGGAAAGCCACTACAGTTCCAACTATGGTTGCAACTGTCACATGAAAGATAAATGTGTTATGATGAATCATAATTATGTGTACAAATAAAGAAAACATAATTTCATTCTTGGAGTTCGACCAGCTTGTCACATGTATAAAAATCATATAAGTAGCAACCAAGATTATTCAAGTATGATTAATGGCATAATTTGCACCACATGCAAGCAAGATGGCTAAAAAAAATGCTTGAATTTGTTATGAATCAGAATTATATATCTAGTAAGGTCGTATGCCTAAAGAGATCCCAAACAGTACCAATTCCATTTTTGGCAGATGTGGCCAGTAACAGGAAAGCAGGAAATATAAGCAGCATTATGTACTGATAAATCATTGAAATAAACTATTGCCTTCAGTTGTCAAAAACAAATTCTTCAAATAAACCATTGATGAACTAAATAGCAATAAGAATTAGATGTGTATCAGATGAAAAAATTTTAAGGACATGGTAACTGGAATACGGGTCGCCATCTATATGGAACAGCAATGATTATGCATTTATCCAGTGTGGTGAAATAAAATGGAGAGAACCGTATAGTTAACAATGATCAAATGATTTGTTTGAATGTGATAAGGTACTTCCAAGTGTAACACCAGTTTTGATTCAAATAAATATCTGAAGATGATACATAATATAAGCATTTTAAATGCACAAGTTTCTTCATTTCCAAGAAGCATGTCAGATTACAACACTACTTTCTAACATATCATGTCAATTGCACTTTTCTGCCTCAAACCTAACTCCTTATCAAGACTCGGATCATGTTTTTGCCACTGCTATGCAAAAAGTAGATACAAGGTTTCTCATAATTAATAAATAAAATAAAATGAAATGAAGAAAAAGAATTAAATTCTGAGATCAGCAAATTTAGTTTTACTTTTTTAGAGCAGAAATGAATTATGTTTCAAATCACATGATCTACACTATGAAAGAACTGTCCAAGTACAAAAAAGCTAGTGGGTTTTTCAGAGTATTGCCAACAACTAGATACAAGCGAGGCAAACATGAAAACAATGAAAGGACAGTAAAATGGGTAGTTTCTCAGGCCTAAGGCTATTCAACAGTCCAAGAAGTAGACCAGCAACTCTGTGCTAGTTACATTGCAGAATAAAGGACTCAACCCAACAGGCTGCAACAGTTTTCAATATGATAGGACATGCCATGGGTTATGGAACCATCACAAGATCCAAAGCTACATTAGTCATTGACTTTCTACTCCACCAATAAGATCCATGCATCAAACACACCCTTGAATCAGAACTACAGAGCATGTTCTAAAAAAAAATATCTCACTTTATGTAAGATACATTATATTGCTTCTCCGACAATATTCCAACAAACGCAGTTTTCCTACAGACCAGGCACAACACTAGTCATCCTCTTGAGGACCTTCTACAAATTTTTACTTCAAACGCTGCTTGTTTCTATATAATTCAAGCACCTTTTCACATACAATATTATTTTCCTGAACAAAAAGTTCCTCCCCTTTAAATGGGTAAGGCATATGATGTCATGCTCCATGGATCTTGGCAAGCAAGCCGTTGTCGTAGCTATTAGAATTTACTAATCTGTAAACTTTAAGCTCTAGAAAAGGATACATTCTCAACTGTGAAAACTATTATCTTAGGATAAAATGGGAGGAGAATTTTGGCTTCCTGAGGCCAACATCAAAACAAAATAATCAATTTCTCTTATTTTTTAATTTTGTCTAAATAACAATCATAGAATTCAAGTTTGATACAAAAATTTGTAGTGTGATGATGCATGATCCTGTTGGAATATGCAAATAAATTAGGATTCCATAAATTATGTATTACGGGATATTAGGCTATTTTCCTTCAATTTGATTTTATTTTAATCTACCTTACTAAATTGTAATCTCTTCAATTCAGTATATATCTATGAGGGTAGTAATGAATTAGGATTAAGCCATTCAATTCTCTTCTCCAATCAAAACACCATGAACAACATTTTTTTCCCCATATGCATGAATAAGAAACACCTAACCGCATTCTAACTTCATAAATGATTGAAGAGGGCCAAACTAGCTAAGGCAAGGTCTAAGTTGGGCCAAGCTACTCTATTGGGCTTAGACCGATGGCCAACTCTAAAGTTGTCACTCTGAAGTGGGTTGAGAATGGGGTCAGCCCAAGGCCAAGCGTCCACCTCTAAGTGGACTATAACGATTCCGGTTTAGACCCAACCCATTTTTTACTTTTGAATCCGGGAATGCATATCCTTAACTATTGTTCATTTCATTTTCATCTTGTTGATAGTTGAGTTTGGTTGTTTAGGAGTTATTGTTGTGTTTGGAACAGGTTGGGGGTTAGTTTTTCAAAGAGTTGCTATCTAGTTTTCTTCTTGTTCACTCGAGCTGTCTTTCTTGCGCTCGTGCGGTCTTTTACAGTCTGCAAAACTTCTGGAAGTAGAGTATCTTCGTTCGAGCAGTATTTCTTGTGTTCGAGCAATCTTTTACAGGTCTAAGCTTCTGGGAGGGGGTTATTGTACGCTTGAGTTGTGTTTTTGGTCGCTCGAGCAGTGTCACTTATTGTGTTTGACGCTCGAGCAGTGTTTTGGTCACTCGAGCAGTCTGCGCGTATATCAGTTCAAGAAAAGGGATTTTTGAATCACTTTTCATTTGCTCTCTCTCTAAAACATTTCAAAACCCTAGTTCTACACTCTCTCTCTCTCTCTCTAGTTCTTGCTTAAAACCTCAAATACACCCTCATCCATTGATTTCTCCACCATAGCTCTTTGGAGAAAAACGTAGAGCTCATCTAAAGCTTCGTTCTAATCAAAGAGAATCTCGTTTTCGACTCCGCCAAACTTCGAACCTTGCTTTCTCCATCTTCTAAATCTTGAGGTAGGGATTTCTTTAACCTTTGGTATGATTTTTACCTTAGTTATTTGTCCATTGAAAGAATCTAGTGATTTAGGGATTTTAGGTTAAACCTAGTGTTTGATTTTGAAATGTAAAAGAGGGATTTTCAAATGGGCTCTTGAGAAAGGTTGTGGGGATGTGTTTATGGTTGAGATATGTTAAAATGGTGGAATTCTTTACTTAAACTTGTTTTTGAAAGTAAAGGGGTTTTTGTTCTAAAATCATGGATATTTAGTTTGTGGAAGAAAAGGGACATGAAATTGGGTTTTGAAAAAATGGAACGAATGTGTATGTTGATGATGATGGTGGAGTTGGATATGTAATATCACTTCCATTTTAAAAATGATGAGATTATATCTTTTGTTGGAAATTATCTGTTGAATAGAAATAGAGTGCTACTATTAACACCTACCAAAATTCTTTGGACCCCCCATTTCTTTGGACCCCAACCCTAAACCCTAAATTTTAATAATATTTTTTTGGACACCCCACTTATTACCAAATCTACCCATATTCATAATATTTTCACAATGAAATACACACCCACCTAATTTTTCATCCCTCTCCTTCCCTGACTCACTCAATCTTCAGAGTTTGGAGCTTTGGTCCAGTATAGAATTCTTGGACCCCAACCCTCCATCACTCTCGTCGCCGTCTCGGCCGTCAACGAAGCATTCCGACGACTCTCATCTTCTCTGAACACTCTCCGTATCGCCGAATCAGTAACCTCTCTCATCCTCTCATCATCATCTTCTTCATTGCTTTTTGTATCTTCGTCATCGCTTAGATCGATCGAAGATACTCCAATTTTTATGGGATTTGCATAACCGTTTGCAAGATGAGAAAAAACAAAATCATCGTCTGAATCGCCATCAGAATTCTGAATGTAGCCCAAAACAATTTGTTCACCACTGTGTAGCCGAAAAAATATATTTTGTTCAGAACTGTTTTGTCAAATAATAATGATCCTGTCAGCACTGTATGTCCAAACAAAATTTGTTCATCACTGTGTAACTTGAATCCATTCCAATTCACAACTTAAAATAACATGAATTAAATCCATTCAAAATACATAACTTAAATTCATTCCAATTCACTCTTTTCCATTCTAAGTTAGTTTAACAAAGAAAATTACATAACTGACTATCTCCATTAATGTTCGAAACCTATGATTGAACGAAAGGATTATGTTCAGTACTGTATTACCGAACATAATTCTAACAGTCACCAAACTAGTACCGAACAGCTCGAACGAAACAAGAACGACCGAAAACGACCGAGAATGTTAATACAAGATAAATAAACTTATTAATGGAACGCCGGTCTCACTAGAATTGTTGTCCTCGTCCTCCATTGCTCTACACAGTGAAATAAGTGATGAAGTACACGTTATACTTGAAGCAAAACTTTCAAGTTCAATAGCGTTGATGATGGTGATGAAGATGACACATTCAGGATTTAAGATGATTATGAAAAATAATAGATTTAGGGTTTATATTAGTTGGTTATGAAAAGTAATAGGTTTAGGGTTTACAAACATGAAATACGTATAGTTGGAGTTGGAGGTGGAAGTGGGGGTGGGGGTAGGGGTGGGGGTGGGGTGGGGTGGGGTGGGTGTCCAATATTATATAGTATTAGTTCTTATTGATAGGTGGGTGTTCCATTTAATAATGTCTTTTAATGTAATTTTACTTTAAGATATAATTGTAATAAAAAAAAAATTATAAAATGGGGGGTCTAAAAAATTTTGACAGGTGCTAATAGCAACACTCTAGAAATATCTATTTTGGGCTATTGATAAGGTTCTTCGCTTTGCATCGAATTAAACCACATGCTCCACCGCTTGTGCGGGCCCCCGTCAATTCCTTTGAGTTTCATTCTTGCGAACGTACTCCCCAGGCAGGATACTTAACGCATTAGCTACAACACTGCACAAGTCGATACGCACGGCGCCTAGTATCCATCGTTTACGGCTAGGACTACTAGGGTATCTAATCCCATTCGCTCCCCTAGCTTTCGTCTCTCAGTGTTAGTGTCGGCCCAGCAGAGTGCTTTTGCCGTTGGTGTTCTTTCCGATCTCTATGCATTTCACCGCTCCACCAGAAATTCCCTCTATCCCTACCGTACTCCAGCTTTGAATATTGTAAAAATTGCATGAGAATTAGGTGAATTGAAACTAATTACTCATACATGTTGCATTGGGCATTGTTTTATACTTAAACATTGAAAATGTATTGTTTTGAGAAAAATGGGTGAATACCTTGGTGAATCTAGTTAGGAGGTGTGGTTGCGGTTATTATGTTGGCCTGTGTGTCCTTGGTGAAAGTCCAGAAACCTACGCGGTTAGGTGCCGATCCTTCTAGTTAATATCGTTAAAATGGCTTTTGTAGTGCTTGTATAGCCTACTAACAAACACGTACCTAGAGGTTTCTAGTATTTTGCATTCACTGCCTTGTTTTCTGATATAAAAAATTATTTTCATGAATTAATATATAATCTGACATTGTATTGTTTTGAAATGGAAATGTAAAATGTTTGACAATTGTCGTGCATATGCATCCACCTTATGACTTTGTTAAGATTCATATATTGTGTTAAAGTATCTCTACTAGGCTTTAATTCACCATATGTGAAAAATAACTTTCAGGTGCGATGATATGCCTCCAACAAGGACATAACTTAGCTTGGGAGGACTTAGAGCCAAGGGCTTCATTTTGTTTATTCGATGTAATTATTTTTGCAAGCCTTGGGCTTTAATTGTATTGAGTTAAACTCATTTTGTTGTATCCAAGCATTGACTTGGAAAGATGTAGCCATTATGGCATAAAATTACTTGATTCTCCTTTTATTTCAATTCATGTACACATGTCATATGATACATTTAGGATCTAGAATTTATGAATATATACACGCATATATCATCTATTAAATGATCAAGGATTATGAATGGAAAATTAAATATGATGTTATTGATCAATTGTAAGGAATGTTATGAGATGGGTTATTGTTATTATTTCGGGGCGTTACATAGACCGAGCATACAGTCGGTCCGAGGTCTCCTTCTTTACCAGAGTTAAGCATTCATTGAACCTCCGTTTCTTCTTTTTTACATACAAGTTCAGCAATAGAATTCGGGTTCATTCGTCTAGCCCTTTGTTTCACAAGGTTGGGCCCTTTTTGGTATGAGCCGGAGTTAGACATAACTTCCTTGTTTCTTCGCCTAGTTTCTTTTAAAATGTTCCGGGACTTTATTTTTCATTTAATTCTTCTGGGTGCCTCTTCCTCCTTAGTATCACTCATCTCTCCCCTTCCTTTTAGGTAGTACTACCCTTCCCTTGTGCTCGTAATCAGCTTCATATAACCATTTGAATTGAATTAAGGCTTTCGCAGCCATGCTGCAATGTGATTTGTCCCCTTTGCCTGACTTCATTATTATATCGTCGATGTAGTCCTCAATCTCTAACGGACACTCCAAAGTGGGCCAAGCATGGCGGTTGATGACCGTCCTAAAGAAGGCCGAGCACATGGTCGGTCCAAGGCCAATCGATGCCTCGAGGCCAACTGGACAAAGGAGACACACTTGACCCAGGTCTATAAGACCATAAGTAAGGGACACACTGCCCCATCCCTACACCACTATCTATACAGATTGCGGGGATGGGGATGGGGATGGGGAGGTACAGGGGGACACGATGCACACACGACAGGTCTATGCACCTGAGTATCATACAGATTTGTTGTCCTCCTCCACAAAGAAGCGACCAAGGATAAAACAAGGGGGACAAAGAGGCAGAGGATTTGGAGAGCAAGTCTACATCATCTATATAAGGCAACCTCAATCTTCCTTTGGAGGACATTCTACATTCTCTAGGCACTACATATTGTCTCCTTACATTCCTTCCCTTTTCCCTCTCTCCGATTCACTGACTTTACCATTGTAGGGTTTTTCCAACAAAACCTCAGTTGGGCAACCCTCACCATTTGTCCCCTGTGCAGCCTTCGCTTCCTGGATTGTCCATCTCGGAGCTCCACTTGTTCCTACAATGTGAAATCACCCCCACACATTGATAATGAAAAGCAAGACAATCATTCATCACCATTTTACTGGGAATAAATCCCACCCAGCAATGGAAGAAAATAAAATAAAATGGTCGAATACAAATTTACATGATTCAACAAAAATGCCTATGTCCACGATAGGAATGGCCATTTTAATCCAATCCACGGGGCCCACCCATACCCGCCCTAATGGGACGAATTTTACCCAACCCAACACTTATGTGAAGCAGGGATGGATTATATTTTGGTCACCCGCAACGGGGGTGGGGCAGGGGCGGGTATCATCTCCCCCTATCCAAACCCGATCCAATATAATTAAAAATATATATACAAATAAATAATATATATGTAATTATATAATATAATTAGATATAATAAACGAATACTAAAAGTCGGTGGTTCTATTTAAATATATATAATAATCCTAAAAATCTCATTGTTTATATATATAGAAATAAGAGAAATTATTTAGTGTGTTGATGTAAATGATTCTCAATTTTTTTTGGCTATTTGAAATGTAGTCGGGTATCCACGAGTATTGGGTATCTACGGGAGCAAAGATAGGGTTGAAAATTTTCAGCCGTAGTGGGGTTAGGGCGGGGACGGGGACGGGGGCGGGGGCGGGGGTGAGGTTTATCCGTGGGGGCGGGGGATGACAAACTCCCTCCAAACCTATCCCATGGTCATCCTTAGTCCACAGTGAGTGAGAAGGAATCCACTAACAATAGAAAAATGCAATGGTGAACAAATACTAGTCCATGGTATTTTCTCACACCCCCATAATATTATTCCTCTCAAGCTCACTCCCCCCACACTGTTTGTCACTTACCTTTGTACCCGTTTGTAAACTCTACACACACAGTGCACAGTGTTGCTACCCTTGCACACACTGCTTTCTGCCTCACTATCCAAGACTCATCACCTCTGTATATATAAATACATAAGCATGGATACAATAAAAAGTCTTTTGGACTTCCCAAGTGAATCTGCCAACCACCAAATAATGTTATTATATAAATCCTTTTGGTACATTCTTGAACCCAGCAGACCACTACTTCCAATGAGCACAAATAGTGTGCTAATTATAGGTAACAAAGACCTATCTAGAAACCAACTGTGTACCAAAATAACTCTGTGCAATGCCTTCGTATTTTCCAAGGTTTATACAACCACTAATAATGAAATTATTCCACTCTGCCAATACAGCCATATGGCTCAAAAACACTTCCAATAATTATTAGTTTATTTTTCTATGGACAGAAAAACCCAACACATTTTCACATTGATATCATAAGTTTTCAGTAAAGAGAGATTAAACAAATTAGGCTTTACAAAAACTGGAAAAAGTTACAACTGAACTAGGAGGATAAGTATTATGAGATGAGACCTGATCCAAGCAAGAAGGCCAAGAGCAGCGGCCCAGTCGAACGAACCACATGCCGCAGGTCGGCTCTGAACAACAGCAATGGAACAGTTAATGGTAGCAGAAATTGTAATACAATTGAATATGCCGACGCTTCATAAGGAATAATCCCCATATTACTTGCCCCAAGCCCAACCAAAGTGCTTACCAAAGCTGCACTCACCATGCTCCCAATCTTGGTCTTCTCTGACCTTTCAATTACAAAAACCATACTCACATCAATAAAATTGAGGAAATCGAGAGAAAATATAATCAATAACGAAATTTATTTGCATTAGGCCAGTTGAGTGATATATTCACGCACGCACACACACAGTTAGTACTTATGAAGCATGGCTACTTCCTAAAACATGCTGGCACTAGGTGGTGTTTGGGAAGTTTGGGACTTGGGTTTTTTTTTGATTTTTTTCACAAAAAGACAAATTTTTTGCAAAATCAAAAAAAACACATCCAAACAAAATATTACATCCAGCCTCATAATCATTTTACTTTTTCTCTCACAAACATCACATCCAATCACAAAAAAACCCAACTATCTTTCCAAACATAAAAAAAAATTTCTCTAATAACATCCTACAACTAAAAAAACCTACATAAAAATCCACTTCCCAAACACCCACTATGTACTTACCGACGTATGGTATTTTATATAGTGTTTCTGCATATGTATCAAGTACACGAAATACGTATGCAAATTTCTTCTTGTTAATCTTTGGCGTATTCAGAAGTACCTAATATATACACAAGTTGTACTATACCTTAGTCAAAACAATATTTTCTTCTACAATAGAGATAAAAAAAAATTTCACTAATTTTTTTTTTTTTTAATTTTATCCTTAACATGACTTCAAAATTAAGTTATGGTTTGTAAGTTATTTAATATAATGACATTTAATTTTAGTTTATGTCTTTACTTTGACATTAAATGTTAATTACAGATTGAATCTTAATAAATTAAACAATTTAATCAATTTTTGTATTACTACAAATCAAAAATAAATATTTTTTACAAACTTACCAAATTGTACCTGTCTCCTATTTTTTTAAAAATTTTATTATATAAACGTACCCATATCGTATCTCGTATTTATATCCGTACCCATACTTCATAAGTTAGTACACAGAACGAAAACACTCCCTCTCTAGGTAGTGACGAGAGAGAGTATGTGTGTTTACCAAAGACCGAAAGCGCCGGTGGCGAAGAGAGCGGTCCATATTCCCCAATGGTCTTGCGGAGAGATTAGAGGGAAGTTGAGATGAGATCGAACAGTTAGAGATCGATTGAAATTTGAGTTTGAGTTTTGGGGGAAATTTTGAGGTGGGAAGAAGGTTAAGGTTAAGGTTGTGGTTGTGGTTGTGAATGAGGATGGTTTGGATAATGTAAGTTTGGGTTTGGTGGTTGAGAGTGTAGAGACGACATCATGGCGTGAAGAGTGGTTTGGTAGTTGAAGTATTGATAACGGCGACGCTGCCCACGCCATCAATGGTTTGAAACAACTACTCCTCTCGCCGACATGACATTGCTCAGGTTGAGAGTCTGCTTTTATTTCATCCTTAATGATTTTAATTTGATATGATATTAAATGAAATGAATGTGCTTCCTAATTATATCTTCAACAATGCTAAAGGGTCACAATTTTTATGGCCACAATGGCTCAAAACTGTCAAAATGACATCGTTTTGGCATGTTTTGCTGTCAAAACGACGTCGTTTTGACAATTTTGAACGACGTCGTTTTGACAATTTTAAACCATTATGGCCACAAAAATTATTGCCCTCAAACATTTTCCTTATATCTTTTACAATTTTTTTTTTAAATGATTTTTCCTAATATTCCAATAACTGACTGGCTCCATCACATCACAGTGATGTTGACTTGGCCGGCACATGGTACTGTAATTGGCTCACGATACCAAACAAAAAGGGTAAATTGACTAGTGGTTTCACGTGATTCTCTAGAATGAGGACTCTCGATTCTTGTATTAAAGAAAAACAACACTGCTACAGAGCACTAGTAGATTTGCTCTAAAAACAGTTCTATTGAGGTGGCATCCTATTTTTAAAAAAAAAAATTTAAAAATAAGTAAAAGACAAAACAAGAAGAAGAAAAAGTCAAATTAATGCTCATTTAGAGCTCCTCTTTTAGAGGTCTAAATCATTTTTGAAAGAAAAATGCTTGGTCACTGGAGCCTGGCTCTGTTTGAATGATGTGGTCAGACGATTGTTTGGATAATCAGCGTTATTTTTATCAATCGCAATTGTTGTCTTTATCAATTATAATTATTATATTTATCAATTGGTGTGTTAACAGGCATTTGCCTAAATGACAAGCTAGACAACTTCTCGGATGATCGATGTGTTAATTGGCATACGCAAATTCAAACAATTCAAGCGAGCTCAAATTCAATAGATATAGTATTACTATATATTAAAATCGAGAGTAAGGGGAGTTAAAAGATTTCTTTTTATCTCCAAAGACCATCTCAAATGATTAATCAAAAAATTCATTAAATTTGAGCAAAATTTTAATAAAAAATTTGATTTGATAGTGTTCACTCAAATGCTAAAACTAAAAATTTTCATCAGATTTTTTCGCATCCCTAGTTGTCCAGGCAAATATCCTGGAAGTCATTCGGATATGAACAAAAAAATTGTCAAAATTGCTCTGGGTGGACATTCGGGAAGATGTCCAGCCTAAAGGTTGTCCTCATTTTATGAAAGCCTTGGTTTTAACTTTATTTGATATGAATTTGGTGAAAGGGTCTTTTTTTTTCTTTCTTTTTTTTTAACTGAATTTGGTGAGGGTTGGAGCGCCTCATTTAGAGCTTTTCGTCAAATTTCAAATTTGATAAAGCAACTAATCCTGGATTGGAGATGCTCTAATAAGTATGAAAAAAAAAATGAAATAAATTGTAAGGAAGGTTGGAAGGTCTCTTTTTACCTCCTAATGAGTATGAACAAACATGTTACGCAAATTAATCTTGTTTTAATTCTTAAAAGTTACTATTTTTATTTTTTATTTTTTTTATTTTTTTTTGTTGTGTGGGCAGGGATTGTGAGGTAAGGCGGGCAAGGCCACCGCCTTAAGCCCCCAAATTATGTCTAAAAAATAAGATTTGAAAATAATTTTGATTTTAAATTATGTTTGATTTATTAAAATAAAGTTGAATGGCGTAATCATTCTATCATAATATCTATTTTCATGTTTGCTTTACTAAAATAGATTACAAATGAAATCATCATTCAGCATTGTGAAGGAATAGTAATTTTATAAAGAGACTAAGGAATAACTATTCTATTCAATGCAGTGAATCAAGCACTACAATGTAGTAGTAGTTTAAAAATGAAGATTTATACAAACAATTGAATTGATGAATTATTTTTAAAAAAATGGATGATTGCTTGTCAAATGTATGAATTGTTTATATAATATTATTTGACTATACGAATTATAATTACTTCTTGAAAAATAATTTTTTTAAAGTTGAAATTAATCAAATTTTATAATTTAATTTACTACGTCAAGAAAACGTGTGAATAAATTAATAGTGTTAATAATAAAAAAAATGTTCAAAATTTATCTCAATAATTATGATTTACGTCAATAATTATGTACACTATATGTAACAAATTTATAGAATGTACAAGCAAAAAAATAAAAATAAGTTGAAGATTGTTATTATTATACCAATATATATTTTAAAATATGTATGAGAGTAGAAACCCCATCTTCTGAGTTCACCTTAGGTCCCCAAAAAGTTAGAGCCAACCTTATTTTTGGGTAAGGATAATGACTTGGACCCCCTTTTTTTCTCACCCCTTTGACTCCCTCTTCACTTGATTGGCTACTTTTTTTTTTCTTTCTTTCTTTTTTTTTATTCCTTCTCCTCCAATCACCACCTGCCACGTGTCTGGGGGGTGGGGGTGATGATTGGAGGGGGTCTCAATCATCACCCTTTGGGTAAACATAGGAGGAGAAAAATTTATTTTTATCCCTATAATTTGCCTCGATGATCAATTCCAGCCCCCGACTTTGCGTAATTTCAATTTTATCCCCAAATTTTTTGAAATAGTAACAATTTGCCCCCTACCATCACATTTAAATGGAAAAAGTTTTTTAAAAAAATTATATTTTGACCCATTTTTCAAAAGAAAAATACATACTTACCATCTCTTACCTGAGCTCACCATCTCTCCAACTCCACCGGCCGCCACCATCGGCGGCTAGCCCTCCTCCACTAATCAACAACTGCACACATTGATTCCTCCTACATCCTAGTGGCTTCATCCACTACCGAACTCCACAACCCCGTGTCCTTTTCACTAATTTTGCGATCTTCATTTGAAGAAAAAGGGTGTAAATCATCTAGCAAAGAGTGAGCTTTCCCACCACCACAAATTTTCTTGGAAAATGACTCGAATTGTACTTGATACATACTTTCCTCCAATGTTGAAATTTTTTTTGTGGCTTCACACAATGTACACGAAAAAAACTTGTTCAAACAACTACGCGAAAGAGGTGTACATTTCTATGGACACCCGAGTTTTGATCTTCTCTATATCCTCATAAGATATGAATTCTCTCATCTTCAATGCATGAGCTTGAAGAAGAATAGGCTTTCTTTACCGAACAAGAAGTTGATTCTCACAAACCTCCAAAACCCTATTGCCATTGTTACTTCTTCTTTACCACCCTCAGAGAAAGCAAAAAATCAACGCTGTTCACTCTTCTTTTGATGGTTGCCCAGATAAGCTCTTGCTTCTCTGATCATTGTGGTGGCTCCGGTTCTATTACAAACATAAAAGGCTCTAATGATCTGAGCTTTGATGGGAACAATAAAACCCTGAATGACAGATTGGTTCTATGTTCTTTAGTCCCCACAACAGACTTTGGCCAGGTGGTGGTGTTTTCATTCTCTAATAACTCAAAATTTTGGACAAATTCAGATAAATCTTCATTGAAAAAGTCATCAAAGTTGGCATTGCAAGCTCATTTCATGGTGGGAGCTCTTGAGATGGGTTTGTTGAATGATCTAGATTTGAAGAGTTTCTTGGATGACCATGTGATTGAAATGGACCACCCATGGCGACTCACCCGAGCAATATCCAAATTGTTTTCTCAATCCCAAATGGGACAAGTCAACGGACCAGTACACGAACTTCGAGTTTGCCCTGAGCTCAATGGTCTCATCTCTGGCGGCTTCCAAATCGGCTATATCCAACAACAGCTTTGCATTCCATGAACTGATCGGAATACTTGCCAACATTTGCAACTCTGGCGAGATCTCCCCGCAGTCTCACCATTTGCTAGCGGCCATGGCGGCGTACATTGGCGGTGGAAAACAGCAAGACTTTGAATTCACAGTCACATTTGCTAATTATGGGTCATTTCGTGAAAGAAAACCTGCCCAATTAGGGTTTCATGGGGAAGGGTTGCAGTGGAAGAGGGCTAGCCGCCGACAGTGGTGGCTGGCGGAGTTAGAGAGGTGTAGAGAAGAGAAATGGTGAGTTTGGATAAGAAATGGTGAGTTCGAACATTTCTTTTAAAATTTTGGGGTCAAAATGTAGTTTTCAAAGACTTTTTCTGTTTAAATGTGATGATAAGGGGCAAAATATTAAGATTTCAATAATTTTGAAGGTAAAATTGAAATTATGCAAAGTCGAGTGGTGAAATTGATCATCGAGGCAAAATATAGAGCTAAAAATGAAATTTTCTCATATAAGAACATTATAATACAAAACAAAGCATACATAAATGGGAGTTTCATATTACAAAGTTAATTATTGTTTATATTATTTAGTAAGGAATTTTTTTATCCGAAGAGGAATATGACACTTTGCGAAAATGCATATATTAAATGAGTTGTGTTATGGTTGAACATGTGTAACTCACATACGATTTGGGTTGTGTTATGATTGAACATGCATAACTCGCACACGATTTATATGACCCATTTGAAAATTTGTATCGATATGTAAACATGAACTCATTATTGACATGCAAATATCCAGATATAACTTGAATCTAGTAATCATAAAATTTTAAATGTTTTATTCCTAGCTATTGGATTAAATTTTGGTATTAAAAGAAGACTTTTTTTTGTTTTTGAAATTTTGTTGTATGTTTGGACATTAATGGGTGATAAACGAGTGGAACGAGTTGAACAATTAACTATTCAATTTTGGTTTAAAAAATTTAATGAGTTTCAAAATTTGTTCAAATTTAATTCGTTAAACTTTAAAGTTGATGTCAAACGAATTTTTGTCTATCCAAACTTGAATAGTTTAATTAGTATTTTCATATGAAGCTTATCAAAGTGAGCCGAACAAGTAATTAATTGTTCAAATTTAGTTTGAAAACTTTAACGAGCTTAAAAATATGTTCAAAATTGACTTAGTTACTTAACAAATTGAGATCAAACGTGTTTTCAACAAGCTGAACACAAGTCTATCTTGAGCTATTTAGTTCCTTTTTCCCCCATCATCCAAGTTTAAGCCATTAAATAACTCCCAATCAGGTTGATTGATAAATATGATTAAAAAAAAAACAAGAGCCAAAAACACTGAAACAGTGCCCTCCATCGAAAAAATACAAAAAATACGAACAGTGCTCTCACCAGCTGCGGTGTTAGGAGGGGCAACAAAATGTAACGCTTGCAATATCCCAACTTCAAAGCAAAACACCAATGACTGCTTCATAATATCAAAAGAATAATGTTGCCCAAACCAAATTTTTGTAGAATATTTTCATATTTGTGATCCTTTCATTGTAAACCAAAACACTCTATACCATGACTCATAATTTAAAAAACAAAACTTGCATTTCATTTGGTCTAAATTTTTTGAATAAAATTTTTGCTCATGTAACCATTTTTCATATAACAAAAATGCCAATATCACATCATTTTGAATGAGTTGTTTGTATAGTTTTTTCCTTGATAGATTACAATTACTAGGTTACAGATCAGCTCAGTTTTCTGACATTCAGAATTAGTTTATATGTACTTAAGAACTGTCACTCCAAAAGCAATGCCTAGGAAAGTAGCAATTGCAATGCCAAAGATGCCAGCAAGAATACCAGGAACAACTAAAGACCTCCATCCTTTGGCTGTGGCCATTCCACAAGCTGTTGTAGGGCCTCCAACATTCGCATTTGATGCCAAAAGCAATAACCTCAGGTCAAAGCGAAACAACTTTCCTAATCCAAGGATCACTGCAAGATGAACCGCGATCTGGACCAAAGCAAACATGAATATGCTTGGGGCCGTGTTGATGACATTCCATATGTTCCCGCTAGCACCCACCACGGTGAAAAAAACCTGTGAAAACAATCAACACCATACAAATCAGCACAACTACAATAGAAAGACTAGGCTAGTCTTGTCAGTAGCGTAAAGCTGCCAAAAAGAACCATGAAAACAAAGCTTTTGTCAAGGCACTGACTATTATTACCAAACATGGTTAATGTTTAGTAAAAGAACGGTTAATATTTTCATGGAAAGATACAATTAATGAGAATTCATATTAAACACACACTATGGAATTTTGGAGTTGAGTGAAGGTAGATGAATTTACACAAGAGACAAACTTGCCTGCATCAGGATCACAGCCATAGCCTCACCAGAAGGTGCAAGGTGATCAAATTGTCTTGGAAATGCAGTTGCTAGAATAACAACAATTGCTGTAATGGCCGGAAGGCTACCTCCTTGAATTCCAAAGTGTTTCGTGAATAAAGTGGCTATCTTGCAGATAGCAAATGATACAGCAATGGCTGTTGCAGTCTGCAACACAGGAAGCTTGTTGCTCGTTTCTGACCCCATATTTGATCCAACATCTGTTAAATTCCAGTTATCATTAAAGGATAGATATTATGGTGACAATTCGTTCATCAGCTATGGCAATGTTTGTTTCCTTAGCTCTTTTTAACAGTGGCTATGCCAATTCAGATTTTCTAGAGGATATATACAAACAAAAACAAACTGATCAACAAATCACTATTCCATCTACACACCATTGGTTGATGTTGAAGACTCCGCAGGTATTTTGGAAGCCAATGCGAACAATGTTGTAAAATATACTGCACAGATAACATTATCTGCAGCTAGTCCTGCAGCTAAAACTGAGGGAGAGACGCCAAGGGCTTTGGAAATGGCAACATAATTGACAGCTACACAGAATTAGAAACAGAAACTTCATCAGTCATGCTGAAAAACTTGGAAAAAGAAATGCCACTTGTAAAAGAATATCACGACAACTCAAAGAATTTTAAACTTAATATATATATCATGACAACAACTCACATAATTTTAAGCTTAAAAAAAAGGAAGATGAAGAAGAAGAGAAAAAAACCAGACTAACCAATTTGCATATGAAAAAAATTCAAACTTTCAAAATTGCATACTAGATTCTATGTAAAGCAGAGCAATCCAGGTTATCGGCATGGGTAAAGGAGTGAGGCCAACTTGATCTTACCAGTTTAAACCATAGGCAAAGTGAAATTAGTTAAATTCATTTTAAACAAATGTACTATTTATAATACCGGTGTTCATGGATCGGAATGGTTTGGCTTTAAGAAAAACCAAGAACCAAATCAATCCCTACGGTCCCAAAAATTGGAAAACCAAATTAAACAGTGAAATCTTTGGAACCAAACTGCAAACTGGTTCAATTTTGGTTCGGTTCCATGTAGCAATGCTAAGAAATTTATCAATATATCAATTATTCATTAAAACAAATATTTATTCTACCTATAAAAATATTTCAAAAATTCTACAAGTATACTTTAAAATTTTAGAATATTCTCCAAACTAAATTTTATAAAATGTGTACAGGCATAACAAATTCATCTTGTTATATAGCAATTACTGTAGAAATACAATTTTAATAATATAACAAGGGATCTGTTATTCCCACTCTATTTTGCTTCAAATACACTCCCTTTGTCCTTAATATACATAGTTATGTTAATACCCTTTCACACAAAATACACTCCATGAAAAAACCAAAATTTCAAGGGTATTAATGTAACTATGTATAATAAGGACAAAGAAGAGAGTGTATATGAAGCAAAGTCGATTGGGAATAGCGGCTCCCTATAACAAGTGTAAAAATCTGCAATTTTGTCCTAAAAAATAAGGGGGGCTGGGTTTTAAGCTTTTACAACTTGGAATAAAGCTGCAATGTTGAAGCATTTATGGGCTATTTGTAAGAAAGCTGATTTTTGTGTGTCAAATGAATTCATACTTATATCATAAAAGGTTGTTGTCTCTGTGGTCCATATCTTTACCTGTTGATGCTTCATGGACTATAGAAAGATCTTTAGAGTGGTTTGTCATTGGCAATGGTAATGATACTTTTTTTGGGACTTGATAACTGGCAAGCAGGGATATTGGAATTGGCCTAAGAGAAGAAATAGGAGTATTCAACAGATTATAACTCATATGCCTCATTCTTTGAGGCCTGTTATTACTAAGGATGACTATATGTAAGGTGGCTTCCCAAGTCTAATAATCAATTCACCATTCATTCTGCTTGGAAGGCAATTAGGGAATGTAAACCAATTGTTCCACGGTATAAAGTTGTGTGGTTTAGAAACCAAAAATGTTTTTATCTCTCTAAACTTTTTCTCTTAAACCTTCATCCCGAGCCTCACCGTTGGTTGGCCACCGCCAATGGCCATGGTGGCCAGCTGGCCTCTTCTTTCTCTTTGCGTGTGCCCGTTTTGTTTTCTTCAATAAACTAGAACCCCCCATAGTTTTATTACTCTCACCATAGTTAGTTCTTAGTTTGTTTAGGGTGTTTTTATTCTTTAGTTTTGGTGATGGGTGCCTCAATTTCAGACGTTTCTGAGAGAGTTTTCGGTTATAGGTTTAGCGGCTATGGAAGAAAGGGTGAGGGGGGTTGTCAATTCCACCATTTTCGGCGATCTTAGATCTATCATTTCCGATAGACAGTGGCTCCAAATCTATTGTGTTCAGCAGTTGGTTGTTTTTGGGCATTGTTTTCGAAGGTATCAGATGATGTGTAATTGGGATGTTTGGGTGTTGGTTGGGCATGGGTTGGGTTTCAGCATATGGCTTCGGTAGGTGGGTGTTTGAGAGGTGGCTCCAGCTTGGGTGTTGGTTGGGCAGGTGGGTGTTTAAGGGGTGGCTTCAGTTTGGGTGTTGGTTGGATGCTTTTTTGAGTGTTCGGCAAATGGGTGTGGGGGATTTGGAGGGTGTTTGATTGGTTGAGTTTGGTCGGTTGGATGTTGTTTCGTTGAGAGTTTTGAGAGGGTGTTTGTGCGGGGCCCCTTAGTGTTTTTCGGCAATTTTGGATCGGTAATGGACGGTGGTCGGGGTGAAAGAGGAGAGGGAGCAAAGGAGCTTATTCATGAACAAGGAACAAGGAGCTTATTTCAACAATCGCAACAAGTACATGGAGGCGGAATCGAGATGGTGTGTATTGGAGCTGCAGCGGCGGAGATGGCGATGGAGCTGGAATTGCAAGATGGGATGTGAGTAGTAGCGGAGGTGGAGTAGCAGAAATGGGAGGCGAATGCAGAGATGGAACTGTGGGATGGTTGCTCGTGGTGTTTTTCGTCCTCTTCGGCAGGGTTTTTTTCTTAGTGATGTGCGTGGAGGTTGGTGAGGTGGATCAATATTTGGGGATGTGTTTTTGGGGAACAGAAGGTTGTGGGATTTCAGTGTGGCTTTGGGTAGTGTGTTTTGGCGTGGGAAAGATTGTCTGGGGGGTTCAAATCTTTCTGGTGTTTTGTATTTAAGAGCTTCTCAATTATTATTTTTTTCCTTGTAAAACTTAAAAAATCATGAGGACGAGGGGTTGGTTGTGTGGATGCGAGTAGCAGTACTAGGGGAGTTTGAGCTCTCTGAATCTGTCTCTGTACATTTCATTTCCGCGTACCTTTAATTTCATGTTTTTAATGAAAATTTTACTTTGCTGATCAAAAAAATAAAGTTGTGTGGTTTTCCCAAAATGTTCACAGATGGATATTTGTACAATGGCTGAGCTTTTTGGGGAACTTATCTACCAAAGATCGACTTAAGAAATGTGGTGTGACAAATGATGCAACTTGTGTTCTTAGCAGCCACGATGATGAATCCCATTGCCATTTATTTTTTGAGTGCTGCTATTCAAAGAGTATTTGGAAGTAGATTCTAAGAAGGAATCACACTAATAACATCACAGGGATCCCCTTCCACTGGAAGATGAAATTCGGTGTGCTATTGCATATAATTGCTTTCACTCAATCAATTTACAAACTTGCAATGTGGGATTGCAAGTTTTTATGGATTGAACAAGATTGAAGCCGGGGAAATGGTTGAATTTGCCAGCAGTGTGAAAGGAATAGCATTGAAGAATACTCAGTAGGAGGCAGCCCGACTCCAACCCAATGTGAACCTGCAACCATCTATCAAGCGTGGGGTGAAAGGAATTGTAGGATCTTCTCTCTAAAAAGACTGAGCCTGATCGAGTGACTGCTAGGATCATTGCTGATGTGATATCTAAGTTGTGTTCATGGAGGAAGGTTGAATATTCTCAGGAGAATCGTCTTATGTGCTCTTATTGAAGTATTTCTAGAAGATTTTTTCAGTTATTGTGTAAATTTCCTTTGGTAACTGTGTGACCAGTGTTTCACTCTATGTTTTCTAGTTGAATTTTTTCTGTTTGGAATCTAGTTACAGGTTGTTTGCATTGTTAGTGCTATAAAATTTTAAGTTATCCAAAAAAAAAAAAAAAACACTAGTGTAAAAATATATAAATAGTGAAAAACACAATACATAAACATATATATCTTTATATAGAGTGGAAAATATTTTCTACATAGGATGAATAAAGGTGTCATCAGCATTGAAATAAGATCCCTATCTATAGGGAAAAAAAAAAAAAAAACATTGAAATAAGATTGAAGTTCAAGGAAGTCAATGAGAAAGAGAACAGATTCCTTGTGAAATACCCCTATATAAATATATATATACATATATCAAAATTAATAAAAAGTAAGGAACGGTTTGGTTTAATTCAGTTTTTTGAGTCTTAATCTGCGAACTCAACCGTAATCAACAGTTCTTAATTTATTAGAACCAGAACCAAACCATCTCCTAAACGGTTTGGTCTGGTTCAGACGGTTTAGTGGTCCGACTTGGTTTTTTGAACACTCCTAGTTTATAAAGGGAAATGAGGAATTTAGAAGATAATGAAGATAGATAGCATCCCTCACAAACATTAGTCTCCAAAACCAATAAAAACTTCTAATGGGGCAAACTTATATCACACATGCCGAAGACATACAAAAATTAGGTAATTGGTGATAATTTTAAAACTCTTGGTTATACTCTCTATATATTTATAAAAAAAAAAAAAAAAAAAACAACGAGAGCTGCTAATAGCTCCCACTTTTTTTATCTTAGAACCCCCCACCTTCTTTATTTTTTGGGTAAATTACTAATACATCCCCTGAGATTTACTTAAAATACGAATTGTTCCCCGTAATTTTGGAAATTACATACTATCCTTTGAAGTTGATAATTTCATAACAAATGACCCAGTTCATTAATAAATCATCATGTTAATTAACAATTTTTAATGATGTGAGATTTATTTTTATTAATAATTTAGATAATTTTATTGTTATATAGAAGAACAATTAGGAATTTCATTTTTTCAGTTAATTATGTTAAATAAAAAATTCTGATAAGGGAGTATTTATAATTTTACAAACCACAGAGATTAATCTGTATTTTAAGCAAATCTTATAGGATGTATATGTAATTTACAATTATTTTTTAATTACAAATTTACCCTAACATAAAATACCAATTTTATCCTCAACCTTAACCTCCCAAACCCAAACCCAAACCCAAACCCTACCCCTACCCCTACCCCTACCCCTACCGCTACCCCTACCCCACCCACAATCACCACTTGCGGCCAACCCTCCCCAACTTCTCCTCGGCCACCCTTGTCAGCGAATTTAGCCCTCTCTCCCACCCGTGCCATCCTTTTCGAAAGTCAACTACAATAAAGAACCAAAAAAAAAAAAAAACAAAATAGAAAACTCATTCAAATCGAACATATATATAATAATTGTAAATCAATATATACAATATTTTGGTGTTTAAGAGATGTTTAGGTGTGGTTAGTTATCATTTTGATGTATTTTCGTGTGGTTTGAAATAAATGGAGTCAAAGCTCTGTTCGACTCTAGTTTGTTGAATAAATTACGATTGTTTGGCCTTTGATAGCCAAACATTTTCAGGTTGTTTGGATTATTAAGGTCAAACGTGATCAATTTCACCAATGTTATCCCGCTCGGTAGGGTAGAATCGAACAAACTTGGTTTGTTTAGTTGTTTCTAGTCGAACAAATGGCCAAACAAATCCAGTTCGTTTGGCCCTGGTTATCCAAACAAAATTCGAACACTGAAGAGGAACGATTCAAAAAAGTTTGTTTAGGTAAGGGAGGGTTATTGCTAGGCGACAACAGATGTGCGAAAGGGGGTTGGTGGAGAGGAGCTCCAGTAGTAAGGGTTGTGATTCTGTGAAGTGAAGTCCCACATCATCTAAGTATTAAAATAATGTTAAGCATATAAGCGTGAAGGAACCCTCACCTCAACAGATAGCTTTTGGGGTTGAATGCTACCCAAGACCGTGTAATATGGTATCAAAGCCGAAGTACTTAAGGATGGATAGGGTGTGTGTATGTGGCTTGCATGTTAGGCGTGAGGAAGTGCGTGAAGCAAAGTCCCAGATCACTTGAGTACTAATGTTAAGCATATAAGTGTGAAGGCACCATTACTTCAATATCTAGCTTTTTGGGGTTGAGTTCTACCCAATACCATGTAACATGGTATCAGAGCAATTTTAGAGGGGGTACTCGAGTAAAATGGCATTTTTCAGTGGCAGTCATCAACTCAAGCAAGTTTTAGGAGAAGTTGCCGATGGACAATGCCACAAATGGGTGCATTTCAGCTAGATTGATCAAAGATAAATGAGGGAATCTTGGCCAGAAGTGAGATTGGCTGTCGAAGGTAGGCCATTAACACACAGGTGATGGACTCATCAGTGGAGCTGGTACACACACTGCAGCATCAGCTTTGTGCTACATCAACGAGGGTGTTGACGGTTTGAGTGGAGGAGAATGTCACGAGTTGCCTTTCAAGGCCAACTCTGTGACGCTTTGCATTTGTGGGTGTGACTAAGAGTGCTCAAGACTAGCCTTGGAAGTGCCTAGATGATTGGCATCGAGATTCCAAGTCAACAGTTTGGTGCCTCAACGTGGCCCCAAGGTTGGCCCCAAGCAGACCAAGGTGCACACACTGACAGCAGCCAGCAGCAGCTGAGTGCATATTCCATGGTGCTGATGGGTGCCAAAGGTGGTGGAGGAGGTGGCCGGAGGTTGGGGTGCTGGAGGAGGGGGTTTGTCAGAGGAAAGGTTGTGGCAGATGTGGGCATCCAAAGAAAGGGGTATTTTTGAGATTATGGTGGGGGACCAAAGAAAAAAAATGGTGGAAAGGAATTTGGGTGGTGGGGATCCTAAGAAAATAAGCGGCGCTATCAGCAGCTTCTTAAAAAATACCTAGTACAAGTCACAAAGCATAATTTCCTCTCCAAATAAACATCGAGTGGATAATCCACGCGACGAAAAATAAGCAACAAAACAGGAGAAAAGTCACTTCATCAAGCAACACATAAGGACTTCATTTTCCTCTGGGTTATAACAAAGCTACATAATTAGTATTTAAGATTAGACAGGATTACATGGTGCTGTTGTCAATCATATAATAGATAAGGGGTTCAAGAAGCTCATAGAAAAGGTAGCTTGCAACCATTATTCACTATAAAGTACCTCCACCAATATGTCTACCCATGAGCGCAGCAGCAATCTTCCAACTGTCTTGACCGAGAGATCGCATTGGTACCATTAAAAATGCCACAGCAGTTCCAATGGTTGTTGCAACTGTTATAGTAAAATCGAATAAATAAATAAATAAAAACAATAGTTAAAGAAACTGTGGAGCAGATAATGTAGAAAACCAAAGTTGACTGCATGATCTTCTTATAAAAGAATATTCATCAGTCTCTCGCAATATACCAAGTCACAGCTTATAAACTGATAGCTATGGATGGCCAATTCAGAAATTCTCTTACAACATAAGCATGTGCTGTGCTATGAAATTATAAGAATGGATTACAATATCTGCACCTACCAAGATTCTTCATTATCTTAGCATGACTAAGAGAGACACAGATTAATTACTAAAGGACAATCAATGATAATGGCCTATTGCAGCAAAAAGTTTTATTTATTTATTTTTATTTATATATATATATATTTTTTAAATCCCTTAACTTCTGATGAAATATGACAGAGTACGGTAGCAATTAGATTGAAATTGCTTCCGAACCAACGAAGCACACCTAACTGCAGACCTCACAAAATTAATAGCCAAAACTAAGAGGCACTTGTTGCATTTAATAAAAAATAAATAAATAAATGAAAAGAGCCAAAAGTCATGTCAAAAAATGGTGAGGCTTCCCTTCAAAAAAGAAGTTTGATCACCCTGGCATCAACCCTTCAATCAAGGGAATATTATTCATGAAACTTCAAAACTTTGACAAATATTGCTGTTATCATGTATAGCGTAAAAACTTAAAGAACAGACAATACTTTTTCAAGAAGAGAATGAAAGGAAAAATGAAAAACTAGAAGTTGATAGCACCAATGGTGTTTGTTTGACATCACATGGCAGATTAGAATGCAAAGTACAAATAATTTCAAATATTAAACCAATGGTTCGAAAAAACAAAAAATAAAACCAAAGGAATTCTATGAATTTGAAACTAACGACCACATTCAATTACAGTTGACATCTTTCATAAAATGCCCATCCATTAGGTGAGTTAGACAATTGCCCAAGGCCCCTAAATTTTTAGGACCCTTACTGATATATTCTATTAACCAAACGCCCTTAGTAATGGGCAAAGCTCAAAAACTTCGTTATTTCTTTGGGCCTAAAAGTGAAGTTGACAAGGCCTCACATGCTCAAATCATAATTTAAAAAATAAAAAAAGTGAAGCGTCGTGTAATTTTTTTCCTTCTATATTTGTACTGGATCAAATAAATAAAAGGCACGTGCTAGAATGTTCTAGATAAAATAATTTTTTTTTCCTTTTGGTTTGGCCCTCAAAATAGTAAAGCATCCTAGAAGCCTAACATCTTCTAACAAGATCAACAGTTAATTATAAAAACTTAACTAGTAAGTGGATTAAGAATATTATCAATTAAAAAAATATGCTAGAAAAACTTCATTGTAAAAACTTAATTAGTAATTATTCTAAAAATGAACCAATGTTTATATAAATTAATATTTAATAAAAAGCATCCGTTCGAAATTTCACCTGAAGCCCCAAAAATAATTGAGCCACCCCTTGCAATACGGTGGAATTACATGAAATCTAATTCTTTACTAGATTTAAGTATTCATAGAGAACACCACACTGTAATCAGAAGAAAGATTTTTCATCTATCTTCTCTTATGATTTCTCCTTATGAATCCATCACAGAGCTTCATTTTGGACATTTGATCCAATGAACTTCCCACGAAATACTACATCAGCATACAAAAATGAGAAGCCATTGGTACCATTCAGACTTTTTATATCTAAGGAATTAATTTCCATGAAATTACTACACATGCATTCAAAAGGAAAGTCATTGCTCAAGAGTGATAAAAAAAAACACAATCGAGTGAAAAATAAGATTTTAGAGAGACTAACCAAATTAGCAATTGTACAATAAATAAATAAATAATGCATTTAGAAACAAATATGAGAGCACAAAACCTAAAATTGCAATGTTAAGAAAGCAGAAGGTAGTACCTGATCCAAGCAAGAAGGCCAAGAGCAGCGTCCCAGTGGACTTTATGACTCGACGCAAGTCGGCTCGAAACAACAGCAATGGAACAGCCATTGGGAGCAGGAACTCCAATACAATAGCATATGCCGGGGCTTCACTCGATATGATCCCCAAATTACTCGCTGCAAGTCCAACCAAAGCGCTAACCAACGCACCACTCAATGTACTCCCAATCTTTGTCTTCTCTGACCTTCCTCAACAAAACAGTCACAGAACAGAAGCAATCAATCAAAAAGAAACACAAAAGACAAAATCAAGTCCTAATTATATATTGTTTGTTGATGAATAAATACAGAGATTGAAATGGAGTGAGTCTACAAGTGTAGTGTACCAGATACCAAAAGCGCCGACGGAGAAGAGAGCAGTCCAGGTGCCCCATTGATCATGGGGAGAAATGAGAGGGAGATTAAAATGCGATGATTTAACAGTTAGGGTGGAACGAATCGAATTGGGGTTTATTGTGGGTAAAATGAGAGGAGAGAAGAGGGGGGATTGATGATGATCTTCTTGTTTGATATGCGAGGATGATGATGATGATGAATATTGGTGTTTTGAACTGAAATTGATGGCCGTCGCGGAGACTGTTGTGCATATGTCTTGGCGGGAACAGAAGAAGCACGGGCGTTGCTGCTGCTGCTGCAGCTGCAGACACTTGGCCACCACCGTTGATGATATCATTGAACGCGATTTCTGTTTAGAGTGGGGTGCGATTTCTGTTTAGAGTGGGGTGCTGGGGAGAAGTAGCGTTGTCAGTTCACAAGAAGTCCCCACTACAAAATACAATAATAAAACCGAAATGCTATGCTCCAGATTTTTGGAGGGGACCTTTCTATCACGTGCATCCTTCATCCTTATTTATAATCTTTGTATTTTTTTTTTTTTTTTTTTTTTGTTTCAGCTCCACTTTGATTACTATAAAAAAAAATTAAAAAAATTTATTTTTTTGAGTCATAATTGAAAGAAAAAAAAAAAGTCATAATTAAATATCGCATGTGATATAATCAAATATGTCATAACTAAAATATTGTTACAATTAAAAACGAAAAATAATCATAATTAAAGAAAATGACATAACTAGAGATACATATGCTACCTCATTTTCAAAGAGTATGTATAATAACATTTTTTTTTGGGTGAATAACATTTTTTATTTTTATGATCTATTATATTATTAATTATGATTAATATTAATTATAAAATTATTTTTATTATAATTCAAGAATCATTTATTATAATTTATATAATGTTTGATTAAATTTACAGTATTTCCCAGGGTAAGAAAGTAACTGTGGCTGAATAAAGAAACAAGAAGACTGTCAAATGCTTTGTCAACGAATAGTGCGTGGGTGAGTCAGCCACGTGGAAGCTGCCTCAGACGTCGGTGGGTCATTAAGTTACTTTATTTATTTATTGATTGGTCCTCATCGTAATCGTTTCTTTCGTCAGATGGTCCTCATTTCGTCAAGAGTGACTTTGCCTTCATCATAAGTTGTTAGATCCTTGCTTATCGAACAATCTAGGAATGGTTTAGGATGATCTAAATAAGTGTACGTTTTGACTTTTTATGAAATATTAATTGGGTATGAGTTTGGTTTAAAGTGATGTGATATAGAGGTGATATGATTTAAATAAGATGATGTGACTTAACTAGAATATTGACTTTTTAACTTTTTTAAGTTATGACAAACAAGGCTTAGATAATGTTAGGTCATAATAGTCAAGTTACATTACAAACTAATTGATGGATTAAAGATGATCGGACTGCATTCCCTTGCTAGTGCTAGTCTAGTGTCACGGACTTGGTTGTTTCCAAGTTATCCGTGCGGCACTTAGACAATCTCAAATCTCACTTGATGATGCTAAGTCAGTCTAACTCACACACTTGTAGGAAAGAGAAGTTAGAAGAACACAAGAGAGTTTGAGAGAATGCCTTGTATTCACTTTGAGAGAAAGCTTTACAATTCTTCGTTACTTGGGTCTACTTGGGTGATTTGGGCAAATGAGACACTCCCTCTTTTATAGGCTACAATAAACATTCTAGTACTACAAGTATGGAGAGTGTTTTAGACACTTCCTCTTACTACATCTAATAGACTATTCTAAAAGTATTCTAGATCTACATGGATGGAGAGGATTCTAGGGCCTTCCCTCGTCATTTCAAAGAACCTATTCTAGAATATACAAGAAGTATGTACAAGTTTTTAGTCTTATGTACAATTGTCTACCATGCTCTTGATTGTTCTAGAGAATTCTAGAGTATGCTATTTTAGCCTCTCCTCTTATAGCCATTCTCTAAGGAGTTTTAGAGGCTTCTAGCAATCTCCACAGCTTGCTAGCGCTTTCTTGTGAGGGGCAGCATCCAAATTTATCAGTCCGTGACACTAGGCCATAGCCCACCTATTGTTCTCCTTGTCCGTTGGATGAGTGTTGATCCAATGGTCTTTGTCATTTTTGAGGATATCCTTCTAGAATATGATATCTTTGCTTTTTAGACATCATTGGCCTGAACCATTACTTTTTCTGAGTTTATACTCCTTGAGCCTAATTAGTTCTGGGCCTGGCTCTGTTTTATTGATTGGATCTAGCTTTGCATTTTTACCACAAATGGTATGAAACAATATGCAAAAAATTAATTAAAAAAAATTAAATTTTGAAATTTAAATTATTTGTCTGTTTTCATTAGATAAAACTAGAAGGGAAAAAAAAATATTTTAATCATTATATTAAAAGTGTTGCTAATAACCCCTAATTTATTACTTAGGACTCCTTTTTCTTTCAACCCATTACAAGATTTAAAATTGGAAAAATTTCTAGAACCTCACATAATAATAGAACTATCATTCCTACAAAATATTACACACCCACATAGATTCACACCCTTACAATTAGCAAACCCGTAAAAACCTAACCCCCTCCTAAAAACCTAACATCGCAACTCCACCCTCTTCGAAAAAACAATCATTACATCAACGAGCTCACCATAGACCTATTATTATGTAATTTTAAAATTGTATTTTTAACTTAGAAGGCAATTCAAGAAGGGGTGAATTGAGTTTCTAAATAAATTATTAAATTAAAAATTTAGCCCAGATAAATAGATACATAAATAAATATACGAAACAATATAGTAGTTCGGCACAACTAGGCATACGTCTACTCCTCAAGTTCCTCCTTGAGAATTCTCTACCATTCTTCATATACTAATAGCGCCACTAGCTTCACGAGTGCGAGTAAACTTTTACAACAAGTGGTCAACTCCAATCACTCCAACCAAGTGATTTTATCACTCTTTTTACAAGAATAAGAATAAGGGATATAAGACCATTTTACAATAAAAGCTCAAAATCTCAACAGATTTTCTCTCAATAGAAATAATTAATCACTGAAAGCACACAACACAATGTTTGGGAACACTTCAATATCACAGAATTTTCTCTTCAACACTTATTGTATTTTTCTCCAAGCAAAATACCCATTTTATAGCACAAAATCTACCGTTGGGAGAAGAGACACTCCTCTTCTGACACCACGGATCACGTAGGCACGCTCATCTTTTTGACTTGGTGACGCTTCAGATTGCAACTTGAATTCACACGGAAACCACGCCAACTTTGAAACAGTTGGCCAAACGTCGCTTTCAGTAAATAGTAATACAATTTTTTCAAACATTTCTCGTGAAAAACAAAGAGGGCACAGTAACTACATAGTAACTTTTTTATTAAAATATTTGAATACACAGTAAAATCTTTATTAAAATATTTATATGCATAGTAAAATCTCTTTAAAATAACATTTATAATAAGTATGAAAATATATATCCCTTTTAAAATTTTTATAGTTGTTGTTGAGATTTAAAATACACTCTAATAAGAAATAACTCACTACCCCACGTGGGTATATCAAATTTGTCAAAAGAAAATAACTTACTAATACCAAATATGTCAAAAGATGACAACCAATCAATATTAAATTTGTCAAAAGATGAATAGTGATCAGTCGGATTTTTCAAAACGTGAAGAGTGAAAATTTCAAAATATTTACATAAAATCAGATATAGCACAGTAACTTCAATTTAAATAATATTTAACACAAATATATCTTGCAACATATATTTTAAACAGATAATATTTTGTGTGAAATAATGTAAAATATGTATACTAAAAATCATGACAAATCTAATATATGCTAGACATCATCAAAATCAAGCAACATTATTAACAATTTTTCCTTTTTTGATGATGGCAATACATGCATGAATTTGACACAAAATTTTATTTGAATAAATACAACAAAAAAATGTTCAACATCATTATACATGCATTTATTTTCAATATATTTTCTCCACCTTTATTAACAAATTCTTTGTCATTATATTGTCCCCCCCTTTATTAACATATTCTTTGTAAAAAAAAAAAATTATATATTTCTTTTCCCCCCTTTGATATCAAAAAATTTATATACTTTCGTATCCAAAGTATTCAAACCCAGTACGCTCTGATATCAAGTTGTAATGCCCTCAAAATAAACCCATAAATCATACATTCTTGACATGCTTAGACACAAGAGAATAAAGCATAATTACATTTCCTCAGAGTATTCATTACAAAATGTATTACATGTTGACAATAAAAGTAAATGCCCTATAGGCTTACAACTTTCCAAGTCAACACTTGGTTACAAAAAGAGAGTACTAACTCTACACAAAATAAGCCCTTGGCTTGATATACATGTAATACAACAAAAACAACAAAAAAGAGTCCAACAGCCTCAAGCCTTCCAAGCTACGTCCTTGGAGGTGGCATAACACCTGTACCTGAAAATGATGTCCCATATAGGGTGAGCCAGCGCCCAGTAGAGATATGCTAAACATAACATGAGCAATAACTAAAACATTAGCATTTGATAAATGTTTAACTCACATAAATCAATTCATAACCCATTTCAATTACATGACAAATGTGTCCATGTTTCATTCCATTTTCCATTTCTTATCCAATTTCTCAATTCATAATCCTGGCTCAGAACTTGGCCATATACTTTAAGTGAGATTACATCTTATATCAATGATTCTTCCATTTCAATTGAGATAATAACTCAATTTAAACACTTCATACTTCACAATAGATACACATAATTGCTGTATCAACCTCAAATAAAACACTTTTGTACTTCATATATGATACACAGATTCGCTGTATCAATACTTTGATAGATACACATATTCGCTGTATCGATGGAGTCCATCCCCTATCTCATCCCAAACGAAATCCGGTTTCGGAGTCCATCCCTTATCTTCCCCTAAACCGTGGAGTACATCCCCTATCTCCTCCCACACGATACGATGTATATAAACACATATCATATACATAATTAATCAATACACAGATTTGATGTATTATCCCAACCGTCATATTCGATGACACATTGGATTGATTAGTTTCAATTTGCCTAATCATCATGCATTGTCTACAACAATCAAGACTATCCTCTACTGATAGTCCAAAGCAATTATTTCTAAACAGAAAATAATTACATCAACCGATAATTTATCAACAAGTTTCAAAGGTGAGTGATTAATAAATCCAACTCCACCATTCTATCTCATAATGAACCAATTTCATTATTTCCAACTCAATTTCATATTTCCATATTAAATGTCATTAATTACACTAATGACCCAAATATACCCAAACATGGCATTTTCTCCCTTTTTCTTATTATTGACCCAAAGGTCCAAATATTACCAACAACATCAATGACTTCCTTTTTAGACCCAAAACACCTAAGTTTGAATCAAAAGAACAAAACCCTACTTTCCAATATACACATTACAAACCCTAACTTCCCAAACCAAACCATTTATACAAAAAGCTCAACGTTTAGGTTAAAGATCATAAAGATGAGTAGGAATCCCTACCTCAAATTTCAGAGCTCAACGGAGAAGATGATGAAAACTCAAAGTGTTCCAAATCCCAAGATTTTCAGATCAAAAGATAGCTCGCACCAAGATCAACCCTTTTTACAAAGGCCTAAAGGTGGGAGATCACTACGGCTAGATGATTTCTTAGAGAGAAGGTGAGGTTTTAGAGAGAGGAGCTCTCCAATGGTGGTTTTCGAAAAGTAAGAGAGAGAAGGATGTTGAAAAGTGATCCAAAAAGTCAAAACTCGGACTGATATAAACGTCGCCCCGCTCGAGCATGGAAACCCCCGCTCGAGCGTTTGACACAGACTCACGCTCGAGCGTGAAAAGCGCCGCTCGAGTGTTGATTGCACACCTGCAGAAGTTTTGCAGACATGGTCCCCGCTCGAGCGTCAAACTCCCCGCTAGAGCGGAGGAACAAAATCAAAGGGTCACGCTCGAGCGTACGAAGACCTGCAGAGAAAAATACTGGGAGATGGAAATTCACGCTCGAGCGTCAAAACGCTCGCTCGAGCGGAGAAGCAACAACAAAGGGCCCGCTCGAGCATCAAAAGCCCCGCTCGAGCGAGAAGGCCAAATTCTGGGCATCAACTTTTGGTTTCAAAGCACAACCAACCTGTTTCAAACCTGCCCAACACAATCCAACACTCAAATACAAAGAGTAAGGGATAGAAATGAGAATGAGACAACAATACAATCATGAAATCGAGTCCGGAATACAATAAATAAAGAGAGAGAAAACCAGGATCGCTATAAAATACAACAAAAAAATGTTCAACATCATTATACATGCATTTATTTTCAATATATTTTCTCTACCTTTATTAACAAATTCTTTGTCATTATATTGTCTCCCACTTTATTAACATATTCTTTGTCAAAAAAAAAAAAAAAAATTATATATTTCTTTTCCCCCCCTTTGATATCATTAAAATAAAAGGTTAATATGGTTATAAAGAATCGATTTTGAAAAAAAATGTCACAAGAAATATTTAACAATAAAGATGCAAGCATTTAACATAATATAAAAACTCTCCCTGAATTAATGCACAAAAATAACACAATAGATTACCAATTGATAATACCGAGGGCCATTAAGATCCGGCCATATAGAACTACACCGAGTGCACTAGCATAAAAAGAGAAATGTAACGCCTCAAAATAACTAGTAATAGAACCATCTCATGATAATAATGAAATAAAGATACAATACATAATATAATGCCCTTCCATTTCATATGATCTCGAATGTACAAAAGATAACACATGTGATTATACATTTATGAGTCCTAACCCTGAATCTATAGCATGTGTTATAGACAAAAGATATAAAATCTAATTTAAACAGGTAATTAAATGCCTTGAAGTCTACAACTTTCTAAGACAATATTTGGTTACAACAAAAGTGAGTTCAAGCTCAATATAGTTAAAGCCTTAGGCTTATACAGAATGAAATACAACAAATAAACAAAAAAAAAAAACCTTCAGCTCCAAGTTCCTCCCAAGCTATGTTCTTGGTAGAGGCATATCATCAGCACCTGAAAATGGTTTTCCCACATAGGGTGAGCCAAAGTCCAGTAGAAATACTCTAACATAGTTTATGAATCTTAACAAGGTTATATGGTGGATGCATATACAATAATCGTGCCAAGACATTTTATATCTCTTTCCAAAATCATGCAATGCCAAGTTTATATCACAATTCATACAATCAATTCCTTTTTAATAGAAACAAGGCAGTGGATACAACACTGGGAATCTCTAGAGACGTGTCTGCAAGTAGGCTACAAGCACTACCAAGTTGTCATTTTTACTGATATCAACCGGAAGACTCGACACCTAACCATGCGGGTTTCTGGACTTTCACCAAGGACACTCAGGCCAACATAATACCACAACTACACTCCTACCCAGATTCATCAAGGTATTTACAGTTTTTTCTCAAAACGATAACCATTTTCAATGTGTTAAATATGCAACAATGCCTAATGCAAATGGATGAGAAACTAGTTTTGATTCTCCTAGTTCTCATGTAATTTCTATAACAATCATAGCTATCATCTACCGATAGCTCAAAACAGATATCTCAAAACAGATAAATAAATTTCTAATAAGGTTATACTTTCCAAATTCTCAAGATGGGAGTGATAATACATATCCAACTCCGCTATCTTCATCAATGTTAATCCAATTTCACAAATCCACATCAATTCCATTTTATCATTATAAAACCAACGTTCGATAAATTTATGGCAAAATCCTCTTTTTCTTTATAAACCAATCCCAAGGATAAAAATCCATCTTTTCATCATAACTCCACAATAAATATATTTCCTCAATCATTTCCAACAATTCATTTGAAAACCTCTATTTTTTTATTTCAACCCCAAAACCCTAGGTTTGTCCAAAAATCTCCAAATCACAATGTTGTTTCAAAAACACAAATAACCAAGTTAAAAATCATAAGAAAGTGCAAAGATATCCCTACCTAGAAGCTAGAAGGCGAGAGAGAGAGTGATGGAACCTCAACAACGCCAAAGCCCAACTTTGTTCCAATCAAAAGAAAGCTCTCGGAGTGCTCTACTTTTTTGTCAAAGAGACTAGGGTGAAGAAATCAACGGATCTAGGTGTATTTATAAAGAGAATGGGAGTTCTAGAGAGAGAGAGAGGGTCTCAACTTAGGATTTTGAAATGCTTAGAGAGAGTGAGGAGTGAAGAAGCGATATAAAAAGTGATTTTTACAACCTGATATACGCGTAGACTGCTCGAGCACAGGAATGGTCACTCGAGCGACTAGACACAATAAGTGGGACTGCTTAAGCTAAGAATACCAACTCTCAGAAGTTTTACAGACAGAGGACCATCGCTCGAGCATAAGAAAGACCGCCCGAGCCAGCAACGCTCGAGTACAAGAAAGACCGCTCAAGTGAAGAATGCCATCTCCTAGTATCTCTACAGACTTGCAAAAGTACTAGAAGTTCACAAAGACCGCTCAAGCGCAGGAATAACCACTCGAGCGAAGAGGCAAAATTCTGGGCAACAATAGTTTTGAAAAACAAGTTACCAACCTGTTCCAAATGCAACCGAGACACTCCAATAACCAAATTCAATGAGGAATAATGAGAAACAAAACATGAACAACAATATAAGACAATGAAACTTGGATTCAGAACATCAAATGGGTTGGATCTAAACCAGAATCGCTATAAGAAAATACTAATGAGACCAATTTCTTCATACTAGGTAGAAGCACTTGTTATTAAATACATAGAGTTTGTAGCACATATAACCATAAAAGAAATATTACACAATGCAAAAATAATTTTATCATTTTGATAAGGAAACGATGCTGCTACATGTGAAGACCGGCGATGAAGATTGATGATGATGTAGATCGGAGGTGATGGTGATGATCGAAAGGATGGCTTTTTTTTTTTTTTTTGTAGATCGGGGATGGATTTTTGTAGATCGGATATGGATCTTGGTAGATCAGTAACGGATCTTGGTGGATCGGTAATGGATCTTGGTAGATCGAAAATGATGGCGAAGATCGGTGATGAAGGTTTTGTATAGACCGGTGATGGATCTTTGTAGAGCGGTAATGGATTTTCGTAGAACAATAATAGATGTGGGTGGATGAAAGTAGTGATGAAAGTGGTGGATAATGGTGGTGATGGAGTTAGAGAGCAAGAGTGGGCGAGAGAGAGAGAGAGAGAGCTGGAGTTGAAGCCGGTATGAAAGAGAAAGAGAGAAAGAATTGGAGCGGGTGAGAGAGAAAGAGATATAGAATTTGTATAAAAAAATGTTGGAGTTTATTTCTACATTAAAATCATCACTACTCCATATCGAGGCCTCGTTTGGCAAGTTAACATTTTAGCTAAAAAGCCAAAAAGCCTATAACCTAAGCCAAAAAGCCTATAAGCCAAAAAGTCAAAGATTTCCTTTTCTCTCTACTTTTTGCACATCTTTTCGTAAAAAGCCAAAAAGCCACCCAAAACATACTAGTTTTTTTTTATCTCATATTTTAGCCAAAAAGTCAAAAAGTTACTAAAATAGCTTATTCCCAAACGAGGCCTAAATTCAATAATCCAAGATTTATAAATAGGACATAGAATCCAGAATATATATGCATATATATATTTTTATTAAAACGGATTAGACATTCCAAGTTCTTTTCTTATGAAGCAAAATTGATTTTTGTTTAGGGATTTTGTGAAAATATCCGCCAATTGCTTATTGATGTTTATAAATTCAAGCTCAATATCCCTTTTTTGAACATGATCCCGTATAAAATGATATCTAATCCCAATATGTTTAGTTCGAGAATGTTGAACTAGATTCTTAGTCAAATTGATTGCACTTGTATTATCACATTTAATAGGAATATAATCATAATATAAATTAAAATCCTTCAAATGCTGTTTTATCCATAATAATTGCACACAACAACTTCCAACTACTATATATTCAGCTTCAGCAGTGGATAAGACAACTAAATTTTGTTTCTTGCTAAACCAAGACACTAAATCAAGTCCTAGAAATGGACAAGTGCCACTAGTACTCTTTCAGTCTACTAAACTACCAGCATAGTCGGTATCCGAAAACCTAATTAAATCAAATGAGACACCTTTAGGATAAAATAATCCCAAGTTTTGAGTACCGACAAGATGTCTAAAAATTCGTTTAACAACAAATAAATGTGATTATTTTAGATTAGATTGAAATCTACACATGCATACACTAAACATTATATCTGGTCTACTTGCCATAAGATAGAGTAAGGATCCGATCATACCTTGGTATTTTTTCTCATCTACCAGCTTACCATTTTCATCTTTGTCAAGCTTTGTTGACTGAATCATTGGAGTTCCCATTGGCTTTGAATTTTCCAATCCATATTTCTTAAGTAATTCGATTGTATACTTGGATTGGTTAATGAAAAACCCATCCTTTGTTTGCTTGATTTGAAGTCCAAGAAAATATTTTAGTTCACCCATTATGCTCATTTCGAACTCACCTTTCATGCATTTAGCAAATTCCTCACACAAATTTTCATCAGTAGCTCCAAATATTATATAATCTACATATATTTGTACAATAAGAAAATTATCATTTTTAGTTTTAACAAAAATTGTTGTGTCAATCTTTCCTCTAATAAAACCATTTTCAATCAAAAATTTGCTGAAGTGTTTATACCATGAGTGAAGTGCTTGTTTCAAACCATATAGAGCTTTTGAGAGTTGAAAAACATGATTTGGAAATTCATGATTTTCGAAGCCAAGAGGTTGTTTTACATAAACTTCTTCTGAAATGTAACCATTAAGAAAATCACTTTTTACATCCATTTGATATAGTTTAAAATCTTTAAAACATGCAAATGCTAAAAGCATACGAATGGCTTCTAATCTTGCTACGGGTGCAAAGGTTTCATCAAAATCAATATCTTCTTCTTGATTATATCCTTGTGCAACTAACCTAGCTTTATTTCCAACAATAATACTGGATTCATAAAGTTTGTTCCGAAAAACCCATTTTGTACCAATGATGGAGTTGTTTTGAGATCGAGGGACTAAAGTCCAAACTTGATTTCTTTCAAATTGGTTTAATTCTTCTTGCATTGCTAAAATCCAATTTCATCATTTTCGGCTTCAGAAAAAGTTTTATGTTTAATTTGAGAAATGAAAGCTAAATCACCACAAATATTTCTAAGAGTTTTGAGTTATTATACCTTTGAAAGGATCACCTATAATTTGATCCATGGGATGATTCTATATGGATTTCCATTCTCTCGGCAAATCTTGATTATCTCCACATTGATCTTGATGAAGTTCTTTCGATTCATCTTTTTGAGATTCATCAATTTTCTTGGAGATATCTAAGTTTTTTTGTTTCTTGCTCAATATTTGCATCATTATTGCTTACAATATTCTTGAAAATAGAAAAGTTAGATTCTTCAAAATCAACATGTATTGATTCTTCTACAACTAAAGTTTGTTTGTTATCTTGTTGGAGAATAACCAAGAAAAATAGCCTTATCAGATTTAGAATCAAATTTGCCCAAGTTATCTATGTCATTGTTCAAAACGAAACATTTACACCCAAAGGTGTGAAAATGACTTACATTTGGTTTTCTTCATTTCCATAGCTCATATGGGGTTTTCTTTAAAATGGGTCTAATCATAACCCAATTAACAATGTAGCAAGCAGTATGAATGGCTTTGGCCCAAAAATATTTTGGTCGAGAGTTTTCACAAAGCATGGTTCTAGCCATCTCTTCTAGAGTCCTATTCTTCCTTTCAACTACACCATTTTGTTAAGGAGTTTTAGGAGTCGAGAAATTATGGTTTATTCTGTTTTCATTACAAATTTTTTTCAAAAGAATCATGTTCAAGTTCTTTGCCATGGTCCATTCGTATACTTGAAATAATAAAACTTTTCCATTTTGAAGCTTCATACATAATGTTGAAAAGTTTTTGAAAAGCTTCATCCTTATGAGCTAGGAACTTAACCCATGTAAATCTAGAAAAATCATCAACTACAACAAGAATGTATTGTTTACCACCAAGACTACGTGTCTTTGAAGGACCAATCAAATCCATGTGTAATAGTTGCAGTGGTCTAGAAGTTGAAATAATAACTTGTTTGGTTCTAGTTTCAGAAAACAATTTTCAGAAAATTTTACTTTTTTATTTTTCATATTTTAATGTTTTTAATGAATTTTTTAATATTTTAAGCATTTTTTTTTTTAAATTTTAGACACACCTAATATAAACACATTTAAAAAGTATAATATTTGTGAAAAAAAATACACTAAATACCAAAAAATACAAAAAAAAAAAAAAAACACGAAAATTTAGTATGTTTTCGTATTTTTGTGTATTTATTAATTTTTTAAAATATTTTTTCACAAATATTTTACTATTTGGATACATCTAAGTAAAGTGTATCTATAAAGTAAAAAAATTACTTAAAATTTAAAAAATATTCATTGAAAACAAAAAAAACACGAAAAACAAAAAATTCAGTTTTCAAAAAATTGAATTCAGAAAACTGAAACCAAACACATTCTTGATTTAAAGAAATTCTAGTTTGTTTACTTTGTTGACATGCATCACATAATTTGTCTTTTTTAAAAGAAATTTTAGGAAGTCCAATGACTAAATCCTTTTTAGAAAGTTTTGAAATGAAATCCATGTGAGCATGACCAAGTCTTTTATGTCACAACCAACTATTATCACTAACTGCAGAAAGGCACGTAATGTTAAAAGATAATAAATCAGAAAAATTAAAAACATAAACACTTTTTTGCCCATGGCCAACAAATATAGTCTTGTTATCTTTGAGATTTTCTATTTTGCAAAAAAGATTTTTCAAAGATAACTCTATTTCCCTTGTCACACAATTGATTAATACTAAGTATGTGTTTCGATCCATCAACAAGTAAAACATTTTCAATAAAAGGAGAGGGACTTTTACCAATACTACCTACGCCGATGATTTTTCCTTTATTGTTGTCTCCAAATGTTACATATCCACCATCTTTTGGAGATAAGGTAGTAAACATAGATTTGTTTCCGGTTATGTGTCTTGAACATCCACTACCCAATTACCATTTTCCTTTTTCGGATTTTGCCTTGTAGCAAACCTATAAAAGAAATCAAATATTTGATTTTGGTACCCATATCTTTTTGGGTCTGTGATTGTTAGTTTGTGAATTACTAGATTTTGGAACCTATTTCATATTTGTTCCTAATAAATTTTTCTTGTAGGGACATGATGAAATTGAGTGCCCTTTTCTAAAACAATAATGACAAGTAATATGTGGGATACTAGACGAGTAAGCTTTAACAAAGAAATTTTTATAAAAAGTTTGTTTCTTGTGAGATTTGTATCCAATACCTACTTTGTCGAAAACACATATTTGATTTCCAAGTAATTAGTTTAAATTTTCTTTTCCTTAAGTAAATTTGAAAATTGTTTTATTTAAATATTTGATTTTTTTTCTTTTAAAGAATTATTTTCAATTTTCAAATCATTTGAAGAATTTTTGAGAGAATCATTTTCCTTTTTTAGGCTTTCATTTTTGTTGATAAGCAAAACATTCTATTTTTTAAGAGTAGAATTTTTTGAAATTACTGTTTGAAAATCTTCATGAAGTTCCTCAACATCTAGCAATTCTTCATAGGAAAGAGTTTTCGATTACCTCATCTTGTTCAATCCCCATGAAGCAAAGATTTGCCACTTTCGAGATTCGCTATCTGAGCTATTTCCCCATGCTGCCATAGCTCTTCTTTTGCTTTTCTTCTTTTCCTTCATCTTTTTTAGGTTGGGACAATCATATTTAATGCGACCCGATTTTTTACATTCTTAACAGATTATTTGATATGTCTTTTCTTCTTCATCTTTATTAAACAATTTTTTTGTGAAATCTTCTTTTAAATTACTTATCTCTTTTTAATAAATTCTTGAATTTTTTTGTGATCATTGTAATGTCATCGTCCTCATCACTTGAGTTGTTGTCGTCTTCAATTTTTCTTGAGTTGTTGTTTTGAATGCAATACCTTTCTTCTTCTTGTCATTGTCATCATCGTCGGTTTTTGTCAAAATTTCACGAGTCATTAATGACCCAAGAAGTTCATCTAAAGCGTGTGTGTTGAGATCCTTGGCTTTCCAAAATGCCATCACTTTTGGTCCCCAATTCTTTGGTAGACACCTGAGAATTTCTTACCATTTCACTGTTAGTATAAACTTTACCAAGATTTTTCAAGAATTTGTAATATCAATAAATCTAGTAAAAATTTCAGAAATAGATTCATCATATTTCATTTTGAACAATTCGTAATTATGAACAAGCATATTGATACGTGACTCCTTAACTTGATTTGTGCCTTCATGCGTGACTTCTAATTTATCCCAAATTTCTTTAGCAGCGTCACATGCAGAAATTCTATTAAATTCATTTGGATCAAGTGCACAATATAAAACATGTTTGGCTTTAGCATTTGCTTGAATATTCTTAAAATCATTTTCATCCCATTCATCTTCTGTTTTAGGGACTTTCTTTGAGCCAACAATTTTGAAGGGAATAGTTGGACCATTTTTAATAATATTCCATACCTTGCAGTCTGTCCCTTGAATATATATCATCATTCTACTTTTCCAATAATTATAATTACTACCAGTAAAATATGAAGGATTGGAAGGTGAGTGACCATCAAAAATTTGTTTTCCTATAATGGTTGCCATAGATCAATTCTAAGACTGTTAAGTCAAAAAGTACTAGAGCCCTCGCTCTGATACCAATTGTAACCCAGAAGGCAACCCAAGAGGGGATGAATAGGGCTTCTAAATAAATTGTCAAATTAACAATTTAGCCCAAATAAATAAATAGATAAATAAATATACGGAACAATATATATGAGAGTAATAAAAAATAAAATGAGTAAAGGGAAGAGAAAACAAACACTGCGATTTATAGTGGTTCGGCACAACTGGGCCTATATCCACTCCTCAAGTTCCTCCTTGAGAGTTCTCTACTATTCTTCAAATACGAACAACACCACTAGCTTCACAGGTGCTAGTAAACCTTTACAACAAGTGATTAACCCCAATCACTCCAACCAAGTGATTTTATCTCAAAAATCACTCACAAAAATTATCACTCCTTTTACAAGAATAAGAATAAGAGATATAAGACTTTTTTTACAATAAAAGCGCAAAATCTCAATAGATTTTCTCTCAATAGAAATAATTAATCACTAAAAGCACACAATATAATATTTGGAAACACTTCAATATCACATAATTTTCTCTTCAACACTTCTTGTATATTTCTCCAAGCAAAATACCCATTTTATAGCACAAAATCTACCTGTTGGGAGGAGATACGCTTCTCTTCTAACATCACAGATCACATAGGCACGCTCCTCTTTTTGACTTGGTGATGCTTCATATTGCAACTTGGATTCACGCGGAGAACACGCCAAGTTTGAAACAATTGGCCAAACGTCACTTTCGATAAATAGTAATACAATTTTTTCAAACATTTCTTGTAAAAAACAAAGAGTGCACAGTAACAACATAATAACTTTTTTATTAAAATATTTGAATACACAGTAAAATCTCTATCAACATAATTATATGCATAGTAAAATCTCTTTAAAATAACATTTATAATAGATATAAAAATATATACCCTTTTAAAATTTTTGTAGTTGTTGTAGAGATTTTAAATACACTCTAATAAAAAATAATTCACTACCCCACATGGGTATATCAAATTTGTCAAAAGAAGATAACTCACCAATACCAAATTTGTCAAAAGATGACAACCAATCAATATCAATTTGTCAAAAGATGAATAGTGATTAGCCAGATTTTTCAAAATGTGGATAGTGAAAATTTCAAAATATTTACATAAAATCAGATATAGCACTGTAACTTCCATTTAAATAATATTTAACACAAATACATTTCATAACATATATTTTAAATAGATAATATTTTGTGTCAAATAATGTAAAATATGTATACAAAAAATCATGACAAATCTAATGTATGTTAGACATCATCAAAATCAAACAACATGATTAACAATATTTAATTTAATTTATTTAATTTGATATTTGCATCTTTTCAGGAATAAGTTTATAAGGTTATATTAGTTTCCTAATTTTTTTGGTTTATCGTACAATATCTCCTAAATATCTCAATTATGGTTATTTAATGCGTATATAATAAGACTTCAACGTTGTTTTCTAAACAAACAAAAAAGAAGTCTTTTTTCTCCTCTTCTTCTGCTCTGTTATTTTCTTTGTGAGTTTACTGTATTGAGTTCACAAGTGAGTGTTGGTTAATTTAAGATTCATGAATTCACTTTGTTGCACACAAATTATTTCGAAGGTCATTGTATCTTGGGCAGGAACATCATTTAACTTGGTGTAGAAGAGGGTGTATTGTTCCTAAAGAGCGCAATCTGCGTGCCTCGACCACCATTCAAGCTTCTCTAAACTTTCTCTCTAATAATAATATTTATTTGTTGTTTTTGGTTTATTATTAGTTTGGTATTTTTATTCTAATAGTAAATCTTGTTTAATTTTTTCTAACAATCTTAGGAACAATAATTAGGATTTTTTTGTAAGAAGTTGTTGTGTTGAGTATAATTTTATTTTTAAAAAAATACAGAATTGATGAAACCAATTCTGGCAAGCCTGAGAAGTTTAATGGTCAAAATTTTAGATGTTGGCAACAACAGATGAAATTTTGGTTAACTACTTTGGGTCTTTATTCAGTGGTTCATAAAGCTACTATTTCAAAAGGAAAAGAAAAGGTTTCTAAAAAAGAAAAAGATTTTGGAAAAAGTGAAACTTACAAGGCTGTAGAAATTGTTGAGACGGCTAAGGATTCAACTTCATTGAAAAAAATTGATGATAATGATTTTGATGAAAAAGTTTATCTTCGTCATAATAGGATTTTAAGTGCTTTATCTCCTTCTGTCTATATCTTTTGCAGTACTAAAACTTTTATTGAATTATAGGAAGCACTTGATTCTAAATATGGATCTGAAGATGCTAGTCTTAAACGTTACTATGCTAAATTTTTTTTGACTTTCATATGATTAATGGCAAATCAGTTTATGGAACAAGTGCATGAATTTCAAAATATTTGTATGATCTAAAAAGAAAAGGAATAGATTTATCTGATATTTTTCTGGTTGCTTCACTGATTAAAAAATTACCTCCATCTTGGTCAGAATTTGGTAGAATGTTAAAACAAAAACATGATGATTATACTTTTGATGAATTGCTAGTATCCCTAAATATTGAGAAAAAGCACCGTGAAAAACCAGCTGGGTTTTTAAATTTTCATTTTCGAGCCAAGGCACTTTTTGTAAAAAAATCTTAAACCCAGACCTTTTAATTTCAAGAAAAATGGTGCACACAAGAATGACAATAACAATCTTAATAATAAATAGAATGCAAAAATATTATTCAGTGAAAAATAGTGCCCTGCTGGGTGTGTGGGAAAACAAATCACATGCTAGAGATTGTTATCATTAGAAAGGTCAACCCCATAAAGCCAGTGGTCCTCCAGTAACCCCTAAACCACAAGCTAATGTTGTGACCGTGGGGGTCAGCTCCTCCAACCTTGCTAGCAAGTATTTTATTAGTGATCCCGAGTTAAATATTGTTTTTAACTCAAATGATTGGCCTATAGACTTGGGTGCTAATGTTCATATGTGCACTGATAAAAATATTTTTTCACCTTATTATTAGGAATCAGGCACAAGAAATGGGAGCTTGGTCAGGGTACTAGGTGAAGTACAAGTTAGATTGAAATTGAGATCAGGCAATATAATCATCTTTAATGGAGTTTTGCATGTTCCTGATATTAGGAAAATTTTAATTAGTGCATCTTTGTTAGTTCAACATGGTTTTAAAGTTGTTTTTGAATCAAATAAAGTTGTAATAACTAAGAATGGTAACATTATTGGTAAAGGTTATCTTCATGATGGTTTGTATAGTCTTAATGTTATGGATTCTAATTTTAATAAAATTGCTTGTTATTCTTTCTCTATTTCTTCTATTGCTAATGCAGAATGTTCTAATACTTCACATGTTAGACTTGGACATGTAAATTTGAACACTATTAAAAGAATAATGAGTTTAAAATTAATTCCAAAATCTGTAATTATTTTAAAGAAAAGGTGTCAAATATGTGTACAAGCTAAACAAACTAAAATCCCTTTTAAATTGATTGAAAAAGATACATCTTTGTTACAACTTTACATAGTGATACATGCATGTGACCTTAACAATGTTTAACTCATAGTGGAAAAAGATATTTTATTACGTTTATTGATGATTTTTCTAAATATTTCTATGCATATTTAATAAGTCACGAAAGTGAATTATTTGATAAATTTAAAATATATAAAGCTTGTGTAGAAAATCAATTAGAAAAGAAAATTAAAATCTTAAGGTCTGATAGAGGAGGCGAGTATACACCAATAGAAATGGAAGAGTTTTGTGAAGAACATGGAATTATTCACCAACGCTCTCCACCTTATTCACCACAATCTAATGGAGTAGCAGAACATAAAAATCGAACGTTGCTAGATATGATAAATGCTATGTTCGCTAGTTCCAGTTTACCTAATAATTTGTGGACTGAAACTTTATAAGAAAATGCTATAGACCCCAAATTTTCTTTCAAATAAATGACTAAATATCTCACATAGGTGTGGGGTCCGCAATTTTATGGATCCTACATCCATGTGAGACATTTAGTCATTTATTTGGTAGAAAATTTGGTATCCCTACCATTACCCAATTTTATATTCTGCTTGTCATATATTAAATAAAGTGCTTTACAAAAATTTGGAAAAAACACCTTATGAAATTTGAAAAAAAAGAAAAAAGAAAAAAAAGCCTAGTTTAAAATATTTCAAAGTGTGGAGGTGTTTGGCTAAAGTTTTAATACCAATTACTAAGAAAAGAAAATTAGGACAGAAGACTGTTGATTGTGTATTTATTGGGTATGCCTTAGATAGTGTTGGTTATAGATTCTTAGAAATTAATTCTGAAAATTTTGAAATTTCTAATAATACTATAATGGAGTTAAGAGAAGCTGTATTTTTTGAAAATGTATTTCCTATGAAAGATAAGTTATCTAAATCAAGTAGTGAAAATTATATGTCTAATAGTAGTATAGAAAATCAAGTAGGAACTGAACTAAGAAGAAGTAAAAGAGGAAGAATAGAAAAGAATTTTGATAATGACTTTCTTACTTATTTAGTTGAAAATGATCCTGGAACATATAACGAAGCTATGACATTGGTAAATGCTACCTTTTGGAACGATGTTATAAATAGTGAAATGGATTCTATTATGACTAATAATACTTGGTACTTAACTAATCTTCCACTAGGTTGTAATACAATAGGCTGGAAATGGATATTTAGGAAAAAATTAGGAACAGATGGAACTATAGAAAAATTTAAAGCTAGATTGTAGCTAAGGGGTTTAAACAAAAAGAAGGGATAGATTTCTTTGATACATATTCTCCGATAACTCATATAACCACTATAAGGGTCGTAATAGCTATTGCCTCAATTTATAAATTAGATATACACCAAATGGATGTCAAAATGACATTTTTAAATGGAAAATTAAATGAAGAAATTTATATGGATCAATCCGAAGGTTTTGTAGCTCCTGGACAAGAAAGAAAGGTATGTAAATTTGTAAAGTCTCTTTATGGATTAAAACAGACTCCAGAACAATGGCATGAAAAGTTTTATAAGGTAATTCTTTCTAATGGGTTTAATATCAATGATTCTGATAAATGTGTGTATATTAGAAGTTTGATGGTGATTGTGTTATTCTTTGTTTATATGTTGATGATATTCTTATTTTTTGTAGTAATTTGGTTGTTTTTAATGATACTAAGAATTTCTTATCTAGCAATTTTGATATGAAGGATTTAGGCTCAGCTAATGTTATATTAGGTATTAAAATAATTAAAAGTGATAAATAAATTGTTTTGTCACAAGAACATTATGTTGACCAATTGATAAAGAAATTGAATTATTGTGATGCGAAAGTTGTATCTACTCCATTTGATCTTAATATTCGCTTAAAGAAAAATTTGGGAGAAAGTATTTCTTAACATAAATATTCTCAAATAATAGGATCTTTGTTGTATCTTTCTAATTGCACAAGACCTAATATTTCTTTTGATGTTTGTAAACTGAGTCATTACACTATTAATCCTAGTTTAGAACATTGGAAGGCAATTGAAAGAATTTTTAAATACCTTAAAGGTACAATAAATTATGGGATTCATTTTTGTGGACTTCCTACTGTGGTAGAAGGATTTAGTGATGCTAATTGGATAACCGAATCTGATGAAACTAAAGCAACTAGTGGTTATGTGTTTACTTTAGGTGGTGGTGCAATAGCTTGGAAATCTTCTAAACAAGCTGTTATGTCTAGATCTATTATGGAAGCAAAACTCATTGCCTTAGATTTGACTTGTACTGAGGCTGATTGGCTAAGGAATTTGTTATCAGATTTACCATTATCTGATAGTCTTATACCTATTGTCCCTATTCATTGTGATAATCAAGCTACAATTGCTAAAGCAAAAAATACAAATTTAAATGAGAAAAAAAGACATATTAGAATAAGACATAATTCTATTAAACAGTTATTATCTCAAGGTGTTGTAGCACTTGATTTTGTGAGGTCTGAAAAGAATATAGCAAACCCTCTTACTAAAGGATTAGCGCACAGGCTAGTCATTGAATCGTTGAGGGGAATGCAATTGAAACCCATAAATTAGTCATAGCAATGGATACCTAACCTTTGTGATTAGAGATCCCATGAATAAGGTTCAATAGGTAATAACGAAGTTGATGGGTGACTTGAAAGAGCACTAAAAATATTCGAGGGAAATTTTCTAGTCCTGTTCCTATGGTGATAGTACTTACTATTGTGACGAGTTTTAGGAAGATCTTAGCTCTGAATGTATCCAAGGTAGGATTTCTACAGGGTGTTGGTCATAAATCACCCTTGGAAAATACACCTATATAAGTGTGGCAGTGGGGTCGCTATTGTAGGAGATTGGGTTGCTCCCTAAAGACACTTGTAGAAACAAGTTATGTGCGCATGACCATTTAATGTGCAAAACCGTTCCAGAACCATGATAATTGCCCGTACTGTGTGTGTGGTAAGCCTATGTTTGATCACAAGGACCTAGTTCAAATCTTTGTTTACTATGGTTTCTTCAAACTAAAACTTATTAACACTAAGTGGAGGTTCAAGTTTGGAAAGCACCTACACCTATTCTGCAGTAAAAACACTCTTTTCAATTTTAAATTATGTGGGGGATTGTTATTTTTTAATTTTAAAATTGTATTTAATTTATTTTATTTGATATTTGCTTCTTTTTAGGAATAAGTTTATAACGTTACTTTAGTTTCCTAGTCTTTTGGGTTATCCTATGATATCTCCTAAATATCTATATTATGGTTATTTAATTGTATATATAATAAGACTTCAACGTTGTTTTCTAAACAAACAAAAAAGAAGTCTTTCTTCTCATCTTCTTTTGCTCTCTTATTATTATTATTATTATTATTATTATTATTATTATTATTATTATTATTATTATTTTGGTGAGTTTACTGTATTGAGTTTACAAGTGATTGTTGGGCAATTTAAGGTTTGTGAATTCACTTTGCTGCACACAAGTGATTTCGAAGGTCGTTCTATCTTGAGGGAGGAACACCATTCAACTCGGTGCAGAAGAAGGTGCATCGTTCCTAAGGAGAGTGCAATCTACGTGCCTCAACCACCATTCAGGTTTCTCTAAACATTCTCTCTAATAATAATATTTATTTGTTGTTGTAACGCCCCAACTTTCGGGCCGTTAGATACATACAATAATGCAACACAAGTAGGATAGATAACCAAAACATCTTAATTACATATATAATTAGAGTTAATATCACAGATAATTCGTTTATGTTCCATTACATGATTACCAAAACATTGCCAAACCAAAAGTCAAAAGGAAAAAGAAAAAACTACTAGTCTAAGTCACCAAATGAACCACAGTTCCAGCATTTCATCTTATTTGCCTGTGAAACAACCTTCACCATTGTAAACTACTTTATCACCTGGCATGACACGCCATGAGCTTGGAATGCACAGTAAAAACAGACATCCCCATATTTTCGATCAACCAATCAACCATACACAGAACAAATCGGATAACATAACATACAATATTATAACAAGGTTGTATGAATTAGTAGTTAGACTAGACGTCTAGAATCCCCCAAAGAGATCCTTCTACCCAACCACAAGGATTGAACACCGGACTTTTTAGAACTCTCCCTTTTGCTGCTTTGTAGACCTTATCACCTATGCTCACCTCCCGGTTATTTACCGGCCAGTGACATTGATGGACCTCAAAAGGGACAGCCAAACAAGTGGGCTCACTTACACCCAAATCGTGCCTAGGACTTGCTTACACCCTGTACATACCATACCGAATCGTGCATAGGGCTCGCTTAAACCCTGCACATACCATACCAAAAGGCTCGCTTACACCCTGAAACCACCGCATAGAGTCTGAATACATCGGTGTCAACCTAGGGGTTCGCTTAGATTGCTTGTGCAAGACTTAACTCATTTGGTTTTAGTCCCATCATAATTCATGTTATTCATATATATAAATTATTCCACAACACTAATGTGAACATCACCCATTGCCAAACCCTTATCATTTCCCATTTATTAGATCTTTTGCCAAGTAACTTAGTCACATTCGGTAATATAAAAAAGCATGAGACAAACATAAGAAAGGAAATATAGCCCATGATAATCATACATAAGTATGGTAAGACAAGCAACAACATTAGGCATGCTTTGAAATACTTAAAGACAAATAACACAATAAAACACCATTTTCAGCACTGTTCAGTTCTGCAGGGCTAACAAGAATGCTTTGGAAAAAATACTTCCAGGTCAAATTAGGGGCTGAAATTGAACAAAAACAATAATCAACCTGTCTAGTTTCAGTTCCAATTCTCATAATTTGCACAACACCTCCAGAAATTCATTTACAAGCTATATTCGAAAACCTGTCCAAATTTGTCACCCTTTGGGAAAGCTAGCTTCCCTCTCAATCTACCTAATGATTTTCACCCAAATAAATTTTGTTGGAAAGAGGACTCAAAAGTATAAATTTTGACAGAAGAACCAACATAAGATGATTTTTCTGGAATTTTATAAAATTGAAAGACGTGGACTGTTTTTCAGAGACTCAGGACCAGATTTTTAAACACAATGTCCAAGCCTTAAAAACACACAAGGAGGGGCTAATAAAATTATCACAAGCTCTAAACACACCAAATATCCTACATTAAATTCATATTTGAGAAATAAATAAATTTGATATTTCTTTTAAACTAGAGAAGTCGCAGCAGTGCATAATTTGACAATTTGTAAGGCAAAGTCACTAAATCCAATCCACACTTTCATACACATCAAAAACCCTATTTACCATTAATATGCAACACAAGAGGGCGTCTAGACAATGGGATGAGATGGGTGAAAGAATTGGAGAAGACATGGAAGGGGTGTGTTCTTACATTAACACAAGAAAACAACTTTTCTTCCTTCTTCTTCTTCACTTCCTTGTAGTTCACAATCTCCTCCTCTTACGCTCTCCTTGGCTGCTGAAAATATGTGTAGGGAATGTGGAAAATGTTCTCAATTTATAGGCAAGGGATTTAGGTTGAAAAGACAATTTTACCCTTACTCAATTATTGTTTCTTAATGGCTAAGAAAATTATCTTAATGACTAAGGAAGGCATAAATATCTAGATATTTTTTTATTTTATTTTTCAACCAATTTTCTACCAAAATATTATTTATAATACCTATGTACATATTCAAATAAATAATAAATATTCAAATAAATAATAAATGAAAGAACAACAAAAACAAAAATAGAAATAAAAATAAAATGTATGAATTAATTCATAAACTAGGAGGTAAATAAATAAAAACCAAGTTTTAGGGTACTTCCAATTACAAAGTGGTGTTCTATGATTTACTTATGATAATATACGGGAAAATATCCTTTATTGGGCCACTTTGCAGACTTTTACGAAACTAGGGCTAAAATACTATTAACCTAAGGCTCATGGTTATACGTGTAATTACCAAAAATTAGGATCTCTACAACCTATCCCCCTTAAATAAATTTCATTCTCGAAATTAAATCATACCTCACGTCTCAAATAGTTGTGGATAATTTGCCTGCATCGCGTCTTCACGTTGCCAGGTGAACCCTTCAATACCATGGTGACGCTGGAGTATCTTAAGAAGTTGAATTGTCTTTCCTCACAAGTTCTTCTCTTGTCTGTCCATAATTGCTACTGGTCCCTCCTCAAAGGTAACGTCTTCGTTGGGTTGGATTGCTTCCCAGTTGATGATGTGAGAAGGGTGCATTATGTACTTTCGCAACATGGAAAACATCATGTACTTCAGCCAATTGAGGGGGTAGAGCCAATTTGTATGCAACCTCTCCAATTTTCTAAAGTATCTCGAAGGGTCCGATCTATCGAGGTGGTAATTTTCCTTTCTTTGCAAAACGAATGATACCTCGACAGGGCTGAATTTTCAAGACAACATCACCGACAATGAAAGTTAGAGGTCTTGTTTATCTGCATAACGCTTCTGTACTCTGAACTCGTTAAGTGTTCCAACCATGTTCCATTCCTTGAGTGCCAGGCTACCAATAATCCCCGTTTCTTGCAACTTAGGGCATCTGCCACCACATTAGCTTTGCCAGGATAATAAGATACAGTAAAATGGTAATGTTCGAGGTATTCCATCCACTGTCTTTGTCTCATCTTCAAGTCCTTCTGTGTGAACAAAAACTTCAAGCACTTATGATTCATGAAAATCTCAAACTGTTCACCATATTAACGCCATTGCTTTAGAGAAAAACCATAGCGACTAGCTCCAGATCATGTGTCGAATAATTCCTTTCATGCGGCTTCAGTTGCGTGGAGCTGTAAGCCGCCACTTTCCATTTCGCATTAACACACAGCCCAACTCATCTTTAAACGCATTGCAATACATTGTATATCCTTCGTCTCGCTCCGAAATAATAAGTATTGGGCACTAGTCGATCTCCTCTTGAGTTCTTGAAGGGATCATTCACATGCTTCATCCCAATCATATTTTACCTCTTTTTGCGTTAGAAGAGTCATCGGATTGGCCAATTTAAAAATAAAATCTTGAATAAACCGTCGGTAATAACCGGCCAACCCTAACAAACTACGAACTTCAAATACTGAGGTTGGATGCTTCCAATCTAATACTACTTCTACCTTGGCCGGTTCCATTATAATCGCATGCTCAGACACTGCGTGTCCCAAAAATTTGACTTCCTTCAACCAAAACACCCAGCAAGTTGATTATACCACTGCATCTTACGATTTTTCGTGCTCAGAGACTCCTCTCTATCCCCCTTAAATTGGAAACACCTCCTATCAGGTGTGTAAGTCGTCACCCTCTTCTGGTAGCAATCAATCACCATTTAGTGGGCAGATAGCCAATCCATACCTAAGATTATGTGAAAATCGAACATGTCCCTGACCACAAGGTTGCAAATCAAGTGTAAACCTAACACTTCTAATTTGCACTGACACTTCGTTCCAAAGGTGATGCGATACTTAAAGTAGTTTTTAAAGGTTCACATGTAAGACCTAACGATTTAACACATGATGTTCATATATATATATAAAAAACAAATGGTGCACCATAATCGAATAAAGCGTGAACCCAAGAATTATAGAGTATAATGTTACCTCTAATTACTAAAGGGTCTTCATCCTCTTCCTCTAATCGTAGGGTCTAGCCCCCTCTTCAAACTTTCTTGCATTTTCCCTCTCAATTGACCCAATTGTTCCAGACTCTAGTTTCCAATACGGCTCAAGATTTCACCTGTGGGTATTGGTCCATTCTCAGGGTTTCAATACATGATACTTGATTCTTATTGCGTTATTGCTCGCGAGCTCGTGTGTTATCGCTTGTCTTGGTGTAGCCGTTGGCTCAAGTTTGGTTCACTATTTTTTTTTTCTTTCTGTTCATAGTACAGGGTGAGGAATAAGTTAGAGTCTAATTATGGAGGCAATTTCTCAAGGGTAATCAACTAATCTTAAAGTTATGGTTTAATTATCCTACGGTGTTTAAAGTAATAAGATCAAGTAGTAAATAACAACTATAGGGAAGCACACAACACAACTTCACACACATACACACACACACACATATATATATAGGCAAAATAATAACAGCAAGACTTTTAAAACTGGATTAATAAAAGGAATACAAAGTGGGGATGGAAGAATATGAAGCGGTTATAGTAATTGCATCAATTAATACAAGGATCATTTGAAATATGGATGGATTATGGTTTAAGACTTTCACGTGGTCAAGGTTATAGAGGTAGTGACTAAGTCAGATATTTAACTTGAAACTGCGTCAGCCATCCGCGTTTCAAACTGAATAGCCAAGATTCATCACCGAATAAAGAAATTGCAACTTTTAGAAAAATTCTCGTACAAGATGGCATAATCAAGACTCAAGGTTGTCAATCTAGAAAATGGTATAATTGAAAAATATAAAGTAAGACCAGATGGTGATGACTTAATCTTGAAAGTGAACAACATCAAACAAGGTTATAAATATGAAATGAGGGTATGACGATCGATAGAAGACTCATAGAAATAACAGTACCCCCTACTTCTATATTGTATCTAATGTTCAATACGTTGCCCTATTCAAAGTTAAAACCACTTCCTTTCGTAGGTGATCATCAAATCGTTTGAAGTTGAAACGCGTGGGTAAGGGTTGAACCTAAGCTCTGATACCATTCTGTAACGCCCCAACTTCCGGGCCGTTAAATACATACAATAATGCAACACAAGTAGGGTACATAACCAAAACATCTTAATACACATATATAACCAGAGTTAATATCACAGATAATTTGTTTATGTTCCATTACATGATTACCAAAATATTGCCAAACCAAAAGTCAAAAGGAAAAAGAAAAAAACTACTAGTCTAAGTCATCAAATGAACCACAGTTCCAGCACTTCATCTTATTTGCCTTCGAAACAACCTTCACCATTGTAAACTACTTTATCACTTGGCATGACATGCCATGAGCTTGGAATGCACAGTAAAAATAGACATCCCCATATCTTCGATCAACCGATCAACCAATCAACCATACACAGAACAAATCGGGTAACATAACATACAATATTATAACAAGGTTCTATGAATTAGTAGTTAAACTAGACGTCTAGAATCCTCCAAAGAGATCCTTCTACCCAACCACAAGGATTGAACACCGGACTTTTTAGAACTCTCCCTTTTGCTGCTTTGTAGACCTTACCACCTATGCTCACCTCCCGGTTATTTACCGGTCAGTGACATTGATGGACCTCAAAAGGAATGGCCAAACAAGTGGGCTCGCTTACACCCAAATCGTGCCTAGGACTTGCTTACACCCTGCACATACCATACCAAATCATGCCTAGGGCTCGCTTACACCCTATACATACCATACCAAAGGGCTCGCTTACACCCTGAAACCGCTGCATAGAGTCTGAATACATCGGTGTCAACCTAGGGGTTTGCTTAGATTGCTTGTGCAAGACTTAACTCATTTGGTTTTAGTCCCATCATAATTCATGTCACTCATACGTATAAATTATTCCACAACACTAATGTGAACGTCACCCATTGCCAACTCCTTATCATTTCCCGTTTATTAGATCTTTTGCCAAGCAAGTTAGTCACATTCGGTAATATAAAAGAGCATGAGACAAACATAAGAGAGGAAATATAGCCCATGATAATCATACATAAGTATGGTAAGGCAAGCAACAACATTAGGCATGCTTTGAAATACTTAAAGACAAATAACACAACAAAACACCATTTTCAGCATTGTTCAGTTCTGCAGGGCTAACAAGAATGCTTTGGTAAAAATACTTCCAGGTCAAATTAGGGGCTAAAATTGAACAAAAACAATAATCAAGCTGTCTAGTTTCAGTTCCAATTCTCATAATTTGCACAACACCTCCAGAAATTCATTTACAAGCTATATTCGAAAACCTGTCCAGATTTGTCACCCTTTGGGAAAACTAGCTTCCCTCTCAATCTACCCGATGATTTTCACCCAAATAAATTCTGTTGGAAAGAGGACTCAGAGTTCTAAATTTTGACAGAAGAATCAAGATGAGATGATTTTTCTGGAATTTTATAAAATTGAAAGTGGTGGACTGTTTTTCAGAGACTCAAGACCAGATTTTTAAACACAATGTCCAAGCCCTAAAAACACACAAGGAGGGGCTAATAAAATTATCACAAGCTCTAAACACACCAAATATCCTAAATTAAATTCAGATTTGAGAAATAAATAAATTTGATATTTCTTTTAAATTAGAGAAGTTGCAGCAGTGCATAATTTGACAATTTGTAAGGAAAAGTCACTAAATCCAACCCAAACTTTCATACACATCAAAAACCCTATTTACAATTAATATGCAAAACAAGAGGGCATCTAGACAATGGGATGAGATGGGTGAAAGAATTGGAGAAGACATGGAAGGGGTGTGTTCTTACATTAACTCAAGAAAACAACTTTTCTTCCTTCTTCTTCTTCTTCTTCTTCTTCTTCTTCTTATTCTTCACTTCCTTGTAGTTCACAATCTCCTCCTCTCACCCTCTCCTTGGCTCCTGAAAATATATGTAGGGAATGTGGGAAATGTTCTCAATTTATAGGCAAGGGATTTAGGTTGAAAAGACAATTTTACCCTTACTCAATTATTGTTCCTTAATGGCTAAGAAAATTATCTCAATGACTAAGGAAGGCATAAATATCTAGATTTTTTTTTTTTTAATTTTGTTTTTCAACCAATTTTCCACCAAAATATTATTTATAATACCTATGTACATTTTCAAATAAATAATAATATTCTATTCAAATAAATAATAAATGAAAGAACAACAAAAACAAAAACAAAAATAGAAATAAAAATAAAATGTATGAATTAATTCATAAACTAGGAGATAAATAAATAAAAACCAAGTTTTAGGGTACTTCCAATTACAAAGTGGTGTTCTATGATTTACTTGTGATAATATACGGGAAAATTATCTTTTATTGGGCCACTTTGTAGACTTTTACGAAACTAGGGCTAAAATGCTATTAACCTAAGGCTCATGGTTATACGTGTAATTACCAAAAATTAGGATCTCTACAGTTCTTTTTGGTTTATTATTAGTTTGGTATTTTTATTCTAATAGTAAATCCTATTTAGTTTTTTCTAGTGAACAATCTCATCACCAACTATCTCTCATTGACGATCTCTCTCCAATAACAATCTCATCACTAACAATATATTTATGTTAGAACTGTGTTTCTTAGTCAATTCTACATTTACTTTTGATTTTTATTACACAACAAATTGACCATGTTTGAACCCATGTTGCTGGGCATTCTAGCTATGTTTGACTCTATGTTACTAAACAATTTGTTTAGGTTTAGATTTGTGTTACCAAACAGTCTAGTATCTAAACAAAGTTTAACCAATCAAAGTTTAACGAACAAATATAAGTATGGATTAGCCAGTTCAATTAACAAATACAACTAGTACATCACCTAATCAAAACATAAGTGTGCATTAAGTTTACATGAAACTAATGTTTATGACAGTAATTGATATTAATACATCTGCATCTACTTTGTTACAACATTATATGTTTGCATCCAACTTTAGTGTCTTAGTTGTTGTTACATCTAATCCTACAAGTGAATTGAAGTGATGCACTCAGGAATTATAGGTTGTCTCTCAGCCTACTACACCAGGTATATGGTAACATTGCCAATTAGTTGCTATAACAGGAATCTGGTGACCATGCACTAAGAAGACCAACAAACATGAAGAAAAAAAAATTCTTGTAAAATTTGCAAGCACATTATTAATAAGAAAGTCAAAAAAATTCAATAATGCAAATCATAAATGATACCTGAATGAAATGGTTGTTGACAAACCCGATACATATCTCCTTGCGAGAGGCAACCCAACATATGAAGAATGTTTGATTTATTATGGCTGAACAAATGAAATTAGTTTGGTTAGACCTTGCCGAATTATTGCTTTTAATTCAGCCATGTGTTGTCAATTTTTTGGCATATGTTCAGGAGTTCAGTATTGAAAATATTTCAAACCGTTATTATTATTAATTTTTTGTGTGTTTGAAAAAGCTCATCATTACAAAGTCAACCTTTTTTAAGTTGCGAATCTCATCAAAACTGTGAACCTCCTCTGAGCTGACATACTAATGCTCCATTTGTCTCACTATATTGAAGTTGCCAGAGAAGGTTTCACTTAGTAGAACTGATCCAACCAGAGAAGTCTTGAGTCATGTGAATTGATCCAGTCGGAGAAGGCTAGACTCATGCAAAGAGTAGCCAAATTCGCAACACTTGACAATGAAGTTTTTGAATTCTTATTATGTGTGGGTTTGATGCAGGTGGGTGCTCTGAACTCATATTATGTTATGATTTGGTAGGTGGGCTTAATTCTAATTGTGAGATGGGTGTCTCATTTAAAGACTTGTTTTTTTTAGTAATTTCATTTGAGATTATTATTATAAAAAAAGAAAAACTAATAGGTGTCCTAAGTAATAAAGTGGGAGCTATTGGTAGCACTTTTATATTAAACGTAGCGTACAAAAAATATTTAAAATATGATTTTCATTAAGTTTAATAACTAAAATATTATTTTTTTGGTCAATTTTACTTAACAAAAATAGATAAATAGTTTAGATTAAAAAAAACCAAATGATTAGAGTTTAAACTAATAAAATTAACAATTCAGAATTTATTTTGTTACAAGCCTCAAATTCTAAGATTGTTTTTTAAAAATATTATTTCCCCAACAATATTTTAGAAGTTTTGTTATTGACAACACTTATGTAGTGTTTGGTTTACTGGAATGACGTGAAATTAAATAATGATTCTATCAAAATATTCATTCTCTTATTTAATTGACTAAAAAAGAAATGAAAAACATATTACAAATGAAATCATTATTCACTATTGTAAGAGCATCAACATCAAACTAGTAAAAATTTTATTATATTTTAATTTAAAAGTTACATTTTCTATTTTGGTTTTACATTCTTTTTAAATACATTCTCCAACAAACTCTATTTTTTTTTTAATACTATTTAATATTATTTTATTCATTTTAATTTAGAATTATTTTTTATAAATTCAACGCAATTAATTCCAAAATATAAAAAGTAATGTTTTTTTTATTGTTTGGCTAGGGTAAACTACTAGCTATATTTGTTGAGTCAAAACCATAAAAACTAAAATGGCTAACTTGATAACTAGTTTGATAGAGGTGAAATCTTGTGATTTATTCACCATTTTAGAGCTAAAAAATGAAAATAATTAGTTCGATGGACATGCTCTAAAGGAATGATCATTCCATTCTATTCCATCTCATTTCCATAATCCCATGGAGGAGGTGGGATTCATAATCCAATCTGATTGGAGTGGGAGTAAAAAGACATTACTACCCTCATTTTACAACCAAAAAAAAAAAGGTGATCTTTTATATAATAAGGATTTTTAGGTAATTTCATAGATTTAGTCTTAACCAACTAATACCATCGCACCAGTACACAAACAAATACAATTTATCTTACTTTCTAACCTAATACTATCACACTAATAATTTTCTCATTCAATCTCACCATACTCATAATCCTATCCAATCAAATCTACTTGTTAGAATTGTGTATCTGTATTATTGAATTGAATGAATGAATATAATAAGAGAAGCCTGTATATATAGGCTAAAAAGAAACCTTGATAAGTATAGAAGAAGATAGAGATACAAGGAGATAGAGATAAAGATAAATATACAAGATAGGGATAGAGATACAAATAGTTATATAAGTATAATATACATTAACAGCCCCTTCAAACTCAAGGTGGGTAGGCATCAACCAACTTGAGTTTGGAAACTCGATCACTGAAACAACCAAGAGGATAAGCCTCGGTGAAGATGTCGGTTGTTTGATTGGCAAAGATAATAAAGATAAGACGAACAGTGCCACTAATAACATGCTGTCACATAAAGTGACAATCAATCTCAATATGCTTTGTGCGATCATGGAAGACATCATTATGGGCAATCTGAATAGCACTCTGATTATCACAATAGAGGTTAATCGTAGTAGAATGAGAAATCCCCATATCAGAAAGAAGCCAGCGAAGTCACACAAGCTCCTGAGTAGTGTCAGCAAGAGCACGATACTTAGCCTCAGTACTAGAATGCACAACAAGAGTTTGCTTCTTGCTACGCCAGGCAATGAGAGAGTCATCTAAGAAAAAGCAAAATACTGTAATAGAACGGCGATGTAGACGTGCCTGAACGTCCCGGGAAAATCCCGTTTTGTTCATTGGGCTCACTACAGTTCGGACTCAATGTCACGGTTCTTAATCTAATCTTGCAAAGTGCAATGCGAGATTGATAAATCACCAAAGAGTCCAAATCCGGCAAATCATTTTGAAAAACTGATTTTTAGAGAGAAGTGCTAAACATGGACTGCTTTGCCAGATACAGAGTCGCCACCTAAATATTTTATTTTTGGGAAATTTAGGAAACCCTGACTCGTGCCTAAGGCCACGTGTCCGTCATCACTAAAGTTGCCTCGGCTCGGGAACTTGGGTACGAGAGGGGAAGGTCATGCAATGAGCACCCCCGCTCGCCCGATCAAAGACCGGCCTTTACTAACATGATATCTTGTTTTTGAAAACATATGTGCTCTTATTCCGGTTTATTAACCTAGAATTACTATGTGATGCGCACAACATACAAGTATAGACTGGATCGCCTAAGTTAGAACATAGCATCTCATGTTTGTTTTTGAAAGCGGTTTGCTATTCGCAAGTAGGCTAAAATGTGGATTTTGCCACCCTCAAGTGGGCTTAGAAAACATGGTGATTTACCACTCTTAAGTGGGCTTAAAACTCGTAGTCAATGAATTGTTCCAATTCAAGTAATCCAACTTTCACCCACAGGCATTCAAACAGTTATATCACATAAGCAGTTAGCCTCAATGCAAGCATGCTATCATGTCAGTCACTCACACACATACAAGGATGCTAAAGCATAAACACTTACCGAGTACTCCGAGCCAAAACAAAAGCTATGTTAGAAATCAATGCATGATCCTAGCTATGTCAAGAATGCCTAATGCAACACATACAAAATGCAACTAAGATAGGCTCGGCTATTCTAAAATGTCATGTGAAATGCAATTTGATACATGTATTCAAACAGGAATTGAAATACAATGCAGTTAGTATGATGTGCCGAGCCCGGTGCATGCAAGATAGATGAATGGATGCAAACATGTAAGCATAAGGATGTTAATTGAAACATGCCCTAAAACTAACCATTGTAAGCTGGTAAATAAAAGGGAGAAAGAAATGGGGCTTGGAAGACATGCATCACACACATGCACACTTATTTACAACAGTTGTGCCCTCTCGACGGAGGGTCCGAATGAATAATACAGAACCAACTAGCTATATCTAAGCTAATCTAATTAAACTAGTTATTACACAACAGAATGAATAACAAGCTGCAGCTAATTATTACACAACTCTAACTAATTAACAAATTAACTAAGTTAGCAATTGAATAAGCATGTAAACTATATGAAATAGGTTGCCTCAACTCTACCTTGGATGACGAAGGATGCGTGCCCGGTCACCTTGTGCAAAAAATCCATCGCGATGGCCCGATTTGCCTCTGTTTGCAACTAGTCTCAGAACACTGCAAAAAGCTCCAGAAGGCTGGAACTCCATCATGGGAATCTGTAGGAGGGCTGTCGACCAGTTGTTGGCATTGGAGACCACCTGCCAGCCACTTTCTGTGTTGAAAACCAGAAAAAGGGGTCGGCCAGCTACTTTATCTGGTCGGCCGACCAGTTTCTGCTGCCAGACTTCAGTTTGCTACAATAGAGAGCAAGAAAGGGGCATGGCAAAGTATTTGCAACACATGTATGCATAACCACCCTCCCTCTCATTACATAAGCTCAAGGGGGTGTGGTTCTCGACTCTCGGGCCACCAATCACGCATCTCGATGCATGATGGCCGAGGAGCCAAATTGCGCAACTCAATATGAAATGAATGCACACACGAACACATAAAGCCTAAAACTCCATCATGTATAGTCAAGAGTGTCGGCGACCGAGAATTGAGGCACGTTTTATCACTTCGAGTATGAAACGTCCCTCGTTTCCCGTGTTTGGACTAACTCCTATTCCAAACACAATGCAACAAATAACATGGCATGGCATACACAATACGACTCAAGCATGTAAACATTCACTGCAATGAAACAAGCATATGAACACGATGCAAGGGACAAGCATGAAAACATGCAACTAACATACTAGCATACACAATGCTATGAATTACATGGTATACACAATGCTCATGACAACTAGTATACACAATGCACACGGTGCCTAGCATACGCTAGGCAATGGACATGGCATGCACAAATGCAATAATCAATCATACAACAACATGGCATTCTCAATGCTATGAATCACATAGCATACTCAATGCACAATGGACTTAAACCAAAATGGATAGGCCTCAGCCATGTCCAAATCAGTGGCCATACATGCTAAGATAGAAACTCAAAATGCTATACAAACATGCATGCATATCGGCCCAAGCTTAAGGCTCAAAACACAACTCTCCAAAAGCATTGAAAGCATGAAACAGGGGGTACAATGGCATATGTTCCAGCACTGAAATGTCATGCAAAATGACTTAGAATCATGCCAACAACCCATGTAATGCATGTTGAAAGGCTCAAGCGTCAAAGCTAGTGAAGTGTATTACACTAGAGGCATGCAAGACAAGCCTCATTCGACCAAGAAGCTTCAAAACAGAGCTAAGACAGCCCAAAATAAGAACAAAATCATGCTAGGGCATAGCCAAAATATGCTAGGATAATGAGCCAAAACATCATGCATACAAAGCTAGTAAACAAGATTTACACTACAAGCATATAGAGCATGGAAGAGGCTACCAAACCAGCCAAAAACAGAGTCATGACATGTCAAATGATGGCCAAAAATCTATTGAAATGGAGCCAATACATGCTAGAAAGACATGCTACTTTGATGAGCCACAAATGGAAATACACTACACATACAAGAAGTAAACACAAGGTGGCCAAACCAGCCATAGATAGAGCTAAGGCAGGCCCTAAAAGTCATGAAAAAGTGCCTGAACCAAGCCTTGAAAGTATGAAGATGCATGCTCCTTTGATAGGCCAAAAATGCAAGCAAACAAAACAAGAAGATAGGGGATTACCTCCCTCTGATTTGAGGCCTCAAAACCACATGCCTACCACTGAAATCCATTGGATTTTAGTGGCTAAAAGGCCAAGCAAAGACCAACCCAAAGGCCTTAAGGCATGGCACAAAACAAGACTAAACAAGGCATGCAAGAGGGTAGAAGGCCCTCAACACCAAAAGGGCCTTAAACAAACATGCTAAGGACTGAAAAAATAGAGCTTTTTGTAGTTCAATGTTAAGCCAAGAGAAGCATGCAAATATGGCTAAGAGAGTGCTCAAAACAAAGCTTAAAAGGGAGAAAAGAGGTTACCCTTGAAGCACTACAATACCAGCAAATTTCTCAACCAAGAACCAGCTTTTTAACCTCCAAAAATGTCCTCCAAGAACCTCAGTTCAATGATGGGGGTGTATGGTTAAGGGTTGTGGTGCAAAAGTGAAGAACAACACACTCTTTAGGCACCAAATATAGAGATATAGAGAGATATATGCTTATGCCTTAGGAAAATTTCAGAACCCCTGCCATGGAGAGGGAGAGCCTCTCTTATAGAAAAACAAAGGTTCAAGCTTCTTGGAGAAGCTAGAACTTGGATGCAATCCCTCCATACACGTGTATGGAGGATACAGTCTGTGCCCTCCAGCTGGCACAGCTGGCATCCACACAGTTTGCCAAAACAGGGGGAGAGCTGCCGACCACTTAAAGTGGTCGGCCTGTTACTTACAGTGGTCGGCCGACCACTTCAAGTGGTCTCCCAGGAAAAAAATTGGTCGGTAGGGGGAATTGGTGGTCTCCACACTGAAAGCAAGTCAATGGTGGAGTAGGAGACCAGAAAAGGTGGCCCAAAGACCAAGAAAACTAGTTTCCCGACCAGAAAATCGGCTGGTGGGAAGGAAAGTGGTCTCCAAGGGGAAAAACTGGTCTCCCACCCTCGTACCACCTTCCAAGCAAGGAAAACAAGGTTTGTACCAAAAACAAACCAACACGGATGCAAAACGAGAGTTCGGGAGGCAAAGCGCGTAGCCGGGAGCCTCAAAACCCAGCTGTTGAACACCAAAAGTGGTATACGACCACAAAAGTGGTATCCCAGACCACAGTGTCCTTCTAGATAGAGGAAACAAGGTGTGGTTCAAAAACCATGCCAAACGGAGAACGTTAAGCGATCCCGAGATAAGGCGTACGGCCGAAGGCTTCGAAAATTGGGAACCGATCTCTAAACGGGAAAAAGTGGTCTACGACCGCGAAAAGTGGTCTACGACCACAAAGAGATGGCCTACAAGACCTCTCTCTCCCTCTGGGAAGAGAAAACAAGGTTCGGTCCACAAACCGAGCCAAAGCACAAAGAGTTCGGAGACCCGGAGGCAAGGCTCTCAGCCAAAACTTCGAAGCTCGAAACGAGCACAACATGCACTATCACCGAGTGCTCAATCGATGACGTTTGGGTCTTAAGATCGGTCAAAAATGGGGTGTCTACAGGCGATCAGTAGGGTCCCCTGCCCAATCAGCATCAAAAAATGCATGTAACTGTAGGGAAGAATGAGCGGAGTAGTGAAGACCATGAAACATAGTGCCTTTAAGATAGCGTAAAATGTGAACTAGAGCATCATAGTGCAGAGAGCGGAGAGCAACCATGAACTGACTAACAATGTGAATAGCATAAGCAATGTCTGGACGAGTAGTCGTGAGATAGACAAGATTGCTAACTAGCTGACGATATAAAATAGCATCAGACAACAGGTGACCGTCAAGAGGTGTGAGATGAGTTTGCGGATCAACGTGAGTAGAGGCAGTCTTGCAATCGGTAAGACCAGCACGAGCCAATAGATGAGAAGTATACTTGGTTTGGGAGAGAAAGTAACCAGACGGATCATGAGAGATTTCCAAGCTGAGAAGACCCAAATCCTTCATCTCAAACTGGCGACTGAGAAACTATTTGAGAGTAGAGGTAGCCATTGTGTCATCTCTAGTGATGATCATATCATTCACATAGGGAAGAAGAAGAATAGCACCACGCTCTGTCTTACGAATAAAAAGGGCAGAATCATAGGCATTGGAGAAGAATCCAAAATCATGAATGATGGAGCTAAACTTGGCAAACCAGGCACGAGGAGCTTGTTTCAAACCATATAAAGCACGGCAAAGTTTACAGACTTTGGAAGGCGGAACTGAGGAACTAGGTGGAGGTTGCATATAAATTTCTTCAGTGAGATTGCCATTGAGAAATGCATTCTTCATATCCATCTGACAAAGTTTCCAGTAGCGAGCAGCAACAACGGCAAGTAAGCTATGAACAGAAGTCAAACGGGCAACAGGAGCAAAGGTTTCTTCATAGTCAATCCCATATTCTTGAGTAAACCGCCGAGCAACAAGATGAGCTTTGTAACACTCAATAGAACCATTAGAGTGAGTTTTGAGCTTGTAAACTCATTTGTAACTAACAACACTTTTGCCAGGAGGAAGATCAACCACATCCTAAGTATGAGTTTTATCAAAAGCCTGTAGTTCATCAGTCATAGCTTGATGCCAAAGAGGGTTAAAACAAGCCTCTCTATAAGAAGTAGGTTTGTAAGAGGAAAATGCAGTAGAACCAACAATGAAATCATGAAGAAGGACAGAAAGTTGTGTTACTCGAGTAGAATGATGAAGAGGTACCTCAGAAGCAGGACCAGGAGGCGGAGCAGGAGCCTCGGGATGGGCCGAAGGCAGCATGGTAGGACTAGGAGCAGGACCAGGGAGTAAAGCATCAGCAGGACCAGGAGACGGAGCAGGATCCTCAAGATGGGCTGGAGGTAGCATGGCAAAAGTAGTGTCTGTATCAAGCTCATTAAACAAAGGAGAAGGATCTGTGAAGAATGGTGTAATGGGAGGATTGAACAAATGAAACTTAGATATAGAAGAGAACATCTTGTCTTCCCAAAATACCACATGACGAGAGACACGAAGACGTTGAGAAATAAGATCCCAACAATGATAGCTTTTATGTTCAATCCTATACCACAAGAAGCAACACAGATGAGCTCGATGTTCTAATTTGGAACACTTATGTGGTTGAAGGAGGACAAAACAAGCACATCCAAACACACGGAGACGAGAATAAACAGGAGGTTGGCCATATAAGCGCTCATATAGGGTAAGATTGTTGATGGTAGGAGAAGGAACACGGTTGATAGTAGCTGTGAGAGCGGCTTCCTCCCATAAGCGCTCAGGACAAGAAGAGGAAATTAAAAGAGCATGGACAGTATCTAAAAGATAACATGTTTACGCTCAGCACGACCATTTTTGTTGGGAGGTACCAAGACAAGAATAGTGAGAAAGTGTGCCATTTTGACGAAGGAATCTCAAAAAATTTGTTTCTTTGTATTCTTGGGCATTATCAGCACGGAAAACTTTGATGGTGGAAGAAAACTGAATTTTGACCATTTATGAGAAATCATAGTATATTTGTGGTAACTCAGAGCGAGACTTCATAGGAAATAACTAGGTAAAATGAGTGAAATCATCTACAAAAATGACAAAGTATTTCCCCAAACATCAGAGTATATGAGATCAAACGGCGCATGAGACAGAGAAATACTAGATGGAAATGGTAAAGCAAATTGTTTTGCTAGTTGATAAGATAGATAATCTACTTTATCATTTGGAACAGGACCTAACTGACCACCGGAAACTAGAGATTGTAAACGACCAAAAGAAACATGACCTAACCGAGAATGCCATAAGGCAAGAAGAGAACTAGGAGTAGCAGGAGCAAGAGTCTGGAAAGTGGAAGGACTGGAAGAGAGAATGCGAAGGTGAATGAGATCATACAGACAACCATGTCTACGACCGATCCCAAGAGTCTGTCCTGTCTTCGAATCCTGTACAACACAACCATTGGGAGAAAAGAGAACAGTGAGGCTAAGATCACAGAGTTGACCAATTGAAACAAGATTAAGTGTAAGATTGGGGATCAGATAAGTGTGGGGTAGAGAAACAATAGAGGTTGCAATATGACCTATATGACTAACATGCATTTGAGAGCCATTAGCAGTGTAAATAACAGGTAAAGTAGAAGATGTAATAGAGGAAAAAAGTGTAGGGTCAGAGGTCATATGGTTGCAACAAGCGGAATCAAAATACCAAGAAAAGATACCTAGAGTAACTAAGAGGATAGTAGAGGGTGTACCAGAGGTAGAAATAACCTTTTTGACAATAGCTTCAATGTCCTCAAGAATGTAGGATGGTGACAGGGCAACAACGGATGAGGAACCAGAGGCAACTGTAGTAGATGAAAAATGTGCTGAAGACTGATCTCGACTGTATATTGTGAAGGGTCCATGATAGCGACCGTGCTGAGGATAATTGTCTGAACGAGCCATGAGATGATTAAATAATGAATCACAAAGGCGAACCAGTGATGGCGGAGTAAAACTAGATAAAATAGAGTGCACTAGTGAATTTGGAATGTCGAAAATAGTCGGAAACTAGGCCAAAATGATCAGAAAAGGTGCAAAAAATAGGCGAAACAAGCCAAAAAATTGAATTTTGGCCAAACAGGATGCAGGGCTGACATCAACAAGAGGGAAGCTGATGTTAGCAGAGGCGCGACTCACGTTAGCACGGCTGAGGCACGGCGCAGTGTAGCAAAGAAGGCGCGGCACACATTAGCAGCTAACGGAAGTAGCTTAGGGCTGACGTCAGTGTGTGGGACGCACGCGTTGCTGGGCCAAAACAGGCGTGGAAGCGGTTGACGGTTGACGCGTGGGAGAGCGTGTGCGAGTGAAGGCGAAATAAGCTAACGCGCCAAGCACAAAAGTGGCGTGTAGGGCACGTGAAGCACTTTCTGGTGATGAGATCGGTGCCGGTGGAATCCTGAGAAGATTCTGATCAATTTGATGCTCAGGAAAAAAAAAAAAAAAATGGAGAAAATCTATGGCGAAACAATTCAATCCGTGTTGTAGTACCACTGTGTACGGGACTTAGCAGAAAAAAGAAAGAACACTATAAGTTTAGGATCTATAGCTCTGATACCATGTTAGAATTGGGTATCTGTATTATTGAATTGAATGAATACAATAGGAGAAGCCTGTATATATAGGCTAAAAAGAAACCTAGATAAGTATAGAAGAAGATAGAGATACAAATAGATAAATAGATAAGTATAATATACATTAACACTAACAAACAAACGAGACTTTAAAAGAATTATAAACTTTTTATTTATTGATGCTGTACTTCTCAAATTATTCAAATGAGTCTCATCTTAGTAAATTCTAAAATTTTATTACACATTATTGAGTACAACACTTTTGTAAGATTTATTAATGTCTAAAATTTGCAAGTTTTTATTATTTATTACAGATCAATTAATAAAAAAATTATTTAAAATTTAAATAAAAATTATCAATTAATAAAAAAATTATTTAAAATTTAAATAAAAATTTTCCTTCTGAAGACGGCGATGACCATACGCGCATCCACAAAATACAATTGATCAAGCACCCTATAACGTAATATTTTAGAAGTAATAATTTTTGTGAGTGCTCATGCATCCGATTGATACTCTCTCTGTAGTACCTATTTGTCAATGCCCAAGGCCTTCCAAATATGTTGCAACGTCATCCAATATTTGTACGAAAATTGTTTTTGCGAGGCTTATTATTATAAGGGTTAATTACACTTTTCATATTTATAATTTGATTTAAATATAACTTTAATCTCTATAATTTTAAATTTTTAGTTCCTACACTATGCAATTTTAAGTTGATCGCTCCGTCTAAATTGGATGTTAAAATTAATAATTTTGTAACACTCATCAACTTTTTAAAATGCGCACGTATACAAAATAAAAAAATATTTAGACAAAATAACCAAATTAAAACTGAACTTAAAAGCGTTGCAATAAAAACTATTATAATTGTTTAGTTACAAAATCAACAAAAAGAAAATACCTAATGGTATAAATGTGTCCAGGAAGTGGCGACAAAGGAGACATGAGTCATGAGGAGGAACATAGATCCTCTATAGTGTACACTGTATTGTTACTGCGTTCAGCATTACAATATTTTGAAAGTTCGAACATTCAGGTGAACCATGTTTAGTCAAAGTCCCAACTCTTGACTATTCAACAGATTTACAAACGTCATTGGTTAGCTCCATATGCATAAGTTGAACAATCAAACTCAAAGCCAATACAATCAAGTTCAATAAACAGCAGGTAATTATCTCATATGCATGATCATAAATTCTATTGGGACCGACCTAGAAGAACTCTTCCAATCTTACAGATTTTCTCCGTTTCAGGTGCCACCGTCCTGCTTCTGCTTCTTCGAGCCACGACTCTCTTCCTCCATAGCCTTTAGTTTGTTTTTTATGGCAGCTATTTTCGCACTTCGGCTCACTTGTCCTGAACTACTTCCGGCGATACTTGACTTGCTTGCCTCACCGATCACTTTGCTAGAATTATTAGCCGTTTCAACCAAGTGTTTTTCACTTGCAAGGCGTACAACCAATGGACGCCCACAAACCAATTTCCCATTCATCTTCTCCTTGGCCAGTTCAGCTTCCTACATGCTCACTTTAGAAGTGGAAATCAGGAACTAGCAAGAGATGGGAGTAAATAACAGTAATGCACAGCTTACCTCTCTGGTGCTGAACTGAATAAAAGCAAAGCCACGTGGCTCCCCACGTTTTGGGCCACGAGTATGCCACAAGAAGTCCTCAGCTACAATTTTTCCAAATGGAGAGAACATCTTAATCAAAGTAGCCCTGATAAAACAAATGTAGTTTAAATAAAGCAGTGAGTAGAAAACTACAAATTTCCACATCCAGGCACAAAATGGAGGCAAAAATTTCATAAGATTTTTTTTACTCTGTTATCCTCAGATCAAGGTTGCCAATATAGAGCCTGCAATCACACTTCTCATCAACAAAACCATTGGGGTCCTGCACCCAGTGATTACAACAGTCCAATTAGCAGCACTCATGATGCATAAAAAGTGAGATGCAACAGCAGACAAAGTCACACCTATAATAATCATACATTCCAAATCATTGTTTGTTTCTAGATTGATATGTGCATTGATTCCTTAATTTAATTTTATCCTAGAGGATCTCACTGATAAATTGGATAAATCTTGATTCTAAATGCTCAGACTCAATAAACACACTATATATGGCATGCATAGATACATATCTATTCTATTGCATCTATGGAAAACCAGCTTTGGTGTGATACAAGCATGTCTATTCTTGAATGCTGTCACTTGGCAATTTGAGAGGAGTTACGATGTGTGAAAAGATAACCAACAAAAGAAAGCAAATACTAAATCTTGGAAATAGAAATGCTATTAAATGATGAATACGCATAGCACACATGACTCCCTCTAGTACAACATTATTGAACCACACTATAAATTTAACAATCTTAATGAATAAGTTTCTATTTTATAGACGTACATGGAAAAAATGTTGAATTACATAATATGGTTCAGAACAATCAACCCATGAATTTCCAACATGGAATTTCCCCTTAAAGAGTTATCCCAGAGACGAACCAAAATAAACAATATTAGTATGCAACTGATAAAGGCATAATGCAAAGTTAAAACTAAGCACTGCACCAACAGAACACCTGCCGCCTTGTCAGTACCCAAAACAGAACAAACAAATCCTTCAAAAAATCTAACAATTTGATGGCAGGTTTTGAAGGGAAAAAGAATGTTAAAGAAGTTGAGAGATGTGAGTGTCTATGTATGCATGCATGCATGCATGCATGTATGTATGTAAATATGCTTATAGCACTATGACATTGAAGATACCATGATGTTAGAAAAGGAATCTGATAACAAGGAATCTGATGACGATTGAAGTCCTCAACGCACGAGTGCAGAAAATATTCAGCAATTGCGTATCGAGGTTATTGAGGTTGAATGCACCTGCATTAGATAAATTTTATGACAGTTTATGTGTTGTTTCTTCAACCACAAAAAATTAAGTTCGAATGGTTCATATAAACATCTTCTCAACCAAATTGCAAGCTGATAATCAAACATAATCAAGCTGAGCAGAGCAATTTAGGAAATTACAATACAAGCTTTAGATATTAATGTTCACAAACATAAATGAGGTAAACATAGGACTGCTCAGGCTTGGATCATTCACTAAACGAGCTTCAAAATGGAGCTCAAGCTCAGGTCGTTTAATAAATAAACTATGCAAACAAATATCCTTGTTTTGTAATAATTGCATCTCTCTTTCTTAAAAAAAAAACACTTGCCAACAAAAAATGAAATTTATTCTCACCATCTGCAACCAAAGCACTACCAAGATCTTCTTTTGGATACATTGAACAAACCACAAGAAAAAGGCGAAGTAGATGGCTAGAATATGCACATCACGCAGCATAAATTCACATAATATAATGGGCTGCTCCTAGGAAGATTGTTAGTCGTTCTAGGAATCTCTTTAGACCTCCTATTAGAAATCACATTCATCAAGCACATTTCCAATGGGATTTCCAAGAAAATTCCTAGAACCGATGCAACATCTCCGAGACTCAACCCGATGCCCACATAAAACATATAACAATTTAACACATAAGCATGTTATCACATAGAATGCTCCCTCGCAATCACAAGGTAAAACCCAATGGTCGTCGAAACCACTTCCCACAAGCCAAGGTATTTGAACCCAACTAACTCTAATACCATGTCAACACACCCCAATTTTCAAAGATTAATTAGACAGAAACTAATTAACCTAAGCATGAGGTTTTGTAAGAAATCTCATTCTTGTTTATTAAATTACCAAAAAAAAATCCTTTTTTCCTGAACAATTTTTTTTACCTTTCTAAAGTTCACATGACGAAATACCCTAAAAAAAATCTTTATTTCAAAAGATCATATAACTGAAGAAGAAAATGATAATACCAAAGGTGGGGACCATAAACGTGCTCTTCGTGTATTGCATTCAATATAACATGTTTCTTACAAACAAAAACGCCCCATGTGTTTACAATAATAATGAGGGCGTTGCCTTTTTTCAAAAGAAAGACATTCAGTTAAAGAAAACAAATAAGGCCCAAAACCAAACATAACAAATAGGAGCACTACAACTCATCACCACATTACGACAATGATGTGACAAAACAAGATGTCTGAAGACATCCACCTGCAACTGTCTGGTAAGGGGTGAGCAACCCACACGCTCACCAAATAATCTTATAGCATTACTTTAAAAGACAAGCGGGTACAATGATACTGTATATACATAATATCATGCCATGTCAAAATTTTCTAATTTAATTATCTAATCCCTTAAGTTCGATTTATTTAATTAACCCCACCAGTTAACTCAAATAAATAATTAAATCTAAATATGATAAGACTGCCGACCGGGCATCCATTCCAACTTAATTAAATAGGGCATCCATTCCAACTTATTTAATTAACTCATCCTAGTTAAATTAAATAATTAAACAAAATAAAGTGACTGTAATAAAGCATCAATTCCAGTTCATTTAAGTGACTCATGCCAATTAACTCAAATAAATAAACCTTAAAACATAATAACCGCCAACAGGGCATACAATACTTGCCAGCAGGACACTAACCCGTCTCGTCACCAATATCATGTCCGAGCCATAAAATCAATAACAGGTCCTACCCTAATCACACTCTAGGCTTAGTCTGAGATGTATGTCAGAACGAAACTCCACCCACAACCACAGAGGGTACTATTCCTCTCAACTGTGCAATGTCCAGGGGTCTATACCGCAGATAGTTGGTACAACTATCTCCCACAACTTGGACCAATAATATTGGCTATAAGTCTATAACCTGGGCCATGCTCATAAAATCAATAATACTGGCACAAAGTCCAAAAATCAACTAAGTATAGTAAAAACACACCCGGTTACTTCATACTTAGTTAAAGCCAATTTTTCATATAGTTTCAAACACTTAGACAATTATATCAAAGTCCTCTTTTGACTAATTATAAAATATACCACAAGTGTTCTTTTATCATTTTATCAATATTAATCCCATCCAGTTAATCCAAAGAGACAAAATCAATCGCTATTTTTAGTTTAATCCAAAACGTCCATTTACCCAAACAAGCCAGAATCATCATTTTCCCTTTTCTCATCAAGAGTCACCACACAATTCAAATATCTCATATGTGAATTTAAGGATACAAAAATAACAAATTAAAATCCGCCAACTAGTAAAACTAGTAATCAAATACCAAGGCACTTTGACTCGAACAATTTTTTTAAATCAAACTTTGTTCCACACCAAACAAACCAACCAGAATGATTTTTCCCAAATCTCATACTTGTCAAATCAATTCTTACCATTTTTTTCCTACTATATTAAAAATCATGGTACAATCCCAATAACATAATTTTAAGCTCATAGGATCTAAGATAATAGCAAAACTATGAATACACAAATTAGTAAGCTCATCATATCTAGAAATTCTAAGAAAAATACCCACTGTAATCTAGAATTTCACATCCTTCAAACTTAAAAATAGCTAATTTTTACTTAAATTTTCTACACTTAGCAATTTTTTACAATTTTCTAAAGTTAACTAGTCAACATGAGATTTACATCAAAAATCATAAAATATGCCCAATATTACACTTTTTAAGGCTTGAAGTTCAAAATCTCAAATCTTATATTTTTCATTTTCACAAAAATGAACAAACTATAACAATCTCTAAATCAATATTCATCAAATGTCATAAACATAACACCTTTAGAATTTTTAATCCCCAAGAACTCTCTAATTTTCACTTGATAGTTGAGACATGTTCATTTACATAAATTGATTTTTCTCAATTAAATTCCACAAAGGGGTGACCATTGGTTTAATGGTAAAATCTTGGCTTAATAACCTTGAGGTTATGGGTTCAAGTCACGGAGCAGCCACTTTATGCACTATGCCAAATGTTAGGTGTGTACTCAATCTTTCTCTCCCCAAACACACATTAATGTGTACTAATTGGGCGTTGTTTTTCGTCCTATCAATGCTATTTTTTTCTCAAAAATAAACCCTAACATAGATTTGAAAGCAATAAAATGGAGAAAACCCTACCTTAAATAGTGAAGATGAAGAAACTTGACGAATCAAAAATCAAAGATGGTAGTCACGTAGCTCTTGACGCGATCTACAACGTTCCTTCTTAGTAAATTCACAAACTCCAAGTCCAAGGCCTCATTTGTTAATATTTTGGATGTTCTAGACGGTCAAAAGATGGACAGAAGGATGCCAAAAGGTGGCCGGAGGTTGGCCGAAGCTCTCCAACCACCGGTGGTGGGTGGTGTTGGTTGGTGGCCGGTGGTGGTGGTTGTGGTGATGAGGTGGTGGTGGTTGGTGGCTAGAGGTGGTGGGGAAGAGGGGAAAGTGAAAACTTGATTTAAAAACAAGTGAAAACACATTTTTTGTATTTTCCAAAATTTTGAAATCAATTTAATTTTTTTGAAAATGAAAACAATTTACCAAATAAGCTCTCATTTTTGGTTTTCCAAAAAAATGAAGATAAAAACAGAAAACAAAAATGTTAACAAACAACCCTTAAGGCACTCCGATTAAGCAAAATAGATACGAACCAAACTTGAGAGAGAGAGCTTTGTCACTCTTCCATTCTCTATCGAAAATAGCAGAAGAAAGAAGGAAAAGAAAAGAAGAAAGGAAATGGGGGGCACCCCATGTGGGTTACTTCTCCTTTTCCTTTATTTATTTTTTGTTTTCTTGTTCCATCCAACTCACCAATTAATACAATATATATACACCTATATATATATATCGTGAAGTGTTTACTTTTTAATAACACTACAAAATTTTGTAACATAAATCATAAAATGAAATAATTTTCTTCATCACAAAAGTATGGCCTTTGGCTCCCCACAAAAATATATAATTTTTACGCTATGGCATACACCATAAATTCGTCATTCAAATACTTAGGCCTCGTTTGGGGAGTGGCTATTTTAGCCAAAAAATCAAAAAGTCAACTAAAACTAGTCACATCACCTCTCTACTTTTCTGCACATCTTTTCGTAAAAAGTCAAAAAGTTACTAAAATAGCTTGTTCCCAAACGAGGCCTTAGTGTAACACACAACAACATCACCTCTCAAAGTGGTTCCCTACCATTCACATAATTAAAAATGACTAAACAGTTAGTATGGGTTACACATATAAACCCAAATGACAATGATTTCAAGTCACGGGTCTTGAATTAAATTCCCACCCATGAGCCAAACAAGGCCTAAATACACATCAAACTAATAACAAACTTTATCTCAAGTCATGGTCTTGACACCCAAAACTAACACAAAAATCAAAATTGTAGAACATAAAATTCTACTATGACAATTAACTAAATACCAATCAGTCCGAGAATTTTTTTCAAAATTAAATACTCATCCTTTCACTTTGAAAATTTTACCCAATATACTAAACTCGTATGGGAACAACATATAAAAATTTCATAAGTTTTTGAGTAGTGAAACTATTTTTAAAAATCCATAGAGTTAAGGTCCCAAACTCGAGAGACATTAAATTCAACCCAAACTTGTGCATCAAATTTAGAACTTTGTTTTAACCCTTATAAAGTATTCTACAAAGGATCTTTTATTATCAAAACAATCACTAACCACATGGTTTATCAAACCATTCAATTAATTTATGCAATAATTTAAAAATAAATAAATTCAAGATTGTGAGGTTTTTATTCTTGGCAATCCTGTTTGACAAAACTCCTTTCAATTGTACTTTTATTCGCTCTTTTATTTCAGTGAGGTTATGAGTACTTAGACGCGAATCCAACTCGAATTGTGCATTGCAAAGAAGTTTCAAAAGATAATTCTTTCATGTTTGCCACTTCGCTGACTATGACGGGGATCGAGCTGTCCGGTCAGCTCGCGGGGGTCTAGGGGGCAGCGCCCCTTGGCGGGTCCAGGGCAGCGCCATGGCGAGATTGAGGGGCAGCGCCCCCGAAGTAAAATGCAAAAATGCATTCGAAGTTGCTTGTCTGCCATTGCTCGCTCGAGCGAAGGAGTCCTGCTTTCAGAAACTGCGTCTATCTACCAAAAACCTGAGAAGAAAGATTGTACGCTCGAGCGAAGGAAGCTTGGCCCAAGCGACGACTCTTGAGGAAAACACGCATTTTTGTTTCCTCGCTCAAGCGAGAGAATTTTTGCTCGAGCGAGCTTCGCAGTCTCTGTTTTCTATAAGTACTTGTTTAAGTTCTAATCTAGGGTTATGTTTTTGAGATCTTCTTCTTGGATATTAGAGTTTATATCTGGGACTAGTTTGCTAGTTTTCTTTGATGTTTGATTGAGTATTCAACTCATGGTTTGAGAAGTATACATCAAAGGATTGTTTATTTATTCTATACAAAAGAAAGGGTTGTTCTTCAGTGGTTTCTGGAGTGGCTCATCATCGTGATTCGACATCGGCGTTGTGGATTCAACGTTGGACAAGATAATTCTGAGGTGATGACGGGGCTGGAAGAGGCACGTAGGGGTTGGTTCAATTCAGGCGTAGATTCGCTAGGTAATTGAGAGTATACTTGTGTAATTCCTTTATGTCTTTTTAGTGGATTGTTTTGTGACTTTTACCCGTGGTTTTTTTATCACAATTGGAGGCGCTCCAATTGTGGTTTTTCCACGTTAAAATCGTTGTGTTGATTTGTCTTGATTGTTTGATTGAAATTGATATTTACTGCTTAAAATTGATACACACTCACAAATCAATATCTAGAGGATTTCTAGATTTTTCAAAGGTCATTACAAGTCACTTAGTCGAACTAAAAAGAAAGTGATTTCATATCTAATTGAATTGTGCGAATATGATAATCTCTTTCATGAATTATTAGAACCCAATTAGTCAGACTCGCACTTTACCTAAAATCTAATCCATGAAATAGTTTGACCTATAGACAACATCATGTGGTATAAGTCATAATACCAGAGGAAACGTTACAGAGGAGAGGTCATAAGCGTTTATACCGTAAAATCGATTTTCAACAAAATGAAATATATATATATATATATCATAACAAGATATCACAAAAATAACAAAGCTAACTGATTGAGAAAAATATATTTTCTCAATGAGTTATCTTTTTTATGATCTGTTCCTTGAACTTTCATATTGGGTGTGTTTCAATGTAATTCCCAAATTCCAAAATATCACAAAACCAAATCAATTCCCCTGCAATGTGTTTCTCCCCAGTGATTTATTTTCCTCTCTTCACCCTCCAAACTTTCTCAACTGTCACAGCTATATTTCAGTACTTGTGCTATAAATCTTTACAATGAAATTGGCAATGACAAATTTTTCTAATTCGGGTGGTTTGTTAGGAGGCATTTTACTTAACAATCCAAAATAGGCACATGTATGGACATAATTTGAAGCTTTAAGCTAGTGTTGCGTGTGTGTGATGTGTGTAATTGTAATTTTGTATGTCTCTGGTTATATGTTCTTAACAATTAACATACTACGCAAAAACAGAGGAAAAAGATGGGAAACATATACTCGAATACTATAGAAATTTGATTAAGAGTAAAGAATGCCAAAAATGAAACCCTAACGCACAGAAGATTAAGCAGCAGACATCGACGCAGTGAACAAAACTCAAAACCCTAGCAGAACAAAACAAGATTAGCGATGTTTTTATAGCTTACAGTTGATTGTTAACTCTGAGCTCGTAGTGAGGACACAGAACCTTGGCAGTTAGCAGAACCAACTTCCAGACGATCCAAACCCTCGCGAGCGATGGAGAGACAAGAACAGGTTGGGCCTGTCTGGTAGGGTACTTATTTCAACTTTTAACTTCGGTCAAGTTTGGTAAGTTGAAAATAATCCATTTTTATCTTTTTTTTATCACATCACTTCTTTATTTTTTCACATATCTTTTCATAAAAAGACTAAAAATATACTTATTTAAGTCATCCCAAACATCCCCTTTATTTTTGTTGTGTGTGTGGCATAAGCTGCTTATTTCAGTGCACCTCCTATACTATACATGTACAAAAGTTCTCTCGGTTACGTTGTCGTTTAGGAGGTTAAAAATAAATAAATTTTAAAAAATAATTACAAATAAATAGTAAATTTTAAAATATTAATAATTAAAACAATAAATTTATTTAAACAAAAATATTAGAGATTTCAAAAATTCTATCAAAATTTCTATAAAATGTCCATATGGATACGGAAATGTAAATCCTACACCATGTGAGACATTTAATAATTTAGTAAAAATTTTAAAATCTCTAATATTACTCTTATTTAAAATACAAAATGTTATAATTTTAAAAATTATATCATGCTCCTTAATGTTAGAGTCTAGATCTTCTCATTGACTTCTCTTGTGCTCCCTACCTACCACGCGGCTCAAATTGACATTATTTATTGTCAAGAGGTTTTATTCTTGTGTCATGACTCCATTCCGCCTCTAATAGAATGATACCGTGATAGTCAGTAATTCGAGATTATCGAATGCCAACTTACAAAGATTTACGCAAATAAAGTATACATATGGGCCATAAATGTGCAGAAGCATAAATTTAATGCCAATTAATCCATAAAAGCTATGTATAGATTAAATGGATTCTTTATTTCCATTTCCTTTTTCATAATTTTTTTCAAGTGATCGAGATGGTTCCACAAGTATTAAATTTATCATTTGTTTCATTCTCAAAATCATTGAATAAGTAAATATGTGAAAACCCGTATTTAATTATTCTTGTAAATGCATTATGTAATATGAATAATAAATTTAATCTTATCTAAATTATTTAATAAAATCAATATGAAGCAAATTAGGTAAAAACTATTCTAATTTAAATTACAAATAAAAATATTATTAAGAATAATAATTTTGTGGGTATTCAATATTTGTCATTTATAATTATTTTTGACAAAGATTCAACTTAATAATTACCCTTGCTAAATACCTTAATTGAAAATCTTAATCAAATTATTTAAGAAACTCACACAAATACATAGTAATATAAATTTATCATCTAATTAAAAAAAAAAATGGAGGGTTGTAGAACGCCCCGAGAACTCCCGATGCTCCGCGCGCGAAGGAGCGAATTTGTTTGCTCTCTAGCTACTACAAGTTCGGACTCATGTCACGGTTCTGAATCTAATCTTACAATGTGCGATGTAAGACCGATAAATCACCAAAGAGTCCAAATCCGGCAAATCGTTTTGGAAAACTGATTTTTATAAAGAAGTGCTAAACATGGACTGCTTTGCCAGATACAGAGTCGCCACCTAAATATTTTATTTTGGGGGAATTTAGGAAACCTTGACTCGTGTCACGACCCCAACCCGCCCCTAGTAGGATGGTGCCGTGATGGCCAGTAATCCGTAATTACCGAAGGCCAACTTATCGAAATCCAAAGACAATCAGAGTATAATGTACGGGGCTTACAAATGCGGAAGCAATAAATCAAGTGTAAATGGTCCATAAGAGCTTGTGCGTAGATCAAACGAGACAACATATACCATATGATTTACATCCAGTTCAAAAAATAACAAAATACAAGTTTACAACTTGATCAAAAGGCTTCTCGGCCGACAAGAACAAAATACAGCAATTACAAGCCAAGAAGCATGATTTTCAAGAGTTGCCGACGTAATACAAAAATGCCGACATCAATGCAAAACAGCCAATGCAAGCACAAAACTGCCGACGTAAAAGAGTCAAGCCGACATGTCAAGAGTCCCAAAACAAGCTTTGCAAAAAGGACTAGGCGTCGCCGCCGTCCTGCTCATCACCTACATATATATAGAGAGGGTGAGTTTGACAACTCAGTGAATGGTACGAATAATAAAGGTTTTTGCATGAATAGCCGAGGTCCTTCAAAGCAAAACAAAACTTGCTAAATCATACGAATATTAGCCGAAGTCTTTCTGAAGCAGAATTCATCAAACTTTACCAAATCAAGGGATGAACCATATTCATCTATCAAGTCTTACCATATTTCAAGAGATGCTTACCAACATCGGCATAACACAAATCAAAACTATCAAATCAAGTGATGAACCGTATTCATCTAACAAGTCTTACCATATATCAAGGGATGCTTACCAACATCGGCGTAACACAATCAAGGCTATCAAATCAAGTGATGAACCGTATTCATCTATCAAATCTTACCATATTTCAAGGGATGCTTACCAACATCGGCGTAACACAATCAAGGCTGTCAAATCAAGTGATGAACCGTATTCATCTATCAAATCTTACCATATATCAAACTTGTGTGACTTAGGCCCGTAGCCCTTTTTCACCTTAAACTTGTGTGACTTAGGCCCGTAGCCCTTTTTCACCTTAAACTTGTGTGACTTAGGCCCGTAGCCCTTTTTCACCTTAAACTTGTGTGACTTAGGCCCGTAGCCCTTTTTCAACACGTTGGCTTTTCCAAGAAAGGACCGTATCCTTTTTAACACAAGAACTAATGTCACTTAGGCCCGTAGCCCTTTTTGACAAGATGGTGCTGCGAAAGTTTATAGTCCTCCAGCCAAGGGACTTTTACACTTAATATCGAAACCAGGCTTATCATTGATACATTCGAAATAGGCTAATCATTCATGCTTATCAAAGACTTTCTTCAAAACAAAGCAAGACAAGATTTATCAAAACATTATAACATAGCTTTATTAAAAGCACCACTCACCTAGATCTTCAGGTGCAGGCTCAAAGCAAAGATCAAAGTCCTGGCAATCACAAGGCAAACCACATTCTCAAAACAAGCTCCATATGCACTTAATGATCTCGGCACTCTCACCGAATCCAAGTCAAAAGTAAAGCAAGGCATGACAAGGGTCAAAACGCTGTTTTCCATCTCATGGAAACACACTGGGTACTACTCAGGGCTAGCCGAGGTCCCGCACCTCCTTGCCGAGGTGTGAACCTGATGGCCACATACAAAACGAGATCGGGAAAAACCTGGGTTTCCCTTAGAAGAATGCAAAGGACATAATAATCAAGAACATCAAGAACATGCATGCTGGAGTTCATAACTAGTACATCCAAAATCTGAGATCCCATGCAAAGAGCTCAAAACATGGACCTGGGTATTCGTACAGGGAAAACATGCAAGAACAAACACAAAAACATGGTTCTTGTTCCAAACTTTCGGATCAAAACGAGACTTTACTCAAGAACACATGAACATCAACTTCCTTTTTTCAAAACCGACTTCAAATCGTTGCATGGCATGCAAAACAAACACAATCATGCAATGCAGCTTGATATCCAAAAAGAGCAATCAAAGTAGAGCAAGAATCTAACCTCAAAACTCAGATCCAACGGTTGGATCGCCAAAGATCAAGATCGAAAATCAACTTCTCACTCTAAAACTCCTCATTCTCCCTTGAGAGCTTCTCTCTCTAAAAACAAAGAATTGAGACAAAATGATTTGTCTCCAAGTCTGCCGGCTGTCTATACACACAGCTCGGACACGTGGCTCAACCGGGTTGGCTCAGCTCAAAAGGTGACTGATTGATAAGACAAGTCACTGACAAAGCGTACTCGACAAGCTAGGGCAGAGCGCCTCGGCAAGGCGCAACAAAGACATCGGCTAGGGAGGACGACACTTACTAAGTCGTGCCACACCTGCCCTGGAACAAAACACCAAGTGCAAAGACATCTCGGCCTGGAAGGTACACTTCTCGGCCTCGGTTCTGAACATCTCGGCAATCATGCCGGAGTGAAGATGGAGGTCAACAGATGGCTCCAGAATAGTTCTAAGTGCAAAGGTTCAAAAGCGGACTATACTGAGCTGACCTCGGCCACACACACCAAGCAAGGAACAAGATCAAGCAAGCACACATAACAAAGCAAGCCGAAACAAGATTAATAAGATTGTAGCACATCAAGACAAGGTCTTACATGAATGTATGCAAGTATAGCTAAGTCAAGAATGAGGGTTGTTACAACTCGTGCCTAAGGCCACGTGTCCGTCATCACCAAAGTTGCCTTGGCTCGGAAACTTGAGTACGAGAGGGGAAGGTCATGCAATGAGCACCCCCACTCGCCCGATCAAAGATCGGCTTGTACTAAGCATGATATTTTGTTTTTGAAAACACATGTGCTCTTATTTCGATTAATTAGCTAATCTTACTACGTGATGCGCACAACATACAAGTATAGACTAGATCGCCTAATTTGGAACAAAACATTGCATGTTTGTTTGTTTGAAAACAGTTTGAAGTTTGCTACTCACAAGTAGGCTAAATCGCAGATTTCAATGAATTGTTCCAATTCAAGCAATCCAACCTTCACCCACAGGCATTCAGGCAGTTATATCAAATAAGCAGTTAGCCTCATGGCAAGCATGCTTTCATGGCAACATTAACACACATGCAGTATGCTAAAGCGTAAACACTCACAGTGTACTCCAAGCCAAAACAGAGAACTAGTTAGAAATCATGCATGATCCTAGTTCATGTTAAGATGGCTAATGCAACACATGCGAAAATGCAACTCAGATAGGCTCGGCTATTCTAATATGGCATGTGAAATGCAACTTGGTACATGTATTCAAATCGGAATTGAAATACAATGCAATTAGTATGATGCGTCGAGCCCGGTGCATGCAAGACAGATGAATAATGCACGCATGCGAGCATAAGGTATGCTAAACAAAATATGCCCTAAAACTAACCATCGTAAGCAGTTAAGTAAAAGGGAGAAAGAAATGGGGATTGGAAGACATGCATCACACACACACACGCTTATTACAACAATTGGCCCTCTTGACGGAGGGTCCGAATAAGAAGCTAACTAGCTAATCTAGACTAATTAAACTAATTATTACACAACAAAACTAGCTAACTAACAAGCTAACTAATTAAGCTATTACAAAACAAATAAGCAGCTAAACGCATTAACTACTTAATTACAAAACCAAAGCATGAACTAGCTAAGCAAATTAGCTAAGTAAAGCAGTAAAACATGCGCTTCAGAGGGAGAAGAGTGCATGCATGTCCGGTTGCCTCGTTCAGAAATCCAATGCGATGCCCCAACTTGCCTCCGTTTTCAATTGTCCTCAGAACCTTGCACCAAGCTCCAGAAAGCTTAAACTCCACCATGGGAACCTGTGGGAGGGTGGCCGACCACCTAGGGGTGTCACCAGCCATGGCCGACCACCTATCTTTGTTGTGAACCAGAAAAAGTGGTCGGCCAGCTAGTTTTTCTGGCTGGCCGACCAGTTGTTGCTGCCAAACTCCAATTTTCTGCAACAGAGAGCAAGAAAGGGCATGGCAATGTATTTGTAAGATATGTGTGCACAACCACCCTCCTTGTCATTTCATGAGCTCAAGGGAGTGTGGTTCTCGACCCTCGGGCCACCAATCACGCATCTCGATGCATGATGGCCAAGAAGCTAAGTTGCGTAATTCAATGTAAAATGAATGCACACATAAGCACATAAAGCCTAGAACTCTATCATGTATGATCAAGAGCGTCGGCAACCAAGAATTGAGGCACGTTTCATCACTTCAAGTATGAAATGTCCCTCGTTCCTCATGCTCGGATTAACACTTAATCCAAACAACAATGCAACAAAAGCATGCAAACATGCAAGGGACAAGCATGCAAACAACAATGCAACTACATGGCATACACAATGCAAAGAATAACACGGCATACTCAATGCAATGTGACATGATCAACTTAACAAAGCTAATGACATGCAAGGCAACATAAGCATGCAACAACATGATGCAAACAAACATGCTAAATGGACTTAAACCAAAATGGACAGACCTTAGCCGTGCCCAAATCAGTGGCCATAACACCCAAAACAAAGGCACAAAATGCAAGGCATGCATGCCCAATGCGATGGTCTATCAACTAGGTCTAAGAACACAACTCTCAAGCATGATGAAGAAGCGATAAACATGGAAGTGTAACAACACTATAGGCTCTGAAATCAAGTGTGAAATGATGCAAAATCATTGAAACAACACAAGTAAAGCATGCAAGAGGGCCTAAGGCATGATGAATGCAAGGCAAATAAGGTGGATTACACTACACCTATTAGGACCAAGCATGAGATGGCTTCGCCAACAAAAATTAGAGTTATATCATGGCAAAATAACCCCAAAAAAACACTGAAATGATAGCTCGAAAGCTTAGGCATGAAGGCATACACAATGACTCATGTTAAAGGCATAAAGGACCAACCCTCCAACGCATTGAATAAATGAAAGATGTGAGTGTATGACCATGAAACATGGACTGAAATCACATAACAAATGATGCCAAATCATTCAAATAGGTCAAGCAATGCATGTTAGTGGACTTGATACACAAAGCTAACAAGCTAAAATGCACAATAGCTATACAAAGCATGGCATGCATGACCAAGACAACACAAATTAGAGCTAGAGTATGGTAAAACATAGACAAAAGCTTCTTAGAGTTAAGCCAAAAGCATGCTAGAATGACATGTTAAAGCATGATGCATGTTAGGCTAAATCATGTGATTGCACTACAAGTGCATGGAGCATGTAAGTGCCAACCAAACCAAACCTTAACAGAGGTATGACATGGTAGAACATCACTAAAAACATGCTGAAATGGACTCAACATAAACTAGAAAGACATGCTACTTCATGAAGCATACAAGACTAGTTTATAAAATTTACACCACAAGTGTATAAGGCATGCAAGAGCCAACTAAGCCAACCCAAAAAATATCTAAGGCATGTTAAAACAACACCAAAAACCTACTGAGATGGCCCCAAAACAAGCTAGAAAGACATGCTCAAACATGAGACACACAAAGCTAGTTTGTAAGATTTACACTACAAGTGTATAAGGCATGCGTGAGGTGACAAAACCAGACCAAAACAAATCTGAGGCATGCTGAAATAACCCCAAATACATGCTAAGAACAAGCCAACACAAGCTTAACAAACATGCTCAAACATGAGGCGCATGAAGCAAGTATACAAAATACAAGGAGAGGGGATGACCCTCTCCTATTAGGGACCTCAAAACCACCTTTGCACCACTGAAAATCCTTTGGATTTCAGTGGTAGAAAGGTCATGCAAAGGCTAGAACAAGAGCCAAAAGGGATAGCTCAAAACAAGGCCTAAGAGGGGGTGGACCACCCCCAATGCAAAAGTGACCTTAAACAAACTTCACAAGAACTGAAAAATAGAACTTTTTGTAGTTTAAAGTCAAGCCTAAAACAGCAAGCAAGTAGGGCTAAAAGCTTAAGCAAAAATGGGGGTTTAAAAGGTTAAAAGCTCACCCTTGAAGACCACCTTCAAATATGCAACTCCAGTAACTTCTTTGAGCTCAAACCAGTCCAAGAACACCAAAACCAGCTCCTAAGCACCTCAGCAACCAAAGGATGGTGTTTGAGTGTGTGTTTGTGTGTTAAAGTATGATAAAACTACACTTTTGAAGCACAAAAATGAAGTAAAGGGCAAGATAGATACAAGGGTGTATCTATATCTCTCAAGGCAATTTTTTTGAACCTAGAGGAGGGAGGAGGAGATTCTCTTATATAAAGAACAAAAGTGTAAGCTTCTTGAGGAAGCTAAGGGTCCAAGGCCATCCCTCCATACACGTGTATGAAGGATGGTTTCAGTGACTTCCAGTTGTGCCAGCTGGAAGAAAATATCTCCAAAAAGGTGACAAAAAGCAGTTACTTATAGTGGTTGGCCGACCACCATAAGTGGTCTCCCAAAACAAAAACTGGTCGGCCATGGTGGGAGAGAGTCTAGAGCATAAAAATAATACAGTGGTGTGGTGGCTGACCAGAAAAGATGGCCCAAAGACCAAGGAGACCAGTTGTCAGACCAGAAAACTGACTGGCAGGAAGAAAAGTGGTCTCCAAGGGGAAATACTGGTCTCCCACCCTTGTACCACCTTCCAAATAAAGAAAACAAGGTTTGTACCAAAAACAAACCAAAATGGATGCAAAACGAAAGTTCGGGAGGCAAGGCGCGCAGCCGGGAGCCTCGAAAACTAGTCTACGGGCATCAAAGGTGGTCTACGACCACAAAAGTGGTCTCCCGGACCACAGTGTCCCTCTAGGCAGAGGCAACAAGGCATGGTTCAAAAACCATGCCAAACGGAGAACGTTAAACAGTCCTGAGACAAGGCGCGCGCGCCGAAGGCTCCGAAAATTGGAAACTGGTCTCCAAACGAGAAAAGTGGTCTACGACCACGAAGAGGTGGTCTACCAGACCACTCCCTCCCTCTAGGGAAGAGAAACAAGGTTCGGTCCACAAACCGCGCCAAAGCACAAAGAGTTCGGAGGCCTAGAGGCAAGACTTTCAGCCAAAACTCCGAAACCTCAGAACGAGCACAACATGCACAATCACCGAGTACTCAATCGATGACGTCTGAGTCTTAAGGTCGGTCAAAAATGAGGTGTCTACAAGGGTTAGGTGGCCGGTGGGGGTTAATCAACCCACCACCTCGAGTGTTGCATGTAAATCTACAAATAGGCCATGATTTAGGATATAATTGTGATAATGAAGATTTGTAATACTCAGAGAGAGGGAGAGGGAAGGAGGGAGAGGTGTAGGACCATGCCTTTTACTCATTAGAGAAAGAGAGTGAAAGTTAAAAAATAAAATTAAAAAAATTAAAAAAAAAAAAAAAAAGAAGAAGAAATTCAGAGCTTTGGTGAAAACAAGTTAAAGCTAGGAAGAAGAAGAGAAGAATAAGAAGCAGTACTAGAATTTTTCCTACCATTTCACTACCTCATTTCAATCGTACTATTAAGTAAGAAAACCCTCTCAACCCTCTCATTCTTTTTCTTTTTTTTTATTTGTTCAAATTTTCAAATTATATTCATATGCTAAAATGGCTAAAAATTTTAGATAGAATTTTGTTTGTAGTTGTATGTAAATTTATGATATAGATGTTTGAAGGTCATTTATATATTAGTAGCCTTAAAACTATGATATAATCTTGGGTTTAGACTTGCATGTGTAGTTTGTGACATTAAATAGCTAATTGAAGATTTTATTTACTTTGATCATATGGTTCTTAAATCTGCCAGAATTTTGTACTAATTTTTAAACAATTTCATACTCACAATTTTGAGATGATTTCTTTTACAAAGTTGTTAAAAATGATGTCTGGTTCATCTAGAAATTTTTGTATCAATTATTCTAACTTTGTACGAATTTATATGAAATTTTAATTAAATCAGAAATTTTAGACAAATTCTACTGCATGTTTGAAAAATTACTAAAAATCCTATATTACACCAAATCTTGTATTTTTTGAGTTAAAAATGAAATTTGAGAAGTCTAATTTCATCCTAAATTTTTACATTATGGATTGGGTTCATAAATTTCAATGTGAAATTATTTTAAGAAAACGTGATGAATCTGTGTCATATAATTTCTTGTAATTTTATAGAATTATTTATAAATTACTTTTGGGAAATTATTTCTGAACAATTACCATAACATGTTTGTTGAACATTCTAAAGAAGTACATGAATTTTAGAATTTTTTGAATAATTCATTTGTAATTTTAACCATAAAGATTGTGTTATGAAAGTTGTAGGCAGAATATTAAAGAACCAAGATTACCACTTCAATTATTTATTAGAACTAAAATTATGTGTTTTGCTAGTCTATTTAAATTGATCTTGTAAATTAGTGGTTCATGTATGTGTGTTGTTGTGATCCATTTTAAGTATTTAAAATTATTATTTCATACCATGACTTGATTTAACAATTTACCATAATTTTATATATTGGCTAATTACTATAGAACGTATGTGTTAATATTTTTTGTTGAACATTGTAATAAAATAGTATAACATTATTGACATTTAATTTTGTAATTATTTGTGAGTATTATGAAATTTAACTAAAATGATCAACAGAGTGTGTAAAATTTAATTTTGTAATTTTGTAATAATTTGTGAGTATTTTGAGAATTCTTAGATAATTTGTGTTGCGAAATTCTAAGATGTCATGGGACTTATTTAAACCCTTATCGGTATTCAGTTTTGAAATAAGGATGTGCAGGTGGCACATAAGAAGGTTATGTACCCCTAGTAGACCGTTTCCTTAGGGCAGACCATAGATGCCACTGCTTGGGTATGTAATTTTGAATGTGGGCATCCATGGTAGTTACAGTTAACACTTGAATATTTGACCAAAAGAGGGGTTTCAAATTAATCGTGGCCATAGCTTAGTGGTTGGTAAGTTAAATCTATTTGGTGAGATTTTGAGGGTCGTCACCTAAATTATTAAAATTGTTGAAATTATTTTAATGGCTGTTATATTGTTATATTATGTTTGTTAATCTCATTAGTTTTTTCTTAAATGTCATGTTATTAATCTCGTTATTTTAAAAAGAGAGGTAGGTTTGTTGTGTTTTCTTACTATGTTGCAATACTCATGGCATATGTTTTGTTGCCTGGGCGTTTTATGTCAGATTTTGACGAGGAAGGAATGGATGCTGAAAATGGAGTTGATGTTAATATAGAGCTTTGGTTGACTTGAAACCATGACTATAGCGAAATAAAATTTTATTATCTATGTATTAATAATAAAGGACGTTATGATTTGGGTTAATGTTGTATTTGAACTTTCTAAGTTTTTATTTAATGTTGTTTAAACTTTTGGTTGTATAAGAATTGTAATTTTCTATTAAGATGTTAAGTTTTTAATTTAATAAGTCATTTTGTTTATTTAATTTCCTTTGAGGCTCCAAAATTTTTGGGGCATCTCAATTTGGTATTAGAGCTTAGATTCGGACTTTTGGGCCAGGGGTAGCAATTAAAAATTTATTCTTTATGTTTAAGATAGCCTTACTGTAATAACCCGACCCTCATATGTGATTTCGATATATTCTCAGTCCTTTACTCTGTGCTTTCAAATGCTTACTGTGAAATTTTATGAGGAATGAAGGTTAATTAAGTGAATCCTATGATTATGGATACATATCTGTTTAATAAGAAAAGTATCTGTCACGATTAGAATGTTGAATCAGAAATTGAGGGCCTTAGAGACTTGATAATCCGAAATTGATTTTATATTTGAAATCAGCATAATTTTTAGGTAATAATAGGCATTGCTGTGAAATTTCAATTTAGGATGATTAAACGATTGATTTTCGTCCTATTAAACTTTATATATATATATATGTGCCTTTTTTAATAAGGAACTTAGAACCTTACAAAATATCTCCCGAGAGAAAGGTTAGAGTAGAGAAGGGTTTGGAGGAAGAGGAAGGATTCTTCAAGAACAAAGAATGGGGAATTGAGAAAAATTCAAGAGTATTAAGTTTAAGGTGAGTTTAACCCACTTAGATCCACCCATTTTCTTGCTTTCAAATAGGAATTTGTTGTTGATTGTGTGATTTAGAGTTGTAATGGAAGTCTTGTATGTGTGTGTTGGTTAGTTAACATGATAATCTCATCATTTAATTATTTTAGCTCCATTTGAGCTATCTAGGAAGAAGTTATGTTCTATCTCTTCCATTTTTAAGTTTGAACTCAAGATATGTGTTTCAATTGGGAGAACTAGGGTGGTGCACAAACTGAGCCAAAACATAAAGAGTTCAGAGGCCCGGAGGAAAGGCACTCAGCCGAAAACTCTGGAAACTCGAAACGAGCACAAACATGCGCGATCACCGAACGCTCAATCGATGACGTCTGAGTCTTAAGGTCGGTCAAAAATGGGGTGTCTACACTTATCAGTTGAAGGGAAAGGTTGAACAATGGTGAAAGTATGTCAAGAATAGAGTTGAGCATACTTAGGAGGCTTTCATATACACATTCTAAGAAAATTTTCTCCCTCCTACTGCTAGGGAGCGACTGAGGAAACAATTTGAAGAGTTAAGACAGCTCTATGCCCCTGTGGCCGAGTTTGAAGCCACATTCACGAGCTTATCTCGTTTTGCACCCAAACTAGTAGCAACGGAAGAACATTGATGCCTAGAATTTGAGAAGAGGCTGGGGCTGAAAATTTTAATGAAAGTGGTGGGCAATATGATTCGTGATTACGACCATCTAGTGGAAGTTGTAGCCCACATGGAAATCATGATGGAAGTCGATGAGGCAAGGCATAAACTGAAGAGGGTTGGACATTCTAAGTCCCAAGGTGACTTTGGCTCTTCTAAATAGTCTAAGGGCTCATCATCATCATTTCAGTCACCCTCACTTCAGTCACCCTCACAACAGAACAAATCTTCTTACTCGGTAATGGGTGGAAATTCAGGGAGCACGGGTCGAATCCGTGGCTCATGTTATAGATGTGGCCAGTTGGGTCACAAAGCTGTGGAGTGCGGACAGAAAGGTGGACTACAGTCTCAATCTGCTCGTTCTCAGAATAGGAGTCAGTCACTATCTTGCTACCAATGTGGTCAACTAGGGCATTTAAAGAAGTTTGGTCCATAGAAAGCTATGTCAACAAGCGTAACATGGTCTCACCAGTCAGGAGGTTTCCAGATGGGCCAAGGACAGAGACAATCTTACCAACCAATCCAGTTAGGCAAGGCAACCAGGGTAGTACATGGAGCCACATCTGCACAATCGGCACATCAGACTTATTTTCAAAGAGGTGATGTAAGAGAGCAAAAATCAGAGGGAATGGTGTATGCCGTCACCGCATCAGAGCAGTCTTCAGGACCGTCTATTGTGAGAGGTACTTATCTTATCTTCAATACCTAGGCTAGTGTGTTAATAGATACTGGGGCATCCTATTCATTTATAGAAACTACATTTGCATCTTCGTTGGGGTAGAAAGCGAACAACTAGAGTCTCCACTTACGGTGGAATCACCTGTTGGGAGTAAAGTTGTCTTTAATCGAGGATGTCATGGGTGTATCATTGAGGTCACTGGTCAACAACCTTCTTTAAGTTTTGTATTATTAGATATGTCAGGTTTTGATGTTGTTCTCGGCATGAATTGGTTGTCTTTTTACCAAGCTATTATCGGTTGTTATCCTGGGAGAGTTACGGTATACACGTCGGGTGATGATTGTTTTACATTTTTGGGGGATAGGATCAATAGATCTTTACTCTCATTGTACTACCCAAGTGGCCGGGGTGAATTTAGATCTCTTTTGGTAGCCTTTTTAGATGATGGAAGTGGTAAGGTTTGGGATAAGTTTCCAAGGATAGTTTGCAAATATCTCGATGTTTTTCCCAAAGATCTCACCGAGTTATCCCCTCATCAGGAGGTCGAATTCTCTATAGACTTGATATCGGGTACATCACCTATCTTTTTGTCGCTTTATAGATTTGTTCCAACTAAGTTGGTTGTTCTAAAGGAATAGTTGCAGGAGTTGCTAGGTAAGGGCTTCATACGCTCTAGTACCTCACCTTGGGGAGCTTCAGCCCTGTTTGCTAAGAAGAAAGATGGATCATTGAGATTATGCATAGACTATAGAAAATTGAATCAAGTGACGGTTAAGAATAAATATCCTTTACCTAGAATAGATGATCCTTTCGACCAACTCAGAGGTTCACGTTGCTTCTCAAAAATAGATTTGAGTTTGGGTTATCATCAAATACGAGTTAGGGATGAAGATATTCCCAAGATGGCTTTTCGTACCAGATATGGTCACTATGAATTCTTGGTTATGCCATTTGGTTTAATTAACGCACCAACTACATTTATGGACCTGATGAACCAAATTTTCTAAGAGTTTCTTGATAAATTTGTGGTCATTTTTGTGGATGACATCCTTATCTATTCGCCTTCTGAAGAGGAGCATGAAGGACACCACCGTAGTGTTTTACAAATCCTTAGAGAACATCACTTATATGCAAAATATGAGAAGTGTGAGTTTTGGCTTCTAGAGGTGAAGTTCTTGCGTCATGTAATCTCTGGAGACGGGGTTATGGTGGATTCTTCAAAGATAGAAGCAATACAGAATTAGGAACAACCTAAAAAAAACGCTTTTGAAATTCATAGTTTCTTGGGTTTAGTCGGTTACTACCGCCGATTTGTAAAGAATTTCTCTTCCATAGCATCACCCTTAACTAGATTGACTCGTAAGGGAATAAAGTTCATGTAGAGTGAAGCTTGTGAGAAATCCTTTCAGGAACTAAAATTTAGATTGACTACCGCTCCTATTCTTATCATTCCAGAATGTGGCTTGGGGTATACTGTGTATTGTGACGCCTCTAAGGAAGGGTTGGGGTGTGTTTTAATGCAAGAAAGTATGATGGTAGCTTATGGTTCGCGCCAATTAAAAACTCACGAGAGGAACTACTTGACGCATGACCTCGAGCTTGCCGCAGTTATCTTCACTTTGAAACTTTGGAGATACTATTTATATGGTGAGAAATTTGAAGTGTTTTCTGACTATAAGAGTCTCAAATATCTATTTTCTCAAAAGGATTTAAACTTGTGTCAATGAAGACGGATTGAATTTTTGGAGGACTATGACTTCAAAATACATTATCATCCTGAGAAAGCCAATGTTGTGGCGAATGCATTGAGTAGAAAATCTGTAAGTACTATAGCTATTCTAGTAGTGAAGGAATGGAAGATGATGAAGGACATCAATGAATTTGATTTACAACTTCATGAGTCTTCTGAGTAGGCAACCCTATTCACCACCGTCGCACAACCTACACTTGTTGCACGAGTAGCGGAAGCACAAATGGGTGATCCCGAAGTGGAGTCAATTTGAGAGAGAATCTACAAAGGAAAAGAAGAGAAAGGTTTGAACATTTATACTGACTCTAGTGTTCAATACTTTGACCTGTTATTTGTACTTAGATCCATGAGAGATGAAGTTTTATGAGAATTTTATCACTTATGCCTTGCTATGCATCCGAGAGGCGCCAAAATGTATCATGATCGTGGTCGTCAATCTCGGTGGAAGGGTATGAAGAAGGATGTAGCTTCATGTGTGTCCAAGTGCTTAACCTGTCAACAAGTAAATGTTGAACATCAAAAACCGGCGAGATTACTATAACCTTTTCCAGTTTCCGAATGGAAATGGGAACATGTCAATATGGACTTTGTTACGGGTCTTCCAAGAACGCAAAGAGGTAATGATGCCATATGGTGATTGTAGACCGACTTACCAAATTAGCCCACTTTCACTCCATGAGTGTGGGGGACTCTATAGAGTACTTAGCTAAACTTTATATACGTGAAATCATTCGCCTCCATGGACTCCCAGTGAGTATAGTGTCTAATAGAAACCCTCATTTTACAGCTAGACTATGGCAGAGTCTTCAGAGTGCCTTGGGTACCCAACTAAATTTCAGTACTGCATGCCATTCCTAGACCGATGGGCAATCCGAGCTTACCATACAAATCTTTGAAGACATGTTGACAGCATGTGTGTTAGATTTCAAAAGGTCTTGGGAAAGACACTTATCCTTAGTTAAGCTTGCTTATAACAACAGTTATCAATCTAGTATTGAGATGGCACCTTTCGAAGTTCTTTATAGATGTCCTTGTAGATCACCGTTATGTTGGGTGAAAATAGAGGACTCACCAATGCTTGGGCTTGAGTTAGTTTGTGAGACCACTGAAAAAGTAGATCTTATCTGAAGAAGACTAATCACGGCCCAAAGCCATTAGAAACGTTATGTCGCTCGGAGGTGATGACTGTTATCATTTGAAATAGGAGACCATGTATTTTTCAAGATCTCTCTGAGGAAGGGATTGATGAGATTTGGCAAGAGTGGAAAATTATCTCCCCGATTTACTAGCCCTTTGGACATTATTGAGCGGATAGGAGAAATTGCTTATCGTCTTGCCTTACCACCTCAACTCTCCGTGGTGTATGATGTGTTCCCTGTATCAATGCTTCGCAAATACGAGCTCGATCCCTCTCACGTGTTAGACTGGATAGAGATTAAAGCTGATGAAGATGTAACTTATGAGGAAAGACCGATCCAAATTCTTGACACACAGGAGCAAGTATTAAGAAGTAAGACCATTCCACTAGTCAAAGTGTTGTGGGGCCATCATAGGGTGGAATAAGCAACTTGGGAACAAGAAGCTGAAGTTCATGAGAAATACCCGAACTTATTTCTTAATATGTGATGTACCCATTTTCTTATTTCTCCCCTTTACGTGTGACAAATTATCTGTAAATCCTATTTCTTGCTCTTTTCCTTTCTTTGTTAGTAGAAATAGTTTGTTGGTCATTTGGGAATTGTTAGGAATGAATAAGTATAACATCTTTATCATATCTTTGTTACCGTGTTGAGAATTGACGTAATTTCAGGGCGAAATTCCCTAAAGGGTAAAGATTATGACATTTTGGTCTAGGTGACCGTTCAAGCGGTGAAAGTACTGCTCAAGCGAAGATGGAGAACATCCAGTAGTTTTGCAGATGGGAGTGGACTGCTCGAGTGAAATAGTGGTCGCTCGAGCGAATTTGAAGAGCTCCCAATATCTCGCTTTGCAGACAAAATTACTAACAGATCTCATTTACTGCTCGAGCGGTCTGTGCGAAACCAACAATTTAAAAAGGCACATTTCAGATCATTTCTTCATCCTTTTCTTTCTCTCTTCTTTTATTTTCTCTTCCCTTCCAAAAACTCGAGATTTCCTAACCCAAATATCTCTCATTTCTCTAAGACCTAGGGCCAAATCACTTGCAAGAAGTGAAGTACACGTGAAGATCATCCTTCCTTCCAATTGGATTTTGTCTTTGTGAAGAATTCTCCTAGAAGCTTGGCTTACTTGCTTTTTGCTTAAGGTAGGGTTACTTTTAACTTAGTATCTCTTTGATTTGAAGATGTTTATATGGTATGATTGTAAATATAAGACTTGATTTAAAAATTGAGTGAGGTAAAACTTGTATTTGACAAAAACGGGAATTTTATTTGATTATTGTTTTTAGTTTTACTTAATCTTTTATATAGTATGATTATTACATTGAGAAGCTATATATATATGAAAATAGAGTGAAAGCTCCAAAATTATTGAAAACCTAACTTTAGTTTTGATAGAAAATGACATTGTGATAAAATTTATCTTTAATTCTTGAGATTGTGACTTGATCAAAGATGTAATTATAACTCCTATTTCCTTAATTGTTTCTTGTGGTATTGGACATTTGTTCCTTGAAGAATAGTTTAAGGGGAGGTAAATAGAGTATGAGCCCGGGTATTGAGTCGGGTTTAGGGTGAGTTGTGCATTGCATTTGGTACCCGCGCGGGGAGTCAAGATGCCCAATTGTCCTGTCTGCGCATATTGCCGGACGAATATGGGAAAATGTTTTTTTTTTTTCGGTGTCCACTGGTCCTACCGTATAATAGTTGACAAAAGTGAAAAAATAAATGATTTTGGGTGCTCACATCCTGTCGTATTATAGTCGGTAAATGTGGTGATAGTTTCCGTTACAAATGTATACATGTATATGTGTTGGGACTGCTACAAGGGATTCATGACTTGTTTACTCCCCTGTATTGATAAAGGTTTTCTTGCAATGAGCATTTTTGATTGATTTATTTATTTTAAATGTTCAAACTTAAATCCTAAATTACTTTTTTGTTGAATTATAATTGTGCCATGTAAGTTTTCAAGTAATTAGATATCTTGTTAAATGTATCTCTACTGTCCATATAGCTCAACCCTATCTGACTTCTCAGGAACTGGTGGCGTGCCACCACAACAATGATTCAGAGTTTACATTTTGTTTTTGGTTGGGAACTGTGGCTCAAGGATAGTTAATTGTGAAGGCTTAAAGCCGTGTGTCAAGCATTTAGAGTTTGTTTTTGTTGTATATGGTGATGACTTCAATTTTTGTATGCCCTTATGGCAGTATTTTTTGAATTGTCTTCTAGTTTATTGAACAAGATAATGGACTTGAATTGTCATTAATGTGTGGACCTTGGGATTTGTAATTCTATAGAACCCCCCTCTAGGCATGTCGTTTTATCCCAGCTTGTTAGGCCCATTAGTGCCCATATTTGTATGATGGGCCTAAGCAAGGTGCCGAACTAAATCCATTTTATTTCATCTAACTCTTATTTTCATTTATCCATTGTATTTACATACCCCCCAAAAAAATACTTTTAATTATTTATACTTCTTAACAGTTTGGAGTGTTTTCGTATAAATAACCCTTCATCGATTTATACACTAAAATTGTTTTCGTATAAATAACCCTTCATAGATTTATTCATTAAAATTGTAACTGACATCAATAGGTACTAACATTAAATTTGAATTAAAATTATATTTTAAAATTAAACAACAATAGTTAAATTTATACAAAACATATATTGAAATCAAATAAATTTGAACTATTTTTATCTGAATCACACTTGAGAGATATTTTGTTTGGGCTACCATTAATATTGTATTTTAACTATCACATAACAAATATATGTACCATAACAAATATATTCCCCTGGACATTTCTATAACTTTTAGCCTATGTCATTCAACCTATCACCCCGAAGGATGGCAAAATGCTTTGATCCGCCGTGTTTCGACTCCCCCAAATCCTAATGAGATGGGCTTGGGAGTGGTTGAACAAAATAGAATTGGATTTGGAAAAACTTTTGACAAACCCGATTAGGTTCGGGTAGGGGGCGAGGAAGAGTATTTTTTTTTTTTTAAACCCTACCCGACCAGCAAATATAGTAATAAATAAATAATAATATTACATATATATATGTAATATATGTATAATATATTATTGAATTTTTATAGAATATATATAATATTTATTGAGTTTTTATTGTGTTATATATAAAATATAATTTTAACACATGTACAATATATAATATATTTTTTAATTATAAATAGCATTTTTTTAGTTTTAATTATTAAATTTTAATATTATTGTTAAATTTGTTATTGTGTTGTGGATCAAATAAGTTCAGGGGGGTGAAGGTTATATTTACTAGTTTAAGTGGGGATGAAGGAGATTTCTATAAGGATTGAATTGGGGATGGGATGGGATGGGATAGGGACCCCGACCCATACCCTAGAATAATTACTATTCTTGGTTGGACCCCATACCAATTTGTCTCATATTGAAACAACTGGAATTTGAATATGGGGGACAATTTCGGCTAGAAATATAGTTGAAGAAGAGGTTTCCTTTGGTTTTTTGTATTTGGGATTTAACCTGAATTTTAATGTAGTCCTTCCGTCACAGCACCAGTTAAATATTTCAGTGAAAGTAAGAATATGAAGGTTTAAAATGAAATTTGAGGAAAAATTATAAAGGGAAAAGTCTAATTTATCATACAATTTTGTTTTCTCTAATGCCTTTAAAATCTATTTATGTGAGTACTTATTGTTCAAAATTTTAACGTAGATGACAAGAGGATTATATTAAAACACGACCTAAAATCTGCAGATTAAAATATATATCTATATATATATGTTGTAAGAAAAATGTTTGAGGGCCACAATTTTTGTGGTTCAAATGGCTCAAAATTGTTAAAACGACGTCATTTTGACAATTTTAATGTTGTTTTGTATTCAAAACGACGTCGTTTTGACAATTTCAAGCCATTTAAACCAAAAAAATTGTGACCCTCTACCATTGCTGATGTTGTAATCGTTTGATGTAATCGTTTTGAGACAACTTCCTATAAAGGAAAAAAGTTGTCATATTTGACAGCTTCACTGCTTTATCTATTTTGTGTTCACATGAGAGTGACATAAGTGACATCCACCAACCAACTCAACAAATTTCAACGAATATGTCCCACACATTGAAGTTTATATATTTTAAATTAATAAAATTATTTAAGATGACCAAACAATAGCATTCGAAAAAAAGTATTAACATTATTTTGATGAGCATATTTGTATATTAAAAATTATTTATTATCATTGTAGTAATGAATGTGAGTGATAAATACTCTTAATACACAAATATAATTAGTTTTTTTTTTTATTTGTTATTATTATTATTATTCCTAATCAATAGATTTTATTAGTATCTAGTAGTAAATTTCTGACTTCAACAAGATCAACAGAGAGAATTCAACAAAAAAATAAAAAAATTCTCAAAAATAGAGAAAAAGACCAAGCTTTGTAGTTGTGTTCGATACCTTGAATGGTACAAGGACTTCTTTGAAGTGAATTGACTTAAAGAAATAAATTGAAATTGAAATTAAAACACTGAAAAATATTTAATGATTACAAAAATTTAAAAATAACGTTTACATAGTTGTAATATAAACTACTAAATTACAAGATGAACTACTCTAGATAAAATAAACTACTCTTAGAAAAGAGATCTACTCCTTATTTGAAACTAATTCTATACTAGATTGATTTGTCAAGTGTTGTTGATGATTGATTCTTTCCACTTTCAACCTATTCATATTTCAACAGTCAAAACAACTGCTTGAAGACGTTCTCCATGAAGCACGAACTAACAACAGCGTCCACAACCATAACCCACGTTCCACTTTTCCTTCCTGACTGCTATCATCCACTATGCTTTGAATCATCTCCTACACAAAACAATAATAATAATAATAATAATAATAATAATAATAATAATAATAATAATATATGTGATCAAGATTATTCCTAAAAATAGTTCGTCGTGATCTGAACTGATAGATCATAATTAGCAGGTCTTAATCAATTAAACTATGTTTGGTTACAATCAACTAGCCATAAAAAAAAATAAATTGTGATGTCAACAATGTCACTCTCGAATTTTGCCTTACACGATATAAAAGACAAAATCCGGGGCCACTATCGATTGGCGAATACCCCACCTTTGCCTTTGCCTTTGTTGAATAGTATATATATATATATATATTAGAGAGACACATCCTTTTTCTTTTTTGTTTTTTTGGAAGAGTAAAGCCAATCCATTAAACCCCAAAAGAACTTATATCTGTGACCCCAACACGTACATTATGTTGATATATTATTTGTGTGAGTTTAATTGCTTAATTATATGTTTTTGAGTGTGAATATCTGTTCTTCATGGAATATCTGTTAGAATTACCGACTTAGAGATAGAAATTGAGAGCCTTAACGGCTTTAGAAATCGAAATTGACTAGCCCAATAGGCTAATTAGATTTAGAATTTTTTGACAACTTTAATTTCAATTTGATTCAGATCAAAATAATTAGAGTAAACTGATTAGAATAAATTAGAACTAAGTGTAGTTAACTAATCCTAATCATCTTGATTAGCTTAACTTAATCTATCTGTATATATATGTCTTAATCATACTTAGAACTCATATTTTGACACATATGAGCTGAAACTAGAGAGAGACTTGAGAATTCAACAAGTCTAGAGTGTAAAGCCCCAATTTTTAAAACACCATAAGGATACCTCAATCAACATTCTTTATAAGAAAAGTAACAATTCTCTAACCTTTACATTACTTGATTCATGAGATTAGTACAAAATGGTTCTATACATGAATATACATTCAATGATTCCTAGCACCTGAATTTATAGCATGTAGAACGTTCAGTCAAATAAATAAATGCCCTTAAGGGCTTACAAGTGCCAAGGTTTAAGCCTAGTTACACAAAAGATGGTTTCTTGAACGCATACATGAATAGCCCTAGGCTTACAAAAATATAATCACAACAAAATATAGCATTGTGCTCTCTCTACATACATCCACGCCCTAATTTGGCGGATTCACCACATCTTTTCCTGCACCAAAATCCCATAGGATGAGTATAAAGCCCAATAGAGAATTCTTAACAAAGTATATACATTTATACAAGTCTTAAGGAATGATATGCATATACCATGTTATGCTCCTTTTTAAAAGAAATCTTATTTCCACATCTTATGAAAACCATCATGCTCAATGATATCATGATAACTTCACAAATTTCAAAATTTATCAATTTAATTCAAGGAGGAGGGGGTAAATACGACTCAGGTAATCCCTAAGTTGGTGTCTGCAAGTAGGCATAACTAGCACTACCAAAACCCCATTTTACCGGTTGCTAACCAAAAAGGAAGTGGTACCTCCTCCGCGCGTGTTTTCGGTCTTTCACCCCAAACACTCAGGCCAACTTAATCAATTCCATGTATAACTCTTATTCGGACTTACCAACGTATTTACCCCAAAACATTTCAATAGTTTCATTTCACCACATTTCTTTCTCAATGTAAATGTTTTCAAATCCCAACTCAAAATTTGTAACTATGCAATAATAGAAATGCCAACGCAATATATATATCAAGGCAAAATAATAATCTTCCATTAACAATATTTTCCGCACAATTTCTCCAATCCGATCACAATTCCCATTATGATAACCCTGGTCCGTATTATGCTAATTAATCTTAATTAAGATTGTGATTATCTGTTTGATGTGATTTTGAGTGTCATTTATATAAATATATGTGGTTTTGAATTCCTATCTGTTCACCGTAGGAAAATCTGTTTGATTATCTGTTTTAGAAATTAAATTGAAGGCCTTGCCGGCCACAGAACCCGAAATTGATTACGCCATTGTGATTGGCGCAATTTTTAGAGCCTATGGCGAAATTTAATTAGAAATTGATTTGGATCAAAACAATTAGATTCAGAACGATTAATTAAGCTCTATTATTTAACTCTAGTCAATTTGATTAAGAGAGGGACTATAAAAAGGGCATTATACACCCACTTTCCTTTAGTTTTGAGCTCAAAATCAGATTTTATATTCTAGAGAGGGAGAAGGCCGGCTCTAGAGAGAGAAAGAAGGAGAATTGTGTGTTTGGCTCAAAGCTTGTGAAATTGGAAGGCTAGATTCAAGATTTAACTACAATTGTGAGAATTGAAGCTCCTAGGTGAGTAATTGAGGAAAGATTTATGAGCTTAAGTTTGTAATTTCGTGAATTCAAGGTTTGATGGTGATCAAGACCATAATTTGAGATGTAATTGATGAATATGGAGCTTGTATGTACGTGCATGTGTATAATTACCATGACTTGCCATATAGTTCCATATTTGATGGTGAAGCATGTTAATCATGATGAAATTGAGATCAATGTGTGCATGCATTTAGCAATTTGTTATGAGTCCTCATGTATGTGTATAGGACATGTTGATTGGGGTTGAATTGGAAGTCATTTAAGACATGCATCCATGAAAATGAGACTATGGACTCAACTACATATTTTGGAGATGAATTTGGCAAGAATGGTATGAGTGTGAAATTGATCCATGGGAATTGAACTTCAAAATGTTGTAATTTAGCATTTGTGTCATGTTAGAAGGTTTGCATGTGAAGTATGAGTCATAATGTGCAAGTTACATTAGTTTGTATGCAAGTTTGAAGCTCAAAATGGCTGCTGGAAAACCCAGAATCTAACAGGTCTGCTCGAGCGGGGTAATGGCCGCTCGAGCGTAAAATGCTGGTTCCCAGCACTTTTGCAGACATGGATATCCGCTCGAACGGGGAGCCATGTAGTGTGACATTCAGCTCGAGCGTCCGAATTCACACTCGAGTGTAGAAATGAGGTAACCAGTATTTTTGCAAACCATGAGGGTCCGCTCAAGCGGCGAAACCCACGCTCGACCGGGGACCCCTGTTTCAGAAAATTTGTAAAGGTGTTTTGTGTTTCATTTTCCGTTCTCTTTCACTTCTAGGTACTCTTAGGCATGCATTGAGCATTATGAATGAATTAAAAGAATAAGAAAGAAGCCTAAGAAGGATGTATGAATTAAGAACGGATTGAATCAATTGTGACCCATACGTGTTATGTAATGTGTAGGGTCGAGCTCCAAGGCAAATCCACCGGCAGAACACTGTGAGTAATATCTTAGTAACGATATTTTGAAGTATGTTATTTGTCCTATTATTCATTCCTTTATCGGTTTTATAAGCTCGTGATTTGAATTGTGGGCAAATATTTGTTCTGCTATATGATTAGGCCAAAGGCCGTTTAACATGAATGATTGGGCCAAAAGCCGTTGGACATGAATGATTGGGCCAAAGGCCGTTTGACATGAATGATTGGGCCAAAGGCTGTCAGACATGAATGATTGGGCCAAAAGCCGTCGGACATGAATGATTGGGCCAAAGGCCGTCGAACATGAATGAATGGGCCAAAGGCCGTCGGATATGAATGAATTGGGCTCGAGGCTGTTTGATACGTCTGGAACCTTTGTCGTTTGATACATTAGATAGAAACATGAATTGGGCCCAAGGCCGTCTCATGTAACTGTTCAAAGTTCGTTCATGTATTCTTTACTTGATATTATTCACTGGGCTTTCGCTCACTCTCATTCATGTTTGTAGGTGAGCCAAGCATTATCCAAACACAGCCCCAGTGAAGCAGGTGTGAAATTGTGAAGTTTTCAGGAGTCAGCCTATACGTCTCACGCACGAGACTTATCTTCGCCCTTTCGTTCTTTTGTTATATTTTTGTTATGTTGGCGAGAATTTTGGATTACAGTTGTATATAAGCTTTTGATTGGCTGACCATGACTTGAATGATCTTGTTTTGTAAAGCTTTATGTTAACTTTCTTTGATGTGGGTTATTAACGAATATGTGTGAAATGTTATAATGTGCCATGTAAGCACGGCTCTATAGACAATTTTTTTTAGTTTGCTTCCGTTTTTGCCCCTTAACTCTATTGAGATATGTTTGACTTGGTCTGAGGCTGTAGGTAATCTCTTGGTTACTGGCCGGTTATGTCCTTAACCTATAGGGGCGGGTTTGGGTCATGACAGAGTGGTATCAGAGCACGAGTTAATCACTCACACACTTGTCCAAATGGGCAATAAGCATCTAGAAAAGATCTAGGACGCATTCATGTGGTAAGTATGAATCTGAAAACATCTAGAATATGTTTAAATGTTTTAATGTGAGCGATTATGTGTTATAAGTTGTGATTTGCTTGCATTGCAATTATTTGAATAGGTATGCTCTTTAGTATATGCATACCTGTGAATCTTTGTATAAAGTGTAATGCAAGTCTAATCAGATGGTGAGAACAAGAGGTGATGAGATAGAGGAGTCTTCTACTGCCAGAATGGATAGAATGGAAAGATTGATCTAGGAAATTGCAGAAACATCGAGGTAATAACAACAGTGGCAACAACCACATGCTCCGCCTCCTCCTCCAGTGCCACCTATTCAAGATAATCAGAATGATGACCGGATAATAACTCTCACCAAAGAGTTTAAGAAAATGAAACCGCCATAGTTTCATGGGGGATTAGATCCGTTGAAGGCCGAAGCATGGGTCCTCGGCATTGAAAAGCTATTTGAAGTGTTTCCTTGTTCAGAGACACAGAAGGTATTGTTAGCCACTTTTACTCTTGAAGATGAGGCAAGAAGGTGGTGGATGCTAATGCGTGAAAATAATAAAGATATTGGTTGGGCACGGTTCTTGGAAATGTTCTATGATAAATACTTTCCACAATGTGTTCGTGACAGAAAGGTGTCGGAATTCATGGAACTTAAGCAGAATAGCATGACAGTAGCTGAGTATGAGGCCAAATTTACTGAATTGGCCAGGTTTGCACCACATGTGGTTGACACCGATTACAAGAAAACGAGACATTTTGAAGGGGCACTCTGGGATGATATTCTGGAAAAAGTGAATGTTCTCAAACTGGAGACCTGTATTGAGGTGTTAGATCGGCCATAATATCTGAAGCTAACATAGTTAGACAAGCTAAATCATCAATTGACTGGAAGGGTAGTAAAAGACAAGGCTTCCTTTCGAAGAAGAAATTTTCAAAGAAGCAGAATACGGGCTCTTCAAGTACTTCGAATTCTTCCCTAGACACATCTCCATTGTGCAATATTTGTAGTAAAAGGCACCGTAGAGTTTGTTACCGTGTGTCTGGAGCCTGCTTCAAATGTGGTAAAACGGGGCATATGGCTAGGGATTGTAACCAAAACAATGGAAAATTAGCTACTAGCTCAACAGCATCGATCCGAAAACCAGGAAATACTATGAGATCTATTACCACCGGAGATACCGTTAGGCAAGGGCGAGTTTTTGCGCTTGTTCCGGGCGATATGCGGAATGCTAACGCCGTTGTCTCAGGTACTATCTCTATATGTAATTAGAATGCTTTTGTATTAATTGACTCCGGATCAACACACTCTTTCGTGACTTGTGCATTTGCATCTAGACTGAATAGACCTCTAGAACCATTGCCATACTTATTATGTGTGTCTACTCCACCCAGGGAATCTGTCTTGTGTGAATCTGTATATCGTTTTTGTGACATGCGTATTGGGAATGCTATTTTGTATGTAGACTTGTTGCCCTTGAACTTTAGACACTTTGATATAATTCTGGACATGGATTGGTTAACTAAATATTGTGCCACCATTGATTGTGTAACAAAACAGGTCGTGTTTAAATCACCGGAACAGGAAGAAATTGTGTTCGTGGGTAATGGGGTAGTGCCTCTACCTTATTTGATATCTGCAATGAAAGCATGTAAATTGATCAGGAAAGGGTGCCAGGGTTATTTGTGTCGTGTGCTATCTGAACAATCTGAGAATATTAAATTGAATAGTATCCCTATTGTTAGAGAATTTCCAGATGTGTTTCCAAATGAATTACCAGGGGAGTTAGTGGACAGGGAAATAGAGTTTACTATTGAAATTGTACCAGGCACTCAGCCTATCTCTAAAACTCCCTACAGAATAGCTACTACTGAAATGAAAGAATTGAAAGAATAGTTGCAAGACTTACTTGACAAAGGGTTCATTCGACCCAGTACTTCACCATGGGGTGCACCGGTATTATTTGTGAAGAAGAAAGACGGAACCTTACGCTTGTGTATTGACTATCGGGAACTGAACAAGGTGACAATAAAGAATAAATATCCCTTACCTCGTATTGATGATTTGTTTGACCAGTTACAGGGATCAAAGGTGTTTTCCAAAATTGATTTGAGATCCGGGTATCACCAGTTGAAAGTGAAAGCAGAAAATGTTGAGAAAACTGCGTTTCGAACAAGTTATGGCCATTATGAGTTTCTTGTTATGCCATTTGGGGTGACTAATGCTCCTGCAGCTTTTATGGACCTAATGAACCGAATTTTTAAGGCCTACCTTGATGAATTTGTTGTGGTTTTTATTGATGACATTTTGATACACTCAAAGAATAGGCTTGAACATGAACAACATCTAAGGATTGTTTTACAAACACTTAGGGAGAAGAAATTATTTGCCAAACTAAAGAAATGTGAATTTTGGTTGGATGAAGTTATCTTTTTAGGGCATGTTATCAACAAGGAAGGAATTTCAGTGAACTCGCAGAAAATAAAAGCAATCGTGAATTGGCCTACACCGACAAATGTAACAGAGGTCCGCAGTTTCATGGGCTTAGCTGGGTACTACAGAAGGTTTGTGAAGGACTTTTCAAAAATAGTTGTGCCTCTTACCTAACTAACACGCAAAGGGCAACCGTTTGAATGGAGTGACGAAAGAGAATCTGTCTTTCATGAACTGAAAATAAGATTAACCACTGCACCAGTGTTGACATTGCCCACAGGTACGGAAAACTTTGTGATTTACAGTGATGCGTCTTATAAAGGTTTGGGTTGTGTATTAATGCAAAATGGAAGGGTGATTGCCTACGCCTCCTGACAGTTGACGCCACATAAGAAGAACTACCCAACACATGATTTTGAGTTGGCCGCAGTCGTATTTGCTTTGAAAATCTAGTGGCATTATTTGTATAGGGCAAAGTGTAAAGTCTACACGAATCACAAAAGTCTAAAATACTTCTTTACATAGAAAGAGTTAAATATGCGACAGAGAAGATGGCTCGAATTGATAAAAGACTATGATCTTGAAATCCAGTATCACCCCGGGAAAGCCAATACAGTTGCTGATGCCTTGAGCAGAAAATCGATAGGGAATGTGGCTTCTTTGCTTACTGAACAGAAAGAGATCTTGCGAGATTTCGAGAAGTCCGAGATTGAAGTGGTATTGTGTGAACATGGAGGATTGATAGCCGCCACTTCAGCCAAACCAACAATCATTGATGAGATTAAACAGAAACAGAAGGAAGATGAATTCCTTAAAAAGATAGTTGATGAATTTGAAATGAATTCGAGACCGGAATATAGTGTGGTAAATGAAGTGCTGAAATTCCGAGACAGATTGTGTATTCCAAACATTCCTGAGTTGAAGAAGAGAATTCTAGATGAAGCCCATAAATAAGCGTTTGCTATGCATCCGGGTAATAACAAAATGTATCGGGATTTGAAGCAAAGCTATTGGTGGCCCAAAATGAAGAAAGAAATTGCAGAGTATGTGTCTAAATGCCTTAAATATCAGCAAGTTAAAGCTAAACATCATAAACCAGGCGGTCTACTTCAACCTCTTCCTATTCCTGAATGGAAGTGGGAGCATTTTACTATGGATTTCGTTGTTGTTCTACCTCGAACTTCTTGAGGTATGGATTCTATTTGGGTTATAGTTGATAGACTGACTAAATCTATACATTTTATGCCTGTTAAAACTACATTTGATGCTTATAGACTGGCTACTATATATGTTGATGAGATTGTTCGTTTACACAGAGTTTTGGTATCTATTGTGTCGGATAGAGATTCGAAATTTGTATCTAGATTGTGGAAGAGTCTACAAAGAGCAATGGGAACAGAATTGAGATTCAGTACTACATTCCATCCACAAACAGATGGACAATCAGAACGAACCATACAAGCCTTTAGAAGACATGCTCAGAATGTGTGCTTTAGATTTTCAAGGGAGTTGGGAAGACTATTTGCCACTAGCAGAGTTTGCATACAATAACAACTTCCACTCCAGCATTGGTATGGCACCATATGAGGCTTTGTATGGTAGAAGGTATAGATCACCAATTTGTTGGACAGAAGTCGGGGATAAGGCTCTTCTTGGGCCTGAAATTGTGCAAGACACTTCTAAGAAGATCAAAACTATTAGGTAAAGGCTCAAAACAGCTCAGGACCGACAAAAGAATTATGCAGATGTTTGAAGAAGACCTCTCGAGTATGAAGTTGGTGACCATGTGTTTGTCCGCATGACTCTAATGAAGGGCCAAGTAAGGTTCAGTAAGAAAAGGAAATAGTCACCTCGTTACATTGGACCGTTTCAAATTCTGGAAAAACTTGGTCCAGTTGCTTATAGAGTTGTTTTGCCGTCGGGATTCGAGTAGATCCATAATGTGTTCCATGTGTCGATGTTGAGGGGTTATCTCCGAGACCCATTTCATGTGATTGATTATCACCGGATAGCTCTTGAAGAAAATATGGAATACGCAGAATGGCCGGAACGAATCATTGACCGGCAAGTGAAACAGTTAAGAAGCAAGTCCATCCCGATGGTGAAAGTGGAATGGAAAGAACACTATGGGACGGATGCTACATGGGAAAAAGAAGATGAAATGCAACTACGCTATCCACATTTGTTTCCCGACGAAGGTAAAATAAGTTTGGAGGACCAAACTTCCTAAAGGAGGGGAGACTGTGATAACCCTAGTCCGTATTATGCTAATTAATCTTAATTAAGATTGTGATTATGTGATTGATGTGATTTTGAGTGCCATTTATATGAATATATGTGGTTTTGAATTCCTATCTGTTCACCGTACAAAAATCTGTTTGATTATCTGCTTTAGAAATTAAATTAAAGGCCTTACCAGCCACAGAACCCGAAATTGATTACGCCATTGTGATTGGCGCAATTTTTAGAGCCTATGGCGAAATTTAATTAGAAATTGATTTGAATCAAAACAATTAGATTTAGAACGATTAATTAAGCTCTATTATTTAACTCTAATCAATTTGATTAAGAGAGGGACTATAAAAGGGGCATTATACACCCACTTTCCTTTAGTTTTGAGCTCAAAATCAGATTTTATATTCTAGAGAGGGAGAAGGCCGGCTCTAGAGATAGAAAGAAGGAGAATTGTGTGTTTGGCTCAAAGCTTGTGAAATTGGAAGGCTAGATTCAAGATTTAACTACAATTGTGAGAATTGAAGCTCCTAGGTGAGTAATTGAGGAAAGATTTATGAGCTTAAGTTTGTAATTTCGTGAATTCAAGGTTTGATGGTGATCAAGACCATAATTTGAGATGTAATTGATGAATATGGAGCTTGTATGTACGTGCATGTGTATAATTACCATGACTTGCCATATAGTTCCATATTTGATGGTGAAGCATGTTAATCATGATGAAATTGAGATCAATGTGTGCATGCATATAGCAATTTGTTATGAGTCCTCATGTATGTGTATAGGACATGTTGATTGGGGTTGAATTGGAAGTCATTTAAGACATGCATCCATGAAAATGAGACTATGGACTCAACTACATATTTTGGAGATGAATTTGGCAAGAATGGTATGAGTGTGAAATTGATCCATGGGAATTGAACTTCAAAATGTTGTAATTTAGCATTTGTGTCATGTTAGAAGGTTTGCATGTGAAGTATGAGTCATAATGTGCAAGTTACATTAGTTTTTATGCAAGTTTGAAGCTCAAAATGGCTGCTGGAAAACCCAGAATCTGACAGGTCTGCTCGAGCAGGGTAATGGCCGCTCGAGCGTAAAATGCTGGTTCCCAGCACTTTTGCAGACATGGATGTCCGCTCGAACGGGGAGCCATGTAGTGTGACATTCAGCTCGAGCGTCCGAATTCATGCTCGAGTGTAGAAATGAGGTAACCAGTATTTTTGCAAACCATGAGGGTCCGCTCGAGCGGCGAAACCCACACTTGAGCGGGGACCCCTATTTCAAAAAATTTGTAAAGGTGTTCTGTGTTTCATTTTCCGTTCTCTTTCACTTCTAGGTACTCTTAGGCATGCATTGAGCATTATGAATGAATTAAAAGAATAAGAAAGAAGCCTAAGAGGGATGTATGAATTAAGAACGGATTGAATCAATTGTGACCCATATGTGTTATGTAATGTATAGAGTCGAGCTCCAGAGACAATCCACCGACAGAACACTGTGAGTAATATCTTAGTAAAGATATTTTGAAGTATGTTATTTGTCCTATTGCTCATTCCTTTATCGGTTTTATAAGCTCGTGATTTGAATTGTGGGCAAATATTTGTTCTGCTATATGATTGGGCCAAAGGTTGTTTGACATGAATGATTGGGCCAAAGGCCGTTTGACATGAATGATTGGGCCAAAGGCCGTTTGACATGAATGACTGGGCCAAAGGCCGTCGGACATGAATGATTGGGCCAAAGGGCGTCGGATATGAATGAATGGGTCAAAGGCCGTCGGATATGAGTGAATTGGGCCCGAGGCCGTTTGATACGTCTAGAACCTTTGTCGTTTGATACATTAGATAGAAACATGAATTGGGTCCAAGGCCGTCTGATGTAATTGTTCAAAGTTCGTTCATGTATTCTTTACTTCATATTATTCACTGGGCTTTCGCTCACTCTCCTTCATGTTTGTAGGTGAGCCAAGCATCATCCAAAGCCAGCCCCAGTGAAGCAGGTGTGAAATTGTCAAGTTTTGAGGAGTCAACCTATACGTCTCACGCACGAGACTTGTCTTCGCCCTTTCATTCTTTTGTTATATTTTTGTTATGTTGGCGAGGATTTTGGATTACGTTTGTATATAAGTTTTTGATTGGCTGACCATGACTTGAATGATCCTGTTGTGTAAAGCTTTATGTTAACTTTCTTTGATGTGGGTTATTAACGAATATGTGTGAAATGTTATAATGTGCCATGTAAGCACGGCTCTATGGACAAATTTTTTTAGTTTGCTTCCGTTTTGGCCCCTTAACTCTGTTGAGATATGTTTGAGTTGGTCTGAGGCTGTAGGTAATCTTGGTTACTGGCCGGTTATGTCCTTAACCCATAGGGGCGGGTTCGGGTCATGACACCCATTCTCCTTTCCAAAGCAATTTCAACATATATAACATATAAAATTTTATAGCTATCCATGTGTAGCAACAATTCCACATCTCATGTGCCCTCAACCATTTATTATTTCATGATTATGTACATATATTCTCCAACAATAGATTCCAAAAATCCAAAAAATTTCATATACTAAGAAAATTGTCATTTGCATCAAATATCATGAAATTTCTATTTAATCATTCATTTAGCACTAGTAAATCCATAGGTTCTCAACATCCCCAAAAACCACCAAATTTCTAGGTTTTCATCCAAACAATGCATTTCTTCATTTCTTGATAAAATCTCACCAAAAACATCATTCTTAAATCAATGTGATTCAAACCCTCAAAAAAAAAAAAAAAAAATCTTTTAAACAAAACAAGAGATGAACCCCTTTTACAAAACCACTAATTTCTTAAGCCAAAAATAAATTTTCAAACAATCAAGAGGAAAATCTCGAATTTAACCAAAACTTGCAAAAATGTATATATAACTCTAAGAAAATCCCTACCTCAAGTTTAGAGAAGGAGATGAGATGAAACCCTTAAAACCAACGGTGTTGAAACACGATCTTCACCGCACACAATGAAGCCCTCGGGAAGTTATCCAACTTTGATGAAGAAACTATGGGCAAATTTCTAATGGATTTAGAGTGATCAAGGATTTGATCTTGTTTGGTGTAGGAAATGTAGAGAGAAGGGAGAGAAAAGAGCTTTTTAGAGAGAGAGAGAGATACAATAAAAGTGAGATGCAATCAGCCCAAAGAGAAGAAAAAGCAAAAATCACGGACTCACCTACCACAGCACGTACGGCCCTCACTCTTCCTCACCTGCTACTCCACATGCTTTTATTTCAGTATGCACCCAAGTCACTCCCTTGATTTCCACACGTGCGGCCTCACCGCCCGTACGTGCGGCCCTTCTCCGCACGTGCGGCTCTGGTCCTCCAGCCTAGAAAATTTCCAACTCCACTCCCAATACTCCGAATCCGACCTCGCACCCTCCCGAATAAGAGAAGTGCTTGGGATCGAACCAAATACAATACGAAAATTTTAAGAAGAAGTTTTCAACAACAACGTACCCAACATAAATTAAAGAGGAACTAGGCGAATTACGCACCGGTCATCACATAGAGAGAGAAACGTGAGAATTGTAGAGTTTTGAAGACAAATTGGAGGGATTAAACATGAATTCACACTCTAAGCATGAAACTCATCCTTAAACTTTGAAAATAAAACATATAGAAGTTGAATTCATCAAGTTCCGAAGTTCATTTGCATGTAATTGTGTAGAGGAAGCTAGGATTACCATTAATTTGGAACAAACAAGCAAATCATATACATGCATGCATAAATTCTTAACTTTAAGGTTGAATGTGATCAAAGTCACCACATGCATGAGTTGTAGACACATAATCTTGAAGAATTCTGCATGGTTTCACATCTTTTATACCATTTTGTTAAGTTTTGAGAAGAAATGGTTCAAATTCAAAACATGCGTGGTTTATAGCATGAAGTTCTAAGTTTGGTTGAGAATTGATCATGATTTTGAGTAATTGGTTTCGAATTGAGAGTGTTTTCATGTTATACAATGTTTTTCCAAGATTTTATACTAATCATGCAAGGTTTGAGCCTTTGAATTGCAATTTTGAACTTCGAACATAATTCTGGAAATTTCAGAATTTGAGCAGTTCACTTGAGTGATGGAATTGGCGCTCGAGCGCACATTTCAAGCTCCTAGTAGTTTTACAGACAATTGCACAATGACTCGAGTGACCAAGTGAGCGCTCAAGCGAACCCACTTTTTGCTCAGTACTTGGCGCGAGCTACTATCGAGCGTAAAAATCGAGCATCCAGTACTTTTACAGTCTTTGCAGATGGCTCGAGCGGCCAAGTGTGCCCTCAAGAGAACCCTTTGCATACTATTGGACCGCTCGAGTGACCAAGTGTGCGCTTAAGCAAATACCCTATTTTCAGTAACTTTCAAAAAGCTCTCTTAAGATAAAACGTTAAATCAAAATGGAACCTCACTGTGTATTTGCTATCTATTTGTATAGAAGGACGTCTGAGGCCTAACGTCGACTTAACCCACTACGAGTAGTAGCTTTATATAGATATGTTCAAACTATATTTACTTTCGAAATTGTTATATGATTGGTTTATTGGAATGTTGTTTTCCTTTAATGAATGAAGTTCTCCTTTGGATTGTGTTCGAGGCATCCAATAGTAAGGCCCTTGCTTGGGGAAAACAATACTATGGCCCATTAATTAATAGGCTCTTGCCTGGGGAGAACAATATCATGGCCCATTGGCCCTCGCCCAGGGGATACAATACCGTGGTCCATTGGATTAATTGAAACATAGAGATCTCTGATGTTAGACCATCTTGGTCACATTGAATATGGAACATTGATTGACCCGTAATGGTCCCATTGATCAACCCCTGTGGTCCCATTGATATCGAAATATTATTGCCCTATTGGATGTACCTTGTAAATCGGTTGTAAAGACTATTGCTATTGGGCTATTATTAGATCATTGTGAATTGAATTGAAATGGGAATTGTATTGAAATATTATCGAACTTCATTCATTTAACTCCTTTATTCTATTATTACTCACTTGGCATTAGCTCACTATTTATATGTATATGTAGGTGAGCAAACTAAACACCGAGGTTGGAGGAAGATTCGGAGTCTACCTCTTTGTTAGTCATTTTGAAGAACTCCCTAATTGGAGTAAGCTTGAGCTCGAGTGGAGCCAAGCAAGTCAAAATCCCTTTTGTGATGCACTTTTTATTTTGTACTTTTGTTTTGTTATTTGGGGGTTGTTTTGAAATTAAACCTATGGATGTTTGAATCATGTACTATGTTAAAGGTTTACTGTGTTGTATGAATATACATATGTAAGAATGGATACACAGCTATAACATGGCATTTTGCATGTATGCACATTCATATTGCTTCCGCTAAGCCCCGTAAACTATGTTAAGGTTGATTTTGTTTATTGAGTCCGTAGGTGATCTCAAGATTACCGGTTGGTCGTGATGCTAAACCTATAGGGGCGGGTTTGAGTCGTGACAGAGTGATATCAAAGCACAAATTACATCTCATTGACTTGACTATTGAGCTATAAGGAGTCTAGAAAAAACTTAAGGATTGCATTCTTGTGCATTTGCAGATTAGGGTGAGATAACTTGTACAATTCACCCTTTTCAATTCAAAAGATTTCCAAACTTAAACCACATCTCATGACACAACCTCAACTATATTCTTAATACATCTACCATGTTTTATAGTCTAAAACACAAGGGCAAATGGAACACACACCATAACATAACCCAACAAGAAATAACAATAACATTGATATACACTCCCATGTTTTACTAGCTATAGGGCACAGAAGCAAAATGGTGCACCATTCATATCACAACAAATATATGAAAGTAAACTAAGCAATACTATCACATAAGACAACCCAGCTTCGTCAAGCCATAACCACCATAACATGCTTTACTGGGTGTGAGTCGGAAAGAAATGAAACCTATCTCAAAGTGCCACACTTTACCAGTGACTAGTTGCGAGGGAACGAAACCTTCATATAGCCTAGCAAAACACACGCTTTATTGAGTGCAAACTGGAATGGAACGAAACTTGTCTCAAGGCACCACGTTTTACTAGACTAAAGCCAAAAGGGAATGGAACCTCAAACCCACACTTTACCGGGTGCAAGCCTGAAGGGAGCGGAACCTATGTCACTGCACCACACTATACCAGGTGCTAACCGGAAGGAAACGGACCCTCTATATAGCATATCCATCATTGTTCATCACAATCTAGTTAACACGTTATTCTAAAGTACGCAAATAATTCAACAACAAATAACTCACATAATTTACTTAACAGCAATCATTACCATCCTCCATCGATGGCCAAAAACAAAACCTCTAAAGAACAAATACACAATTTTCACAATTAACTTCCATAAATGAGTCCATGCTCTCAAACATCAACATTTTCCCAAAGGGAGCAGAATCTATGTCATTGCGCCACACTTTACTGGGTGCTAACTAGAAGAAAACGGACCCTCTATATAGCACATTCATCATTGTTCATCACAATCCAGTTACCACGTTATTCTAAAGTACGCAAATAATTCAACAACACATAACTCACATAATTTACTCAACAACAATCATTACCATCCTCTACCGATGGCCAAAGACAAAACTTTTAAACAACAAATACACAATTTTCACAATTAACTTCCATAAATGACTCCATGGTCTCAAACATCAACTTTTTCAATATAATTTAATCCAAAACAACTAATGTCCCTTTTTCTTCTATAATATATTTCCAATTTACAATGAGTACAATAATTCATAAATTTTAAAACCAAAAACTATTCTCACTTCCCATTTTCATTTCTCATTTTACTAAAAAGTTTTAAAATATCTTTTTGATTTCAAAACCAATTCTCATTACTCTAAATTTCCAACACTCATAAACAATTTGCCAATACCCTTTTTAATTATCAAAATCCCAATTTGTTGATATACACTCATAACCCAACACATACACAACACTAATAAATCCCCTTTCTCAAAACAAATTATAATAGTTAAGGCTTTCCAATTCTAACATCCTAAACATGCTTAATTAGCACTTAATTTCCCAAATCAATAACAACGCAAGGTTTAAACTCCCAAAACTCCAAATCCTAACCCTTAAATTTATGCTTTTACAAAATTTCATAGCAAATCATGATTTTATGCAATCAAAAACTATCACTTATTTATCTATTGCGAGGTATTGAAAAGAATCAAAGAAATCCCTATCTCTTAAAGCGAAGAAGAGAAAACCCAAAAATCCATCGGCAACAAAAACACGATCCTCTCATATTAGAAAAGAGCCATCATAATGCTCTAAGTTTTGGTATAAGGAACTATGGGTCAAAAGTGACTAAAAATAGATGAAATAGAAGGTTCAAAACCTTGGAGATTCAGCCATAATAGAGGAGAGAAGAGAGAGAGAGAGAGAGAGAGAGAGAAAGAAGAAGAAGAAGAAAAGTTGAAAAAGTGACTTTTCACGGGCATAGCTTCCTTATATAGAAACACCACTGCAGGCATAAACACCAGTGTCATGGGCGTGAAACCCCCTTCACAGCCTTGATCATGCTGGTTGGGGGCCATCATCATGGCCCATCGTGGGTAACGCAACTCCATTAGGCCAAAATATCATTGGGTGAGTTTTCGTCACGGCCTGTTCACGACCCACTGCTGGCGCAAACTCAAGCTCGCAGGTGCTACCGTATTGGTTGTGAGCGCCACCACTCTTACAAGGCATGCTATAACTAGGGTGCTGGTTCTCAAAACAAGGTTTCCTTTGACAAAGAAGTTCAATGAAGTGTAATACAACCCAAATCAAATGCAAACTCAACACAAAACGGTAGAAAGGATCAGGTCTTGACCCAAGCCGCTATAACCCCCCCCCCCCTAATTAGTAAATTTTGTCCCTTAAATTAAGAACATGCCAAGGCTCAAAGAAAACAACCACGAAAGGGACTACAACCACCAATCCAAAGTCTAAATTCGTACTTGGGATAATTTACTAGATCCTGGTCCAATATCTCGGTGCCCCAAAGACACTCGTGACTCGAGTAACAAGATAAAATGAAAAAGGTCATAATTGTTTCTATGACCCACATGAACTCGTTGGGGTCTACGAGACTAGAATTCAAACTACAACTTCCACTCACACCCAAATACATAAACCATGTCTCAACTGCATACAAACACCCAAACAATAACCGAGCATTCAACACCCCAAAAATAAAGGATAAAACCACACTCACAACAAGAAACTATTAGTCAATTCCCACAAAAGAAGAAGACTACACCAATGAAATGTGGTACATGAAGACAACTCTCCGACACAACAAGCCCAAACGATACTAGTCTATCAACAACTAGAAACACAAACACATAACAAGTAATTCGTATTCACACCATTACTCAATACAACCACATGAGGTTAAAGAATTAATTACGCATTGTAAAAATAAAAAAAAATAAAAAAAATCTCATTTCTCGTTGAAAATGCTTCTCTTACATTCAAAACTTTCTATAAAAAAAAAAAAAAAAAGTTTTTAAACTCAGATCGCATTCCAATGACAAAGGGTTTCCAATTTTTTTCCATGTTCTAAGTAAAATCCAATAATTGTGTAAACATTTTCCAAAAACAAACAAGTGTTACTCATAACACATAGTCAACCACAATAGTTCACAACTATAACTCTTTTATAATTAAGTTCAATTACAACGAAAATGTTTTCAATTTTAGCAATGTCATTCAAGGCCACAATACCAGAAAAAATTTCATTTCCCAAATTCTTCTCTCATTATATAACCGATGATCCTCAACTGTCACCCAATATTATCCATCACTCCTATGGTGATGCCACAGCTCTAACATAACAACTCTACAATAAGAATTTATAGAAATAACAATCGTGCTAATAAAATATAAAGCACAAATAACTTCACAGATTTTGGAAGTCTCATCCCATCACAATCTGTATCACAATTATCAATCATATACTAGTAGAAGTGCGCTCACAAAATCAAGAAACCACCACATTACCCCCAACCCGAGGGATTTCCACAAGCTTAGACAAGGCATCACACTCTCATAAATGAGGCTCAATGCTCGCAAGTGTACTCTAAGATATTTCTCAACCTCACAACCCTTTGTTCACAACCAAAGTAATTTCCGAGGTGACTACTTCTCATCAAATTTCGGATACCAGCCAACTAACTCAACAGACTCTACACACTTAGCACCAAACATTGACATTCACCAACACCACTCACCCCTACATAGGTTCAACAGCCATTCTCGCATAACCTATGAATTCGCATCGAACTCCTCAAGACCAAGTACATTATGGCCACTATCTCCAAACATTTCCCTCTTTGAAACTCATTACACAATTCTCATTCCCAAGTCAGCTCACTATACATTCATGCCTATGTGGCAATCATTTACTTCATATTACGCACAAAAGACCGATAGGGTCAACTACAAACTCACTAATCCCACAAACACGAGCACACAAAACAACAAGCACAAGCATTACTCTCATCATCAAGATACATGAGTCTCACACTCCCTCAAAGAACATCTCCAACACTTTACCAAGTAGCTCTCACCAATTCTATAAAACGCTAATGGGTCGTACTATCCCAACAAGTGCAAATTACTCATTTCTAACAAACAACTCAACCTAAAATATGCCTCACAAACCATCACATGTTCGACCCATAAAACCACAAACAAATATATAACAATACTAGGATTACCAATCCTAACAACTTCTCAAATCAAGAAGATTCAAAATTCATTACATGCCCAAATCGTTGGGATTAACAAACAAACATATACGTAACTCATGTAGGCATGAAGCCCCGCATGTAACAACATAACATTACAATAATTGAAACAACAAAAACTTCACTACTCTCGAATATCATCTTCGTCCTTGCCTGGATTTCTAAAACTGGGTTCGCCTACTTTGAGGGCAACGATGCCTAACATGGACCAATTGATTATACCTAGAATAAGTAGGTGGTCCTCTATTTTGTGACTGACTCGAAGAAGTCTAAGTCTGATTGGACCTCTCGATGGATGAGTGTAACAAGCCCGCGGGGGGCCTCGCTACAGTTCGGACTCGATTTTGTGTCACGGTTCTTAATCTTGAACAAAAGAGTCCAAATCCGGCAAATCGTTTTGAGAAAACAGATTTTTGAAAGAAGTGCCAAACATGGACTGCTTTGCCAGATATAGAGTCGCCACCTAAATATTTTATTTTGGGAAATTTAGGAAACCCTGACTCGTTGCGTAAGGCCACGTGTCCGTCATCACCAAAGTTGCCTCGGCTCGGGAACTTGGGTACGATTGGGGAAGGTCACTTCGTGAGCACCCCCGCTTGCCCGATCAAAGATCGGCCTCTACTAACCATGATATCAAGTTTTGAAAACATTATGCGTTCTTATTCTGGTTATTAGCCTAGATTTACTATGTGATGCGCACAGCATACAAGTATAGACCGGGTCGCCTGAATTGGAACAAAACACTTCATGTTTGTTTTTGAAAGAGGTTTGTTACTCGTAAGTAGGCTTAAAATGCAGATTTTGCCACCCTCAGGTGAGCTTAGAAAACATGGTTTTGCCACTATCTAGTGGGCTTTAAAACTCACAGTCAATGCATTGTTCCAATCCAAATAACCCAACCTTCACCCACAGGCATTCAGGCAATTATATCACATAAGCAGTTAGCCTCATGGTAAGCATGCTATTCATGGCAGCCACTCACACACATGCAAGGATGCTAAAGCATAAAACTTACCGAGTACTCCAATCCAAAACAGAAGCTGATTATAAATCATGCATGATCCTAGCTATACAGAAATGCCTAATGCAACACATGCAAAAATGCAACTATAGCAGGCTCGGCTATTCTAAAGATGGCATAAGAGATGCAACAGCTAACAAGTATTCAACTTGGAATTGAAATACAATGCAGTTAGTATGATGCGCCGAGCCCGATGCATGCAAGACAGATGAATGAATGCAAACATGCTATCATACTGTATGCTAATTGAAACATGCCCTAATCTAACCATCATAAGCTGGTAAATAAAAGGGAGAAAGACGTGGGGTTGGAAGACATACATCACACACACGCACACTTATTACAATTTTGCCCTCGCGCAGAGGGTCCGAATAAATAATGCAGTCCCAAATGAATAAATAATACAGTCCCGAATAAATACAAAAATCCTAATTAATTAACAAATTAACTAAGAAAGCTATAAATTGGCATGCAAGCCAGGGACTGCCTCAACTCTGATGAATGATGTATGTTTGGGCTGCCTTGCGCAGAAATCCACTGGGATGCCCCAATTAGCCTCTGTTTTGCAATTATTCTTGGAAAGCGCGCCAAGTCCCGGAAGGCTGCTGATTCTTGATTTGCTGCAACAGAGAGCAGGAAAGGGGCATAGCAATGTATTTTCACATATGTATGCATGCCTCGATCCTCGTGCCACCAATCACGCATCTCAATGCATGATGGCCGAGGAGTCGAATTGCACGACTCAATATGGAATGAATGCACATGAAAACACAACAAGACGAAGACTCCATCACGGATAATCCGGAGTGTCGGTGACTAGAAATTGAGACACGTTCCGTCACTCGAAGTACGAAACGTCTCTCGTTTCCCGTGCTCGGGCTAACTCCTATCCCAAGCACAATGCAATATGCATGACATGCATGAATGCAACTAATATATAACCTAACATACACAATGCTATGGAATGGCATACACGATGCACGAGGTAAGATGGCATACACAATGCACTAGCATACAACCTAGCATACACAATGCTATGAAATGAAATGGCATACGCAATGCATAATGGGCTTACACCAACACAAGTGAACCTCGGCCACACTCACATAGGAGGCCATTAGATGAAAATGAGACACTCGAGATGCGTGCACACGTGCACGCAAACCGAGGACCGATCCTAGGGCACGAATGCCACTCTAACAGGACATGGCAAGGCATGGAATATGGCATACTAGCATGCAAATTTGAGTAGCAAAATATGATGCAAAACAGCCCCGAAACATGGCAAAATGGCATCCGATGCAAGAAATGAATCCCGAAACAGGAAATTAGGCACATGGAATGACCTATGGCTACGCAAAGCATGCATTATTTGAACATGAAATGTGAAGACAGAAGCAAGGAAGCCCCAAAACAAGCATATTTACAGTTTTAAGCAAGGCCAAAAAGTGAACACAAATAGGGCCAAACCAACATGCAAAAATGGCCCTAAATGTGAGATAAAGAAGCAAGTCATGGTTTCTGGCCTCAAACAGATGAGGGCCCTTCAACAATGTTGAAGAGGGGCCCAAAACATGGCATCTTACAGTTAGTGACCAAGCCCAAAACAGTGCATAAGTAAGCTAAAAATACTATGCAAAATAAGGCCTAAAAAGAGGTTTAAACACAAAGAGCAAAAAGGATGCCTCAAAAAGAAAAATACCCTTAATGAAACATGGAGAGGGGGTCAAAATAAGGCCATTTAAAGTTCGGACCAGAGCCCAAAAGTACAAGCACAAGGGGCTAACAAATCATGCAAAAATGGGGCCAAAAGAGGGATACAAAGGCAAGTGACAAAAGGAAGCCCCAAAAAGTAAAGAGCCCTTCAAAAATGTTGAATAAGGGCTCAAAAAAAGCAACTTCATAGTTTACAACATGCCTCAAAACAGTTTACAAATAGGCCTAAAATACCATGCAAGAAAGAGGCATACAAGGGAGGTAAAGAAGCAAGTGGTAATAGGAAGCCTCAAATAAGGAAAGACCCTTAAACAAACATGAAAAGGAGCTCCAAATAATGCTATTTTCAGTTAGGGTCGGAGCCCAAATATGCAAGAAAGTATGGCTTAGAAAGCATGCAAAATAAGGCACAAAAGAGGGAGAATAGGGACTCACCCTTGAAGACTATGTCTTTGACAATTCTTGGACCAAGGAGTGATGTTTCTAGCCTCTGGAAATGGCCTCCAAACTTCTGGTATGGGGGATGGATTGGTTGGCTTGGAGATGGAGTGGAAATGGTCCAAGAATAAAGGGTTCTTGATGCTTGGAGTATAGAGAGGGAAAGATTGGATGTAGGAGCCTTAAACCAAATATTCTAACCCCTAAAATTGAAGGGGAGGGGCTGGTTTTATAGGCAAATGGGTGGAAAAGAGGGGGAAAAATGGAGGGGAGATTTAAATTCAATTTTCCCCCCAAAAGGCCAAACCCTCGGACATAAGGCCTAGAGGAAAACAAAATTCACTTCTAGGACACACTTGGGGAAGGGGTTATGGCCGGCTATTTAAAAAGGGCAAAAAGGTCATTTCACCAGCTAGGTGGCCGGCCTGCTAGATTTTCTGGCCGGCCAGCTACTTTCAGGGCAAAAAAATGGGCTGCCGGAAATAAATGTGCCCGGTGGGTGATTGGGAAGTCCACTGGTGGCCATTCAAGTGTCCAAATTAAAGCCCCGGAAGTTATCTTTCCAATGGCGCAAACCTTGCATTAAAATTATTCCTGTGGAAAAAGTTATGCCAGTTTCCGTGAAGCCGCGCAGATTCGGTCCCAACTGGAGTGATGCCCTACTTCAATCAACCATATCTCCCCTATCCGGAATTGGATTTAGGAGATTCTTGAGTGCAAAATGAGGCCCCGGGAGTAAGATTTCCAACGGTGGTGGCCTCATAGCTTGATTCCAAGTATGTGAATGAATAGGCCCGATTCGGCGAGGGCTGTTCAATTCTCTCCTAACGATTCATGCCCATTTTCTTCCCCAATTGGATTTCTTCCCTCTTCTCCTCTTTTCTTCAACTTCAAACCCCTAAGTAAGGTATTTTGAAAGATTTTTCAAAGATTTCATCTCTCTTTCATTCATTTCCACTTTGTCCTTGCTCGGTTTACCGAAAAGTGCAACTTTTAACAAAATGCGAGCGTCAGAACATCGTAGGAACTTTATTTCAAAAACGTTTTGAAAGAGAGGGTTTTAAGACTAAAATCTTTTGATCAAGATTGTTTTGGTCCAGAACAAGGGTATGAAGTTGAGATTTGACTCTCTCTTTGCCGAAGAAATTGCACCTTTCCCCTGCACACCTTTCTCCACCAAGTAAACCATCAGTCACGTCCAAGTCTTAAAGGTAGTCAAAAATGGGGTGTCTACAGTTGCCCCTCTTTGACAGAACTCGAAAGTCAAGAAGTGACGGAAGTGAATGTCAAAGCCCAGAGACGACCTATTTTTGACAAGGCCGAAGACTTGGACAAACAAACGAAATATAGATAAATAAATGGTTGTGCCCGCAGGCTGCTTATGTATCCTTTTGCAAGGAATCAAACCAGCGTAGTTCAGGGGCAGGATGCAAAATGATATGCAGAAATATTTTGATAATTGGACTTATACGCTACGTGAAGCCGGTTTGAAAGTTGGACTTATACGCTACGCGAAGCCGGTTTGAAAATTGGACTTATACGCTACGCGAAGCCGGTTTGAAGATTGGACTTATACGCTACGCGAAGCCGGTATGAAAATTGGACTTATACGCTACGCGAAGCCAGTATGAAAATTGGACTTATACGCTACGCGAAGCCGGTTTGAAAGTTGGACTTATACGCTACGCGAAGCCAGTTTGAAAATTGGACTTATACGCTACGCGAAGCCGGACATCATTCATGATCATGCAAAGAGAGCTGTAATGAAGCAATTATGCGAAATAAATGCAACATTTTAAGCGAATGCTAGGCAAGCAAGTAAACTCGAACCAAACTATACCTCATGCAGAAAGGATGTAAGAAAATTATGGAATCTTCACGAACATGTGCGATAGATACACAAAGGTGAACGAAGTGTGTGATTGATGCACGAAGCGAGCGTGTGTGATAAATACACAAAGCGAACGTGTGATAGATACACAAAGTGAAGTGAGTGTGATGGATACACTATATGAAGCAAAGTGTGATGGATACACTAGGTGAGTGTGTGATAGATACACAAAGCGAACGTGTGATAGATACACAAAGTGAAGCGAGTGTGATGGATACACAAAAGGTGAACGCAAAGTGTGATAGATGCACTTAGTGAACAAGTATGATTGATATACTGAAGGTGAACACGAAGTGTGATAGATGCACTTAGTGAACAAGTATGATAGATATACTGAAGGTGAACACGAAGTGTGATAGACGCACTAAGTGAACAGAGTGTGATTGATACACTAAAAGCGAACACAAAATGTGATAGATGCACTAAGTGAACAGAGTGTGATTGATACACTAAAAGTGAACATAAAGTGTGATAGATGCACTAAGTGAACAGAGTGTGATTGATACACTAAAAGGGAACACAAAGTGTGATAGATGCACTATGTGAACAGAGTGTGATTGATACACTAAAAGTGAACACAAAGTGTGATAGATGCACTAAGTGAACAAGTGTGATGGATACACTAAAAGGGAACACAAAGTGTGATAGATGCACTAAGTGAATAGAGTGTGATTGATACACTAAAAGCGAACACAAAGTGTGATAGATGCACTAAGTGAACAGAGTGTGATTGATACACTAAAAGCGAACACAAAGTGTGATAGATGCACTAAGTGAACAGAGTGTGATTGATACACTAAAAGTGAACACAAAGTGTGATAGATGCACTATGTGAACAGAGTGTGATTGATACACTAAAAGTGAACACAAGGTGTGATAGATGCACTATGTGAACAGAGTATGATAGATATACTGAATGTGAACACGAAGTGTGATAGATGCACTTAGTGAACTAGTATGATAGATATACTGAATGCGAACACGAAGTGTGATAGATGCACTTAGTGAACAAGTGTGATGGATACACTAAAGGTGATGATGTGAATATGTGCATGATAGATACACAAAATGAATGAAGTGTGATTGATACACTAAAGTGAAGAGAGTGTGATTGATACACTAAGCGTGAACACAAAGTGTGATAGATGCACTAAGTGAACAGAGTGTGATTGATACACTAAAAGTGAACACAAAGTGTGATAGATGCACTATGTGAACAGAGTATGATAGATATACTGAATGTGAACACGAAGTGTGATAGATGCACTTAGTGAACAAGTATGATTGATATACTAAAGGTGAACACAAAGTGTGATAGATGCACTAAGTGAACAAAGTGTGATTGATACACTAAAAGTGAACACAAAGTGTGATAGATGCACTATGTGAACAGAGTATGATAGATATACTGAATGAATGAAGTGTGATTGATACACTAACTAAATGAAGTGTGATTGATACACTAAAGTGAATATATGCGTGATAGATACACAAAAGGATAATGTGTGTGATAGATACACAGAATGAATGAAGTGTGATTGATACACTAAAGTGAAGAGAGTGTGATTGATACACAAAATGAGAATGTGTGTGATTGATACACTAAAGCGAGCATGTGTGATTGATACACAAAGTAGGCATAGTGTGATAGATACAAAGCGAGTGTGTGTGATTGATACACAATATGAACAAAGTGTGATTGATACACTGAATGAATGATCTTAAACGGAACTTCTTTGAATAAACCGTACATACAATATCGTGCATGACTGAGAAAGAAACTTGATAGGTACAATGCATTACAATGCATGATGCTTACAGAAAGCAATAAATGGACAAAGCGGCGCTTTAGAAAGCACCTCATGAGGTGAATGGCGGTGAACCGCTCTTCTCCGACGGGGATTTCCCCTTGTGCTCTTCGAACACTTTACCTTCAACTCACAGTACAAAGGCTCTGGAATGCTGGCAAGGGTTCTACATGTAGAACACTTTGGATGCTACCTTTCTTCCTGATCATATTCACAACTTTCCCTATTCTCCAACGGGGTGACAGACTAGCACTACAAGAAAAATGACTTTTGGCGACTAAATTTTTAGTCGCCAAAAGTCTATTTTTAGTCGCCGAAAGCCTGTTTTTGACTTTTCCCGACAAAATTTTTTAGTCGCCATAGTCGTCGCGTATTTGTGGTCGGCGGAGGGTATTGGCGACTAAACCTTTTTTAGTCGCCAAAAATAGGTTTTTACCGACTAATAAATTAGTCGCCAATAGTGTTTTTCACTTTGGAAAATAATACATTTACCGACTAAACTTTAGTCGCCAATACTCACTCAAACGCCGACTAAATCGCTTAGTCGCCAAAGTCAAGACTTTTGGCGACTAAAATATTAGTCGCCAAAGGTGTTATTCCGAAAAAAAAAAAACTCCCTTTTTTTGCTTCTCCTGAGTTTCGAACCCGAACCACACGCCCTCCACACGCCTTTTTGCAACACACGCCCTCCACTATGCCACTACAAGTTCACATGAATATATATGCAATATATATTATTTATATACTATATTAACCGGATTAATACAAAATAATAATATATACAAATATAATTATTTTAATTCAATTTAATTAATTAAAAAATATATTATTTACTAAAAAAAAATTCTGGCACTTTTGGCGACTAAAGTTTGTTTTAGTCGGCAAAAGCCCTCCATTTAGCTACTAATTTTTATTTAGTAGCCAAAAACAGCCACTTTTGGCGACTAAAGTTACGTTTAGTCGGCAAAAGCCCTCCATTTAGCTACTAATTTTTGTTTAGTAGCCAAAAACAGCCACTTTTGGCGACTAAAGTTACATTTAGTCGGCAAAAGCCCTCCATTTAGCTACTAATTTTTGTTTAGTAGCCAAAAATAGTACTTTCAGCGACTAAAGTTACATTTAGTCGGCAAAAGCCCTCCATTTAGCTACTAATTTTTGTTTAGTAGCCAAAAATAGCACTTTTAGCGACTAAAGTTAGGTTTAGTCGGCAAAAGCTCTCCATTTAGCTACTAATTTTTTTTAGTAGCCAAATATAGCACTTTTGGCGACTAAAACTCAGTTTAGTCGGCAAAAACCCTCCATTTAGCTACTAATTTGTTTTAGTAGCCAAAAATCTGCACTTTTGGCGACTAAACCATTTTAGTCGCCGATTGTCCTACTTTCAGCGACGAAAATTGATTTTTTAGTCGCCAAAAAAGGATTTTCTTGTAGTGTAGGTTGGTTCAGTATCTAGAATTGAGGTGCATATACGCTATCTCAACCTATGGGGCTTCCATACAGATTTCAAGCCGAGGACACGCCTCTGGGTATTTAAACCAGACTTTAGTCTCGGAAATCCCAAACCTTTGCGTTCTAGGCCATGGCCATTCGAACTCTAGTTTCCACCGTCGCAGTTGGTCTCCTAGGAACTCATTGCAAACACGGCCAAGATGTCCCTGGCACGAAACGGTACTTGAGGAGAGCACTTCTGATCGCCATTCTGGCTTGAGGCAGACTTGATCTTGAGCTTGAGGTAGAGGCACACTCATACTTCGGAGCATTGGCAAGGCCTGAAGAGGTACACACGGGATGCAATCTCAGAACTTTACTGAAGTTGGAACAAACTCAGATGCCCGATATTTTCCTCTTTTGCTTTTGCTTTGCAGTCCAGAACCATTATAGCTTCAGATAGGTCCTGGTTCTACTGTTCTCTCATGACCTGGGTTGAACCCTGCGGTTTTATGAAAGAACAAATTCTGTTTTGCACAAATGTGGAGGACGGCACGGCACTCGGAGCACAAAACGATTTTATTTTTGAAATTGAGAGATGAGTTTTTGACCAGGTATTGAGCCTACAACTGAACACAGCAAAACGACTCAACAAGGAAATAAAAGGCACACAACCTAGACACATCGAGTAACCCTCGAAACGACTCAAAACAAGAATCGAGATAAAACAAAAAGACACGACACTCAGACGTGCACAGGGAGCCTGTTTCACCGGGTAGTGTTTCCCACCCTTTCTCATTTGTGATTCTCACATCACTCTGGCACTCAATCTCTTGTTTTCTGAAAAAGCCATTTTCTCACTTTTTCTCTCATCGCACATCTCTCTATTCTTCAATCTCTCATTTTTCAATCCCTCCCCTAGGTGGTTGATGGATAAACAGGAAGTTGCAGGCTCTTGCCCCTAGCATGCTGCTAGATTCTCTTTCTTCCGTTCACAGCTAGTGAATTCCCCCTATAGAAGGGTTGCGCTACAACTGGGTGTGTAGCAAACCCGCAGCTAACATCGGTTGATGATACTTTGCTGGGGAGTTTGGACGTGATAAGATCTGTCCAGATGATGGAGTGGAATATCTTGCCCCATTCCAGTTCATGCTTCGCACTTGGCTTGATACCTCATTGCTTGGAGGATGTGAGAGCTTTCTGCCCTTTTGCTGTTAGCTTCAGTTGTGCCCTCTTCTGGCAGGTAGAGTGTCCTTCTTGGCAAGTAGAGTGCCCTTTCTAGCAAGTATTTTGACAAAGGGAAAAAGACAGAACACCTAACTCAACTGTGCCTCTAGTTCATTATTTTGACCATTTTTTGTTTTTGCTTTCTACTAAAACAATTTTGACCAAAATGAGAGTTAGATTAACATGCTTGTTCGATTTTTGATTTAAAATCATGCAATTCAGGCTGTGAGCACTGAAAATTTTCCTTTTTTTGGGTCCAAGAAATGGTCCAGTTTTGGAAAAATTGAAATAATTTTCGAGAGAATTAGTCAACCTTAGTAAAAATTCTCAAAAACTATTTTTGCAAACGGCCATTGCTCAACGAGCATGAAACCTACTCCTGAGATGCATAACCTCGGATCCAAAGGAAAACTGCCCTGTGCTTGAAGAGAGCTGTATGGCAACGGAAAGTAGCCCCTTGTTTGAACGGCACCGCGGCGCATTGAATGGCAATGGAAAGTTGCCCCTTGTTTGAATGGCACCGCAGCGCATTGTAGGCAGTCCTCAGAGTGACGAACACAACCAAATCCTCAGGTACAGAGAAGACAAAGATGACCAGAACCATCGCATGGACACAATCGAATTTGAATTGTTTTACGGCTGGACTTCAGGATGAAGTTGCCTACGTATCCCAAAGATGGGAATCAAGCCTTACGTAGTTCGGGGTTAAGGTACACTCGGGTATTAACCTCTCCTTTTTAGGCTCTAACTTTTGCCAAGGCACCCGTCGCGGGTTTTCGACCTTGCGAGCTTTGTTCTTCTTTCTTTTTCTTTTTCTTTTTTTATATTCTTTTAATTCCTTTTTCTCATTCTTTCTTTTTTTTTTTTCTCTCTTTTCTTCTTTTTTTTCTTTTTTCCTTTTCTTCTTTTTTCTTTTTTCTTCTTTTTTCTTTTTTGCTTGTTGTATATATCTTTTCTTGCTCTAACTTTTGCCGGGGTCGCCCTTCCGGGTTTTCGGCCCAACGAGCCTCTCAAAGGGTAAAAGTGTAACAAGTCCATGCCAAATGGTTGTAGGGTTTTGAAGCCATCCGTATCCAGGAGAGTGGCTGTTGATTTGCAAGAGGACTCATCTTCGGCTCTTCGAGCACATCGGACATTTTCGCCCCTAGTTCGAGGGGTCTTTCTGTTCTAGCTTCGCAAGCTTCTTCTGATGAGGTCTGATCTTCTTAATTTGACTTTGGTGCCTCTTGTTCGAGGGCTGTTTCAAATCTGGCCACACAGGCCTCATATCGCGGTTGACCGTTGAACACTCTGAATCCAAGGTCAAGGTTTGAAAGCAAGGGCTCAAGTCTCGAGGCTGAGAGCGATCCTAAGCTGCACAATCTCAAGAGCGATTCCACACAGGTCTTCGCAGGACCGCGCAAAACATTTTGTTTTTGAAAATTTTTAAGAAAGCGACAAATTGCTCCCGCTGAAGATAGTGTAAAACCAGTCTGGATCAAGCTAGGGTCCTTCTCAGTACTCACGCTAACAAGAATGATTTCATTCATTAAGGGCTTAGCACGCCTCTCTTTCTCTCATTTGATCAAAGTTTTGCAAATCCCGAGGAATTCCTTCCTCTTCGTTTTCACCGCAGTGTTCAAAAGGTTTTGAAAAACTTAGGTCATTACAATGACTTCAAGGCACAGAAAAGACAGAGTTCTTAGTCAAATATTACCATCTCATTCAGGACTTCCGGCATAACTGGCACAAGGCAGAAGCAAACGCGAGAGCGTGAAAGTCACTGCTGTTTCATTCAAAATCTACTAGCACAACTGGCTCCCTGGCAGAAACAGACTCAAAACAAAACAAAAAGACAAACGCAAAACAAAATGGTGACGCCCGAGGTAACACCCCTGGAATCACCCGACTCCTATACAACAAGACTGACTCGATATAACAAGACAGACCCGAAACAAAAAGACCGACTCAAAACAGACTCAAAACAACAAGATTGACCCAATACCCAAGTCAGAAAGTACAAAACCAGCATTCACAAATGCTCAAAACAGTGCGTGCCATACGCCATATCTGGAGTAAATCGAGTGCCATCCGCAGGTGGTTCATCTCCCGATCACATAGTCACATTATCCCCCACAGGTTCACTGGTCGAGCGCCGATAGACTTTGTTGGACTGGCGCGGGGATGACCCTATTGTCAAACAGATCTTGTACATCATGGCGCAGACGAAAGCAACTGTCAGTGTCATGACCGGTTTGTTGATGGTACGCACAGTACCTGGTATGGTCATGCTTTGGAGGGAGAGGATCAGGTAAAGGCCGTTGTTCCAATGGTTTCAGATGTCCTTTCCGGATCAAGGCCTCTAGAGCCTTTGACAAAGGCATATAAAGTGGAGTGAAAACCCTCTTGACTCGGGGTGGATATTTGGCCGTCTATGAGCTACTTCCGGACGCACCGGTGAATAGGGTAGGTTTTTTTGATGTGGTGGTGGTGACCATGCCCACTTCAGAAGATCTTGCAGCTGCATCACCACTGGTGGTCGCATTCGAACTGCGGGAAAACGCCCGCCTAGGCTGCTCCTTCTCCTGGTCAATGAGGCCCTGCTTCATAGCATCCTCGATCTGTACTCCGATCTCATGCAAATCTGAAAAGGTAGGGAAGGGGAGCACGATCATTTTTTGCATTAGTTTGGGCTGGAGGTTGCGCACAACCATCCGTATTTGATCCTTATCCGTTGGTCTAATGGTCATCATTGAGGCCTTGGCCCTCCAGCCGGCCACGAATTCTGAGAAGCTCTCCTTAGGCTCCTGCCTCGTCGTCTCAAGATCACGGGTCATAATCTCGATTTGGGTATTGTATGAATATTGTGCGACGAAGGCCTCTGCCATCTCCTCCCAGCTTCGTTTCACTGAATCCTCCAATTTGGCGTACCAGATGGCCGCAATACCCGACAGGGTCCTGCCGAAGAGGGAAAGCTTCTGTAATCTTGTCAAGCCCATCGGGCGCAGAACATTTGAAAACAAACTTAGGTGGACCATGGGATCTCCTGACCCATCAAAACGGTCGATGTGAGGCATCTTGAACCTGTCCGGCAGTGTCACAGCTGAGTCGGTGTATCCGTCCTCGATGTCCGGGATGGACTTTACCCCTGGGATTTCTTGAACAACTTTTCAAGCTTGCTCAACTTCAATGCTGTGGGGTCGACCTCGAACTCGAAGGGAGAGTCCGGTAGATTGGCAGGTGTTTTGGACAGCTGGGGTAAAATTGGGAGTGGAGCCGGCCCTACCGGAATGTCCGTACCTTCCTGGACATTGGGTGTTTCCCCGGGTGTCTGAACCCCTGGTGGTGGTGGTGGAGCTTGATGCGAAGCAGATGCTCCATTTTGCTGTTGCAACTTAGTGATGAGCTCGGCTTGCTGAGCCATGATTGCAGCCTGCTGCTTGGAAATTTCCGCCTGGCGGACAGCGTCTTGCTGCATGAGTTTCATACTTTCTTGCATCTGGCGCATCATTGCCTCCATCCCTGACGTGTTCTGCTGATCCATCTGACTGACTGGTATCTATCCATGCAGTAAAAACTGAGACCTCAGCCTGACTGTTCACTGGTGGGGTGGATAAGGGCCACTGATCTGGTAACTGCTGAACCGGTGATTTGTGCCCGATTGGCCCTTTTACCTTGCCTCTGGCAAAGGAACACTGATTGCCCTTGAACTGAATCTTTGACCTGACAAAGTTTATCAGCACAAGTTCGATGAACCTCGGGGGATATCGGAGCCTTCTGAAGCTATGGTTCCAGGACTACCTAGCAAAAGAGAAAACGGACAGCACCTCAGCTCAACTTCACCAAAACAGATACGAGTGTAGCAGGATGACTGTGCCCTCTACTGAATTCTGCCCCCAAAATTCAGCCTCAAACCTGATATCCTCAGGTAAACTGAATCCCAAAATACTGAACTGGTGCCCGCAGGCCTGATACCCAAACTTGTAAATTGATACATGCATTCCTGTAGAGACGCACTCTAAAAGCACATAGCAGATAAGTGAGAGCCAAAACACCCCTATGTTGGGGTAGGGTTTCCCTGTCCTATTTTGTTAGGAGCTAGGGTTTCACTACGCACGCAGCAGTTTCAAACAACCTAAAATCGGGTAAGCAACCTGTCCTAGTTTGGAATGGTTACTATGGATTTCGATATGCACTAGGTCGAATGGTCAAAAGGGTGCCCCGGTAAAACTGGGGTTTGTGTTCCCATACTGGCAGAGCCCATAACCGGTCAGCCTTATGGTCATGCCTTGACAAGACAAGCCTCCGGCAAACCGTTCAGGAATAGCAGATGGCAAACACGGTGTCCTAGGCGCACCAATGCAAATGCAATGCAAAAAAACACACAAGTGTAATCAAAACCAGATATCATGAGTTCGAGTCAAGTTCTCTAAATCCCCAGCAGAGTCGCCAGAAACTGTAGACAAGCCCGCGGGGGGCCTCGCTACAGTTCGGACTCGATTTTGTGTCACGGTTCTTAATCTTGAACCAAAGAGTCCAAATCCAGCAAATCGTTTTGAGAAAATAGATTTTTGAAAGAAGTGCCAAACATGGACTGCTTTGCCAGATACAGAGTCGCCACCTAAATATTTTATTTTGGGAAATTTAGGAAACCCTGACTCGTTGCCTAAGGCCACGTGTCCGTCATCACCAAAGTTGCCTCGGCTCGGGAACTTGGGTACCATTGGGGAAGGTCACTTCGTAAGCACCCCCGCTCGCCCGATCAAAGATCGGCCTCTACTAACCATGATATCAAGTTTTGAAAACATTATGCGTTCTTATTCTGATTATTAGCCTAGATTTACTATTTGATGCGCACAGCATACAAGTATAGACCGGGTCGCCTGAATTGGAACAAAACACTTCATGTTTGTTTTTGAAAGAGGTTTGCTACCCGCAAGTAGGCTTAAAATGCAGATTTTGCCACCCTCAGGTGGGCTTAGAAAACATGGTGTTGCCACTATCTAGTGGGCTTTAAAACTCACAGTCAATGCATTGTTCCAATCCAAATAACCCAACCTTCACCCACAGGCATTCAAGCAGTTATATCACATAAGCAGTTAGCCTCATGGTAAGCATGCTATTCATGGCAGTCACTCACACACATGCAAGGATGCTAAAGCATAGAACTTACCGAGTACTCCAAGCCAAAATAGAAGCTGATTAGAAATCATGCATGATCCTAGCTATACAGAAATGCCTAATGCAACACATGCAAAAATGCAACTATAGCAGGCTCGACTATTCTAAAGATGGCATATGAGATGCAACAGCTAACAAGTATTCAACTTGGAATTGAAATACAATGCAGTTAGTATGATACGCCGAGCCCGATGCATGCAAGACAGATGAATGAATGCAAACATGCTATCATACTGTATGCTAATTGAAACATGCCCTAATCTAACCATCATAAGCTGGTAAATAAAAGGGAGAAAGACGTGGGGTTGGAAGACATACATCACACACACGCACACTTATTACAATTTTGCCCTCGCACAGAGGGTCCGAATAAATAATACAGTCCCAAATGAATAAATAATACAGTCCCGAATAAATACAAAAATCCTAATTAATTAACAAATTAACTAAGAAAGCTATAAATTGGCATGCATACCAGGGACTGCCTCAACTCTGATGAATGATATATGTTTGGGCTGCCTTGCGCGGAAATCCACTGGGATGCCCCACTTAGCCTCTGTTTTGCAATTATTCTTGGAAAGCGCGCCAAGTCCCGGAAGGCTGCTGATTCTTGATTTGCTGCAACAGAGAGCAGGAAAGGGGCATAGCAATGTATTTTCACATATGTATGCATGCCTCGATCCTCGTGCCACCAATCACGCATCTCAATGCATGATGGCCGATGAGTCGAATTGCACGACTCAATATGGAATGAATGCACATGAAAACACAACAAGACGAAGACTCCATCATGGATAATCCGGAGTGTCGGTGACTGGGAATTGAGACACGTTCCGTCACTCGAAGTACGAAACGTCCTTCGTTTCCCGTGCTCGGGCTAACTCCTATCCCAAGCACAATGCAATATGCATGACATGCATGAATGCAACCAATATATAACCTAACATACACAATGCTATGGAATGGCATACACGATGCACGAGGTAAGATGGCATACACAATGCACTAGCATACAACCTAGCATACACAATGCTATGAAATGAAATGGCATACGCAATGCATAATGGGCTTACACCAACACAAGTGAACCTCGGCCACACTCACATAGGAGGCCATTAGATGAAAATGAGACACTCGAGATGCGTGCACACGTGCACGCAAACCGAGGACCGATCCTAGGGCACGAATGCCACTCTAACAGGACATGGCAAGGCATGAAATATGGCATACTAGCATGCAAATTTGAGTAGCAAAATATGATGCAAAACAGCCCCGAAACATGGCAAAATGGCATCCGATGCAAGAAATGAATTCTGAAACAGGAAATTAGGCACATGGAATGACCTATGGCTACGCAAAGCATGCATTATTTGAACATGAAATGTGAAGACAGAAGCAAGGAAGCCCCAAAACAAGCATATTTACAGTTTTAAGCAAGGCCAAAAAGTGAACACAAATAGGGCTAAACCAACATGCAAAAATGGCCCTAAATGTGAGATAAAGAAGCAAGTCATGGTTTCTGACCTCAAACAGATGAGGGCCCTTCAACAATATTGAAGAGGGGCCCAAAACATGGCATTTTACAGTTAGTGACCAAGCCCAAAACAGTGCATAAGTAAGCTAAAAATACTATGCAAAATAAGGCCTAAAAAGAGGTTTAAACACAAAGAGCAAAAAGGATGCCTCAAAAAGCAAAAAACCCTTAATGAAACATGGAGAGGGGGTCAAAATAAGGCCATTTACAGTTCGGACCAGAGCCCAAAAATACAAGCACAAGGGGCTAACAAATCATGCAAAAATGCGGCCAAAAGAGGGATACAAAGGCAAGTGACAAAAGGAAGCCCCAAAAAGTGAAGATCCCTTCAACAATATTGAATAAGGGCTCAAAATAAGAAACTTCACAGTTTACAACATGCCTCAAAACAGTTTACAAATAGGCCTAAAATACCATGCAAGAAAGAGGCATACAAGGGAGGTAAAGAAGCAAGTGGTAATAGGAAGCCTCAAACAGGGAAAGACCCTTAAATAAACATGAAAAGGAGCTCAAAATAATGCTATTTTCAGTTAGGGTCGGAGCCCAAATATGCAAGCAAGTATGGCTTAGAAAGCATGCAAAATAAGGCACAAAAGAGGGAGAATAGGGACTCACCCTTGAAGACTATGTCTTTGACAATTCTTGGACCAAGGAGTGATGCTTCTAGCCTCTGGAAATGGCCTCCAAACTTTTGGTATGGGGGATGGATTGGTTGGCTTGGAGATGGAGTGGAAATGGTCCAAGAATAAAGGGTTCTTGATGCTTGGAGTATAGAGAGGGAAAGATTGGATGTAGGAGCCTTAAACCAAATATTCTAACCCCTAAAACTGAAGGGGAGGGGCTGGTTTTATAGGCAAATGGGTGGAAAAGAGGAGGAAAAATGGGGGGGAGATTTAAATTCAATTTTCCCCCCAAAAGGCCAAACCCTCGGACATAAGGCCTAGAGGAAAACAAAATTCACTTCTAGGACACACTTGGGGAGGGGGTTATGGCCGGCTAGTTAAAAAGGGCAAAAAGGTCATTTCACCAGCTAGGTGGCCGGCCTGCTAGATTTTCTGGCCGGCCAGCTACTTTCAGGGCAAAAAAATGGGCTACCGGAAAGAAATGTGCCCGGTGGGTGATTGGGAAGTCCACTGGTGGCCATTCAAGTGTCCAAATTAAATCCCCGGAAGTTATCTTTCCAATGGCGCAAACCTTGCATTAAAATTATTCCTGTGGAAAAAGTTATGCCAGTTTCCGTGAAGCCGCGCAGATTCGGTCCCAACCGGAGTGATGCCCTACTTCAATCAACCATATCTCCCCTATCCGGAATTGGATTTAGGAGATTCTTGAGTGCAAAATGAGGCCCCGGGAGTAAGCTTTCCAATGGTGGTGGCCTCATAGCTTGATTCCAAGTATGTGAATGAATAGGCCCGATTCGGCGAGGGCTGTTCAATTCTCTCCTAACGATTCATGCCCATTTTCTTCCCCAACTGGATTTCTTCCCTCTTCTCCTCTGTTCTTCAACTTCAAACCCCGAAGTAAGGTATTTTGAAAGATTTTTCAAAGATTTCATCTCTCTTTCATTCATTTCCACTTTGTCCTTACTCAGTTTACCGAAAAATGCAACTTTTAACAAAATGCGAGCGTCAGAACATCATAGGAACTTTATTTCAAAAACGTTTTGAAAGAGAGGGTTTTAAGACTAAAATCTTTTGATCAAGATTGTTTTGGTCCAGAACAGGGGTATGAAGTTGAGATTTGACTCTCTCTTTGCCGAAGAAATTGCACCTTTCCCCTGCACACCTTTCTCCACCAAGTAAACCATCAGTCACGTCCAAGTCTTAAAGGTAGTCAAAAATGGGGTGTCTACAATGAGTCCGAAGAAGCAAATGAAGATTGAGGCAAAAACTATGCCTGTGACTAAGATCTTGCTCGTCTTTAGCTCTTACGAAGCCCACTATTTTCTCAAATAGTAAGAGTTACCAAAGTGGCCCCCTCCTCTCCATCCTGACCAACATCAGGATTGATGGCTTCCACGTGACCCGCTGCGTCTACAAGTGTGTGATAGTCTCTATGCATAGCTCTAACAACTCTTCCTTAGATATCATCACACAACCTCCTCTTAAACTTAATGCAACGACACTTTTCTATTGCTACCAAGTCTGGAGCGAACCTCGACAAACTGGTGAACCTTGTCTCAAACTATGCCAAAGGAGTAGTATCTTGGCACAACTCAACAAACTGTCTAAATCTTTCTCGAGCAGAAGAAAGAAAATACTTGGTCAGAAAGGACTCAATGAATGCAACCCAACTGGTGTCTACTATAGTCCTCACGTACTTCCACCAATACCCAGCGTCTTTCTTCAGTTTGAAACTCATCAAAGCAACTCTTAGGCCCTCATCCTTGACTCTAAGTATATCAAGAGTATTGGTAATCTGTTTTAACCAATTGTCTACCTTTAACGATTCAGGCTCTCCTGTAAACTCAGGTGGGTTGGAGCGGCAAAACTCCTCATTAAGCTTGAGAGTACGAGTATCATCTCCCTTATTGCAAACTAGAGCATCCTTGATTGCCCTCACAATCATGCGTACAACCTCATCGCCCACAGCCGGTGCTACAAGGATAGGTGCTACTGGAATTGTTGCGTCTCTATTGACACTTCTACTCATAACACATCTTCTATTCCCTTGTGTAGACATCCTAACAAAGAGTAAAGCATATCCCATTTTCTACTGTTAAGCCACTGGTTTGGCCCAAGGTTCAATCTCCATGCATGTCAGTTTGCTGCTTCTTCGTCATCACACCAAATTATAATGGTCCCACTAGGTGTGTCAATTTATGTTAGCAAATTTTTGGTTTGGACAAGATCGATGGAGAGAAGTCGACTTAGAGAAACAAACTAGAATTGGAATTAAAACATTGCAAAATTTTTATTGATTACAAGAACCAAAAAACAACGTTTATAGAGTTGTAATGTAAACTACTGAATGACAAGATGAACTACTCCTAGATAGAATAAACAACTCCTAAATAAGAGATCTACTCCTAATCTAAATTCCATGCTAGATTGTAATGGTTTAGGTTGAGACCCAACTCTCATTTCTTTCTCATATAGAGATAGTTGCATTAAAAAGGTTTTCTGTCATATTTGGACTAAGTGTGAAAATTTGATTTTTCAAAACCCATGATTTTGAAGATAATTTTTCACGATAATTGTTCCTTTTATATTAAATCATCTAAATTGATTTTATGAGATTCATCTACGAAGTATTAGCCACCTTACTTCAAAAATCAAGTTTAGTGTTTGCAATTGGAAATTATTTTGTACTAAAACTAGGGAAACTACTTATTGATTTTTTTGGATTTTGATTTTCTAGTATTAAATCCAAATGAGGGGTATTTCCTTATTTACATTGTAAACTTAAGTAAATTTTATTTCATTTACTTAAATGCTTACATATGAAAATAAGGTTGATATGTGCAAGAAGTGCTTTAAAAACTGAACTAACAAGTTTTCCAGGGTTATGATTGTGCCCGTAATCATTATGGTCGCGCCAGTGACCAAAATCCACATCCAGTATCTCGTTTGTGGAGTCGGTTACGTCCCTAATTGCCCCCGCGAGCCTCATGGTCATGCCCATGATGGTCTGATTATAAAAGACCAGTGTGCGCATGAAAAATCAGATTTTTCCTCTTTCACTTCCTTTTTTCTCTCTTGTCAGCCATTTTTGAGCACCTAAGCTCATAAAGACTTAGATCTAGGAATTTTTGGTGAAAATCTCACCCTAGTTCTTAAGAACGAAGCATGTAAATCGTCGAGGGCTACATTTTGAGCTAAGTATATCGCATTTTCATCACCATAAAATTCTTAGGTGTTTACCATTCTCTCTCTACTTTGAGATAAGAGTTTTCTTAACTCTATATATCTATGATTTGTTAAGATTATGTGATATTTTGATTGTTATGGGTTTCAAAATGTTAGAGATTTTTTAATGTAAAGGTTTTGTCACACAAAAAGGGTTTTTACTCAATTTTTTGTAATGATTCTTATAAATTTTGAATGAAAGTGATGGATTATGGATTTTGGGGAAAAAGAAGGTTAAAATGAGGAAAACCCCCAATTTTCTCTAAAACTCTAGGTTTGGGATTTTGTTTAATAGAGGGTTTGGAAATTAATCAATGTTATATAGCGAAATTGAGATTAATTTTATGTGGAAACACTTGGAAATGTTGGAATCACATAAAGTTAGTATTTAGTTTATGTTTGGAAATGATGAGATATGTTTGGAAATGATGAGATGATGAGATGATGATGATGATGTTGTTTTGATATAATAGTTATGTTGTTGTTTATTTAATAGTTTGATAGAAGTTAATATTTCGATTATCAATGAAGGAGGACATGTGATTGTAGTAGAATGGAAATTGAACCTTAGGCAAATTATAACATTTACAAACTCATGCATTTCATCATATCCTCTTGGTTTTGAGACGTATGTTAGGTCATGGAAAAGTGTGTGTTATTTTGAAAAATGTGTTGTGTGCGTTAAGGTGTCCAATTGCCCTTCTATGCTCGGAGGTCAGAAAATGTGGGAATGTTATTGGAATATTGTTGAGGTGCCCAATTGTTATTCCGTGCTGAATGCCAGTAAATGTGGGAGTATTGTTGTAATGCCCTGTATTTTAGAACCCGATTAACATTTACCAAGTCCATTATCGTTATCCATTTTCAATTAAAATATGTGGAAGATATTATCTTTAATATAAATAAAATCATCTATAAACATAGAAGTTGTCTATCGTTTATACAAATGATACAATAATAAACTACAATTAAATAGAAATGTCATCAAGCTTACAATCACATGAAATGAAAGGGGCTTGGCCCTTAACAAATACAACGGCATTCTGCCTACATATAAATGGCCCCGTGATCGAAAGCAAAATGAGTTTCTCAACTCCAAGTAATTCCTTATCTCTGCACCTGAAAAATTTCCAATAGCGTAGTATGAACATATAGTTCAGTGGGGATTCTAATGATTCTATTTAATATAGTATAATATATGTACATGATCATGAATGCTCCATATAATACATATATCGATAGTGTTTGCCTTTTTGATAACCAAAATATACATATACGTAGGTATTCTTTTCCTAAATGTCATTCTTATTCATTTCAAGAAAGAATTCAAATTCTAAGCCTATTGTTTCTTAAAAACTAACGAAATCTGTCATTTTCAATATTTGAAAATCATTCTCAACTCTTTAAGGCAAACCAACTAAAACAACCCAATAATTTTACAAAAACTTAGAAATAATGCGTCCACGTATGTTATAAGTAACTTGCAACAAACTATCACATCATACGGCTCGCTAGAATTACCACAACACACATTCCAATTCATAATACTTTCAAAATCATCTACCATATTTTATGGCCATAAACACAAAGGACAAATGGAGCACTCCTCACGATATATATTCGAAAGTAAATAATAGTAATATCAACACGTACTCCATGTTTTACCGGCCACTGGCTTGGAAGACAAATAGTGCACCCCTCATGTCATAACACATGTATGTAATTAAATAACAAGGTACTATCACATAAGACAACCCGGCTTCATCAAGCCACAACCATCTACTTTACCAGGCACTAGCTGGAGGGAACTTGGAACACATCATTCGAAATGCATCCCACTTTACTAGGCACTAGTTGGAAGAAAATTAGTACCTCTTATTCGAAACACAAGCCGCTTTACCCAGGTGCTAACCGAAAGGAACTTTGGACCTTTATGGAGCACTTTCATCCTTTCATCACATATCTCAACAAATAACAACACTTTCTTTCATGTACTAATCAACCAAATTGAAAAACACATATGGTTTCAATTCACCTAATGTCATAACCATTCCATAGCAAACAATGCAATTCTCCATCGATTTCCAAAACGGATATCTACAATATGTAAAAAGGTAATTCAACCAACACTGTATTATCTATTACAATTCCCAATACAAGAAAAATAAAATTTGCAACTCCATCAACAACACATTAGTTACAATGCTCCCAAAACCAATTATAATTATTTCCCACACATCCAGTCTATTCGTGTTTCACAATTTCACTTCTCATTTTCTCAAGTTTCTTAAATATTAGCAACCAACACTTATTCTCATAACTTGATTTCGTTATCTCAAATCTTCAATGACTATGACTTTAGCCAACTTTACCCATTTTATCAATCATGTTCCCAGATTAATTTATCAAATTCTCATGTTACCCAATATTTACCACTAACCCCTTTTTCTATCATAATCCGATCTCATTATTTTCACTCATTAACAACTAGCCATAATTAAATTATCACGTTTCATTTATCACCATTCCAACTTATGTAATCATCTATTTACAAATTAGGACTTTCTATTCCAAACGTCACAATTATGTTCCATTAACCTCAATCCACTACATTAATCGAGAAACCACAATATTCATCCCCTCAACAAAAGTCCTAGATTTTGTTTTCAACTATCTCACTTGTCTATTATTTACTCCATCAATAAAGTTTCCAATTTGTTAATGTTAATCATCAACTTTATATTTACACAATAATAACTATATTTTGTCTCAAGAAATCATTAATAAAGTTGATTGCTTTTAATCTAAACTTCATGAATGTGTTCTAGTAGCATCAATCAATGATATTGCAAGAAGTCATAAGATTAGTTACCACAATCCAAAACCCTAATATCATCCACATGAATTTCAAAACCCTCGTCAAAATCTTGGTTTTTATGAAATAGAAAATACCATATATCCACGTACAAAAACTGCATTAAGAAAAATTAAAAAAATCCCTACCTCAAAAAGAGAAGAGGAGAAAAATGTCAAAAATCAACTTCATCGGAATTTGATCTCCAAAGGGTCAAAACATAGCTCTAGGAATGCTCATCATTTTAGTATAAGGAACTAGTATCTAAAACTCAAAAAGATTTGTTGGATCAAAAGAAAATGTGAGGGGTGGGTGGATTTGTGTAAAGAGAGAGGAGAGAAAAGAGAAGAGAAAAGAGTTTGAGAGAGAGAGAGAGAGAGAGTCAAAAGAAAAATGAAGAGAAAAGAGGAAAGATTAGCCAAATAAAGAGAAAAGGCACAAAAATCAAAATTTCACGCGCTTGGCCGCATATGTAGGCCTCCTCCCACATGTGTGGAAATTCCCACCGCATGTGCAGTTTCACTCAGCACAAAAATCCTCTAGTTTCCCCTTCCCCGCACGTACGGCCAAGCTATCCTAACGTACAGCCTCGCTGCCCTCACTTGCGACCCCCACTCCGCACGTGCAACTTCATCCCCCCACCTGATTTAGTCTCACTCATCTCCTTAAGGTGATTCTATGTCTCCATTTTCCATCCTTATGCCCAAGACTCAAAATTTCAAACTCATTCACTCGTCAAGGAGATCATACCAGGTTCAGTTCCCAAAACACCAACATAACCCACGACACTGAAGGTTTTAGAATAAAACAACAGGCTTGAAAAGGCACTCTCAAGTTAGGTCGCGGCCCAGGGCATCACGATTGTTAAATAGGTTATCGAGGTGCCCAATTATCCTTTCATGCTTGATGCTGGTAAATGTGAGAGTGTTATTGGAAATATTGTCAGGTGTCCAATTGTCTTTCCGTACTTGGTAGCAGGTAAATGTGGAAATAGTTTTTGAAAATATGATAGGTGCCCAATTGCCCTTTCATGGATTTTCGTTACAAAAGTATTTTGAGCATATAACAAAGGTTCAAGTGTTGAGTCAAAGATGGGTTTTGAAGTTATGCATTGAGCATTGGATTTCAAAGAAAGTAAAGTAAAGAGTCTTGTGCATGGCATTATATTGCATAATCATGATCATAATGAACATTTATATATTCACTACAGGAAATTCAAGTTTTAGCGGCGTTTGTAAAACGCCGCTAAAAGCCTGAAAAACGCCGTAAAAAGTTATAGCGACATTTAAAATTTTCGCCGTTGATACGGCCGCCGCAATAGGTTTGCAGCGTTTGATAAACGTCGCTAAAATTATAAGACGGCGTTTTTTAAAACGCCACAAAAGGTTGACGTCCGCTTCTATTACCGTCACAAACTAACGTGTGACGTGGCATGACGTCATTTAGTGGCGTTTTTCAAAAACGCCACTTTTTTATTTTTTATTTTTATTTTTTTTATTATATATATATAAATAAATATTTAATATCAATATTTTGTCCAAAGCATCCCATTTCAGAAAATATGCATTATAATGAATCTGAAAAAACAAATCTTCCACTAGACTAAGCCAAATACATTATAATGAAATCCAAAAAAACAAAATTCAAATTCACACTCCAGATACTTCAAATACCACATGAAATTAGGCAACAATCTACAGAAATTATCCAATTTCAAAGCCATATTACTCATCTATGATACATACACACTTATAACTTGGTTAATAGATAATAGAACTGTATCTTAACAACCAATACATCAAACAGTACATACAAAAGCAGAAGGCAGATCATTAAATGTCAGAAAGTCTTGGTAATTGTATTGAAATATCGACTCTAAAATCACAAGTTTTCATTTCAATTTTGACTAAATCTGATCACGTCTTCTTGGGTCAGCAGAATTCACAGCCGTTGTGAGCTATGGGAGATTCTTGCAGTTTTCTTGTTGAATTGGACTTTATTGGTACCACAAGATTCTGAGCACCTTGGAGGATGAGATCAATGGCTTCCAACAAGCTGCAAAACAACAATGAAACAAGGTCATTGATGCAGTCATTCATCATTTACCACTTTGTTAGTCGTTGAATTAATAGCCTTGTTAATGGATTTTGGATACCCCACCTTCAGTCTGGATGATGAATAAGTTGTACTTTATATGAAAAATATGGGTCCTGTTTAATTTGCATATTAAAGCTTTCCTTAATATTTGGGAACAAAACTAGTTAATCAACTTCATTATTTCAAAAAGATAGATTTCTTTGATAATCAATCAAAACCTGTCCTGTATTGTTGTTTGGATTACAGGATGGGGACTCCATTCCAAGTGTTTTCAGTAGGAATTGCCTTTCCTGAACAATGCATCAAAATATATGTAGTCAGTAAACACAAACTGACATAAAGATGTATTAAGTTAGCAACATAAATTGGGAAAGGCTAGTATAATTCACATATTGAAGAACTATTTCACCAATTAACGTGTTAAGAAATAAAAAAGTAGTGGGGTTGGAATATGGGGGAGAAGTGATGGTTAAATGTGAACATCTAACAATTCTCTGTAAAATCTTCACCATTTAGTAGCAGCCTAATCAGAACACAAGCCAGACAGCATGCAGGCCATTGCTGAAATAATTGACCATATTTAAATCATGAGATCAAAAGTTACGCTTTTGTTCTTTTTTTACTTATTTGAGCTATGTTTTGTTAAGCATGGTAAGTTTAGCCAGGTTAATAAGACGAAAGTTAGATAACCAAACATGTTGAGTTAACTGCTGATGGAGAAAGCAAAATAACACGTGTTTAAAAATAATGGATGAATAAATTACATCACATTTCAGAATTTTTAGAGTAGACAGATGTTTCAATATAACCTGCATGTTTTTCTCTGATTGCATTAAACATTCAAAGCAAGAACTACCACCAAAACCAGAATCGGCATTCAACAAACATGCACTTACACATGCTCACGCACGAGCGCCATGAAAGAAGCAAGAAGAAAAAGAAACAAGGAGAAAGCAATGGATTCATAAAAGTAAAATAAAATAAAATAAATTTCAAGGTTTGTGTCACCTTACAACTGGAGTAGACAGTTGGAATCCAATTGATATCATTAAAATGATATTGAGTTCTGATCATGACCACATCTATTTAGAATATGAGAAAAACTATTGGCTAGGACATATATAGAAGTGTTCATTCGGTTTTCTATGATTTATAATTTTTCTTGTATATGTCCAACATGTATCACCACCAATTCTGCATGGCCCGTGTATACATATTCTAATAACTAAGAGTGAGACATAATATCCACCGTAGAAACTAATTGTATCTTAGATAGTACTTTTCACCAAGAAAACTTTAACTGTTCATTATAAAGTCTAGAAATTTTATAAGCAGAAGTTCGTTTCACTTTATAATATTTATTTCAGCCACCAGTGCATCACCACCACCTAAGTATTCCCTGAAAATCACCTAGAACTCTGGCAGTACAATGCTGCACTGCAACAAGAACAATTCAATCTGAATCACCTCAACAAGTGTTTGTTCCAATTAATTGGGGTAGACTACATTGATCCCTTTTCTCCAGTTGGCTACATTAAAAAAAATGGCAATTGATCACCAGTCTAAGTCGATTCTGCTAAATGTAGAGTTAAACTATTGATTAATATTCAAAAAGAACCTGCTTAGTTAGCTTATATTAATAACTCCTGACTTAGCAGAAGCAACTTTTCTGCTATACAGTACAGATTATAAGATTTGCAAATCTCTGCAGCAATATTGGCAAGTCAGACTTTTGATAAAAGTTCTTATTTGAGTTCTGTGACATTACTCTTAGAACAGTATTTTATTAGTTGGTGTCATGCTACAAACATAGCACTTACTCATCTTGGAAGCTTTTCAAAAAAAAAAAAAAATTTACTTTTCATTTTTTTCTTTTTCTAGTTTAGTACTTTTATGTAGTTAACTTTCTTAATATTGATACAAAGGTCATATGCATCTCCCTCTTCTTTTTTTCTTTTGGTCAAATTTGTATTTCTAATCCATCCCATTGGCAAGGAATAAAATTATTGTTGTGGGTTAGAATGTGCAAGATAATTAAAGTTTATGATAACTAGAAATGGATTATACCATTTAAGTTCATGGATTCTCGCTGTATCTTTGTGTGTGTGTGTTTGTGTCTGTGGTTTGGTGATGCAAGCTTTCTGCTACTGCTACGCTGCTACCATAGGCTTAAGAATTGGCAGATTATAAGATGATGACTTACACTTTCTGAAAATTTTGGGCTCGGAATCCCTGCGGCTAAGGATCTGAAAATTGGGGTTACTTGAAGAGGAGAACTGAACTCGGTATTTGAAAATGCAGAGATGATTCCTTAGCTATGTGCATGCCAAGGAAATTGATTTTAAGTTCCCCAATTTTCATCTTCTTTCTGAGAGCATAAAATGCCATATTGTTGTACCAGATATGGGGGGAATAAAAGGATATCATCAATGTAGATCAATGTTGCGGATAGAATAGGTCAAAGATCTTGATCATGGCCTTCCCTACTCAATAATATAAGGAGACGAAATTCAAAAGTCAAAAACATTAAAAAAAGCATGCACACACAAAGACTTGCTAATGCATTAGCTAACCATTGCCATGAAGGCATATATCACCGAGTAGGGACTACATGAGAGCACTCCCCCTTTAATAAAATTCTCTGGCATGTTTCTGAATCATGGGCCAGCGGCTCAGGTAAAAGGACTATAACTGATCTTTCAACTAATTATACTCATGCTATAATGTGGGAGGTCTTAAATTATGTGTGTGTGTGTGTGTGTGTATTTTTAACAGCTAAAAAAAGACTTGTAAAGAGAAGTGCAAGCTCGGGAATGGCTTAAAATATTTAAGTGTAAGATGTCTCAAATTGTGTGTTGCTGGCTTTCTACAGCCTACAGAATATTAGGAGACAAGTATGGAGTAGGGATACACTTAATATATATATATATATATGAAGAGAAAGCAAACATAATGGTTTTAGTAGTTTGTAATCATGTTGCATTAATGAATATGTGATTGATCATCGCAAGGTCAGTTCAGAATCAGAAATCATCATGATATTGTCAAGCAACTCAAAATAAAATATCAAGGAAATATTAATAGAAGAAATTGGTAATTACACAATTTAGGTTTAAATCACCTTAACAGTTGCACATCCTCGTCATTTAAAAAGGGAGGAGTCAGAGACTCTGCATGACTCAACAAGGAACCTATACACACGTCAGTCATTAGAAACATAAAAACACATTTAATTTTGCACATCAACTAATAATGAGATACTAATATTTACGTAGATTCTTGATAACTATGCGAGCTTTTTCAGCATCCGAAGCTGATGATTCAGGTAGCTCCCCTCGTAAGCACTCAAGAAACTTGTTAAGGAAGACATCCTTCTCCTCTGTGAGATGAAACAGATATTACACGTAATGATCAAGAAAACTGCGATACAATTCTTATAGCAGTTGGCATAAAAAAAAATGTTAGTAAAAACACCAGCTTTACAGATCTTTGGTGCAAAACAATGGAGATTTGCTATTATTTTGACCAATAATGATACTCTCTGATGCGCATAGGAAGCCCGAGGCATGATACTAGGAACGAGAGTGAATCCTGAACTCATTACATTCAGTAAATCTGACGATGACAATGAATCCAAAACACACCCAGATGCCACATGTGAGTCAAACTCCACTGTAGCATCTTCTTCCGGAAAAGGAAGGTCAGATGAACACCAACTAGACAAGAACTCTTGATGGGGGACTGAAAAAATTCCAGTCAAAACTTCTGTCTGAAGAGATATGAAATGAATTAGCAGCAAACCTCAGCATAGAAAAGATTTTAAAAAGCATACAATGTTAGCCATTCATATGTAAATCCCATAAACAGGACATAACTTTCAACCAGAAATGCAGTAATTCACATTCTTGTAAAATATGTGATTTCCCATGGCTAAAAGAGAATAAAGACATCAATGAAGAGAACTACAATAACAAATAAGAAACTAGCAAAAGGGAATCACAGCAAGTATATGAATTAGACGGACTCATGACAAGCTACAGGCATTAGTAAAAAGCTTACAAAGTATGTTGTGATGTAAAAGCGAAAATTTGAGTCATCAGAGAAGATATCTGCCAGGCGCATTCCATTCAGTTGCAAAAGGCCCATTGGGTAATTTTTGTCAGAGCAAGCATTAAGTTATTTGGGATCTCTAGCAAACATAGTCTTCAGTAACTCAAGAACCTACACAATAACATTTGTATTAAAACCAACAAGCTTGTCAGATAAGCAGGTTCCATGGAAAAAAGAGATGATATCAAAAAATAAAGTAGGTTGATCATGATAAAGAAACTAATTGGATGATTAATGGCATCATAATTGAATTCTTTTACTTACAAAAAATGATTGCCGAATTGTCCAAATTTTAAAATGCGCGTGTCATAAACATTAAAACATGTGTCATCATGTTGCATGACAAGTAAAAATATACAAACTAGAAAGGGTTTGCTGACCAACCTCTAATGCAACAGATTTTGCCAAATTCATGCTTTGAGGGGTGCTGGCAATCTCATCCAGGTAAGATATGCTTTCTGCTTCACACAGATGCAACAGCTGTAGAAATAGGAGTTGTGGTTGGTAAGTGAATGGAGTTCATTCAAAAAAGTATCACATAGTAAAAGTTAGATGAATTTTCAATTAGCCTAAGCCTCCAGTCATGCCAATCACTTGGACTTACAATTGTTAAAATTTTAGACTTTAGCCTAGACACAGCAGCCACAACTGAGGATGATTCTCTAAACAATGGAGTGATTTTTAGGTTTAAAATAGCTCGAACAAGCAAAAGATTACCACCTTTTCCTCAGAGTTCCTGAAATAGTAGCAAAAGCAGACATTCATTAAAGGACAATAATGAGAGACTTTAATTTAGAAAGGCCGCAAGTTTAACATCATGGCATGATACCAAGGGGGTCGGGATTAAAACTGGAAGACCAACAACACTTGAATTCATTGCAAAATCAAGTGCAAATGCTCCCATAGATCATAAAGTTTCTACCAATGGCATACAAGACAAGTGGAATTGTAGTTAATAATCAAACATAAACAAAATTGCTACTGCATCTTTGCAAGCAATAGGAATTTGATCAAGTGACCTATTGTCTCCTACATCCAAATTAAAATTACAAACAAACAAACATTTTAAGTAAATAGAATCCACTAAGACTTCGGCAATTACAAACATTTTAAGTAAATAGAATCCAAATTTTTTAAACTAAAGAACGAAAAAATTACAAAGAAAGTAGAACAGATCAGCAGATTTGACAATGAGAAAGTAGAGAATGAAAAATGTACCTGATAAAGAGCAAGAGAGATCAGCTAGAACAGATCGATTTTGGATTTTGGATCTGCGATTTGATGAAGAACAGAACATATCGATTTGATGAAGAACAGATCGAGTTCGAGTTCGAGTTCGATGAAGAACAGCTAGAGCAAAGCCCTCAAGCGACAGAGATCAATGAAGAATAGCTAGAGAGTTCGATTGCGAGCGACAGAGATCGATGAAGCGCAAACCATCGAGGGTTTTGGATCTGCAATCGAGCAAATCGAGGGTTGAGAATGAGAAATTGAGCGAGCGAGCGAGAGAGTGTGTGTTTGAAACTGAGCAAGAGAGAGTGAGAGCTTCAAATCGAGGGTTTTGGAAGAGAGGGAAACTGAGTTGTGTTAGAGACTGAGAAAGAGAGACTGAGTTCAAAGAGACGGAGGTTTTGACGGTCAATACATTGACCCAATACGGCGCCGTTTCACTGAGATCAGACACAACGTTTTTTGAAAACGTTGTGTTTCGTTAATTTATAGTGGCGTTTCCCTAAACGCCACAAAAAAAAACGTTGTTGTACACTATTTTTCCTGTAGTGATTGTGTTAAAATTATTTTTACTGGGCGTCAAAGCTCACCCTATTTTATAGACTAGATATTCAAAATTCCAAGCTATGATGACGTGCTTCCACCTAGCTGGAGAATGGTGGAGATTTTGTCGGAGGCACATAAGCTCATTTTGATGATTACTCGCCTACAACTTTTGAGCTTACTTGTTTAAGATATGTTTACATTTTGTTAATATCAAGACTTTAGTCTTGAAAGGTGTACACTCTTAGGATACTTTTATTATAATCTCTATCTTTTCATTATGTATTTTTGTAGAACTTAGGTGATTTGATTTGTAATCACATTAATGTACCCGTAAGAGAAATTAAGCAGAGAGAGAATTATCTTATTATATGTGATGGTTGTATCTTAATTTCTTTATTCTCGCCTGAAATCATGAAATGGAATAATACTAAAGAATTGGTAATATATAAAATGGATTCAAATTTTTGAGTCGTTACATAGATTGATTTGTTGAGTGTTGTTAATGATTGATCCTTCCACTTTCAGCCTATTTATTGCCTTGTATTTTGACAGTTATGCTTGAAGACGTTCTCCATGAGCCAAGAACCAACAACAGCTACGAGAAAAGTGTAATTTTAGGGAAAAAAAAATTATAAATCAATAATAAACTTTATAAAATTTTAATAATTAAAAATGTTATATTTTTTTTTAAAGATTTTGTAATTTTTTTTATTTGTTATTACTGGATCATAGTTCTAAATATCGGCCGGTACGGATTCGTACCGGAAAATCAGACCACCGGTTCGGATATAGACCGGTATAGCGGGGAGAATGAAATTCGCAGCCGTAGCGGCTGAGTCCCGGTACGTAGCGGCCTGAATCGGATACACAGGGTGATACAGGGCGGTTGTCGCCGGTACGGCTGAAAATCAGCGCAGCAAATTGCTCGTGGCTCCGATGCTGTTTTTGGTTTTGGATTGCTAGTCTTCGCTGAAGTGAGAGTGTTGCTTTGAGGTTCATGAGGAGGTCGTGCTGTCCTTCGGTGGCTTCCGACGTGCTTCAGAATGCTTCTCTGGTCGTGAGCCGTTGAGCGCAGCTTTGAGGCTACAAGAAGCTAGGTATGATACACACATGGGGCGCAGTGTGTATATTTTCTATTTATATTTTATATAAATGTATGTTCATAGTTTTGGGCCAAGACATTTTGGTGAAGATAGTGGGTTGTTTTGAGTAATCTGGGCCCATGTGTTTCTTTATCCAACTCATGGGTCTACTTGGTGGTGTACTGCTGTGGGTTTTTTTTAAATTGTAGATAATTAAAATTTATAATTGAGACTAAAATAAATATATATTATTTAGTTGAAAATGAGTCAAAAGTATTCATACATATCAAAATTTTGATTAAAATGTGACAAATTAAGGCTAAAAGAGTCCAAAAAATGTATAAAATTGAGTTTTAGAGGATTGCTAATGATTTTTAAAATTTCACGGCCGTGATACCCGATTTCCGATACGTAACGGCCGATACTATCAATACCGATACTCCGCGATCGATACCGTTACGTTACCTGATACCACGATTTAGAACTATATACTGGATTTTAATTTTCCTTTAATTGAAAACCATTATGTTATATCACGAGTAAGGCTTATCTTCAATCTAGTTTCAAATGGACCGTATTGTTAGACTTCCGTTGGTCCATTACAAAATTCACATCAATAATCTGAATTGTTCAATATATAAACTTGTTGAATACTTTATCCTTTCAAAACATTTCACATTGATCGGATATAGACCGCTACTTGATCAGATCACATTTCTATTAATAATTTTTTTTTTTAAATCATACTCAACGTTGACAGAAATGTGAACTGATCAGGTAAATATTGATATCCAATCAACGTAATTTTTTATAAAAATAAAATATTTAACAAGTAATACATATTAAATAATTTAAATTATCGATACAAGTACATAATAAACTCACAAAACTCAACAATAAAATCTAATTCGATTACGATGTAGGGACAAGCCACACCCTTATATCATTATCACTCCTAAGTTAGTTGGTGCCAACCCAGATGACCTTTCGGAAGACAATACGTGAAAGACAGTGACCTTAGTGGGTTTTTGGGTTTTCCAGAATATGTGAAAGACACTCTAGTGGGTTTTTAACATCTCAATGAATTTCTACAATTTTGCAATATATATATATAATTTTGGGGTACTTACCAATTAGTCCTATTAACTAGACTTATTTACCTACAGGTCCTAACTAATAAATTTAACATTATAAAAATAAGAGAGTGATAAATTTTTCACTAAAAATTTATTCATAAAAACAAAGAGACTGATAAATTTATCACTATAAATTTATTCATAAAAAAAAAGACTGATAAATTTATCTTTATCACTTAATAAATTTATCAAATAGGACTTAATGGGTAATAAGTCTCCAAAGTAGGACCTATTGGGTAATAAGTCTCCAAAGTAGGACCTATTGGTAGTTTACCCTATAATTTTAGTAGTATCTTCCTAAAAAAAATAAACCAATAAGATTTTTGAGTTCTACTCACAAATCTAAAATGTAAAAAGAAAAAGATATTTATTTATAAATTTTTCCTCACTTATTTATATTTTACTTAATCTAATTTTTTTTTTATATTTAAATAAATCTTATGGATAATATAATTGCCAAAATATCCTAATAATAATAAGGTAAAATACACATTAATGTTTACATTGATAATGTGAATATTTTATATATGTGAATATTCACATTGTTAACGTAAATATTCACACTGCCAAATTTATTTAATGTAAACGTTCACATCACCAAGTTGATAAGGGTTCAAAAATATTTGTAAAGATAAAAGTAATCATAAATATCTTAAATATAAGAATTAGGATTTAGTGAATTAAATATCCAAAATAATTAGATTTATTAAGATACAATAATATCTTTTAGATTAATTGGAAGACAAGTAATTAAAAGAAGATTTTCTGATACATCTTTAAAAAAAAAAATTTAAAAAGTCCAGAGCCCCGCCCCCACAAAAAAAAAAAAAAAAAAGGGTTAGTTTTTTGGGATTTTTTTTCTAGTTTTTTAATTTTTAATTTTTTACTTTTAAATTTGTCTGTTGAAAACTGGTGAAAAAAATTTAAATTTTTTTACATAATTTTAAAAAGATACTGTAAAGAAAGACAACTTTTTTAGGTGTATTCCAAACACATTTTTTGAATTGAATAAGCTAAACAGACTACCATGAGATTACTGCTGTATTAGTATTTGAATTAAATTTGGGCGTCTTTATTATCTATCTATATTATATTATTATTAAGTGAAAGTTAAAATTAATTTATTGAAACCTTTATCACTTAAGTAACATATATATTATTATTAAATTTTTATTATTTGTTTTTATTATCAGTTATTTAAATTACACACATATTGAGTGTGTCACCCGTTAGTTATTTTTATTTTGACTACTTTTAGTAATGCTAATTGATTTAAGTTTGGGATAATTAGAGACACCGTTTTTGGTTAAAAATAGAATTCACTGAATATATATATTATTTTATTTTACAAATTTTGTGAGATATTCACAAAAACCCAGATTCAATGATTAAAAGAAAAAGAAAAAAAAATCACAAAGTTACGCTTAAAAATGTATCAATTAACAGTCACACGTTGCAAATGTAATAGGCCCCGTTTGTTTGGGGTTATAGGGAGGGGATTGGGATTAGCAATCCATTGGTATTACTAATGTAGTGTTTGTTTTGAAAGATAGAGAGGGGACTATTAGTCCTTTGGTATTAGTAGTCCCCTTGGAAGGGGGATTGGTAAGGAGGAGGTAGAGATGGTATTAGAAAAATAGTGAGGGAATTATAAATTTTTTTATTTTTTTTATTTTTTATATATTGGGATTTTTTTTTTAAATGTAATGTTTAATTTTTTATATTTTTTTATTTGTTTTATTATTTTATATAAAAATAATTTAACAATTCCTCACTATTAATCCCCTCACTAACAATCCCCTCATTATCAATCCCCTCCATTTTATCTCCCAAAACAAACGGGAGTTTTCTACCAAAGATATACTTTTATATTTTTGGTATATAGAATTTTCAGTATTAAATAATTTGAAGATTTGTGTTGTATATGACAAATAATTATTCATCTCACTAATTTTGTTCTCCCAATTCTATTTTGGGAGATGCACCAATAAATCCCAAATTAATAACTTATACACTATTTAGTCCTAAAAGTTTTCTTATAAACTGAAAGGTCCCATTATAATGTTTCAAACATCGGATTAATGTTTCGAACATTAGATTTCGAACATCAGATTAATGTTTCGAACATTAGATTGATGTGCAAATGGGATTAAATGGAGCATAAGAAAACTTTTAGGACTAAATGGTTCAACTTTTTAGAAACTAGGACTTATGGGTAAATTTTCTTTTTATTTTTAATGATGTAGAATTCATGAGGCTAAAGATGAGAGGGAGAGAAGTGTGAGATCACTCTATATAGGAGTGGTCCAAATCATTAGAGGTGGAAATGAGGAGACAAAATTAAGAAATGTAGCACCACTCTATTATTTATAGAACAATAATTGTAACACCTGACTTGTACATTTTCAATAAATAAGTAGTAGTTTGTAGATGAAAAATTATGAGAAATTTCTCTCTTTGGTATAAAATTTGTAAAAATAAATTTTAAATTTTCAATCTGTACTTTTTTTGTAAACCCTTTGATATTTTAATTTTTTTTATTTTTTTTTATTTATTTATTTTTATTTTTTACTAATCTAGTTGCACTTAAAAAGAACAAAATTTCTGAAAAATAATACAAAAATTTAGAACATTTTCATATATATATATTTTTTGTATTTATTAAATTTTTTATAGATTTTTTTGATAAATATTTTACTTTTTAAATACATCTAGATTAGGCACATCCAAAAATAAATAAATAAATAAATTACAGTCACCACCTCCCTTGAGGTTCCTGACAATTACACTAGCATTTCTCATTTATATGAAATTATACTGACCTCTCCTGTGACTAATGACGTTAATGGGAGAGTTAGTTTAGTAATTTTAATAGTAGAGATATTTTGCTGATAACCATTAAATGGGCGATTATTGTTTTGGTAATACCTTATATAGTGTTTGGTTATGACTCATTTTTTTTAGCTACAACTAAAAAAAATTAGTTATGACTTTTGTGGTAATCAATAGCACAAATGTTATAATTTGTATATGATACACATAAAATAGTATGTATTCTAGAATAACCTATTATTATGACAAAAGTGATAATGAAACGAATTAAAAAATTAATTACATGAATATAAGATGAATTACTTGGTAGTTTTTAATTAATACTTGACATCATACAGTTCAATTGTGTTCTAAAAATAAGAAAAAAATTGACGAGTCCCACTATTTAAACTAATAAAAGCCAAATTGAGACACCACATGCATTTATTTGAGTAGTATTAAATATTATTTTGAAATACTCTCATGGTTTGACTATGTATATGTATACATAATTTAGGGACGGGATTCTCTCCAGTCCCAAATCGGACTGGAGAGGTATTGTTAGGCTCATTGGGTCCACTTTTAGACTTTGTTTCGATAATTTGAATTGTTTATATTTTAAGATTCATTGTGTACATAATCCCTGTCAAAAATTAATTCGATCAGATAATGGCAACCACGTACTTGGATAAGTTGTGTATTAAAAAAAATAGACGGTGAGAAAATAAACAGTTTATACAAAATTGATCTAAACAAGTGGTTTATGTTATCCCATCAATTTGATTTTTTATAAGAATAATATACTCAACAAATTCTAAAATTTGAACGGTTCAGATTGTTAAAACGGATCCCAAAAACCGATCCATTGGGTTGGATTGGATGGTCCAGTTCAACGAAGGACTGGAGACAGCCTAATCCTTATAATTTATTGCTTTACATGCATATATAAGTTCTTGTATTTTTCATTTGATTTTAATAATTAATAATAGTTTTTTTTTCTTTTTTTCTTTTTTTGTTTTTTAAGGGGAACAATTCATACTATGGTTTTGTTTACCTATAAATGATCAATTGATTTCTTTTATTAATTTATTAAAAATCACTTCAAATGTTATACAAATCAAACTAAAATCTCCATATGTACTAATCTAGCAACTAACCACTAACTTTCACACACACACACAAAAACAAAAAAAAAAAAACATATTTGTTAGTTAAACTAATGGTCAACTCACAAATTGGAGGAATTTGCAAATAAAAAATAAACCTTAAAGAAGATTAATGTAATTTCAAAAAAAAGGAGTGAATATCAGGGTAAGTGTCGGAAACCTCAAGAGAGGTAATTTATCTAAAAAATTTGACTAAAATGTAAAACGAATTTACTAAAAATAAAAATACAAAAAATAAAAAAAACTCAAAATTATATTCGAAAACTCATAACATATTGTAGACAGCCCGAACTCGCTCCGTGCACCCCTCTTTCGGAGAGGGCGTGAATTTGGTTCTAGCTACTACACATCGGACTCCTGTCACGGTTCTGAATCTAATCTCACAAAGTGCAATGTAAGACTGATAAATCACCAAAGAGTCCAAATCCAACAAATCGTTTTGGAAAATCGATTTTAATCAAAAAGCACCAAACATGGACTGCTTTGCCAAATTTCAGAGTCGCCACCTAAATGTTTTATTTTTGAAAAATTTAGAAAACCCTGACTCGTGCCAAAGGCCACGTGTCCGTTATCACCAAAGTTGCCTCGGCTTGGGAACTTGGGTACGAGAGGGGAAGGTCCTGAAATGAGCACCCCCGCTCGCCCGATTTAAGGATCGGCCTCTACTAACATGATATGTTATTTTGAAAACACATGTGTTCTTATTCCGGTTATTAGCTAACTTACTATGTGATGTGCACAACATACAAGTATAGACTCAATCACGCGGATTGGAACAAAACAACTCATGTTTGTTTTTTAAAGTGGTTTGAGAGTGCTACTCGCAAGTAGGCTAAAGAGTGGATTTGCCACCCTCAAGTAGGCTTAGAAAAACATGATTTTGCCACTTCAAGTGGGCTTAAAACTCACAATCATTGAGTTGTTCCAATTCAGGCAATCAAGCCTTCATCCACAGGCATTCATACAGTTAATCAGTTAAGCAAATAGCCTCATGGCAAGCATGTTATCATGGCAATCACTTACACACATGCAAGGATGTTAAAGTATAAACACTCACAGTGTACTCTGAGCCAAAATAGAAGCTAGTTAGTAATCAATGCATGATCATAGCTATGTTAAATGCCTAATGCAACACATGCAAAATGCAACTAAAATAGGCTCGACAATCTAGAATGGCATACGAATGCAACACTCGATAACATGTTTTGAAACACGTATTCAATTCAGTATTGAAATACAATGCAGTTTAAATGATGCACGCTAGCCCGGTGCATGCAATACGAATGAATGACGCACGCATGCAAAGTATAAGTATGTTAATTGAAACATGCCCTAAAATTAACCATCAAAAGCTGGTAAATAAAAAGGAGAAACACGTAGGGTTGGAAGACATTCACACACACACACGCACACTTATTACAACATTTGCCCTCTCGACGGAGGGTCCGAATGAAAGCTAAACTAATCTAAGCTAAGCTAATCAACTAATCTAATTAAGCTAATTAGACTAATTATTACACAACAAATTGAATAACTAGCAAACTAACCACTAATTATTACAACACTTTAATTAATAAACAAATTAACTAATTTACGAATTCAAGCTAAATAACAAGGAAAGCTTTAAAACTATGCTGCTCCAGCTCTGTTCGAAGAAGAAGAGGATGCATGCTCAGTTTTTTCCCCGAAAAGCTCTCTGGTGTGCTCTCTTGAGGCTCTGTCTGCAGGGTGTCTTCAAGATCTTGCTGCAGAAACTTACCAAACCAAAGCTGGGGAGTGCACCAGTGGCCTGCCGGCCACCTACCGGTCAAGAGTGTACACTGCCGGCCAACAATGCAAGGGTGCCGCCCATCACTGTGGCACTACCAGCCACTGGTGTGCTGTGACACCATTCTGCAATAGAGCACAAAAACAGAGGAAATGAAGGGTCTCCCAAGGGCATGTGTGTACTGTGCCACCCCATATCATTTCAAAACATCAAGGGAGGGGCACTATTGGATCCAAGACCATCAATCAAGCATTACAATGCATGATGGCCTAAGATCCAATCTTGTACACATTCAATAAATGTAATACAAACGAGACACTAAGACCATGGCCTTATCATGAGAGATCAAACGCAATGGAGACAAAGGGAATTGACTCATTTTCATCACTTCAAGTATGAAATGAACCAATTCACCTCGTGTTGAATATAACGTCCGATTGAACACAATGTAATGCACATTCAACATGTTTATCTTGGCATGTTTTATTTGGTTGATTTTATTTACACATTTTAACATTACCGATCCATTCTTTAACCGGTTGAGTGTAATGTGAAAGTCCTCTAATGAGAGAGGGGTCAACCAAAGAATGGTTTAAGGCATGAGGGAGTTCATGCCTTTGGCTAGTAGAAACCCTCGAAAGAGAGTTAAAGCCATTGAGCATGAACTCTACCTCAAGCTTAAACACATGCATGAGGTTAACCAACCCTCAAAGCAAATCAAAAGTGAAGAACAAAGAGAGGTTGTAGAATTTTTAGTGCTGAAATGGCATGAGAATGAATGCTAAAACATGCAAGCAACACATGCACAACATGCTAGGGGCCAAAGCATTGAAACTTAGTGAAAAACATTATGCTAGAGGCATGCAATACAATGCTCAAACACCCAAACCAGCTCTGGATAGAGCTAAAACATGGCAAATCAGTAGCAAAAACATGCTCAAACTAAGGCTCAAAAGAGTAGAAAATCATGCTCCTTTAGTAGCTCGCCAATAAGGCACAAAAGCACAACTCTCACAAGCTCTCAAAGAGTGAAAGAAGTGAGAACATGACACATGTATATGTTTTGAAATAACATGTTAAATGATGCCAAGACATGCAACCATCACAAGTATAGCATGCTATGGTGCTCAAAACTCAAGACTAGCTAAGGCACTTGCACCATAGCCATATCAAGCAAGCCCCAAAGGACCAAGATGACTTAAAACAGTCCAAAAGCATGCTAAATCAGAGCCAAAAACATACTGGAGCAAGGCTAAAACATGCTAGAATGATGAACTAAAGCATGAAGCATGTTAGGCCAACAAGCATGATTGCACTACAAGTACCAAAAGCATGCAAGAGGTGGCCAAACCAGCCAAAAATAGAGTTATGGAAAGTCCAAAAAGTCACAAAAATATGCTTGAACTAAGCCATAAAAGGATAGAAACACATGCTCATTTGGTAGGCCATCTACGTATGCAAACAAGACAAGAGGAGAGGGGACCACCCCCTCCCATTTTGGCCCTCAAAACCACCTTTCCACCACTGAAATTCCTCTGGAATTCAGTGGTTAAAGGGCCAAAAAGAGATGGTTTGAAATGCTTTAAAGGAAGGCAAGAAGCTTAGCAAATAAGCCACCAAAGAGGGTGAAACACCCCTAACTCCAAAAACACTTTAAACTACCATTTCTAAGCCTTAAAAACAAATGTTTTTGTAGTTGACAACTAGGCCAAAATCAGCTTGAAAAGGTGGCCAAGATTGTGTACAAAAATAAGCTTAAAAGAGGAAGAAACTCACCCTTGAAGCATAGCAGCAAACAACCAACAAACAACCACTTTTCTTGAGCCAAAACCAACCTTTAGCAGCCCAAAATAAGTTCTAAGGAACCTCAGCCCAATGGTGATCAAGTTTGATCAAGGATGTGTGTGCAAAAAGAGAAGTGTATCCACACTTGCAAGCTCTTATGCACAAAGGTTCTTGAGAGGGAGAAATGTAGAGAGAGAGGCTTCCAAAGCTCTTCCAAAATGTTCTAACCCTTGAATATGAGATATAAGGCTCTCATATATAGAAAAATATCAAACTTTGGTCGAAAATATCTCAAGAGAGACAGCTGTAACCAGCTGGAGCAAAATATCTGCAGAAAAGTGCACTGTTCCATCTGTGGCCAGCACTGTACCACTGTTGGCCGGCACTTGACCATTGTTGGCCAGAAGCACACTCCCTTGGATGGCAGGGGCCCAGCATTGGCCATTCATGGCCAGCACATGGCCCAAAAATCTCATTCATGGTCTTAAACTTCCACGTTTGATTGGACAGAAAAATCTGCTTTTTGGGCCCGACTTCAACTGGACATATCTCCTTCATCTGGACTCATTTTCAGGTCATTCTTGAGCCTAAATTGTAGCCCTGGAAATCTTCTTTCCAATGGTGGGAGCCTCACTTCAAAATTTCAAGTGTGCAAAAAGTTATGCCCATTTGAGTGAAGACTGCTCAATTTTGATCCTACCGAAATTCATGCCCAACTGCTTCTCCAACTTGTTTTCTTCTCTCCTCTCCTCTTTTCTTCAACTCCAAACCCCTAAACAAGGTGTTTTGAAAGATTTTTTAAAAGAGTTCATCTCTCCTTCATTCATTTCCACTTTGTCCTTGCTTGGTTTATCGAAAAACGCAACATTTAACAAAATGCGAGCGTTGGAACATCGTAGGAACTTTTTCAAAAGCTATTTTGAAAGAGCCGGTTTCAAAGTTTAGAAATCTTTTGATCAAGATCATTTTGGGCCAAAAAAAAAAAGGGGTATGAAGTTGGGATTTGACTCTCTCCTTGCCAAAGGAATCGAACCCTTGCACTGCACAACTTTCACTACCAAGTAAACAATTAGTAGCAGTGCCCAAGTCTTAAGGGCGGTCAAAAATGGGGTGTCTACACATATTCACTCTCTCTTGCACTTAAAATTGCTATATTTTTTTAGTTTTAGCTTTAGAATATTTAAAAAAAATAGTAAAATGTTATTTTAATACAAATAAATATAAAAAGATGTTTTTGAACTTTTAAAAATTATTTAATATATAAAAATAATATATATATATATTAATATCACATTAATTTTAGGAATATCCCATGTAATGTTTTTTATTTCAACAAACCATTTTTTCAATATATACATATATATATATATTTTTTTTTAATTGTTAAACGAAGAAGCCTGACATGAATTAATGAAAAAGCTTGATGATTTGGATTTATTTATTTATTTTTAAACACTAAAATATCACAATTTTCATATTACGCATTTTTTTTAATTTATAAAATTTATATTTTTAGAACATACTCATCGAGATTTATCGCACAACAAAAATATTGAATATAAAATTTTAAAAAATTAAAATATAATTTTTCAATTAGTGAAATTGAGAAATTTTTAATTTTCGCAATAATTTTTATACAGTTATTTCGTCAAAAAATTATTTTACACCTAAGGCCAGGAACACGGGTTCGGGTTACTTCCTTCCAACTATTGTGCTTCAATATTGATTTTGTTTTATAAATCTTGCTGTATAAATTTCAAAAAAAAAAAAATTATATAAAAGAATTATATATAATAAAAGTTTTAAAATTTTGAACAATAAAAAAGACAAAAGTAAATGTCACATAAACATTGTGAAGTGTGCCCACTTTAGTTAGGAGAAGTTATAGAGGGCATTTGAGAAGGGACTATTTTAATTAGTTTTTATTTTTTTTTCAAAAAATATGTAAAATAATTAATAAAGTGATGCTATTGGGTATTTTTCTTTTGAAAAATGATTCATCTATTGAATTTGAGCTCGCCCAAATTACCTGAATTACGTAAGAAATTGCCCGAATTACATAAGTCGGACGACCACGTCGAACAACTAGCGTCATCCTTGTCAATCAAGATTGTCACTCTTGTCTACAAGTGTGTCAATCGACATCCTACTGGATGATCATCCGAATGACTGTCCGAATGACCGAACGGAAGCAAATATAATATCAAAATAAAACATCCATTGAGCCTTGTCTAAATGCCAGGATCTTAATACATCATATCATACGTATATATATAACATTTTCATATACCATTTGCATCCCATTAAGTCCACACATGTAAGTCCATACAAAGGGTAGCAACCTGAAAGGTAAATATTGATAATGTTTCGAAGACAAGTCATTCAAGACTTGACAAAATATGCCATCATATGGAACTCCCCAAAATTATACAGGGGCCACTTCGGGTGACTCGACAAAACAGGTCCAGCAAAAGGCTCTTGGAGCTGACCTAAGGTTGTCCTCCGGGCTGATCACCTACACAAACATACATAAAGACGGAGTGAGCAAGGCTCAGTGAATAAGCAAAGTAAAAAGGTTATGTGCATGAGCATAAATCTTATAGTGCATGATCATAAGTCATAAGTCCATCTTATTCATATCTTCATTTCTGAACGGCCTCAGGCCCACATAAGACAGAACGCCCTTAAGCCCAACATAATACAGAACGGCCTTGGGCCCAATATAATAGCAAAACGGTCTTGGACCCAACATATCAATAGCTGTTTGAAACAGTGCAGGGTTGATAGAACATCGGCATGTCTTCATCTCCTTCGGCCTCTGGCCGTGAATCATAAGCAACCCATGTCATAACGGCCTTAAGCCCATCATTCATAATCAAAGCCAAACGACCTCGAGTCCAATGTATATATTGCCATTCAATCATTTATGTTGTCCTATTAAAGCACAATTGATATAATATGTGCCATTCACACGTAACATTATAAGATTCGTAATCACAATACATAAATGAAACATAGCGCTATACTGCTATTACTTACTGTGATGTGGATGAACAACGGTTCCTTCTGGCACGTGACCTACACAAGGCGCACACACACAACTTGTAAGTTATTTCCTTTTCTTTAACCTTTTCATATGTCCGATTCGTTAAATTCTCATTCAGTTATAAGCATTTTAGAAGGATTGAATATACACATTAACAGTTTCAAAGGGTCAAACAAGGGAAAAGAAGTTGCTAGAATTTCTTTCCATTGGCCGCACATATGGAAGTTCTCCAACGCACGTGCGGGAAGGTGCGCCGCATGTACCCGCACATGCTTTTATCGCAGAATGCCCCAGTCTGTCTCTCTTGTTTTCTGCACGTGCGGCTGTGTGTCCCGTACGTAAGATCAAGACTTGTTTTATTTGGGCCTTTACACCTCCAATTTCCATGATTCCTTCATTTTCATTATATATATGTATATATATATATATATCCATATTTACATGAGCTCAAGCATACAAAAGGGTAAGATTAGGCACAATTTCTCTCAATCCGATGCAAATTAACCATAACATAGAAGAATCAACTTTTCTATCACACACATCCAAGAAATACATGATCATTTATGAGATTTGGTCATTCACAATAATAACTCATAACTCTAACTTCCATGGATGACAAATTTCATTTCAAAGCTTGATTCAAAACAATTGAAGAAGGATTGAGAATCTACTAGTGATTTACACTCACTTCAAGTTGTATTCTTCAAATCCCCCTGGCAAGTTCTTCAATCTCCAAACCTTGATTGATCTCTCTCTCTCTCTCTCTCTCTCTCTTCTTCAGAATATCTACCAGGAGATATTTAGAGTTGTGTTGACTAAAGTCATCTAAAGTTCATATGTATGGCCTTTATATCTATCAAGGCTCACTAGTTACGTTAATGAAGCCTAAATTACATCAATTAATTCATTACGAATCAGATTTTTATAAAAATTCATATTATGTCCTAAAAATCATGCTGATCATAACTGTGAAGTTAATTTCGGATTATTGCGCCTCTAAGGCTTCCAATTTCCAACCCAAATGTCTCTATTTCAATGGATTTTTTTCATAACCGACATATATAATGTCATAATCAAATAATTCACATATCTAAACACAATTTCATATGGAATTTCACATCAAGCATGTAATCACTCATATAATTAAAGACTTAAAGCATATAAGAGGGTCGGGTTATTACAGTACATATACATAAAATGTCTAAAATATCATTTTTCATTGAGTTTAACGACTAAAATATCACTTTTTCTATTGATTTGATTAACGAAAATAGACAAATAGTTTAAATTGAAAATAAATCAAAAGTTTGTTGTTTAAATTGATAAAATTAAAAACTCATGATTTAATTTGTCAAAAAGGTCCCACTCTAGGATTTGTTTTTGTAATTTCTCATAATCTTTTTTTGTATTTTAATAATTTGTTTTTAAATTTTTTTTAGATGCACTAAATCTAAATTCAGTTAAAAAATAAGATATTTGTAAAAAAAAATTTAAAAAGTAATAAATACAAAAGAATATGAAAATCTACTAATTTTTTTATTTTTAATTTTTTTGTTGTATTTATTTTAAAAAATTCAAAATTTTTATGTTTTCTTTAATGTATTTAAATTAAATAAATTTCAAAAATAAAAATAAATAATTAAAATATAAAATAAAATAACAACAGTGATATGTGCCCCGAATTTCAGGGGCACTAATGCCCCGAAATTCTATATAAGGCAAAAAAAAAAAAAAAAAAAAAAAAAAGTTACCAAAACTGGAAATTATAGACATTAGTGCTCACAGTTTTAGTGCCACAAATCATTTTTGATAAAATAAATACAAATTAAAAACTTAACACCAAGTATATTTTTCACAAAGCAGTCAGTCTGAAAACAAAGCCAAAAATAGTGAGTCACTGGGTCAGTTCACGAGCTCCGTGGCTGGTTCTTCAGCTGCACAGTTGTTTGAGGTGTTCTGTGCCAGACAGGCCAAACCAAACCCCACATATATTCATGAACGCACTACTTTTTCCACTAATGGAACATCAACAAATCCTTCTTTGCTTCCTCTCTCTCTCTGCCTTTTAGTTTTGTTTTCTTGAATCACCCTGTTACAGCCCACAAAATCTCCTTCACAAGATGCTTCAGTTTCTCTCTTCCTAACTCTCTCTCTCTCTCTCTCTCTCCGTGACAACCCTGTCTCTTGAATTGCTTACTACTCTTGAAGAACCCAAAAATTCTGCATGAATGGAGATCAAAATCAATGGCTTGCTCTCTCTAGCTTTCTCTCTCATCTACTTGTCAATTCTGCGTCTGTCAATAGCTTTCACACCGGTAGACAACTACCTCATCAACTGTGGATCAAGCACAAATGTCACTGTTGATAACCGACTCTTCACCGGTGATTTGACCGGACCCGGTTCGGTTTATCTGTCTTCGTCTGGTAAATCAATCTCTCTCACGAATCCAAACCCATCTTCAAATTCAGCTCCACTTTCCCGAACAGCTAGGGTTTTTACCAGTGCTTCAAGTTATGAGTTCAACATCAAGAAGACTGGGACGCACTTGGTACGTCTTTATTTCTCTCCCTTCACTACTTCCCAGAGTTACAATCTCAATAATGTAAATTTTAGTGTTTCGGCTAATGGGTTTTTGCTTTTGAGCAATTTTGATATTCGATACACTGTTCTTAAAGAGTTCATTTTGATGGTTAATGATGTGAATTTGGAACTATCGTTTGTACCTTCGAGCCAATTGGGTTTTGCATTTGTTAATGCAATTGAAGTGTTCTCTGCTCCTGAAGATCTCATGTTTCAGTATGTGGCTAAATCGATTGGTCCTAACGGAGTCGAAGAGTTTAAGAATCTTTCTTCGCAAATTTTAGAAACGGTTCATAGGATTAATGTTGGGGGTTCGAAATTGACCCCTTTTAACGATACCCTTTGGAGGATTTGGATCCCTGATGAGGATTTTCTAGTTCTGAAATCTGCTGCGAAGACTGTGAGTACAACACATGCTCCAAATTATGAGAAAGATGGTGCAAACAGAGAGATCGCTCCTGATAATGTTTATATGACTGCACAGCAGCTGAACAGGGATAACTTAAATACAGATGCTGTGTTCAATATAACTTGGGATTTTCCAGTGAGTTCAGAACCTGCTCGATACTTCATTCGTTTGCATTTCTGTGACATTGTCAGTAGGTCACTTAACCAGCTTTACTTCAATGTATTTATCAATGGATTCGCTGCGTACAAAGATCTTGATCTGTCTGCTCTTACATTCAATTTACTTGCATCTCCATACTACATAGATTTTGTTGTGGGTTCAGATAATTCAGGGGTTGTGCGTATTAGTGTTGGTCCTTCTGATCTTAGTAGTTCATTGAGAAAGGATGCTATTTTGAATGGGGTAGAGATCATGAAGATGGTGAATTTTTTTGTGGTTTCAGAAACTCAGTCTGAGAAGAGAAGTGTTTGGGTTTTGGTGGGTTCAATTGTTGGAGGCTTTGCTTTTCTATGTTTGGTTGGACTCGCAGTTTTATTGATATTGAGAGGTAGGAGGAAAAAACAGAAACCAAAACCTGTGGAAAGTATGGGTTGGACACCTTTACGGGTATATGGAGGGAGTTCACATAGTAGGCTATCTGAAGGGACTGCCTTTCCATCTCCGGGGCCATATGGATATCTTGGCTTGAGGATCCCTTTTGGTGAAATACAGTTGGCAACAAGCAATTTTGACCAAAATCTGATTATTGGTTCTGGTGGATTTGGCATGGTTTACAAAGGGGTTCTTAGAGACACCACAAAGGTTGCTGTGAAGCGAGGTGTACCAGGGTCCAGGCAGGGTCTTCCTGAATTCCAGTCTGAACTAACGGTTTTGTCAAAAATACGACACCGCCATCTTGTTTCACTTGTTGGGTATTGTGAAGAACAGTCAGAAATGATACTTGTCTATGAATTCGTGGAAAAAGGGCCATTGAAAAATCATTTATATGGTTCGGGATTAACACCTTTGTCTTGGAAGCAGAGGCTTGAAATATGCATTGGTGCTGCAAGAGGCCTTCACTACCTTCACACAGGTTCGGCACGGGGAATCATCCACCGTGACATCAAATCTGCCAATATTTTGCTTGATGAAAATTATGTTGCTAAGGTTGCAGACTTTGGTCTCTCAAGGTCTGGTCCGTGTATCAATGAGACCCATGTAAGCACTGGTGTCAAAGGTAGTTTTGGGTATCTCGATCCAGAGTATTTTCGGACGCAGCAGCTTACAGATAAGTCCGATGTTTATTCATTTGGGGTTGTGCTTTTCGAAGTTCTTTGTGCTAGACCTGCTGTTGATCCATTGCTGCCCAGGGAGCAGGTAAATTTGGCTGAATGGGCAATTCAATGGCAGAAAAAGGGTCTGCTCGAACAGATCATTGATCCATTCCTAATGGGGAAAATAAAGCCAAGTTCACTGAAAAAAATTGGCGAAACAGCAGAGAAATGTGTTGCTGAGTGTGGTGTTGATAGGCCTACAATTGGTGATGTATTATGGAATTTGGAATATGCGCTTCAGCTTCAGGAAACTGGAAGGCAAAGGGTATCTCATGAAGTCAGTGATATCACTTCTTCAGAGCTCCCAGGACCCAGAGTTGTTCCCCAAGTTCCCTCAAGCCATGTTAGAATTGAGGGAGATGATTCTGATGGGATTTCAAATATAACAACAAGCCGCGTTTTTTCTCAACTGATGACCAAAGAAGGTAGATAGTTTATAGGTTCATGCCATAAAATATGAAATTCTTGCTTAAAAACAGGCATGAACTACATTGCTTGAAATTTCTGCAGAAACATAAAATCAAGAAGTATCAAATGTAATTCTAGCTTTATTTTGTTTCAATAAATATAGATGCATATATAATTCTTTTCAAGTGCTTCTCACTTCCTTTTCATCTGATGTTCATAGAGAACATGTTAATGGATGTCTTACATACATGCAAGTTATATATCTAGTTGTCATAGGCTGATTATTTAGTCCTTTCTATGCTTATGTTGTAATGAGATCAAATACGAACTGCGTGAACTATATAACGAAGTGCAATTGTATATGTACATGTGTTGTAGTCTTTGGCTTTTCAATCTTATGAATGAAGCCTTATAAACTCCCTTCTTTGATCTTTGTGCTGGTTAGGGCATTAAATATTAATATAGATTTTCCATGAATTGGTATTATTCCATATTATTTTCAGTGAGATTTCAAGTCCAATTCCATGCCATGGATGGGTTTACAAAAAATGGAACATCGCCATAAATTATGACAATATTTATGCTATGACCTCATTTCATAAAGTACTCATGGTTAATCTCATCATGCCAAAAAAAAAAAAAATAAGAGGCCTTGTTTTATGTCTAGTGGAAAAGAAATTATGCATATTCAAAATGTTGTGTGAAACTGCAGCAGGATGATATATTCCCATGCATAGGTTCTATTTGCCCACAACATGTTTCTTAAAGAAAATTTGGTGGAAAATCCATCTCTTTCACTTAATTTTAACTAATCTTTACGGTTATAGTGATTTACTTTTAATTTGTTGTTGATAGCTACTATAAATTTCTTAAGTATTCTTGATAAACATGTTCCGGTCTGTTTTCATCATTATGAAAAGATACAGAAATGTCTCATTAGCTATAATTGCATTATTAGTGTTTTTATCAGAAAGAAAAAAGTAAGAAAAATGGAAGCTGGGCAGATTGTTATGGTTTAAGGCATTTCATAGTCATGAAGTCTAATTGTTGTACCTAGTCATACTTTTTCTGTTTTGCCAGCCATGACAATGAAATAATAGTAGTGGTCTTGCATAGATGGACTGATCCTTATTCTAGTTTGGACACAAAATCAGAAAGTGAAAGAAAAAAGAATCTTGTCTTTGGATTTTTGCTCGAGGAGGATTTTTCTTTCTCAATGGGTTCCTGTGGAGGTTTTATTTGTTTGGTTTTTGTTTGGGGGAGGAGGGATTTGTACATAAGGTAGATATATAGAAGGTTAATGCACCATTCTGAGACACCTCCTAGCCAGTTTGCCCAAACACGCTCAATGCACCCTTGGCTTAGCCAAGCAAACATCTACTCGAGAACAACCCATTCCCCCCTTGCGATAATAGGCTTGGTACCCTTGTCTCAATTGAACAACTCTCCACTTAAATGTGCCCCTCATATGTCTCAGTCCTCTCTAGTTTTATCTCTAAGTCACCGCCACGTATGCTCATTCTGACGTGCTCAACACAACTCTTTGGTCGAACGAATCTCTACTTGAGCATGTCATCCCTTCCACTCACAATGACATGCTTGGCATCCTTGATTTGGCCAAGTGATCCTCCATCAGAGTGTGTCCCCTACGCCTCAGTTCCAATACTCTAAAAATCACCTTGATGCTGATGTGAACCTAGGTTGGGAGTACGGCGTATAGACCCCATTGTAGTTGGTGTCGCGGTAATGAGACAAAGTGATCTGTGAAAAAAATAGTGCAATGGTGACAACATCTTACGTGGTGTCATCGGCCAATAAAATGTTGCAATTGGACTAAGTAGACAAATCTTATCTCCCATTAATGCAACATTATTGTGATCCCTACTACAAAATGAGGTTGCTTATTGGATAGTGATACCATCACCTGATATCACTATTACATCCAAATTTTACTCGTGATATGTGGCTCGTTGGCTAGAGTTGAGAATTTGTCAAGATACTTGTCCCCTTCCCTCAAGGGACTTGCAACCTGTCTTAGAGAGAGATCTCCACAGTAAGACAACTCTAGACCATGAGAATGCCATGTGGTGTGCTCTGTAACTCTACCTGAGAAGCACACGTGATCACTGTTGCAATTGCTAAGGCGTCTTATTATGCTCTATTTAGTTTACTAGAATGGCATGGTCATTCCTTAAACTCTCCTATGGAATGATCCTTCCATTTCAATGGTGAATGATGATTCTCTTTGCAATGCATTTTTCATTATTCTTTTAGTCAACCAAACATAAGATAAACAGTTTAATGAAATAATCATTCTATTCTACTACGTTCCAATCTACCTTGGTATTTCAACTTCAGCACTACTAGTATTGGCTTTACCTCTAGGTTGTTGGGCCAAGGAGGGCAAGCTACCTATCCCGTTATTTAGATAAGTTGGCCTCCAAGGCCTGACCCTCCTATAAATAGGTCACCACCTCTATATAGGCATAGTCTCCTTCTCTGGCAAGTCTAGAGACTCTGTTTTTCCACAGTTGCTCTCTCTCTCTCTCTCTCTCTCTCTCCATATAAGACCGCACCATATCTCACCCCTTCCACCTCTGGTGATCTCTCACCATCTGAGTGCCTACTATAACTTCTCAAAGGCCATACGTACTCTCCAACGTCCACAATAAGAAAAAATTGAAAGGCAGTGGTGTTGAAAATTATTTGAAAAAAAAAACAAAAAACAAAACAAAAGAAGAGGAAGAAGAAGTGAAATTCAGAATGAACATAAGCAGTGGTTTTAAAGGGAAGCTATTGAATTACAAGTTTGTCTGAGTTTTATGGTTTAGTCACTTGTCATTGAGGCATTTCAATTATTTGCTTTGTTGGTTTGAAGTCGTGAAAACCACATGATATTATATGATCTTTGATTGTTAACTTGAAGTAAGGTATAGGTGCAATTTTCACAAGCTCTAGCTCTAGCTCTGATAAAGTAGAGAGCTTCACACAGAAAACCCTCACTTGGTGAAGCACTACTCCACAGTAGAATTACAGTTCCCAACTCTCTCTTGTTGGAGCATGTGTGAAGGTAAAATCCCATATTGGATAAAGAGTAAAAGGAGATGGGCCTTAATATATATTATATGAGTTCTCCACTTATAAGCTTAAGCTTTTAAGTGGGTATGAGTTTCAAATAATGTATATTAGGCCTTCATTTAGTGTCAGTGTACTCTAAAGTCTCTTTCTAATGGATTGGGTTGGTATTGTTATGCGCTTGTGGGCCCTTTAATTCCATAACATATCTCTCTGATGAGGAATTCACCAGGTATGAAACAAAATCTGTCACTCTGAATTCGTTCCTTCAAATCTAATTAGAACAGAAAACCTTCAATAATATGTATACCCCGTTCAGTGGCTGTGTCCGCATTAACCATTTGTGGATAATAATGACGAGGCATGCTATAGATGTCATGCACCAAGAGGAAAATAAAGGTACAGTTTGACACTATTTGTAATGTAGAATTAGTTTTGATCTGCCCAAACTCGCTCGTTTGCCACTTCTAAATACATCTCACCTAGCGATGTGAGTGTAGAAACAAATTTTGAAATGTGAAGTGTTTCAATACATTTCAAATTCATGTTACAAATGTCCACTATTTAGTTTTTGGACTAAACAGTGTTGATTATTTGAACAGTAGGTTCTTATTTTCGATCTGCGTTCTAAATCGTTAATTACACATTTTTTTTTTAATTAAAACCTCCAATTAATGAAGAACCAAAAAAAAAAAAAAAAAAAAAATAACAAAAGAAAAATTAAGGAAAAGAATTATTTTATTAAAATTGTAGGGATTTAGAACCTTTAGATGCAAAATATAATAGTTGGGTTTGGGACCCTTCACGTAATGGTTGCCATCGTATTAGATGCTTGCAGTGTAGTGTAAAGCTCTCGACTTCTTCTTTCTTATAACGACTTCTTTAACTTTTAATTTCTTTCTCTCCTTCTCTGATCTTCTAACTTCTGATTTTCGATCCCTCAATCTTGTGTGATGATCCCTCATATTTATAAAGGGCCATCCATGTGATAAGAGTATCATCTTTAATTTGAATTTCAAATTGAATGATAACGCCATTTGAATTTAGGCGTAACAATATCTAATTAATCGTATATTTGATTAGCTGTATCGATCCATTGGATTTCATCCTGTGTGGTGTCCTTACTGTAGGCTTTATAGGTGTCAACTTTCGCAGGCTCTACGTGTCATTTAAGTATCTTAAATAACATTGCTGAGATATGACGTTGTTTTATTTATGTACTTCAACGGATCAAGTTAATTATTTTAGGAAGTGATTACCTACAACAATCCTATCATAGGCGCTATGTGTGTCATTAACTAATTGATCGTATTTGAAACTTAGTTAAAATTTATACGCTAATAAATGCCCCCCTCATGACTTGCGCAAATGAATTTTCTTAACTGTACGAGTTACAATAATTTGGCACCTTTATCTAGATCCTCTTTAGACCTTGGATGAGATTATTTTTTGGCCTTGGTCACTTTTAGCCACTTTTTAGGCTTTGTATGTTATTTATTTATTTTTAACTTTACTATGTCATACATGGACCCCCAAAGAATTTAATTAATCCTCTCTTTTTTTTTGGGTTGATTGCTCTTTATAGTCCATGAGCCTTTTATTTTTTTGTTGCACGGGTCCCTTTTTGTGGACTTGATCTTTTTTTTTTTTTTCGGCAAATTACTCACAAGCCTTTTTTGAAAAGTGTATATTCTATTTAATCCTAAAACCTTTTAGATAGACCCAAAAGTCTTATGCTCATTATCTTCCCTCTTTCTCTACATATTGCTTCTTCTCTTTCTCTGATATCGACGACAACCACTACCACTACCACAACCACGTCTTTCTTCATTTCTTTCTCTTTCTAATCTACAGTCACTGGCGACCGGCGACTACTACTGATTGGGGTTCACGGGCAATCACTGAGCACCAAATCCTTGCATCGCGCTCATCGACGGCAAAAGAGATGAGTTTCCAATGAAGAAGATGAGTAGATCTATATTAGATTTAAGTAGATCTTTGTTAGATCCAAATCAAAAAATAGTTGTCGGAGTACAAGTATCTCTCTATATCTATTTCTTTCCTTCGATCTCTCAGTTTTAATACTTTTTCTATACTACACACTTCTATTTTTCTGTTATAATAGAGAAACTTTTCAAATTCTGAACAAGTTGTTTTTAAGTTTTAATTACAGGCGGTGAAAACTATAAAATTTTATAGTTTCAATTTTTTTCGTGCTGAAATGAATCATTTTTTAGAACTGCAAAATTTTGCAGTTTCATAACTTTCTTTAGCACTGTAAAATTTTGCAGTTTCATAACATGTTTTTCAATTTGATTAATAAGGATAAATACTTAATAGAATCATACTTTGAAACTGTAACATTTTATAGTTTCAAAACTTGTTTTTCAGTTTTATCAATATTGAAAATTATTTGCTTAAACATTTGTTTTCCCATTTGTTGTTGTTTGTTGTTCTTAGGTTTTTTTTTTTTTTTCCTTCTTTTAGTTTATCAATATTTAGCACATTTTGTTATGTTTTTTCGCTTTAATTTTTCAGTTTATTATTCTTTTTTTTTTGGACAATATTCTGGACATTTGGGTGAGTCTCCGGCCATATTCTTGACATCTAACGAACATTCTAGATATTCTAACGACTTTTGGTGACGTTCAGAATATTTCGACGATACTCCGGCGAATTTCCGGTGATATCCAGGCAACTTGCCGGTGATATTGAACATTCCGGCGAGTCTCCGATGACTATTTGACGGAGGTTCGGTGATAGTGGGATGTAGCAGCGTTTTAAATTTATTTATTTTTACATAAAAAAATAGGATTTTTTAGTTACAATTAAAAATATATAGCACTAATTGATGCACGTATTTTGTTTTGGAATTAAATAGATTTTAAACTTTGTATAACAGACCTAGTAAGTTCTCCTTTTTTTTTTTTTTTATGTAAGGCCATGGGTAAGGCCCAAAAATTTAATTAGATCTTTTCTTTTGTGGGCCTCTTTCTCCATTCTATAAGGTGGGCCTCTTATCAACTTGCCACCATTTCTCTTTGCTGGAGCCTTTTTTATTTATGAGAGTCTCGGGCCCCCCTCCCTTTTTTTTAACAACAGATTTTTCTAGGCCATCATTGATGCTAATAGGATTTTAAATCTTACATGAACTCTTACTCTTTGGAGTGTTTCCAATCCTACATAAACTCTTACTTTTCGGAGTGTTTTCACTCTTATATAAATTCTTACTTTTTGGAGCGTTTCCAATCTTATACAAACTCTTACTTTTTCAAGTGTTTAAGGAGATCACTACCTCATTTCTTAAGCAATATTTTTTGCTTTATATAATACCTATTCATTCACATAATCAACATATATTTTTTTCTCCCGCAGACTTTGTAATCCTTCTAGCATCTTTCCACCACAATTTATTCTTGGAGGACACAAAAGATTCCCTTCTAATCCCTTCATATTTCCAGCAGTAATTGTTCGTCTTATACTTTCAAGTAGACACAAAAGGGTCCCTTCATTAGGTATGCTTTCCTTCTTTTGTTTGTCTTTCTTCTTCTTTATTTTTTTTTCTTAACAGCGGCAGCCCCCCCTCCCTTTTTTTAAAATCTGAAACCTCCTCTTTTAACAGTGAATCTTTTTTTTTTTTTTTTTTTTTTTTTTTTGAAGCTGAGACCTCTTTTTTTTACTTAGCTCTCTTTTTTTCAAGTTGAAAAAAAAGAAGAAAAAACCCCTTCCAGAATGAACATTTTTTTTTAACATCCCAACAGAATTTTTTTCCTACATGAACCTTTTTTACACTTATATAACATGAATGAAAGCCCCCCCTCCCCTTTTTTTTACCTTCTAGCAGAAATTTTCTTCTCCATGAACCATTTTATAAGCTGTATGAACCCCTTTTTTATTTTATATTCAAGCAGAATTTTCTGTACATTAGGGATGGCAATAGGGGGTTAATGGGGTGGATATTAATTCCCCATCCCCATTCCCCTATAATTATTTTTTCTCATTTTTCATTCCCCATGGATACTACCCTCCCCATCTCCTAATAGGTTTGGATTTTCCCCAACCCAACTTGACCCTTTTTTTTTTTTTTTTTATTCACAACCAAAGCTAAATATACAATCAATCTTATTTTATTTTATTTGGTTCAACAACAAAATCAAATACACATTAATTAACATTGTCACATTATTCTTGTCAAATTTTATGTATATTTAGAATTTTTTAAATTTATTTTAGAAAAATTCTGTTCCTACAAAAAAATTCCATCTTTTTCTTTTTAATTTTTTTAATTTTACGTATCTCATTTTCTTCTCTATTAATTAATCTTCGATAATCTGAAGCTGAGTTGTTACTCTCGTTTCCATCTTCTTCTTCTTCTTATTTGTTTTTAATTTTTTAAAATTTTTTTTAATTAATAATTTTTATTTTCATTTATAGAATGAATTTTCTTGTTTCAATATCTCCTGCAATTGTTTTATTGGATTTCTCTTTGATTTGATGGTAACCTTAGATTGAATTTCCCAATTTTCATCTTAACTAGTGATCATCTTAATTGAAATTTTGTACATTTTTGTCTTCAATTTCCATGTTTTGGTTATGATTAATTGTGCGTTTTTGATTAATAGTCACAATCTTGTTGCCATCGCAAATCGCCGTTGTTGTAGTGAGAGGATGAAAGCGAGTGAGAATTAGAACTCTAATTGTAAACAGAGTAGTGAAAACTAGGGATGATAATGGATAACCTACCCTGTGGGTATCTATGGAGACCCAACCCAAATACATGAGTTTTCTCCTTTTTTTCTTGTCCGTCGGGTAGGGTAAATGATGTTTTTTAAATCTCCATCGGGGATGGGTACCTACTAATTTCCCAATTTTTTTTTTAGGTATATCGGAAAATAATTTCTCCATATGTTTTCACTACTCTATTTACAATTAGAGTTCTAATTCTCACTCTCTCTCATCCTCTCACTGCAGCAATGGTGATTTGCGATAGCGACAATCTAGCGGCAACAAGATTGTGACTATCAATCAAAAACGTGCAATTAATCATAACCAAAACATGAAAATTGAAATGTACAAAATTTCAATTAAGGTGATCACTAGTTAAGATGAAAATTGAGAAATTCAATCTAAGGTTACCATCAAATCAGAGAGAAATCCAATAAAACAATTGTAGGAGATATTGAAACAAGAAAATTCATTCTATAAATGCAAATAAAAATTTAAAAAAAAGAAGAAGAAGAAGATGGAAACAAGAGTAACAACTCACCTTCAGATTATCAAAATCAATTAATAGAGAAGAGAAGGAGATACATAAAATTAAAAAAAATTAAAAAAGAAGATGGAATTTTTTTTGTAGGAATATAATTTTTCTAAATAAATTTTAAAAATTCTAAATATACATAAAATTTGACAAGAATAATGTAACAATGTTAATTAATGTGTATTTGATTTTGTTGTTGAGCCAAATAAAATAAAATAAGCTTGAATGTATATTTAGTTTTGGTTGTGAATCTTAAAAAAAAAAAAAAAAAAAAAAAAAAAGGTGAAGTTAGGCTAGGGAAAATCCAAACCCATTAGGAGATGGGGGAGGGTAGTATCTATAGGGAATGGGAAAAAATAATTATAAGGGAATGGGGACGGGAATTAATATCCACCCTATTAACCCCCATTGCCATCCCTAGTAAAAACATATGGAAAAATTATTTTCCGATGTACCAAAAATAAATAAATAAATGGAAAAATTAGTGGGTACCCATCCACGCCCCATCTCAAGTGGAGATTTAAAGAATATCACTTACCCAACCTAATGGACAAGAAAAAAAAGGAGAAAACTCATGTATTTGGGTTGGGTCTCCATGGATACTCACAGAGTAGGTTATCCATTGCCATCCCTACTGTACATGAACTTTTATTTTTTACTTTTGTATTTTTTTACATGTATATAACCCCCCCCCTTCTTTTGTTTTAGACAGTAACCCTAACAAAGACTTTTCTTGCTTTTATGATTGAAAAACTTGCTACCCCGTTTGTTTAGTAAATTTTTGCTAAACCTAATATGGCCCAAATATGTGTTGAAACACTTCATCATTTTTTTACAGCAACAGCCCCTTCTTTTTTATCTTCAGAAGCTGAAACCCCCGCTTTTTTTAAGCTCATTTTTTCTTAAGCAGCATCAGCATATTTTTCTTAAGCAACCCCATTTTTTTAAGCAGATTTTTTCTTAAGCAGCAGCAGCAGCATATTTTTAATAACAAGCCCATTCTATTATTATTATTTTTTAAAAACAAGTTGAAACACCCCTTTTTCTTAAGCAGCAGAAGTAGAATTTTTTTTTTTTTTTTTTTTTTTAAGCTGCCCCCCCTCTCTTTTTAAACAAGAAAATCTTTTTTGTGGCTATTCTTTTTGGTAGAAAAAACCAAACCATAGGTTGCTTATGTTTTATTAAGGTTTTTCCCCGACACGCATATCAGCTTCATAGGTACCATGTTCTTAAATCTTCATGCCGTAGCAGCCAATTTTTACCTGTACTTGTGTAGACACCCCATTTTTGACTGCCCGTAAGACTTGGACGCTTTGTCCTGTGCACCCAATAATGAAAGTTACAGCGTGTGATTCGAATGATCAACGAAGGACTCCAAGGTCGGGCTTTGAAACAGTCTCAACACCTTCCTATTTACCTTGTTTATCCTTTAGAGGTCCCTTTTTGAACATTGTGCCACCCTACACTAAGCTGGGAACAGAGAAACAGGGGTGGCACATTGGGGCCTGGCTGTGCCTCATTGGGAGCCAGTCGTGCCTTAGTAGCGATAAACACTTTCTGGGTAGGAGCCTGCCAACTGTCTATTTTTGAAGATATTTTCAACCTATTTTGCTCAAATTATATAAATACGAGGTTATATCTCTGTTTTGAGGGTTGAACAATTTTCAAGGAGCCTATACACTCATTTGAGAGCTCCTTCTTCTTGTGCAAGCCATCTTTGAGCAAGCTTGCCATCTTTGAGTCTTAGTTATACACCATACACACCCTTAAACCTTAATCTTGGGGTCTTGGTTGAACCTTGAGAATCATAGTTCAACCTTGAGAGTGTGTTAGGATTGAGTTTGCTCAACAATCAAAGCTTACTCCATTTAAGAGGTATAAGCTTGTAACTTTTGTTTCTTACTTTCATTTCACTTCATCCTTTTTTTTTTTGGTGTTCTTGAGCTGTTTTGAATCCATGTCAAGTGTTAAAACTTGGGTTTGAATAAGCTACCAAAGGTGGTGAGGATTAACACCCTTACTTGTACATACTTTCATAGCTCAACCCTTTGTTTTTTTACACTTCTTTTCTTTGACTTTTAAACTGATTTTCAGAGTTTAAAAAACGGCTAAAAACATGGTTTGAAGTCCCAAAAGTGAGGGGAGGTTAGCCACCTCTCCTTGTTCTAGTTTACTAGTTTAGTGTCTTTTGCTATTATCTACATTTTTGTGCTCTTTAGCATAAGTTTTGGCCACTTTTTTTACATAATAGGGGCTGTTTTAAGGCTGTCCTAATTTATTTAATTAGTGTATGCTTTGAACGTATAGCTTGTTGTGTTGCAAGTTCGCATATCTAACTTGTTGTGTTGTGTTACCCATGCTTTGATAGCTTTTCTTTGTTTTGTTTTGTTTAGTTTAGTTTTTGTTTTGTTTTTTTTTTTTTGTGTGTCAAGAGTCCTATTCTAATAATCAATTTCGCTTAATCACTTCTTGAGAGTTATTTCGAAAGATTGACGGTTGTTTAAGGCATGGGAAAAAGACCTATGCTCAATGGCTTAATCTCTATGGAGATTCATCGTCAAGGCATAGGCTCTCTTTCATGCCGAGAATCGCTTCTCGTTTAACATTCCTTCTCATTTAGTGGACCTAATCATCGCCTTGGACAAATGGATTAAAGAATGGAAAGGATTAACAAAATTGGTTTAAAATCAACTCAACCAACATAAAGAAGAGTAATAAAATTGCTTGGATTCGGCCAGACGTTATGCCGAGTCCATAGTGTCAAGAGCGTCACGCACCAATTGATGATGTGTTGATGAAAGTTGAAGCGTCTCTACCTCTCTCTTCGAGCTCACTTCATGATAAGAGGGATGAGTGGTTGTTGTTCATTGCATTTATTGATTTTTGTCCGATTGTCTCCGAAATCATTAAGTGATTAAGTTGCTTATTGATGGTTTTGGAACCAATTTCGTTTTTCTTTTGAACCTCTCCATGACAGAGAAGAGTAAAAGGGACAAATAGAGTTCAGAAACACTCTGTCTACACCGTTTTCACTTCAAAGCACAAAAACAGGGTTTTGCATAAAATTAGGGCACGACCAGTTGGTCTTAGACCTGGTCGGCCCTCATTAGGGGCCGGCTGGGCCCCAATGTTTGGTAAACAGTGTGTTTCTATAGAAATAGAGGGCAGTGGCTGAAGGTGAAATAGGGCAGAGTCCCAAGGAGGCAGACAGAGTGGCTTCTGAAACTTGTCTTCTTTGATGGGCATGCATTGTTTTAATTCATTATTGTAATTATTAATGTTATAAATTATCATTGTTGTAATTAATTAATTATCATTGTAATTAGCGTTGTTGTAGTAATAGTTCATTAGGTAGTTAGTTTTTTTTTTACTCATTATTAGCTTTTGTTGTAATAACTTAGCTAGTTAGTTCATTATAACCTTAGCTAGTTAGGTATTTATTCATTCATTTGGTTTTGTAATAATTAGTTTAATTCGGACATTCGGACATTCAGTCAGACTCTCTTGCATGAGGGCAAAATATTTAATAAGTTGTGTATATCTTCCAACCCCCATTTTTTTCTCTTTTTTTATTTCTCCGCTTATGATGGTAGCATAGAACATCATGTTTCCTTAACATTTCACATGACTTGCAACCACTCGTGTTGCATACATAAGAGTTCGGCTTATCATTCTAACTAATGTCAAAGATCAAAATCTTTGTTTGAATAAATACTTTATACCATATCTTGAATTGAATCAAATGCCATGCTAGTAGCCGAACTTGTTATTTGAATGATTGTATGTGTTGCATTAGTCATGTTGCATTATTTAGGAACATGCATGTTTTCTAATTATTTTGCTTTGTTCGGCTTGCCATGGAGTACTAGGTGAGCATTTATTGCTTTAGCATATTGCATTATGTGTGGTTGTTGCCATATCAAGCATATTTTCCATGAGGCTAAGTGCTTAAGTGACATATCTGTTTGAATGCCTGTGGATGAAGGCTAATTGCTAAAATTAGAATAAATTGATTGATGTACATACAAACTCACTTTTTCAAGTAACGCGTATTCAAGACACTTTTTTTCAAAATGAATATGAAATCAAAGTGTTCCAATTTTTGCAAATTACTCTATATTTGTGTGCAACACATAGTGAAGTTAGCCTAAATAATCAGAACAAGAGCATATAATATAAATAAGAATCACATCATGATTAGAAGAGGCTGATCTTTGATCGGGCAAGTAGGGTGCTCAATTCATGACCTTCCCCTCTCGTATCTAAGTTCCCAAGCCGAGACACTTTGGTGATGATGGATAAGTGGCATTTGGCACGAGTCATGGGTTTCCTAAATTTCCCAAAAATATTTAGGTAACGACTCTGAAATTTGGCAAAGCAATCCATTTTTGGCATTTTGATTTAAAATCAATTTTCCAAAAGAATTGTCGGATTTGGACTCATTTGTATTTATCTATTTCACATTGCACTTGTGGAATCAGATTTAGAACCATGGGAGTCCAAATTGTAGGGCTAGTCGTATCCGAAAGGAGCACAAAAAGAAAGCTACAACTTGCTACTAAATAATGGATCTCTATCTATAGTGGGGCCAACAAATCAAAACTTTTGCATTAGTTTTTACCTTCAAGCATTTGTTTTTTAGCAACAAACAGGCCCCCACCCCCCATCTCCTCTCTTTTTTAAAATCTAAGCAAGGCTTGTCCCCTCTCTTTTTAACTTTTTTGCAAGCAACATGCAAGACTTCATCGCCCCTTCCACCCCAATGGCAATGATTGGCTTGAATCCTTTCCAGCGACTCTGTTCTTTTCACCACAATGGCTTGAATCCTTGGCACTAAATGTGTTCCTTTCACCCCAATAGCTTGAATACTTAGCAGTTATTGTATTCCTTTCACTCCAATGGCTTGGATCCTTGGCAATGAATGTGTTCCTTTCACTCCAATGGCTTGGATCCTTGGCAGTGACTGTGTTCCTTTCACCCTAATGGCTTGTATCCTTAGTAGTGAATGTGTTCCTTTCACCCTAATGGCTTGTATCCTTAGTAGTGAATGTGTTTCTTTCACCCTAATGGCTTGTATCCTTAGCAGTGAATGTGTTTCTTTCACCCTAACGGCTTGGATCCTTGACAGTGAATCTGTTCCTTTCACCCCAATGGCTTGGATCCTTGGTAGTGAATGTGTTCCTTTCACCCCAATGGTTTGGATCCTTGGCGGTAAATGTCTTCCTTTCACCCCAATGGCTTGAATCATTGACAATGATTGTGTTCTTTTCACCCCAATGGCTTTAATCTTTGGCAGTGATTGTGCTACTCTCACCCCAATGTGGTTGGCTCTAGTTTGTTTAAAGAGGCTTTTGTCACTTAATAAATTTAGCCTTCAAAAGGGGATTTTGTCAATTTCTTTAACTTATTACATTATTATTGTATATTTTTGTTAACTAACCTCTTTTTTTTTTTTTTAAATTTTTTTTATAGTAGATTTTTCTAGGTCATCGTGGATGTTGATAGAATTTCAAATCGTACATAAACAACTCTTTCTCTTTGGACTATTTCCAATCCTACATAAACTCTTGATCTTTGGAGTATTTTCAATCTTATATAAACTCTTGCTCTTTGGAGTGTTTAAGGAGATCACTACCTCTTTGCTTAAGCAATACTTTTTACTTTATATAACACTTATTCATTCACATAGCCAACATATATATATTTTTTTCTTGCAATCCTCGGTTTTTTCTCCTATAGATTCTGTAGTGCATATTAGGTCTTCATCCTTTTAGCATCTTTCCAGCAGAAATTGTTCTTGGAGGACACAACAGATTCCCTTCTAATATTTCATAATTCCAGCAGAAATAGTTCTTCTACTTTTAAGAAGACAAAAAAGGGTCCTTTCATATTAGATTTAATGTCCTTCTTCTTCTTTTTTTTTTTTTTTTGAAGAATCTGAAACCTCCTTTTTAACATCAAATCTTTTTTTCTTCTTCTTCTTCTTCTTCCTTTTTTTTTTTCTTTTTTTTTTTTTTTTTTTTTTTTTTTTTGGGTTTACATCCTAGCAAATTTTTTTTTTCTACATAACCTTTTTTACACGTATATAACCTGCATAAACCCCCATTTTTTTTTTACCTTCCGGCAGAAATTTTCTTCTCCCATGAACCTTTTTATAACTTGTATGAACCCCCCTTTTTTTTGTTACATATATATAACCTGCTGAGACAACGGCCTCGGTATTCTGTGTATCACCTGGGACGAGTGCAAAAACTCTCCATTGTCTAAGTGTATCTCTAGTAGTTGTAGGTCTTGTAGTATTTCTTGGCATTGGAACAAATCTGGTTGAACTAGTAGCTGGTCTTCCACTTCTTTGTTCATTTTGAGGATAATCTCTCACCATATGACATGTTTTACCACATCTAAAGCATGCCCCAGAAGTACGGTAGCAGACTCCCCGATGTTTCTTACCATATTCATTAGAGGTTGGTGCAAAATCTCTTGTAGAATTGGAAGCACTTGATGTTCCCAGATTTTGCTTCTTTGAAGATACTGATCCTTTATTTGAGTAAGAGCCATGCCTCTTTCCTTTCCATTTAAATGGTCGGTTGTGTGATGCCATGTTTGATTTAGACATTAAAGCCCTGTCTAGCACATCCACGTACTTTGACAATTTCATAACGTTCACTTTTTCTTGAATTGCACCTGAAGTCCACCTTCAAATTTCCTCATCTTCTTATAATCGATGTCGACCATGTGGTGCGAATCTGGCCAACTCGGTGAACTGTGCCTCATATTTGGCTATTGTTTGATTTCTTTGCTTCAATCTTTCGAACTTAGATACTTTTTGATCGCAGATGCAATAAGGGAAGTACTTTTCATAGAAGATCTCAAGAAATCATGCCTAACTAATTCTCACATTCTCATCCCTAATTAACATCTACCATTTATGGGCTTCTCCTTCCAAAGTAAAGGCTGCTAGCAGAACTTTTTGTGTATCAATGCATGAAAATACTTCAAATAGCTTTTCAATGTCAAGAACCCAAGCCTCGGCTTTCAAAGGATCAACTCCTCCCCAGAATAGTGGCGGTTTCATCTTCTTGAACTCATTGTTTAGTCAATACAATGGTTCTATCATCAGCTTGATGATCTTGTACCAGAGGTGGTACTAGCATTGGTGATGATGGCGGTTATTGTTGTTGTTGTTGTCTTAGCGTTTCGACCATGTCCTAAATCATTTTTTCCATTCTATCCAAACGGGCGGTGGATGATTCTTCTATTTCATCAGTCCTTGTTCTCACCATGATCTAGATGAACTCATTATAATAAACACAGAAGTTTTGCACATATATACATAGGCACAATAATTCAAATTTCACATATTCACATATTTGCATAATCAATGCACATGAGCATATACTTTTCAAATGAATGCATCCTTAAGTCTTTTCTAGACACCTTAATGCTCAACTGGACAAGTGTGTGAGTTATTAACTCATGCTCTGATACCACTCTATCACGACCCGAACCTGTCCCTAGAGGTTCGGATCATGACCGGCCAGTAATCAAGAGATTACCTATGGCCTCAGACAAAAATTCAAATGTAAAAAAGTATATGGGTCGGAAAACAGAAGCAGAATAATAAAACTTTGTCCATTGAGCTGTGCATAGGCATGAACAAAAACCTCTTATACATTAATAACTCACATTTTGTGACAGTTTGTTTCAGGTGACTGCTCGAGCGTTGAAAAGACCGCTCGAGCAGAGATCAGGTGCTCCTAGCAGTTTGTTTTGCAGACCTAGGGACCGCTCGAGCAAACAAGTGGTTACTCAAGCGAAGACCGCGAGCTCCCAATATCTCGTTTTGTAGACATAAATACTAAGAGGTATCATTCACTGCTCAAGCTATGAAAAGACCACTCGAGTGGTCTACGCGAATTTAGCATTTTAAAAAAACACTTTTTAGATCATTTCTTTTATTTTTCTTTTCTCTCTTCCTTTCTCTCTCTTTAAGTCCGAAAACCCTAGTTTTGTCTCTCCACATACCTCCCATTTCACTAAGTTTCAAGCCAAAATCACTTGCTAGTGGTGGAGTCTACCTAAGGATCTTCCTTTCTACCGATTGGATTTTGATTCTATGAAGGATTCTTCTAAATAGTCTAGTCTTCTTGCTGTTTCTTAAGGCAACCTATAACTTAGTATCTTTTTCTTTTTATTTTTTAATTTTTATTTTTTTGAGGATGATTATGTGGTATTTTTGTGATTATAATACTTTATTTGATGATTGAGCCAAAATCAAATTTTATGTTTAACACAAAGGGGATTTTAACCAACACTTTATTAAAATTTCAAATAAATCCTTATGAATTAAGAGTATTGGTGTTGAGAACTACCACATATATGAAGAGCAGGTAAAAGCCCAAAATTTGTTAAACCCTAATTTTGATTTGGAGAAATATGATGCTTGAATGGAATTGAATTTCAAATCTTGAATTGTGTGGACAATTAGAGTTTGGAATACATTATTGATGTGTTCTGAGTTGAGATTGTGGACTTGGAAATTGATAACCCATGTATTCTATTTCACTATTCATCTCATGTTTTATTGAACAACTTATTACTTGGAATGTGGTAAAAATGGATATGTAAACAAAGTGTGAGTCTGAGTAGAAAGTCAATTTTGGGAACAAGGTGTTGTGTTGGTATCCGTGCAGGGAGTTTAAGATGCCCAATTGCCCTTGTCTTGAGCTTATCGCCGGACGAATGTGGAAAAATGTTTATGGCTGTCCACTGGTCCTACCGTATAATAGTCGACAAAAGTGAAAAAACGGATAGTTTTGGGTGCCCACCACCTGCCGTATTAATAGTCGGAAATGTGGGGAATAGTTTTGGTTGTAAACCTATATACATATGTAGTACGGGGCTCTTACGAGGGATTCATGGCATATTTGCCTTCTGTATTGAGAAAGGTTTTCTATTGCTATGGAATAAAAATTGTAATTGTTTTCTTAACAGTGAAATTTGTGAACATGAACTTTAAAATTTTATTTGAGTTATGATGCCACTCGGATGTTCAAATGATAAGAGATTCTATTAAATGTATCTCTATTGGATATATTGCTCATCCCTATCTAACATTTCAAGAATTGGTGATGTACCACCATCTCAGTAAGTTGAAGCATATTCTTTTGTTCTAGATTGGAGTGCCGATGCTCAAGGATATGTAAATACGGAAGCTCCAAGTTTATTTGTTAGGACCGTGAGTCTATTTTTATTGTAACAAGGCACGACCTGGAGTTGTTGTAAGCCTTAAAAACAATTTATTTGGTCCTGTAGCTGATTGAACTATGTTATCTATATATATATAGAAGTGTAATTATTATGTTGAACTTGGAACTGTAAAGGAAAAATCTTAGTTCAATGAGGAAGAGGATCTTTTAGAGTTACCTGTGTTTAATTGATGTATTTATATTATGTCTTTTGGAGGCGTTACAAATTGGTATTAGAGCTAACCAACTTTGAATACCTTGAGCTCGTGGGGCGTGGCCTTGCAACAATGGGTTTATTATGGTAGGAAAATGTGTTTACATGACTATATGGGCATGGGAACAAACTTCTAGGGTACAACTTGGATCCACTGCACTCATTGAACTCCTTTTGGAATGGCACCTGATCAATGCTTTTTCCACTTGGAAGTCTTTGAGCACCGTGGAACATATTGATATCTTAGAAGGGTGGTTCTTATATGCTCTATGTGACAAGGTGTTTATATGGATTGCCAAATGTGAATTGAATATGTGTATGTTCTCATGCTAGTGTGTGTGGGACGGGTGGGACTAAGTGTAGAAAGGTGAGTCATGAATTTAATCTTCTCTATGATTCTTATAGGATGTTAGGACATGGTAGAGGCTATGGCAGACCTCACCGGGACAATAGGAATATTCCAGCCTAACTGCAGATCCCTTCACAAGAGTAAAGAGTGGGTCAGAACAACGTGGCCGTTTCACTGGCCCAAGACGTAATGAGGGCTTTAGCCCGGGAGATGGCATGGGCTTTTAGAGAGTCCATGGACATATTGAGAGCAGAACAATCAGCTAGGATTGTCGAAGGAGAGACTAGAACTTCTTTTCCCGAAAAAGGAATTCTTTCGTTCAAACCCTGTCGAGTTTAGTAGTGGGCCTGACCATATGAAAGCGGATGAGTGGTTAGAACAAATTGTCAAATCTTTTGATATTTTAGACATTCGTGAAGATGAGTTATGGGTGGCATTAGCAACCTATCAACTGAAGGGAGAGGCAAGTCAATGGTGGAAATATGCCAAGAATCATGTTGAGGACACTTGGGAGGCATTTACACGCGCCTTCCAAGAGAAGTTCCTCTCTCCCACTACTAGGGAATGGTTGATGAGGCAATTTGAAGAGCTATTGTAGACCCCTGTGGCCGAATTTGAAGCCACATTTACTAGTCTTTCTCGTTTTGTACTAGAACTTGTGGCGACGGAAAAGCGCCGATGTTTAGAATTTGAAAGGTGATTGAGACCAAAAATCTTGATGAAGGTGGTTGGAAATATGATTCATGATTATAATCGATTAGTGGAGGCCGTGACACATGTAGAAATTATGGTAGAGGCAGAAAAGGCAAGTTAGAAGTTGAAGAAGACAAGCTACTCAGAATCCTGGGGTGATTCGGGATTTTATAGGAAGTCTAGGGGTTCATCATCATCATTTCAGTCACCACCACAACAGACCAAGTCTTCTAGTTCTGTGACGAATGGAAATTTTAGGAAGACGGGTCAAGTCTGTGGTGCATGTTACCGATGTGGCCAGTTGGGTCACAACGCTTTGGCTTGTGGACAGAAGAGTGGGCCACAATCTCAGTTTGCTCGTTCTCAGGGCCAATTTTAGAATAGAGGTCATGCTCCATCGTGTTACCAGTGTGGTCAACCAGGACATTTGAAGAAGTTTTGTCCGCAGAGAGCAGGGTTAGCCAATATGTTAGGGTTTTGTTAGTCAGGAGGTTAGACAAGTCAGGGACAGAGACCATCTCATCAACCAGTCCAGTCGGGTTAGGCACCTAGGGCAGTACACCCCTACATCTGCACAATGTGTACAACAGGCCTATGTTCCAAGAGATGATATAAGGGAGCAGGGGTTACAGGGAAGGGTGTATGCTGTCACCGCAGTCGAGTAGTCTTCAGGACCATCTGTTGTAAGAGGTACTTATCTTATTTTAATACTTAGGCCAATGTGTTGATAGATTCCGGGGCATCCCACTCATTCATAGCATCTGTATTTGCATCCGTATTGGGGTTAGAAAGTGAACAACTAGAGTCACTACTTGTGGTAGAGTCACCCCGTTGAGGGTGAGACTATTTTGAATTGGAGATGTTGTAGGTGTGTAATTGAGGTTGCAGATCGTCGACTTCCATTCAGCTTTGTGCTGTTAGATATGTCCGGTTTTGATGTCATTATCGGCATGGATTGGCTATCATCTTATAGTGCCATCATCGACTGCTACTGTAGGAGAGTAACTGTGTGTATGTTAGGTGGTGATTACTTCTCTTTTCTAGGAGATAGAATTGATGGATCATTGTCGCCATTATATGACCAACGTGGTTCAGGAGAACTTAACTCTCTCTTGACGACCTTCTTAGATGATAGAAGTGGTGGGGTTCGAGATGCATTTCCCAGAATGGTTTGTGAATATTCAGATGTCTTTCTTGAAGATCTCATTGAATTACCGCCCCATCGGGAGGTTGAGTTTTCCATAGATTTAGTGTTGTGTACATCACCTATTTCCATGTCCCATATAGATTTGCACTAACCAAGTTAATTGTTTTGAAGGAACAATTACAAGAGTTGCTGGAGAAGGGCTTCATATGCCCTAGTACCTCACCTTGGGGAGCACTGGCCTTGTTTGCTAAAAAGAAAGACGGTTCGTTGAGATTGTGTATAGATTATCACAAACTGAATCGAGTTACGATTAAGAATAAGTATCCCTTGCCTATAATAGATGACTTCGTTGACCAACTCGAGGGTTCTCGTTGTTTTTCGAAAATAGATTTGTTGTCGGGTTTCATCAACTACGAGTCATGGATGGGGATATACCTATGACAACCTTTCATATAAGATACGGTTATTATGAGTTCCTAGTTATGCCATTTGGTTTGACCATTGCACCTGCTACATTCATGGACTTGATGAACTGAATCTTTCAAGAATTTCTTGATAAATGTGTGGTTTTCTTTGTAGATGACATTCTCATCTACTTGCCTTCCAAGGAGGAGCACGAAGGACACCTTCGCATTGTCCTATAACTCCTTAAGGAACATTGCTTGTATGAGAAGTTTGAAAAGTGTGAGTTTTGGCTATCAGAAGTGAAGTTTTTGGGCCATGTAGTTTCTGGGAATGGGGTTACAGTGGATTCTTCAAAAATCGAAGCTGTACAGAATTGGGATCAACCTAAAAATGCCTTTGAACTGTGTTTAGCTAGTTACTACCGCCGCTTTGTAAGGAATTTCTCTTCTATAGCATCACCTTTGACTAGATTGACTCCAAAGGGAGTGAAATTCGTTTGGAGTGAAGCTTGTGTGAAGTCCTTCCAGGAACTAAAGCTTAGGTTGACTACCGCTCATATTCTCATTATACCAGAATGTGGCTTGGGGTATACGGTGTATTACGACCCTTCAAGGGAAGGGTTGGGGTGTGTGTTGATGTAGGAGGGTAGGGTGGTAGCATATGGTTCACGACAATTGAAAACTCATGAGAGAAATTACCTGTCCCACGACTTAGAGCTTGCTATTGTCATATTTGCCTTGAAATTATGGAGGCATTATTTATATGGAGAAAAATTTGAAGTATTCTTCGATCATAAAAGTCTTTAAGTACTTATTTTCTTAGAAAGATTTGAACTTATGCCAACGGAGATGGATGAAATTTATGGAGGATTCTAGTGTCTAGTTACCAAGTTCCATTCGTACTCGCGAACCCTATGCTCAAATACCACAACTCCTATACATATACAATCACTTGCTTACGACCAACCTTACACCAATGCTACTGTCATTATTATGAAAATAACTTTTTTCACACCCTTTTCGAACACTTTCACAATCTGCCAAGTAATTCGAACCAATCTCATACTGTCCTAAGATCTTGCCTCATTTTTACTATACCCCTCTTTAGCCATACAATTCTCACTTTCATAGGCACTTAACTCAATTCAAGGCTTACAAGTCAATACACACATCATTCAAGGAGTAGGAACAGTTACATAATAAATATTAAGGTTACATCTCCGTATAGGATTTCCCACATAAACAAGTTCTAAAGTTTAATTACATTACCGCACAGTTGGCTTCAGAGAACAGGAATATATATACATATGTAACATTTGTAGGCACAAGGCCCTACATACAAAAGAAATTACATCATGCCACCAAAGCACCAAAAATCTCTACTAAGACATGACATCACTCTCGTCCCTGCTTAGACCACTGAGACAAACCCTGCCCATGTGAAAGGTAGCGATGCCTAACATAGCCTAGTTGATCGCACATAAAACAAGTGGATGGGTCCCTATCTTGTGACTAGGTCATCTATTGCAGCTGTTCTTGGTCTGAGACCGGCTGAAGGTTGTGTAATTGTTAGGATTCCGAAGCACTAGGGACCCTTACGAACTACGGACAAAGCCTCTTTACATGCCCCGGTTGACCACAGGATAACAGGTGGGTGCCTGATCACTACTCTAAGACTGGCTCTAAGAAAGAGCCGATTGCTATTGTCGTCGGCTGCCTTCCCTTTGAGGGCAAGCTAAAGCCTTGTGACCTTGTTGGCCACATTGAAAATAGGTCATCTTATTCTGACTGGTACCACCTAAAATCGTCCATGCTACCCAACTCTGAGACTCGGTCCACTGTGGTTGCAAAGGTGTACCAACACTACTCTTCGACTTCTTAGATGTCTTCAAGTCATCCTATGACTTGCTTTCCCCTTGTCTCTTACCCTTTTGTTTCTTTTCCCGTACCAAAGTAATTTCTACATGTATAGCTGCTTCCACAAGTCTATCATATTCCCCAATCATACTACTAACCACTTTCATCTTAATTTCCCACCTAAGCCTCTTTTCAAATTCTAAACAACGGTGCTTCTCAATCGCCACTAATTTTGGTGCAAACCTAGATAAACTGGTAAAGGATGCTTCAAACTCTGCTACGATTGTGTCGAGTTGCTCAAACTCTTGTGTTGTCATGCTTTCCATACTAATTGCATTAACGTGTGGCTTTTATCCAATCAAACGTCTCCATTGTGCAGGTCCGCTGTGTATCCTACTAAGGAAGATGTACTGAATAAAATCATTTCGTCCACGGTTCCAGAAGATCGCAGGAACAATTTTCAAATTGATATCGGAAGGGTGAGTCGACGACGAGGTAGGTTCAATTCCAACGATGGTCGAAGATCGTACTCAATCGGCTCATCCGACTATATTGTCGGCAAATGCGACGAAGTCTCCGTAGATTCCACATATCAGCGAGGACTCTCTGATTGTACTTTAGTTAGCAAGGACTCGTCCGGAGTACCGGTGGTGGTGAATGCGCCGCTGGGAGAGAATTTAGCTTTCTGAATTCGCTGGACGAAACTGGCTGAGAGACTACGTGGATCGACTTGCGTCGATTTCGTCTCGCATACTATCATTTCGGAGCTTCGGCAGGTTTTTCACCGGTAGTAGTCGCCAGAGCAACATGGTAGTCGCCGTCGACGAGGAATTGGAGGCTAATCGTATTCAACAAGAGATAAGTGAGTTGTTTCGGTGGTTCTCAGGGGTATGATTGGTAAATTTAATTTGTTTTTTACGCAATTCAGATTTTCAAAAATTAATTCTAGTTTTTTGCTACAAATATGCAGACTCGATCATGTAGCAAAAAATTTGAATGATTCAATTTTCATATATTTCTATTAAATCATTATACATATATTAAGGTTCTATAAATGGATATGGAGGTGACTAAAGTCTTTTAGGTATGTAAATCTCTGTTAATGATTTTTGCTGCATTTTATATGAGTAAAAAAGTATTTTCAAGTGAATGATATTCTTTTAAAATATTAATATGCAAAATCATAATATTTTTTCTTCATTTTGTAATTAAGTTTTGAAGACAACACTAATAGATATTTTTTCCCATAAAACAAAGTACTAAATTATGTAAGCATTAAATTTTAAAGATCTTTTTCAATCATTAAAGGAACGAATACATATAAATAAATTTTTCCCCTTTTATTTTCCTTCTTAAATTCAAATTTTAAAATTTTAATCAGTGTGTTTGATTTTAATTTTCTGAATTCAATTTTTTGAAAATTGTGTTTTTTTTTGTTTTCTTTGTATTTTTTTGTTTTGTTTTTAGTAAGAAATATATATATATATATATATATATTTAGATGCATCTTACTTAGATGTATCTAAAAAGTAAAATATTTGTAAAAAAATATTTTAAAAAACTAATAAATATACAAGAATACGAAAAATATCCTAAATTTTTGTTTTTTTTTGGTTGATATTTTTGGTATTTAGTGAATTTTTTAAAGATATTTTTTAAATGTATTTATATTAGGTGTATTTATAAATTAAAAAAATTGTTTAAAATATTAAAAAATTCAATAAAAATAAAAAAAATATGAAAATTAAAAAAAAAAAATTTTTTGAAAAGGGAATCTTGAAAATCATAACGAAACAGAGTGAACGTGTTTCAATCGAATGTTTTCATTTTTACGAAAACGTAAATAAAAGAATTTCCATACAAAAACAATTGAACTTTAAAAAAAATACATAAAGTAATAAATCTTATAATTTTTTTTAAAAGTATTTTTCTTGAATTAGACAAGTAAAGAAATTATCACAATTCACAAGTAGAACTTGCATAGAGAGAGAGAGAGAGAGAGAGAGAGAGATTGCTTACAGTCTACTTGAGCCATGGGTAAGGAGCTTCTCGATTTATGTAGCCAGGAAAACCCCAGAATGTTGATCGACTACTTCTTTTTGCCCAAATATATAGCACTGGCTTACAATCGGGCTATCATGCTAATCACGCTTTCAAATTTGGAATAGATGATAGATGATATGTCAATAGAGGATATGCTCCTATATCAGTGTGTTAGATGATATGTCATAATTTTAAAAATTTTAAATTTTTATAATTTATATAATAGGCGGTGTTATAATTTTAAAATGATAATATCAGTTATATTGGTACACTAATGAATATATTAATGAGTGCATGTAGGACTACCATTCTTTAATTCCTTAATTAATATCATAAATCTATCTATATCTATCTATCTATCTATCTATAAGGAAAAAGAGTTCTTTAATCTACAAACTTTGTGGAAGCTCCAATATCCTAATCCTAATTTTCTAATTTTTTGATTTAAAAAAAAAAAAACCTTAGTATTTATTGACTTTTCCCAACCCACCAACCTTTTTGACTTCTCTCATAATTACTGCAGCACCCTTTTCAATTTCTCTCATACACTATGGTTATACACAAAAATAAAGAAGATAAGAATTTAGCTATGGATGTCAAAAAGCTATAACAACATCTAAATTTGAATTATGATTTAGTAATATAATTATCTATTTTTTTGATGTATATCTATCAAAATTTTAAATCACTTAATGGGACAAATTAATCAATTTTACAAAATTATTAATTTTTTAATTTATAAAATAGATTAAAAAAACTATTGACTGATTTATTTATTTAATAACAAAAATATTTCACAATATCTCCATCCTAATGTCTCACTGATTTTCAAAAAAAAAAATAAAAATAAAACTTGCCTTCCTTCTCTCTTCCCCAAAAAATCAAATAATATTTTTCATGAAAGTTGTAGATATCTATCTATATCTTATATCTTATATTATAACATAAAAAAAGCCTAAAAATCAGATATACAAACAGATAAAATTAATAAATTTGATTTTTATTTATTCAGTTAAAATCTTTCTTTTGCATCTCAATATCCATTTTTAAATTTTAAAAATCTTTAAAGTTTATCTAAACAAATCTAATTTGAAAATATCTCCCACCATTATATTTTAAGTCAATAAAACTCACATGTCTATCATATATCTAACTCACATCATAACTTATCTAAATAATAATAATTAAAAAATAAATAGAAACAACAGATAAATTAAATTTAAAAAAAAAAAAACCCACAACTCCATCTTAAATAAATTGAAAAAAAAAAAACCCGAATAGAAAGCACACACAAAAAAAAAGATAAAGATTTAGATATAGATCTAAAAAAATTAACAATATCTAAATTTGAATTATGATTTAGTATTATAATTATCTATTTTTCTAATGTATATATATCAGAATTTAAAATCACTTAATGAGACAAATTAATTAATTTTTAAGTCTTATTTAAAGAATAATTTGATTAGTCATCCCAACTCCTAAATTTCGCAAGCACTGACAATGGAGCTAATGGATTGGGTTAGGTGAGATTTAAGTTGTTGGAGGTAACATTCTCCCACTTTATAAATTTATTTATTTTTTAATTTTATTTTTTCCCTGTGTGATTCTCTTTCTCCACTGTTGGTTTGGTTTTGGTTTCAGTTTTAGTGAGGTTTATGTGTTTGTTTACAGGTTTGCATGGTCGAGAAGAATTATTGGTGATTATGGTTGCAATCGAAGTATCTATGTTCATTCCATGCGAAGGATTTTGATCGAATTTTGTTTTCTTTAGTAAAGACCATAAAATTGAAGTAGAAAAATGGGTATCAAATTTTTTATTTTTTATTGTCATTTTATTTTATAAAAAATGTGAAAATTTATTGAGAATTCAAGATTTTACTATAACATTAGATTTTTGTATAATTAGGTAAATTTGAAACTTTTAAATATCATTGTTTTTTTTTGTTTTTATCCTCTTTTTATCCCATTAGACCATTACTGCTATTTGTTAGTTTGTTAATTATAATTTAATTAATTGAAAATAAAAGCTTAATATAACTTTTCATATATATTGTAGTTAATTTGTTACAACTATAGCGATTCTGGTTTTGACCCGTCACTTGTTGTATTCCGGAGTCGGGTTTGTATAGTTTTGAATGGTGATTCATATCTTGTTTCCCTTGTCTCCCCTCTATTTTTGGTTATCGGGTTGTGATTGTGTGTTTGAAATAGGTTGGTTACTTGTTTTCCCAAATCTTTGTTGCCAAGATTTTTGCTCCTCTGCTTGAGCGGCCATTACTGCGCTCGAGCAGGCTTTGCAATTTTTGCTTCTCCGCTTGAACGGCCATTATTGTGCTCAAGCGGGTTTTACAAACTCTCAGTACTTTGCAGGTTTGAAAAACTATTGGCAAAGTGGTTTCTACACTCGAGTGGCGTTTCCTGCGCTCGAGCGGGTGGGCGCTCGAGCATTGCTTTGTTGTCTGCAAAACTTCTAGATGTGTGTTTTCTACACTCGAGCGGTGAATTCTTGCACTTGAGCGGTGAGCGTTTGTTGTGTCTTGGTGCTCGAGCGGCCTTTATTGCGTTCGAACGGAACAACTTTTTGTGCCTGACGCTCAAGCGTCAACTCTTCCGCTCGAGCGGACTGTGCATATATTAGATCGCGAAAGTGACATTTTATATTACTTTTTCATTCTTTTCTCTCTCTAAAACTTTCCAAAAACCTAGATCATGACTCTCTCTCTCTCTCTCTCTCTCTCTCTCTCTACATTTTGGCCTAGATCCTTAGGGTTCTCTACCCTAGTGTCTTTGAGAAAAAGTTAGAGTATTCCAAGAGCTTCATTTTGATCCGATTGGAATGTGGGCTCGGCGTTGTTGAGGATTTTACTTTGCTTTGCTTGGTCTTCTCTTCATGAGGTAAGGATTTTCTACACTTTAATATGGTTTTTAACTTAGTTATTTGTCGTCGTGTAACAATGGTGGGATTTGGGGGTAATGTGAACAAACCTAGGGTTTGGGTGTAACATGGAAAGAGGGGTTTTTGGTGAATGAGAAGAAAATGATTGTGGGGTTTGAAAATGATGTTGTATGGTGTCAAAATTGTTGATTTTGGTACTTGGTTGATATTTGGGAAAAGAGAGAGTTTAAACCTAAAATGATTATGATATTTATTTTGTATAAATAAATGAAATTGGAGTTGTAGACATGAAATTGAACGAGTATTGACATACATTGTGGAATTGAGTAGATGATACGTCTCATCTTTGGAAATTTTAAATATATATATATATATATCTTGAGATTGGTTATCTATTAGAAATGACTGTATTGGGTTGTCGGTGGAGGATAGCTATGATTGTTGTAGAAATTGCATGAGAATTAGGTGAATTAAAACTAATCAATGGTTGGTTATCGTTGAATATGATCATGCTGTAAATACATTGCATATGTATCATTGTTTGGGAAGAGAAATGAGATATACTCCATGTATGATTATGTGTTTAAATACATTGCATATGTATGATTGTTTGGGAGGAGAAAGGGGATGTACTCCACTGTTTGGGAATAGAAAGGGGACGGACTCCATTATAATTAAGTTGGCTAGAGTGTCCTAGGTAAAAGTCCCAAAATTTATACATGGGTGCGGATCCCGCAGATGAAATTTCCGTAAAATGGTAGATTGAAGTGTTTGTGTGTTAATGATGTGATTGTGGAACCACTGAGTTGTAGTCTCATTTGGATTATTAAGAAATAATGAAATTGGCTCATGTATTGAAATGAATTGAATGGAAATGGATTAAGATTTGGGTTTGGTACCTTGTGACTATACAAAATGTGAATATTCTATCATAGGCATTGTTTATGCATATTGTACTCATACCTTTATTACTTCTCATATATTGTGTTAAATTATTGCTACTGGGCTATGGCTCACCCTATTTGGGAAAAACATTTTTAGGTAATGATGGCATGCCTCCACTAAGACAATAGCATTGGAGGGACTTTTGGGAAGCAAGAGCTTCTTTGTCTTGTTTCACTTTTTGTATAGCCTAGGGCTAAAATTGTATGAGCTAGTCTCACTTTTGTTATAACCTAACCAAGACTTGGAAATGTGTAAGCCTTTAGGGCATTTATTTATACTAAACTCTTTTGTACTATTAATATCATGAAATGAAAGAAATTTACATTCTGATTCATGCAGTAATTCATATATATTTGAGTTGAACTTATGGTTATATTTTGGGGGGTTACAAGAACTATAGTTGTATATAATAGCATAATATATAGGGATAATCTCTAAATATAATTTTTATTTTTTTATGTGATTAAAATAGTCCATCTTAATAGTATATAGAAAAGTTAGATGGTTTCTTTTATCTCTAAGAAACCAATCTATTTTTTTTTAATTTTTTAAATTGAAACATCAATTGTTTATATCCATAAAACAAAACTGATAAACACATCAAAAATTAACACAATTTTTTTTCTTTTTCTTTTTCTTTTTTTTTCATTTTTAATATGTAGGATATTTACAAATGGAAAATGTTTGGCACTCCAAATTTTTTTCCACAATCTAACTTATAATGATGTAGTCATAAATGTCAATTTTTATACAAATATGAGAAGAGAATTTATTAAATTATACATTTCAACCAGCCACATACTCAAACTTTGATTATTTCAAGAGGTTATTTCACTATAATTCCAATTAAGAGAATCTTCAACCCTTAATATATTTTTTTTATCAAATTATAATTTGATAAAAATTTAAAAAGATGAAACGTTAAAAATTATTATTTTTTTCCATCAAAATTGGTGAAAAGAAAAAAAAAATTGGAATAAGAACGAAAGTTCTTTTAAAAATTGATAAAAATTTAATGAAAAAGTTAAAGTAATTCATATCAAATCAAAATTTTTATTCAAATTTAAAATCAAATTAGATAAAAAAACATTAAAAGAAAATGATGAAAGTTTTAAAATATTTTGAAACCTTCTTATTCATAAAGACTAGAAATCCGTGTGTGTATTATATTCATATTGTATTTTTAGTTATGAAATTGAAATCAAAAGAAATGTAACTTAAATTATTGGATTAATAATAGAAACATCATATTAATTATAGCGATCCCGGTTTTGCCCGGCCTTTCTTTGTGTCCCGAACTTGGGTTCCATGGTTGAATATTGTATCCTTGCCTTGTTATTCTCTTTTGACTCTTTGTATTTGAGTATTGGATTATGTTGGGCGTGTTTGGAACATGTTGGTTGTTAGCTGGTTTAGAATGTTGTTGCCTAGATTTTGGCTTCTTCGCTCTAGCGAGGCTTCTTGCGCTCGAGCGAGTCTTGTGTAATTTGCCTCTTCGCTCAAGCGAGGCTTCTTGCGCTTGAGCGAGAATTGAAAGTTCTCATGTTTCCTTCTAGATGAGCTTTTTGGGGAGGGGGAAGTTCTTCGCTCGAGCGAGGCTTCTTGCGCTCGAGCGTGCGTCTGTGTTTGTGGCAGACCTGAAGCTTTGCATTCTACGCTCGAGCGATGCTTCTTGCGCTCAAGCGAGGTCACTGTTGTGTTTGGTCGCTCGAGCGACGACTCCTTCGCTCGAGCGAGAATTGCGTATATCAGTTCACAGTAACGATATTTTATATCACTTTTTGGTCCCTTTTTCACTCAAAACCCTAGCACAGCTCCATCTCTCTCTAAAATACTCTCTCTCTCTCTCTACAAACAACCCTAGATCTAAGCATCTCTCAACCCTAGTCCCTTTGTTAAAGTGTTAGAGCATCTCAAGGGCTTTCCTTTGATTCGAGCAAAACCGAATTTGGGGCATTTTTGAAGCTCTTCATCATCTCCTTTGAGCTTCTACTCCTGAGGTAGGGATATTTTACACCTTGTTATGATGTTTAACCTAGATATTTGTCATTTTGAATATATGATTGAAGTTGGGTGTGATTTGGGTAAAGTTAGGATTTGGGTTCTAAATTTGAAGAGGGGTTTTCATGTTAGCCCGTAAAATAACTTTGAGGCTTTGTGTATGAGGTTTCCTAATGTTGAAATGGTGACATTTAGACATATCGGTTGATATTTTGGAATAGGGGGAAATTTGCCCTAGATTGGATTGAATTAATTATTTCGTGTAAATAATGAAATTGATATGGAAATCATGAAATTGGGAGGTTATGTGATTGAATGGTGTAGTTAGATTTGATAAATCACTCACCTATGGGAATTTGATAAATTATCTGTTGATAGATTTATTTATCTATTTTGGGCTATCGGTGGAGGATAGCTATGATTATTGTAGAAACTGCATGAGGATTAGGAAGACTGAAACTAATCAATTGAATTGTGTCATTGAATATGACAGTTTGATTAGACCATTGAATATGTGATTTGATTAGTCATTGTATATGACAACGTGTTTAAATACATTGTATATGTATCATTGTTTGGAAGGAGATAGGGGATGGACTCCATTGAGAATTAAGTTGACCGGAGTGTCCAGGGTGAAAGTCCCGAAATCTTATATATATATATGGGTGCTGGTTCCCTCGGATGTGATTTTATAAAATGGCAAGAAATAAAAGTGTTGGATTGATGAATGTATTGAAGTTTGAACCATTGAGTTGTAGTCTCATTTTGGTTGTTTTGATAATAATGAATTTGATTAATAGATTTACCCGAAATGGATTAATGGAAATGAATTGAGGTATTGGTTACCTATATTGAATGGCCTTGGAAAGAATATGTGTTGGTTAAGAATATTGCATATTCATTTGATGCTTATATCTTAGTTAAATCTCATATATTGTTTTAGCATATCTCTATTAGGCTTTGGCTTACCCTACTTGGGAAACTATTTTCAGGTACAGGTGACATGCCACCTCCAAGGTCTTAGATTGGGAGGACGGGACTAAAGGCTCCATTTTTGTTATCTATATGTTTACATGTTTTCTTCTTAAGCCGAGGGCTTTAACTGTAAAGAGCTTATGACTCTTACTTTTGTTGTAACCAAGTTATTTCTTGGAAAGATGTAAGCTCGTAGGGCATTTATTTTGTTGTTATTAATTAGAGTTACATACTATAGTTTCAAGATGAATATTTATGAAAGTGTAATGCATGTAATATCTTGTGTAATACAAACTCTGATGAATGAAAATATAACGTTTCTATTATGTTTATAGATCTTATAAATGGTTGGTTTAGATAATATTTTGAGGGTTTTACATTAATTATTATTAAATATCACTTCACTTCATATTTAATATTAAAATTATATATTTTCTTTAATTATAACTTTTAAATTTGTATATTTTCATAACAAGAAGAGGTATGTCATAACTCAATTAATCTCATTTAATCAGGTTTAACTTTTTTTTTTGGTACAAATTATCAAAATTGTACTATATATATATATATTTAATTTTTTTAAACTAATAATTTAAAAAGTCGTAAACATAAAAGTTAACTTATAAATTTCATGTATACCACAAGATAAAATATTAAATTACTTTAAGAGAATTATGATAATTTTTTTTTAATTTATAAAGTTCGGTGCATAGCACGAATTACCACAAATAATCACATGATGCAAAAGACCAACTAGTAATTTTTCCAACAATGGCCAAGTGCATCTAGTAAAATGATATATGAAAGGAAGATTTATGTGGCTTTGGAAGAAGAAGTTTTGAAAAAGTTTGGAAAAGAACTAAACAAGGATTTTGATCTTTCTTGCTTAAAGATTCATTGTGTTTTTGAGGTTTTGATTTCGAAAATTATTATAATCTCATATTTTTTGTTGATATTACATGTTTTGGGAGTGTTTTGGACTGAACCTTAGGTGGGAAATGAAGAAATTCAGCTTGAAACCAATAGGTCTTGCTCGGATAGGTTTTCTCACTAGCGCTGCACATGCGGCGGGGCTTCCCGTATGTGCGGTAGTCCATTTCTAGCACGCAATTTGATTTCGCTAAAAAAGCACGTTGTCCGTACATGCAGCCCAATTCCCGCACATGCGGCCTTGTTTCCCGCAGGTGCGGAACACCCTATTTCAGCCTAACTTCAAATAAGCATAACTCTCTCATCCGAACTTTGTTTTAAGTGATTCTTGAGCGTAAATTCAAGCCTCGGAAGTCTAGTTTCCAATGGTGGTGGTCTCACATCCAAATTCTAGGTACACAAAAAGATATGTTTAAATTAGTGAAGATTGTTCACTTTCTTTTTAACCATTTTATGCTATTTCCTCTCGTTTCTGAGGACTAAAGAGTTTACAACCAACATAAATAATTGGTTGCGGAGCAAAGTAAGGGATTTGTTTATTTGATTAAGAAAAGATTAAGAAAAATAAATTTGATCAAATGAGTAATTCGATAGCGATCCCGGTTTTGCCCCGACCTTCTTTGTGTTCCGGACTCGAGTTCCGTGATGGAATATTGTATTCATGTCTTGTTTTTCCCCTTTGACCGTTTGTATTTGAGTTTTAGAACTTGTTGGGCGAGTTTGGAACAGGTTGGTTGCTAGTTGGGTTAGATTGCTGTTGCCCAGATTTGGACCTCTTCGCTCGAGCGAGGCTTCTTGCGCTCGTGCGAGCTTTTTGTAACTTGCTTCTTTGCTGGAGCAAGGTTTCTTGCACTCGAGCGAGAATTAGGAGTTCTCAGGTTTCCTTCCAGACGCAGCATTTCTGGGAAAAATGAAGTTCTTCGCTCGAGCGAGGCTTCTTGCGCTCGAGCGAGGGTGTGCGTCTGTGAAATACCTGAAGGTATGTATTCTATGCTCGAGCGACACTTCTTGCGCTTGAGCGAGGTCACTTGTTGTGTCTGGTTGCTCGAGCGACAATTCCTTCACTCGAGCGAAGGTCGCGTATATCAGTTCGCAACTGGGTCATTTTACCTCACTTTTTGATTTTTTTTCATCCCAAAACCCTAATCCGACACACTCTCTCTCTAAAACACTCTCTCTCTTTATAAATACACCTTGATTTGGGAATCTCTCAACCCTAGTCCCTTTATTAAAAAGATAGAGCATCTTGTGGGCTTCCATTTCATTTGAGCAAAATCGAGTTTGGGCATCTTTGAGGTTCTTCTTCATCTCCTTTGAGCTTCTACAATTGAGGTAGGGATATTTAACTCTTTGATATGGGTTTTAACCTAGGTATTTGTCATTTTGTATAAATGGTGGAATTTGGGAAGGTTTGGGTGAAGTTAGGGTTTGGGTTTGAGTTTTGAAAGAGGGATTTTAATTTTGGGTTCCATGAATACATACTTGGAGTATTGAATAGGAGGTTACATGGGTTAAAATGGTGAAATTTGGCTTTGGGTTTGGTATTTGAAAAAAAAAAAGAGAGAGGGAAGATTGCCCTAAATTGTGTTAAATAATTATTTTGAATAATTGACGAAATTGATGTGGGAAATATGAAATTGGAAGGGTGTATAATTGAATGGTGTAGTTGGATTTATTAAATCATTTACCTTTGGAAATTTGATAAATTATCTGTTTGATGGATTGTATATCTGTTTAGAGATATCTGTTTTGGGCTATCGGTGGAGGATAGCTATAATTGTTGTAGAAACTGCATGAGGATTAGGTGAATCGAACCTAATCATTTGAATTATGTCATTGAATATGACGGTTTGATTAAACTATTGAACATGTGATTTGGTTAGTCATTGTGTATGACAACGCTTTAAATACATTGTACACATATCATTTTTTGGGAGGAGATAGGGTGGACTCCATTGAAAATTAAGTTGGCTGGAGTGTTCAGGGTGAAAGTCTCGAAATCTTATATATAGCAATCCTGATTTTGCCCCGACCTTCATTGTGTCCCGGATTTGGGGTTTGTGGTTAAATATTGTATCCATGTCTTGTTTTTCCTCTTTGACTCCTTTGTGTTTGAGCTTTGGAACCTGTTGGGCGAGTTTGGAACAAGTTGGTTGTTACTTGGTCTAGGTTGTTGTTGCCCAGATTTTGGCTTCTTCGCTCGAGTGAGCCTTGTGTAATTGGTTTCTTCGCTCGAGCGAGGTTTCTTGCGCTCGAGCGAGGTTTGAGGGTCTTCAGGTTCCTCTTCCAGACACAGTTTTTCTGGGAAGGGAAAGTTCTTTGATCGAGCGAGTCTAGTGAAATTGCTTCTTCGCTCAAGCAGGACTTCTTACGGTCGAGCGCGCGTGTGCGTCTGTGGCAGACCTAAAGCTTTGTATTCTGTGCTCGAGTGACACTTCTTGTGCTTGAGCGAGGTCACTTGTTGTGTCTGGTCACTTGAGCGAGGACTACATATATCAATTCGCAGCAGAGCGTTTTTGTATCACTTTGTGCACTTCTTCTCACTCAACACCCTAGATCGGCTGTCTCTTTCTCTACAAATCCAACTTCTCTCTACAAAACCCTTTGAATCTAAGAGTTTTTACTCAACTTCCTTTGAGCAAAAGGTAGAGCAACTCGTGGGCTTCCATTTGATCCAAGAAAGTTTGAGTTTTGGGCATCTTGAAAGTTTCTTCTTCTTCCTCTTTGAGCTCTACATTTGAGGTAGGGATATTTTACTCTTTGATATGCGATTTAACCTAGGTATTTGTCATTTTGTATAAATGGTGGGATTTGGGAAGATTTGAGTGAAGTTAGGGTTTGGATGTGAATTTTTTAAAGGAGGGTTTTCTATATTTGGCTCCATATACGCATGTGAGGTCTTGATTATGATGTTATATGAGAATAAGTGGTCAGATTGAGCCTTGGGGTTGATATTTGAAAAAAAATGGGAGATTTGCCCTAATATGAGTGAAATGAATTATGTATATAAATAATGAAATTGATAGGGGAAATATGAAATTGGAAGAGCATATAAATGAATGGTGTAGTTGGATTTGATAAATTACTCACCTATGGAAAGTTTGACAAATCATCTGTTTGATAGATTTGTTTATCTGTTTAGAAACATCTATTTTGGGCTATCGATGGAGGATAGCTATGATTGTTGTAGAAATTGCACAAGGACTAGATAAATTGAAACTAGTTATATGAATTATGTCATTGAATATGACGGTTTGATTAAATTGTTCAATATGTGAATCTTGGTAGTCATTGTATATGGCATGCTTTTAAATACATTATATATATATATATCATTGTTTGGGAGGAGATAGGGGATGTACTCCATGGTTTGGGAGTAGATAGGGGATGGACTCCATTGATAATTAAGTTGGCGGGAGTGTCCAGGGTGAAAGTCCCAAAATCTTATATATATATATGGGTGCCGGTTCCTTAGGATGTGGTTCCGTAAAATGGCAAGAAAATGGAAGTGTTTGAATAATGTTTGTTATTGAAGTATTAATAAATAAGTTGTAGTCTCGTTTTGAATTGTTTAGGTAACATTGAATTATGTCAATGAATTGATTTGGATAAATGAATAGAAATGGACTGAAATATGGATGTCGATATTGATTGGTCATGGAAAGGGTGTGAGTTGGTTTGCAAGTATTGAACAGTTATCTAATGCTGATATCTTAGTTAATTCTCATATATTGTTTTAGCATATCTCTACTGGGCTTTGGCTCACCCTACTTGGGAGACCATTTTCAAGTACAGGTGACATGCCACCTCCAAGGGCATAGTTTGAGAGGACGAGACTGAAGGCTCTATTTTTGTTACCTATATGTTTATATGTTTTCTTCTTAAGCTGAGGGCTTTAATTGTAAAGAGCTTATGACTCTCACTTTTGTTGTAACCAAGTTATCTCTTGGAAAGATGTAAGCCCGTAGGGCATTTATTTTGTTGTTATTAATTAGTGTTACATGCTGTAGTTTCAGAATGAATATTTATGAAAGTATAATGCATGCAATCTCTTTTGTAATATAAACTCTGATAAATGAATGTAATACATTTCATACTATGCTTGTAAATCTCTTGGGCTAATTTATACCATATTTTGAGGGCGTTACAACTTGGTATCAGAGCGTACCGGGTTTGAATACTTTGGGTACATGGGAAGTGGTTAGTACCACAGTGGGTTTGTCTTGTTTGTTAGAGACTTAAGTATGATGTTATGTGCTTATATGATAACATGTTTATGTGACTATATGGGCATGAGATTTAATTTCTGGGATGTTGATCAGGTCCATGGGTTTCTGGGAGTCCGGTTGGAAAGGCACTTGATCACTGCCATTTCTAACTGGAACTCTAGCAACGCCACGGGAAGGTCATTATCCGGAAATGAAATTCGTATGTGTTTATGTGATTATGTGCTTAAGTGGAGTGAATTACAGTTGTCCATCGAATTAGCATGCGAGTGAGATAGTTTTGGCACATTTGTAAATGTGCTAATCTCTTTTGTTACCTTTATTAGGATGTTAGGACCAGGTTGTGGTGGTAGGCGTGGTAGGCCTAGGAGGCACGAGATGCCTATACGGGATGAGATTCTGGCATAGGAGGAAGGAGTTGGTCAGGCCAATGTGGCCGAACCGATTGGTCAGTAGGCCATGGGCGCCTTAGCCCGTGAGATGGCCGGAGCATTGAGGGAATCTATGGACATTCTCAGGGCTGAGAATCAAGTCTAGGCCCAAGTAGCTGAGGCATGGTCGTCTTTTCTGAAGAGGGAGTTCTTCCGATCAAATCTAGATGAGTTTTTAAGTGACCCTAAGGAGCCACTAAAGGCTGATGAGCGGCTAGAACAGATGACGAAGACGTTTGAGATGCACGGTATCAAAGATGGAGGTTTGAGAGTGACCTTGGCGTCCTTCTAGCTGAAATGAGACACGGGTAAGTGGTAGAAGTATGTGCGGGGGCGCATTGGAGGGACTTGGGAAGCTTTTGTTGATGCCTTCCAGGACAAGTTCTTGCCTGCTACGGTGAAGGAGAAGTTGAGAGATCAATTCTCCAGGTTAGTGCAGTTAAATACATTAGTGGCTGAGTTTGAGGCGACCGAGGAATGCCGTTGTTTGGAGTTTGAGAAGAAATTGAGGACCGAACTCATGTTTAGAGTTGTCGGGTCCATGATTAGGGATTATGGGTGCCTTGTGGAGCCTGCAGCCCATCTTGAGACTATCATGCATACCAAGAAGGAGAGGATGAGGGGCTTTAGGAGGAGTCAGGATGGTCAGGGGGACAGTAAGAGACAGAGGGGTTCTAACCCTCAGCAGTCCCAGGGAGCACATTCAAGATCCACCTTTCTAGTGCCGAGTCCGGGTTCTGGGAGAAGCGGTCAGGGAGACATCACTTGTTTCAAATATGGTCTGTTGGGCCACAAGTCTCTAGCTTGCCCGCAGAGGGGAGAAGGGCAGTGAGCAGCTTTATCTTCGGCTCATTCTCAGGACCAGAGTCAGGGTAGAGGCCAGCCGCTCACTTGTTATCAGTGTGGGCAGGCGGGCACTTGAAGAGGTTTTGCCCACAGCTAGGTGGCACATTTGGTGCATTTGGTTCGAGGCAAACATAGAGTCACCAGCCAGCGCAGTTAGTACAAGCCTCGAGGGCCAATCAGGGATCCTCTTCGGCTTAGTCAGTGCAACAGTCTTATGCTTTGAGGGGTGAGTAGGTAGATCAGAGACCCACGGGACGCGTGTATGCTGTTACCGCGCCAGATCTTGTACCGGCTCCATCTATTGTGAGAGGTACCTTTTTGTTTTGCAACTCGGTTATTAATGTATTAATTGATACGGGTGCATCCCACTCTTTTATATCTTCTGCATTTGCATCAGTTTTGGGGTTGGAGTTGGCACAGTTAGCATCTCTTATTTGTGTTGTGTCACCTGTTGGGGGTGAGATGTTTCTGAAGCAGGGGTGTCGGGGCTGTGATATAGAGGTCGCCGATCATCGGCTTCCCTTTTCTTTTGTGTTGATGGATATGACTGGTTTTGATGTTATTTTGGGTATGGACTGGTTATCGTCATACCAGGCTGTTATAGATTGCTACCATAAGAGGGTTACTGTATGTACCTTGAACGGTGATTGTTTTCATTTCTTGGGAGATCGGGTTGGTAGGGTTTTACCACCAGTGTATGATCCACGGGGACAGAGTGAACTTAGTTGTCTTCTTGCTAGTTTCCTAAGTGGAGAGTATGATGAAGTTCGGGTCGAGTTGCCAAGAGTGGTTTGTGAGTACTTGGATGTCTTTCCTGAGGATCTTATTAGTTTACCACCTCACCGAGAATCAATTACAACCTAAGCCCAACTAGAGAGTATATGTTGGAGACATTTGGCAGATGTACGGTGACGGGTCATCCAACCAATGTGGCAGTGGTGCAGGCATAGTAATCATGACCCCCAATGGAGCAATAATCGAGCAGGCTGTCAAATTGGGCTTCGATGCGTCAAACAACAAGGCCGAATATGAAGCACTATTAACTAGCCTATGGAATGCACTTCTCCTTGGGGCGCGGCGTCTGCTTGTTTTCTGCGACTCAAAACTAGTCATCAAGCAGTTGAAGGGAGAATATGCAGCCAAAAATGACTGCATGTCAGCCTACATGAAAACGGCAAATTCTTTGCTCGCAAAATTCGGTCATCATGAATTAAATTAGATAACCCGGGATCAGAACACGCATGGGGACACCCTGGCTTGCCTAGCCTCTGCCATCAACTCAGAAATTAAATGGACAATTGATGTAGGATTCATCCCTGAGTCAAGCATTGCCTCTTCTGAATCAGTTTAGATCAACATCATTGAACCAGGTCCAAGTTAGATGGACCCTATCACTGCATTCCTGTCATCCGAGCAACTCCAGACAGACAAGAAAGAAGCACACAAACTGCGAAACAAAGCCCTGCGATACTACTTGGATCCGCATGGAAAACTCTACAAAAAATCCCTTTCTGGTCCAACCCTAGAATGTGTTCATCCGGATAAAGTCGAGGAGCTCTTGGCTGAAATACATGAAGGCAGTTGTGGTGCCCATTCTGGCGGGCGTTCTTTGGCCCATCAAGCCGTAACACAGGGGTACTATTGGCCGACCATGAGAATAGATGTCGAGTGTTATGTCAAGAAATGCGAACAATGCCAGGGGTTTTCCCCTTTAACTCATTTGTCTGCCTAGGAGTTAAACTCTATCACTAGTCCTTGGTCGTTCGCTCAATGGGGACTTGACATCGTCAGACCATTGCCCCGGGCTCTAGGGAACAAGTGATTCTTAATTGTCGAGATAGATTACTTCACAAAATGGGTCGAAGCGGAGGCACTGACAAATATTTGAGATACTAATGTTAAGCGTTTTGTATGGAAAAACATTATAACGCCACTTGTTTTAGATAACGGCACCCAGTTTGATTGTGGCGTCTACCGAGAATTATGCAACACGTATGGTATTCGGCCCTATTTTTCTTCGCCGACTTATCCACAAAGCAATGGTCAAGCAGAGGCCTCCAACAAAGTCACTCTGGATGGCATCAAGAAAAAGTTGGAGAATGCTAAAGGCAGATGGGTTGAAGAGCTGCCCAGTGTGTTGTGGGCTTATCGCACTACTCCAAGGCGGTTCACTGGGGAGACGTCGTTCGCCTTATGCTTTGGAACCCAGGCAATCATCCCCCTGGAGATCGACCTACCTACTCTGAAAACGAAGGTTTTTGACTTGGGCCGTAATGACATGATGCTGGTGTTGGACTTGACTCTGATTGAGGAATGCCGACACCGTGCCCTTGCTTTTATGGCGCAATATCACCAACAGCTCACTAAATCATATAATCAACGCGTACAGCTGTGTCGTCATACACCAGGAGAATTGGTCCTTAAGAAAGTGCTTCCCGCTACTAGGAATCCCGCTGATGGAAAGTTAGGTCCCAATTAGGACGGCCCCTATCAAGTCGAATCAATCGCCGGCACAGGGGCATATCGGCTCAAAGACATGTCTGGAAAAAGTTTGCCACATCCCTGGAATTCTACGCATTTGCGTAAATTTTATCATTAACCCAACTTGTATGGCATGTTAGCTTGTTTTGAATTTTCGCTATGTACAACTTTCATTTTCCCAATACAATGCCTTTTTTCTCCCTGCTTTGCATAAATTTACGATTTTTGGTTTGGTAACAAAAAGCCTCCGAATTCAGAGCCCCATCCCTGAATGACACGCTTGGGCCGAATAAGCCTCCAAATTCGGAGCGCCCTTCGTGGATATCACGATTGGCCAAGACAAAAGCCTCTGAATTTGGAGCCCCATTCGTGAATGACACATTTGGACCGAATAAGCCTCCGAATTCATAGCGCCCTTCGTGGATATCAAGATTAGCCAAGACAAAAGCCTCCGAATTCAGAGCCCCATCCGTGAATGACACGTTTGGGCCGAAAAAGCCTCCGAATTTGGAGCCCCATCCGTGAATGACACGTTTGGGCTGAATAAGCCTCCGGATTCGGAGCACCCTTCATGGATATCATGATTGGCCAAGTCAAAAGCCTCCGAATTCAGAGCCCCATACGTGAATGACACGTTTAGGCTGAATATGCCTCCGAATTCGGAGCGCCCTTCATGGATATCATGATTGGCTAAGACAAAAGCCTTCGAATTCAGAGCTCCATCCGTGAATGACATGTTTAGGCTGAATAATCCTCCGAATTTAGAGCGCCCTTGATGGATATCACAATTGGCCAAGTCATAATCCTCCAAATTCGGAGTCCCATTCGTGAATGACACGTTTAGGCCGAATAAGCCTCTGAATCTGGAGCGCCCTTTGTGGATATCACGATTGGCCAAGTCATAATCCTCCGAATTCGGAGTACCATCCGTGAATGACACGTTTGGGCTGAATAAGCCTCTGAATCTGGAGCGCTCTTTGTGGATATCACGATTGGCCAAGTCATAATCCTCCAAATTTGGAGCCCCATCCTTGAATGACAAGTTTGGGCCGAATAAACCTCCAAATCCGGAGCTCCCTTTGTGGATATCACGATTGGCCAACGCAAACGCGATTGACATAAAGTAATAGATGAAGGTCATGACTTAATTTACAAATAGTGATTGAACCAATATACAGACATTCGAAATAAATGTTTCATTAAATAGATTGTGAATACATGATTTGCATCAAAACAGAGCAATGTGTTCAACAAAATTTATTCGGCACCATCTTCATCGTCGAAAGCCTCGAAGGGAAAATTGTAACTCTGATATAACGGGGATGCCAAATCAACGCCCGTGGCCTGGAGAGCCTTGGTCCACCCATTCTTAAATCCACGATTTTCGCATTGACAGACTTCCTCGGCTAGCTTTTCCTTCGTCTTCTCTATTGCAATTTCCCGGCCGTCATGGAAGCCTTGTTCATAGGATTTGGTCTTCGCAGCTTCTATTATGAATATGCTCACCGTTTCTCGGTCAGCAATCGCATGATCCAAAATTCACTGGTTTACTCTTTCTGCGACAATCGGGTTCACTTGACTCTCCGACCGAGTTTTAGAAATTTTAGCTTTCTTCAGCTCATTCTCGGCTTTATCTACGCGCGCTTCCAAGCTTCGAATGCGACCGTCTTTCTGCTTTATCACTTTTCACACGGCACGAAGACACATGCCAAATTCATAGTAGGTATATAACCCTTTTATTGCTTCATGGACGCCCTCCCGAAAAACTTCATAATTGGGCCGGCCAACCATCGACTATTGGACTTCTAGTGAAAAAATCTGTCCAGCAAACTCGACTACCACGTTTGGATCGCGAATAATCGAATCTGCTTCCGTCATCGGTTTATTCCCAACGAAGACCGAAAAACTCAACAAGCGCAGTGGCCCACTGTTTTTGCCTCGTGAGCGGGGGGAGTTACCTCGTTGTTGCTTCTCTTTCCTGGCTGACCTACTTCGACGACGTGGGGAATGACGCCTTTCACGCTCCCTCAACGTCCAACTCCCCGTGCGCGTAGGTTCGCCATCTCGATTCATCTCTGAGTCTAACTCAGCCAGTGTCCTACCCTCCCCTCTACTTTTGAAGAATAGTCTTCTTGACATCCAAATTCATCCAGCTTGGTTTGACACAATGCTTTTTTCCCTCTCGCAATTTGTTGAATTTGAATGCGAAAATGGAACCTAAGCACATGTAGCACTCACCCCATTTATTAATTACGAGTGCAGCATTCCCGAAGTGATCCCTTCAATACTTTGCGCTAATCCATGAACTACCGATATTCGGCAGTTTAGTTCATTAATCAACTGGGGCAAGGGCAGATTCATTAATCTATTCGGCCCAGCCTCATTGCTTCGTGCCGATAAGATTCTGTGCCCTTGCCAATCCATGAACTATCGATATTCGGCGGTTCCGTTCATTAATCAACTGGGGCAAGGGCAGATTCACTAATCTATTCGGCCTAGCCTCATCGTTTTGTGCCGATAAGTTTCTGTGCCCCAGCTAATCCATGAACTACCGATATTCGGCGGTTCCGTTTATTAATCACCTAAGGCAAGGGCAGATTCATTAATCTATTCGGCCCAGCCTCATCACTTTGCGCTGATAAGTTATTGTGCCCGTGGGAGCCGAATAATAGAGGACTCAAATAGGCCGAGTACATATTTACAAAATCAGGATATATATTATATTCGCCCGTCTCTTACATTCTAGGTGCCGAGTATCCTAATCGGCCAAAAAGCCAGTTGAGCGGAGGGCCAAATAGAAGTAGGAATACCAAAATGAGGTATGTGAGAAAAAACTTAAAAACTCAACTTACAAGCAACCAAGAGAGTATACACTGACTTATCCGTCGGAGTGCTAATACCGGCACCCCCAACCGGAGTGTTCATTCCTTTTCAGGTGGCTAGCTGAGGATCACGAGTGTCCTACAGGATCCAAAGAGTATTTCCGAACCACTTTTCCACAATTGGCGCTGTCTGTGGGAATAGTTAACTACATCCATGGTGGGCGTAATGGAAGATCCTTCAATAGTCACTGACGAAACCACACCGAGAGATGACCTCACTCCAATAAACATGCTGGGACTGGATGTGGACGCGCCCATAGGCCTCACGCTACAGTTCGGACTCAATTTGTCATGGTTCTAAATCTGAACCAAAGAGTCCAAATCTAGCAAATCGTTTTGAGAAAAAAAAACAGATTTTTAGAAAAGAAGTGCCAAACATAGACTGCTTTGCCAGATACAGAGTCGCCACCTAAATATTTTTTAATGGGGGAATTTAGGAAACCCTGACTCGGTGCCAAAGGCCACATGTCCGTCATCACCAAAGTTGCCTCGGCTCAGGAACTTGGGTACGATTGGGGAAGGTCAGCTATGAGCACCCCCTCTCGCCCGATCCGAAGATCGGCCTCTACTGACCATGATACCCGATTTTGAAAACATTGCATGTTCTTATTTCGGTTATTAGCCTAGAATTACTATGTTATGCGCACAACAAACAAGTATAGACCAAATCGCCTAAATTGGAACAAAACATTTCATGCTTGTTTTTAAAAATGGTTTGCTACTCGCAAGTAGGCTAAAATGTAGGTTTTGCCACCCTCGAGTGGGCTTTTTAGAAAAGAGGGTTTTGCCACTATCTAGTGGGCTTTAAAACTCACAGTTTTAATGCATTATTCCAATTTAGGTAATTTGACCTCCATCCACAGGCATTCAAGCAGTTATATCACATAAGCAGCTAGCCTCATGGTAAGCATGTTAACATTCACACTCATGCGAGATGCTAAAGCATAAATACTTACATCGTACTCCGAGCCAAGACAAAGAACATGTTAGCAATCATGCATGATCCAAGTCCATGTTAAGTGGCTAATGCAACACATACAAAATGTCACTAAAATAGGCTCGGCTAATCCTAGGATGGCATGTGGAATGCACAGACAGCATGTATTCAAGTTAGATTTGAAATACTATGCAGTTAGCGTGATGCGCCGAGCTCGGTGCATGCAATACTGATGAATGATGCACGCATGTATAGCATAAGGTATGCTAAAGTAAATATGCCCTAATACTAACCATCAAAAGCAGGTAAGTAAAAGGGAGAAAGAAGTGGGGGTTGGAAGACATGCACACACGCACCCACACTTATTACAAATTTGCCCTCGCTCGGAATGACCGAAAGAATAATACAATTAATTAACCTACAAGCTAATTAAAATATTACAGACAATTAGCTAGTTAAGCAAATTAACTAAGCTAATTAAATAGTAAACAGCCTTGAGAAGAGGGTCCAATGCAATGCGTGCTCGGCTTCGCTCAGAAAGCCACTGCCATGCACAAGATGCCTCTGCTTTGACTGTTATCCTCCTTTGAAGACTGCACAAGTCCCAGGGTTGCTTCTCTGAGTGCTGTGGAACACCACCGGCTGAGAGGAATGGCCACCGGCCAAGGGGAATGGTCACCGGCCACTGATTAAGCTATCGGCCATTAATGGATGGCCGATCGGCACTGGAGATGGCCGGCCGGCCGAAGCTTCCTGCAGAATCTGTTTTTGACAGCAGCAGAGGGCAAAACATAGCATGGCAATGCATTTCAAGCAATGTATGCACCAACCACACTCCTTATCATATTCATGACTCAAAGGAGGATGGGTCTTGATTCTCGGACCACCAATCACGCATTTCAATGCGTGATGGCCCAAGAAACCAAGTGTGCATTTTGATATGGAATGCAATGCACATAATCAAACAAAGGGGTTCAACCTCTATCATACTCAACTCAAGAGGTGAAGTATGCATGCAAATGGAATGCGACCTAGACATGGAGGCTAAGTATGCAAAATGAGCATGCAAGGCATGTGACAACTATGCTAGTGGCAAACATGCAACAACATGTAAAATGGACTAAACATAGGAACAATGCAAAGCAACTTAACCAATGAAATACATGCCAAATGCATCATGATTTCAAGCAAGCAATAACATGTAATAGGCCAAGTGTGCAACAATGCACAAGGCAAGCATGCTATAACACATGAAGGATGGACTTAAACTAATTTAGGCAGCCCTCAAACAAGCCTAAAACAGTGGCCATAAACTACGGAAATGGGGCCAAATGCACATACAAGCATGCATGCATACATGATCCAATTCCTAAGCATAAAACAAGTAACCTTTAAGCACACTTAAAAAAGACAAAACATGGACATATGGCATGCATAGAAAGCTCTGAAAATCATGAAGGAGAGGTGTCAAACCAACTAATCAAAACAAGCAAAGCATGCAATAATGGTCCGAGTACTTAAGGCAAGCCAAGGAGGCTTAAACCATAGCTAAGTCAACCAAGCTTCACAAGGCTAAGAGGACTTAAAACAGGTCCAAGGCAGACCTAAACAAAGCCAAGGGTACACCTAGATGGCATCTAAGTGGCCTAAACATGCAAGCATACACAAAGGCCTAAACGAGGGGCATAAGACACCAACCTTTTCAAGCATTAAAGGGGCATCGAATGTAAGCACACCACAAGGACTGAAATGGCATGGAAAGTGGTTCTAAACCACTGAAATAATGCAAGTAAAGCATGCTACACACTCACACATCTAAGGCTAACAAGCCAAAATGCAAGGTGGCTACACTAAGCATGTCATGGTCGACCAAAACAACCAAAAACAGAACTTAAGCATGCTAAAACAAACACAAAAGCTTCACAAAGCTTGGTCAAAATCATGCTAGAACAAGGATCAAAACCTAAAGCATGTTAAGGCCTAAACAATGGCATTACAAGGCATGTATGCTAAGCAAGCATGGTGTACCTAAACCAAGTAAAAACAGAGCTATATTGTGACATAATAAGCACAAAAATTAGTTAGGACATGGCCAACATGAACCTAAATTAGATGCTCACACGAGGCAAAAATGGCCCTTTTCAAGGACAACAAGGAGAGGGGGTGGCCCTCTCCTTCTTAGGACCTCAAGGCACCATACTCACCACTCAAATCCCTCAAGATTTCAGTGGTGAGGAGGCCCAAACACAATGGTCCCGAAGCTCACCAAAAATGCACAAAAATGGAGCCTAACAAGGCTTAAGAGGGGTCAAACAACCTCAAAGCTCAAAACACCCTTAAACAACTATTTAGAGTAGGCAAAAACAAGACTTTTATATGTTATACACCAAGTCTAAAAACAGTTTCAAGATAGTCAAAAAAGCTATGTAAAAATGGGGTAAAAAGAGCAAGAATGTTACCCTTGAAGACCCTCTTCACAAATGGTGGACCAGCTGCTTCTTTGAGCTCAAAACCACCCAAGAATACCAAGAACAGACCTCTGGCCCCTCAGCAACCAAGATAAGGTGTAATTGTGGGTGTTTGTGTGCAATAGTAAGGCTAAACACACACAAATACACAAAAAGAGAGAGATATAGAGGTAGGATATATGCAAACCCTAACCCTAGAACTCAAAGCTCTGGAAAAATGTTGTCTAACCTAAAAGAGGGAGAAGGGGCCTCCTCTTATAGGGGATTCAATCTTGTAAAGCTTCCAAGGCAAGCTAACAAGAGGGAGATCCCTCCATACACGTGTATGGAGGGGAGCAAAGTGTATGCCAGCTAGCACAGCTGGCATAAAAATATCTACAAAAGCAGATGCACAGTAGTTGGCCGGCCAAAAATGTAATTCGACCAAAAAAGATGGCCGGTCGACCATCTATAGTGCCGGCCGGCCAAACATTTGGCCGGTGAAAACAAAACACAGCCGGTGGCCTCAAGCCATGGCCGGTGATGTGTGAGGATGGCCCACAAGCCATTCCCTGCCCCTTAAAGGCAAAACACAAGTGTTTGGTGCAAAACCGAACACAAAACAGTCGAGTTGAGAGATCCTGAGGCAAGGTGCGTAGCCGAGACCTCCGGGAACTCAAAATGAACACAAACATGGATGATCACCGAGTGTTCAAACGGTGACGTCCAAGTCTTGAGGACGGTCAAAAATGGGGTGTCTACACTGGAGAATATCGCCACAAGACGTGCCTTCAACTTTGACTCAGTTGCCCAGACCTCACCCTCGACTTCAGCACATGAGACAATGCAAGCGATCATGGAACAGGCGAAGCAAAATGAACAGAGGTTGGAAAACAAGATCACTGAGAACGAGCGCCTCCGTCAGGATTTGGCCTTGGAAGTGGCAAAATCCAAACAAGCTGCACACCAAGATCCGAGACGACCTCTGAGAGAAAATGGTCGACGACCTCAAGTTCGAAGGCAAGATAGTGAGAGTGATTCTGACTCATTATCCCCAGAACCCAAAAAGAAAGGACGAGTCGAAACCACCAGTTCCTCCGAAGAGAGTCTGCGTGCATGCCATAAGCGAAGACGACATGGTTCAGACGAAGACGACTAGCATAGTCCCTTTTACGAGGGATCGCAAAGGCATTACTACCCAAAACGTTTAAAGCCCCATCGTTCACCCTGTACGACGGGAAATCAGACCCCACTGATCATATCCACCATTATAAGCAAGCTATGACGTTGCATGCGGACGACGAGGCCCTCATGTGCCGAATATTTCCGAGTAGTTTGGGACCATTGGTCGTCAGATGGTATTATAAATTGGAACCGACATTGATTAAGAGCTTCCATCAACTCCAAAAATCCTTCAGGGCAAGGTTCATCACCAATGAGGTACAGCCGAAGCAGGCCAATTCTCTCTGGGCAATGTAAATCCAACCAAGGGAAGCCTTACGAGCGTATTCGGCGCGCTATTGGGAATGTTTTAATCTCGTAGATGATACCTGCAATGATTCCATGGCCATCACCACCGTTAAAATGGGGTCGCATCCTGATAGTGCCCTCCGCAGTTCCTTGACCAGAAGACCCCCTAAAACAGTCTAGTCGTTAATAAAGAAAGTCGAGGAATATTGCAAAGTTGAAGATGACGCACTGCGGGTCAAAGTCGGGCACAAGGCCAGCAAGACGGCCCCATCTGAAATCATTCAACCGATAAATTTTGTACCATCACAGAGCCCTGAACCAGAAAGTTGGGCTAAACGAGACAAGAGGTGAGATTCGCGCTGATCAAATGACCAATGCTCCCACCGAGCTAATGAACAACTTCAAGTGGATAGCAGGCGCACAAAGCGCGCGGACAAGAAATATACGGAGTTGTCGGAGCCGATCAGCATAGTTATGACTAAAGTTCAACATCTGTCGTTCTTCAAATGGCTGCCCAAGATGGTGGGACCTCCCAACACGAAGAGATGGGATAGGTAGTGCGAATATCACAAAGATCACGATCATGATACTGACAGTTGCTATGCTTTGAAAGATCACCTTGAGGAGTTGGTACAAGATGGTCGGCTCCAGCAACACGTCCAAAAAAACAACTCAACCAAAGTAGTTGCTTTACGGCAGGATTCACCTCCGCTCGGCATAATCCATATGATATACAGCTTGCTGACGGCCTCCGCCGTACATACAATTCAGTTGCATCCTAGCCCCCAAAAGTAATTCACTCCTACAAAACGGCCCCATGAAGCTGCAAGCATTGCTTTTGATGATTTAGATTTGGTCGGCGTAATACTTCCCCACATTGATCCCTTGGTCATCGAGCTAAGCGTAAACCGATTCATCGTCGAGTGCGTACTCATTGATCAGGGGAGCACTTCGGAAGTTATGTATTATAAGACGTTCGTCAAACTCAGCTTCATTGAGTCAGACCTATCTCCAGCTCCTTATCCATTATTCGGCTTCAACGCTAATCCGGAATATCCATTGGGCAAAATCACACTACCAGTTCAGGCGGGCTCCCGATTAGTGGATGTAGAGTTTTTGGTTGTCAAGCTGCCTTCGCCGTATAATCTTATCATGGGAAGAACTTGGATGCATACCATGCAGGCCGTGCCTAGCACATATCACCAACTACTTCGCTTTCCTACTGAATGCGGCATCGAGCAAATTCGAGGCTCCCAGAAATCAGCGCAGGCATGTTATCTTCTTGCCGCAAAGACACCAAGAGAGCTGGAAGTGAATTCTATCGAGGTGCCGGATCGAGAAAGCCTCGACGATGTTGGGCAGCTCCCAAGTCAAAATGCAACGGAAGCCTTGGATCGAGTTGAAATTGACGGGAATTCTGATTGGTTCTTCATGGTCGGCGCCTCCCTAAATCAAGCTAACAGGCAGCAGCTAATTTCCTTCTTGCGTGGCAACCTTGATGTATTTGCATGGACATCGTATGAGATGCCGGGCATGGATCCATCTATTTCGCAGCACCGTTTAAATGTTGACCCCAAATGCAAGCCGATTATTCAGAAAAGCCGACGATCAGCTGTAGAACATACCGCTACCGTTGTTGGAGAAGTTGACCAGTTGCTTGATGCTGGGGCAATCCGTGAAGTGACCTATCCTACATGGCTATTGAATACTGTGGCTGTAAAGAAAAAAAAATGGGACTTGGTGTGTTTGTGTGGATTTCATGGATTTAAACAAAGCCTGTCCCAAGGACTGTTTTCCCCTCCCCCAAAATAGACCAGCTCGTAGATGCCACAGCACATCATCAACGAATGGGCTTCCTGGATGCCTACAAAGGCTACCATCAAATTGCCATGCATCCGGAGGACCAAGATAAAACTACATTCCTCACCCCAAGAGGAACCTATTGCTATAAGGTTATGCCTTTCGAGCTGAAGAATGCAGGGGCAACTTACCAAAGATTAGTCACTGCCATGTTTAAGGAGCAGCTCGGCTGTACTATGGAAGTCTACATTGACGATGTGGTGGTCAAGTCCAAAGAGGAGAAAACTCATCTAGCCGACCTGGAAGAAACATTCGGCATTCTACGCAAGTACAAAATGAAGTTGAACACTTCCAAGTGTGCTTTTGGGATCGGATCTGGCAAATTCCTTGGCTACATTGTTAACCACCGCAGAATCGAAGCCAACCCAAGGCAAATCACAGCAATTTTAGAACTCAGCTCTCCCCAGTCGGTCAAGAAGGTTCAAAGCTGATGGGGATGGCCGCCGCACTCAACAGGTTCATCAGTCGTTCCACAGATCACTGCCGACAATTCTTTTATACCCTCCGGCAGGGTAAAGGTTTTGAATAGACCTTCGAGTGCGAACCCGCTCTGAACGGTTTGAAGACCTACCTCTGATCAGTCCCACTTTTGACAACACCTTCGGCAAGTGATCCGCTCGTTTTATATCTGGCAATTTCGGACTAGGCCGTCAACGCCGTACTGATAAAGGAAGAACTTGGGAAGCAGCGGCCAGTCTATTATGTGAGCAAAGCAATGGTTGATACTGAAACACGTTACCTTCCGTTTGAGAAACTTATCCTTGCACTCATCATGGCAGCAAGAAAACTGATGCATTACTTTCAGGGGCATACCATTGGGGTACTAACGGACTATCCCCTCCGGTCAGTACTTCGTAGTGCAGAAGCATCGGGGCGTGTCTCAAAGTGGGCTCTTGAGCTCGGCCAGTATGATATTCAATTTCTGCCTAGAACTTCAATCAAGGGGCAAGTGCTCGCCGACTTTGTGGCCGAATTCACTGGATACCTTGCCGACTTTAAGTCTGACCAAATTCAACCTAAGCCGAACTGGAGAATTTACGTGGGGAACATTTGGCAGTTGTATTGTGACGGATCATCCAACCAACAGGGCAGTGGGGCCAGAGTAGTGATCATGGCTCCCGACAGAGCAATAATCGAGCAGGCTGTCAAACTCGGCTTCTAAGCATCGAACAATAAGGCCGAATACGAATCCTTGCTAACCGGCTTACGGAATGCACATCTCCTGGGTGCTTGGCGTTTGCTTATATTTTGCGCTTCAAAACTAGTGATCAATCAGCTAAAGGGGGAGTAAGCCAAAAACGACCATATAGGAGCTTACATGAAAACGACAAATTCCTTGCTGGCAAAATTTGACCATCATGAATTGAACCAAATAACCCGTGATCAGAACACACATGCAGACGCCCTGGCTTGCCTAGCCTCCACCATTAACTCAGAGATTAAACGGACAATTGAAGTGGGTTTCAGAGGAAGTCCATATCAATGTTATAGAGTTAGGTCCGAGTTGGATGGTCTCCATTGCTGCATTCCTATCTTCCGAACAGCTCCTGTAGGATAAGAAAGAAATGCACAAGCTGCGAAACAAAGCCCTGCGATACTACTTGGATCTGTAAGAAAAGCTTTACAAAAAATCCCTTTCTGGTCCATACCTAGAATGCGTTCATCCGGATAAAATCGAGGAACTCCTAACTGAAATACATGAAGGTAGCTGTGGTGCCCATTCTGGCGGGCGCTCTTTGGCTCATTGAGCTGTGACATAAGGGTATTATTGGCCGACAATGAGAGCTGCTACCGAGTATTACGTGAAGAAATGTAAATAGTGCTAGAAGTTTTCTCCTTTAACCCATCTGCTGCTAAAGAGTTAAGCTCTATAACCAGTCTTTAGCCGTTCGCCCAATGGAGGCCTGACATTGTCGAACCATTGCCTCGCGCCTCGGGCAACAAGCGATTTTTGATTGTCGCGACAGATTATTTCACAAAATGGGTAGAAGCGGAGGCATTAACGCACATTCGAGATGCTGATGTGAAGCGTTTTGTATGGAGAAATATCATAACGCGATTTGGCATTCCAAGAGAACTTATTTCAGACAACGACACCCAGTTTGATTGCGGTGTCTACCGAGAACTGTGCAACAAGTATGGTATTTGGCCCTATTTCTCCACCCCGGCTTATCTACAGAGTAATGGCCAACCTGAAGCCTCCAACAAAGCCATTTTGGACGACATCAAGAAGAGGCTGGAGAAAACTAAAAGCAGATGGGTCGAAGAATTACCGAGTGTGTTGTGGGCTCATCGCACTACTCCGAGGCGTTCCACTGGGGAAACGCCTTTCGCTTTGTGCTTCGAAACGTAGGCAATCATCCCCTTGGAGATCAGCCTCCCAACCTTGAAATCAAAAGTTTTTGATATGGGCCGAAACGACATGATACTGGCCTTGGATTTGACTCTGATTGAAGAATGAAGAGATCGTGCCCTTGCATCCATGGCACGGTACCAGCAGCAGCTTGCTAAGTCGTATAATCAACGTGTTCAGCTACGCCGCTATGTACCAGGCGAATTGGTCCTAAAGAAAGTACTTCCAATTGCCAGGAATCCGACTGATGGAAAATTGGGTCCTAACTAGGACGGCCCCTATCATATCGACTCAATCGCGAGAACTGGGGCATATCGGCTCAAAGACATGTCTGGGAGGAGTCTGCCACGCCCTTGGAATTCCACGCATTTGCGTAAATTCTATCATTAAACCCGACCTATGGGGCATGATACTTGTTTTGAATGATTCACCATGTACATATTTCACTTTTACAATGCAAAGTCTCCTATTTTCTCATTGTGAAATTCAGTTCAAAAGTTTTCCGGTTAAGCCTTCGGATTCGGAGCGCCCTTCGTGGCTATCACGATTGGCCAAGAAAAAAGCCTTCGGATTCGGAGCCCCATCTGTGCAGGTCACGTTTCGGCCAAATAAGACTCCAGATTCGGAGCGCCATTCGTGGATATCACGATTGGCCAAGATTAAAAAAAAAGCCTCCGAATTCGGAGCCCCATCCGTGCAGGTCACGTTTCGGTCAAATAAGACTTCGAATTTGGAGCACCCTTCATGGATATCACGATTGGCCAAGATAAAAAAAAGCCTCCGAATTCGGAGCCCCATCCGTGCAGGTCATGTTTCAGCTGAATAAGACTCCGGATTCGGAGCGCCCTTTGTGGATATCACGATTGGCCAAGATAAAAAAGCCTTCGAATTCAAAGCCCCATCCGTGCAGGTCACGTTTCGGCCGAATAAGACTCCAGATTCGAAGCGCCCTTCGTGGATATCATGATTGGCTAAGATAAAAAAGCCTCTGAATTAAGAGCCCCATCTATGTAGGTCACGTTTGGGCCGAATAAGACTTCGGATTCAGAGCGCCCTTCATGGATATCACGATTGGCCAAGATAAAAAAGCCTTATGGATTCGGAGCCCCATCCGTGCAGGTCATGTTTGGGCCGAATAAGACTCCAGATTTGGAGCGCCATTTGTGGATATCACAGTTGGCCAAGATAAAAAAGCCTCCGGATTCAGAGCCCCATCCGTGCAGGTCACGTTTCGATCGAATAAGACTCCGGATTCGGAGCGCCCTTCGTGGATATCACGATTGGTCAAGATAAAAAAAGCCTCCAAATTCAAAGCCCCATCCGTGCAGGTCACGTTTCGGCCGAATAAGACTCCGGATTCGGAGCGCCCTTCATAGATATCACGATTGGCCAAGATAAAAAAGCCTCCAAATTCGGAGTCCTATCCGTGCAGGTCACGTTTGGGCCGAATAAGACTCTGGATTCGGAGCGCCCTTCGTGGATATCACAATTGGCCAAGATAAAAAAGCCTTCCGGATTTAGAGCCCCATCTGTGTAGGTCACGTTTGGGCCGAATAAGACTCCAGATTCGGAGCGCCCTTCGTGGATATCACGATTGACCAAGATAAAAAACCTCCGAGTTCGGAGTCCTAATAGTGCAACTTTTGAGCCAAATGAGTCTCCGGATTCGGAGCGCTCTTCGTAGGACTCACGACTGGCCCTGATAAAAGCCGTGGATTCGGCGCGCTTCTCGTGAATATTATGATTAAAAAGCACGCGTAGTTGGCGAAAGTTAAAACATGCAAGCATTTAAAATGAAATGTTTCATTACATTAACCGACTGGCTCAGAACGTATAAACATAAATTGAAACATGCAAACGTTTAAAATATGGTGTTTTATTAAGTTAACCAATAAATACACAATTTGCTCCCAATCTGTGTTGGAGCATTTACAATATCTAGTTTAAATCGGCATCTCCCTCATCATCACTCTTCTCGACTTTGAAGGCCGCAACGGGAAAATGATGACCCTGATATAGCGGCGACGTCGAATCAACACCTGCTGCCCGGAGAGCGTCTGAGGCCTGAAGTGCCTTGATCCACCCGTGCTTCAATCCACGATTCTCACATCGGCAGACCTCCTCGATGAGTTTTTCCTTGGTCTTGCCTATCCCGACCTTTCGGCTGTCGTGGAAGCCTTTTTCATAAGCCCTGGCCTTGGCAATCTCAACTGCGAACATGCTAGCTGTATCTCGATCGACAAGTGCATGACTTATTAGCTGTTAGGTCACCCTTTCCTCCTCGATTGGGTAAGATTTGCCGACCGATTGTGCCTCGGCAGTCTTGACCTCTCTTACCTTGTGCGAGCTTCTTAGCTTCGAATGCGTTCGTCTCTCTGCCCTATATCCCGCCGTGCGGCACGTAGACGCATGCCAATTTCATAGGCGGTGTACAGCTCTTTCACCGCCCCACGGATGCCTTCCCAAAACACTTCGAAATCCTGTTGACCAACCATCGACTGCTGGACTTCGGATGGAAAAATCTGTCGAGCAAACTCGACTGCCACATTTAGGTCGTGAACGATTGAATCCGCTTCCGTCATCGGTTTGTTCCCCACAAATACCGCAAAACTCAAAGGGCGCGGTGTCGCACTGGATTCTCCTCTAGAGCGTGATTGAGGGGATTTGCCCCGTTGCTACTTTTCTCTTCTGGGTGACCTACTTCGACGATGACGGGACTAGCGTCTCTCCCGCTCCCTCGACGCCCTACTGCTCGTGCGCATAGGCTTACCACTTCGATTCATCTCTGCGTCCAGTTCACCCAATGTCCTTCCCTCTCCTCTGCTGTTGAAGAATAGTTTATTTGACATTCACAATTGTCTAACCTTCCTCAACAGACTGGGTTGGGTTATTGAGTCTAAGCACACTAATGGGACCTACGCGCACGAAGCACTCACCCAATTTATTCCTTACAGGTGCAGCACCCCCGAGGCGATCTCATTAATGATAAACTTCAAAATCCTTACGCCATGAACTAAAAGTATCTGGCGTTCCAGCTCAAGCATTGGCTGGGGCAAGGGCAGATTCAGTAATCTAATCGGCCAAATATCTAAGCCTGGCGGCGATCTACTCATGTGCAATAGCCACTCCATAAACTAATAGCATTCGGCCTTCCAGTTCATGCTTTGGCTAGGGCAAGGGCAGATTCATCAATCTATTCAGCGTAACTATCAGAGCTCAGCCGAGTTTCCATCGTGCCCCAACAAGTCCCTGAACTGCCGTTTTTAGGCTGACTGGTTCATTAACTTGCTGGGGCAAGGGCAGATTCATCAATCTATTCAATGTAACTATCAGGGCTCAGCCGAATTTCCATTGGGCCCCAACAAATCCCTGAATTGCCCTTTTTAGGCAGACTGGGTCATTAACTTGCTGGGGCAAGGGCAGATTCATCACTCTCTTCGGCTTAACTATCAAAGCTCAGTCGAATTGCCATTGTGCCCCAGCAAACTCTTGAACTGCCATTTTTAGGCAATTTATTCGCGTAACTATCAAAGCTCAGCCGAGTTTCCATCGTGCCCTAGCAAATCCCTGAATTGCCGTTTTTAGGCTAACTAGTTCATTAACTTGCTGGGGCAAGGGCAGATTCATTAATCTATTTGGCGTAACTATCAGAGCTCAGCCGAATTTCCATTGTACCCCAGCAAATCCCTGAACTGCCATTTTTAGCCTGACTGGTTCATTAACTTGCTGGGGCAAGGGTAGATTCATCAATCTATTCGGCGTAACTATCAGAGCTCAGCCGAATTTCCATTGTGCCCCAGCAAATCCCTAAACTACCATTTTTTCGCTGACTGGGTCATTAACTTGCTGGGGCAATGACAGATTCATTAATCTATTCGACTTAACTATCAGAGCTCAGCTGAATTGCCATTGTGCCCCAGCAAACTCCTGAACTGCCATTTTTAGGCAATCTTTTCGGTGTAACTATCAGAGCTCAGCTGAGTTTCCATCGTGCCCTAGCAAATCCCTGAACTGTTATTTTTAGGCTGACTGGTTCATTAACTTGCTAGGGTAAGGGCAGATTCATCAATCTATTCGGCGTAATTATTAGAGCTCAGCCAAATTTCCATTGTGCCCCAGCAAATCCCTGAACTACCATTTTTAGGCTGACTGGGTCATTAACTTGCTGGGCAAGGGCAGATTCATCAATCTATTCGGCTTAACTATCAGAGCTCAGCCAAATTGCCATTGTGCCCCCATCAAACTACTGAATTGTCGTTTTTAAGCAATCTATTTGGCGTAACTATCAGAGCTCAGCCGAGTTTCCATCGTGCCCCAGCAAATCCCTGAACTGCCATTTTTAGGCTGACTGGTTCATTAACTTGTTGGGGCAAGGGTAGATTCATCTATCTATTTGGCACAACTATCAGAGCTCAGCCGAATTTCCATTGTGCCCCAGCAAATCCCTGAACTACCATTTTTTGGCTGACTGGGTCATTAACTTGCTGGGTCAATGACAGATTCATTAATCTATTCGGCTTAACTATCAGAGCTCAGCCGAATTGCCATTGTGTCCCAGCAAACTCCTGAACTGCCGTTTTTAGGCAATCTTTTCTGCGTAACTATCAGAGCTCAGCCAAGTTTCCATCGTGCCCTAGCAAATCCCTGAACTGCCGTTTTTAGGCTGAATGGTTCATTAACTTCCTGGGGCAAGGGCAGATTCATCAATCTATTCGGTGTAACCATCAGAGCTCAGCCGAATTTCCATTGTGCCCCAGCAAATCCTTGAACTTCAATTTTTAGGCTGACTGGTTCATTAACTTGCTGGGGCAAGGGTATATTCACTAATATATTCGGCTAAGTTGTAGCACTTTACAATTATGTTTAATTCGGTAGCTTGTTCCATTCATTTCATGATTTTACATCTCACTTAGCTACTAACAAGCACATAAACTAAGCACAAATAGCAAAAATAATTTTCATTCGTAAATTGAGCACAATTAGAATTCCTTTTACAAATGAAAACTACCCTTCATCAGCTTCTCACAACAATGAATAACCAAAAACCTAATACATTTAGTAAAACCTACATACGCTTAATACCAAAAACAAAATGGAAAATATTCAACTCAGTCTTCAGGTTCAAACTCTAGTGGCTCAACGTCTACCTGCTCATACGGAATCGGCTGTTCCAATACCACGTTAGCAGCAGCCAAGGCTTTGAGCCAACCGTGTTTGAACCCCCTATTTTCGAATTTCGACACTTCTTCTACGTAGTCTGCCAGGGCCGCATCCTTGCCAGCCTTGAACAACTCGGAAAGTGTAGACTTGGCATTTGCCTTTGCCCGCTTCGACTCTTCCAGGTCGGCCTTCAGCTTGGCAATCATCTCGTTGGCCAATCTGAGCGCTTCTTCATTCGTTTTTGCCCTTCCCTCAGCGGCCACTTTCAGTTCGTCAGCAGTCTTGGCCTTATTTGCTTCGGCATCGACCCTAGCTCTCTCTGCCACCGCTTTTACGGCCTCAGACTCGGCTCGGAGAGAGGCCTCAGTTGTCTTCCCCTTCTCGATTTCCAACTCGGTTGTAAGAAAGCCGATATGTTCGATAGTGTCGTGTTGGCAACGTCTAATCTCAGCTATCCTCCCCATCGTCTACAAAACAAAGGATCAGTAGGCTAATATAGAAACACTCTTTTGGTTAGCCTTGCAAAACTATAAAGGATCAAGTACCAATATCGCCGGTTGAGCGGCCAATGCGATGGCCAGAAGATCGGCCTCTACCCTAAAAGTTGCTTTGTCAGCCGGCAGAGAAATGAAGGAAGCCAAGCTCAAAGCCACAGCTGGGTCTCTTATAGCCGATGCATCGGAGCTAACCGGCATGTTTTTTTACCCTTGGTTGTACTATGAATGGCACAACCAAGTCCGATTCTTCCAAGCGTGGCCGTTTGTCCACTGGGTCTTCTGAATAAACGGCTTCGTGTTCGGCTGGGCATTTTTCACCCCTGTGCTCCGTCACTTGACCCTCCTGTTCATCGACAACAGGTTCCGTTTCGGCCACTTCATTCTGGACCACCTCTTCAACGGGAACAGGTAGAGGAGTTTCTTCCCTAATGACAGGTGGAGGGGGTAGAGGTTGGTTTCGCTCGGCTTCAACCCTTTTTCGGGTAGCCATTCTCTCGGCATTTTTTCATTTGGCCAATTGGCTGAGCGACTCGTCGGCCATGTTATCAGGGTAAGAGCCGGGTAAGTCCCCTAAGTTTGTAAAAATGCCTTCGAAGGAGACATCCCCTTGGCCTGAGGTGGACGGAGGGTTAGACGAATTAAGTCCAGCTTCCTCAAAGGCCGAATTAAGAGCTTCGTCTACCTCGGCTTCCAACTGGTTCAGGTCCTTGGCGATCGGATCGGCTGCTTGTGTCTTCCTCGTGTTCTGAATTGGAGGTTTCTAAACCAACCTCCTTTATGTTTTTTAAGCTGGGGAAGATAAGGGTAGTAAGATGATCCTCACCTCTCGGAATTGGAATGTGGTCTGTCACCGAAAATGTTGCATAAGATGGCACGTATCGCAAGAGAATGTGGACCGCCCTCCCTTACTTCTGAAGGTTTGAACAGCCAACGAACTGTAGAGCGATTTTAATATCCGCAAGTACAGCGTCGTCGGCTGAAACCAATACTTTCTTCAAATCGTTACCTACATAAACAAAATGGTAAATACATGGAAGGAAAGCCAAATACATATAAGGTAATAAGAGAAACTAGAGTGAGCTATACGGCCACCTGGTTCGCCTTTTTTCCTTGGCACGAGATCTAGGCGATCTTCACCCTTGCTGAATTTCCAGTTGCCTTGGACAATGACCATTACGCCATCAACACGCTTGCCAGAGCTGGCAAGCATAGTCATTAGGTGATGATCAGTATCCTTGGCCCTGAGAAAATAGCATCCCAGCCGGCCAGTAGACTTGGCTAAGGCATCACAATGCCGAATAGCAGGTATACCTAGATTAATCCTAAGACGACAGTTCAACTTTATAATCCCCATTATGATGCGGAAAAAGTTCACGTTAGGCTGGGAAGGAATTAGACCCCAGTGTCGAAGGACGACCCTTAAAAATAGGTGGAGGGGAAAACGGACTCCGCCCTCAGCAATCGATAGGAGAGGAAAAATGATTGTACTCTCATCGGTCCTCCCCATATCGGTGGTGCTGTCTGCCACGAGCGATAGATAGACGTCATCGGGGATGGAATAGTGGCGCCGGAATCCGGAAACTCGATCCGCAGAAAGAAGATATTTCAAAATTTTTGCCAACCTAACAAACCTAAGGGTTATGCAAAACTAAATGTAAACAAGGAAATGATATTGGGAGTGAAGGAAAAGAAAACTTACGAGAAGCAGAAGGGATAATGAGAAATAGGAGGAAATTGTAGAGGTCGCGAAGTGAAGGAGTTATACTAGAAGGCGAACCAGAAACTTTGAATATTCAAAGCATACATTCGAAGGGACAAAGTTTTAAATCACATTAAATGGAGAAATCGTACGAGGGGGCGGGAACTTGTAATGATGACCAAAAACAGATGTGTACATTCTGACACACGTTGGAATGAGGTTAACCGCCGAATTTTTGACTTTCCAAATTCAAAACCAAACACACCGACTAACTAGAGTTAGTGGGGTGTTTGGGAGGCAATTGTGGGAGCCAAATAATAGAGGACTCAGATAGGCTGAGTACATATTTACAAAATCAGGATATATATTATATTCGCCCGTCTCTTACGTTCTAGGTGCCGAGTATCCTAATCGGCCATAAAGCCAGTTGAGCGGAGGACCAAATAGAAGTAGGAATACAACAAATGGAAGGCCGAATGAACAATCACACAAAGGATTAAGAGTGGGCCATACCCTGAGGACTAGAGGCGTATATAAGTAGAAGAACAACAACCAAAAAGAGGTATATGAGAAAAAACTTAAAACTTAACTTACAAGCAACCAAGAGAGTATACACTGACTTATCCGTCGGAGTGCTAATACCGACACCCTCGACCGGAGTGTTCATTCTTTTTCAGGTGGCTAGCTGAGGATCACGAGCGTCCTGCAAAATCGAAAGAGTATTTCTGAACCACTTCTCCACAGTGCCCTAGCCAATCCATGAACTACCGATATTCGGCGGTTTTGTTCATTCATCAGCTGAGGCAAGGGTAAATTCATTAATCTATTCGGCTAAATCGCAAAGCTACGTAGTTATTTTATCGCCGAATTAATTTACTCATTTCAAAGCTTTGCGCCGCTAAGTGGATGTGCCCTAACCAATCCATGAACTACCAATATTCAGCGGTCCCGTTCATTCATCAGCTGAGGCAAGGGCAGATTCATTAATTTATTCGGCTAAATCGTAAAGCTAAGAAGTTATTTTGTCACTGAATTAATTTACTTATTTCATGATTTTACATCATCCTACTTAGCCGTTAACTAGCACATGCAACAGATAGACAGAAAGGCAAGGACAATTTTCATTAATAAATTGAGTACAAATAGTAGTCATTTTACATATGAAAATTACCCTACATTTAACTTCTAACCTAAATAAATAAACAAAAATCTATAAAACCTACGCACATAAGATACCAAACAAAAATCAAAATTACTCTGACCCTAGTCAATCTTCAGGGTCAGACTCTAGCAGCTCAACGTCTATCTGCTCGTATGGAATCGGCTATTCCAATGTCACATTAGCGGCAGCGAGGGCTTTAAGCCAACCGTGTTTGAAGCCCCTATTCTCGAACTTAGGTACTTCCTCCACATAATTTTCTAAGGCGGCGTCCTTTCCAGCTTGGAATGCATTGGAAATCTCAAAGTCGGCGATTTCCTTTGCCTTCTTCGATGCCTCCAAATCGGCTTCCAGTTTAACAATCAGTTCCTTGGCCAACTTGAGCGCGTCATCGTTCGCGCTTGCCCTTTCTTCAGCAGCTAACCTAAGTTGGTCGGCACTCTTGGCCTTTTCTGCCTCAGCATCAGCCCTCGCTCGTTCTTTCGCCGCTTTCATCGCCTCAGACTCGGCTCTGAGAGAGGCCTCCGTTGCCTTGTTCTTTTCATTTTCAACTTCGGCTATGAAAAAGCTGATTTGTTCAATAGCGTCATGTTGGCAGCAGCCAATCTCAGCTATCCTTTCCGCCGCCTGCAAAACAAGGAATTAGTAAGATAGCTGGCATAAAGAGAAAAAAAAATAGATGCAAGACTGCAAACAAGCTCAAGTCATATACCAATATCGCCGATTGAGCGGCCAGTGCTATGGACAGCAAATCCGGCTTTGCACGAAAGGTTGCTCTATCAACCGGTAGAGAAATTGAGAAGGCCACGCTCAAGGCCACAGTAGCATCTTTCACAACCAATGCATCAGAAGTAACCGGCACATTCTTCATCCTTGGTTGTATCATAAACAGCACAACCAGGTCTGACTCCTCTATGCACGGCTGTTTATCAGTCAAGTTTTCTGAAGAGTCGGCTTCATGCTCGGCAGAACGTTTTTTCCCCCTGTGCTCGGCCTCCTAACTGTCTTGTTGATCGACAATGTTCTCCGTTTCGGCCGTATCAATATGCGTCGTTTCTTCAACAAGAGCAGGCGGAGAAGACTCAGCCCCCAGCAACGGGTGGAGGTTCAGATCGGTCAGCTTCAGCCTTTCTTCGGGCAGCCATCCTCTCGGTGTTTTTTCTCCGGGCAGACTCAGCCCCCAGTGCTCAAATTCAGAGCCATGTTCTCGGGATATGCGCCGAGAAGGTCCCCTAAGTCGGTGAAAATATCTTCAAACGGGATGTCTACTCAGCCTGAAGTGGATGGAAGGTTGAGGCTAGCTTCCTTAAAAGCCGAATTTAGAGCCACGTCAACCTCCTCTTCTAGACTAACGGATCTGTCCAATGTGGACTGATTCGGCTGCTCAGCGACTTCTTTAACTATTTGTTCGTCCTTCGGCTCTGAATTTGAAGCTTCAAGACCAATCTGCCTAAGATTTTTGAAGTTCAGGAAAATAAGCGCCGTAAGCTACTTTTCGCCCCTTGGAATCGAAATGTGATCTGCAGTTGAGAACATAGCGTAATTTGGCTCGTATCTCAGAAGTATGTGGGCTGCCCTCCCTTGCTTTTGGAGGTTCGAACGGTCGAAGAACTTGAGCACTGTTTTGATTTGCATAAGTACAGCGTCGTCAGTCGAGACGAGAACTTTTTTCAAATCGTTACCTACGTAAATGAAATGGTAAGTGCATTGAATCTAAGCTGAGTAAATATATAACAAATACACATGGGGGACTATACGACCACCTGGTTCGCCTTTTCGTCTAGGCACAGGATCTAGGTAATCTTTGCCCTCGCCGAATTCCCAGTTGCCTCAGACATCGACCATAACATCATCAACACGCTTGCCAGAGCTGGCAAGCATAGTTACTAGATGATGGTCGGTGTCCTTAGCCCTGAGAAAGTAGCGCCCCTACCGACCAGAGGACTTGGCCAAGGTATAACAATGCCAAATAGCAGGGATTCCAAGATTGGGCCTAAGGCGTCGGTTTAATTCTACAATTCCAATTATGATTCGATAAAAATTTACGTTAGGCTGAGATGGGATTAGACCCCAGTGGCGAAGGATGGCCCTCAAAAATGGGTGAAGGGGGAAATGGACTCCGCCCTCAGCGATTAACAAGAGAGGAAAGATGATTATACTCTCATCGGTCCTTTCCATGTCCATTATGCTCTCTACCACAAGTGACAGATTGACGTCGTCAGGAATGGAAAAATGGGGACGAAAACTAGAAACTTGATTCACAGAAAGAAGGGCTTTCAAATGTTTCGCCATCCTAGCCAGTATAGGAAGTACTCTAAACTAAAAACAAACAAGGAAATGGGAGTTGAAATAGAGAAGAAGAGAACTTATAAGAAGTAGAGAGGATAATGAGGAACGAAAAAAAGTTGCAGAGGTTGTGGAATGAAGGAGGTATATTGACAGGCAACCAAAAAGCTTTGCGTATTCAAAAAACATACATTCGAAGGGACAACATGGTTTCAAATCGCATTAAATGAATGAAGCGTACAAAGGGGCGGGAAATTATAATGAATCCTAAAAAACGCAAATGATCTGACGCTTGTGTTGGAATGAAGGTAACCGCCGTATTTTTTGACCCTCTAAGTTCAAGACCAAACATGCCGACTAACTGGCATTAGTAGGATGTTTGGGGGGCAATTGTAGGAGCCGAATAATCTTATATGTAGGAAAGCCAAATGAATTTGAAGAAAATCAGAATATATACTATTCGGCTCTTTCCTGGGGGATTTGGAAGCCGAATAACTAGATCGGCCATAGAATCAGCCGTACAAGAAGCCGAGTGAGAATAGGCGCACGACAGAATGGTCGAGTGAGCAATTATGCACTAGATTAAAAGTGGGCCCGACCTCCGAGATCAGAGACGAGTATAAATGAGAGGAGCGTCAACCAAAGAGAGGTATGTTAGAATAGATAAAAGAAAACTTAAGACACAAGCAAAAGAGTGAGAGTATATACTAACTTGTCCGTCGGAGTGCTAATTCCGGCACCCCCGACTGGAGTGTTAATTCTTTTTTCACGTGGCAATCAGAGAATCAGGGATGTCCTTCAAGATCCAAGAGTATTTCCAAACCACTTCTCCACACCTACTATTTTTCTAATAAAATTAAGACCCTTCCAAGTTCAACAGCCCAAAGGTTTTTATTTAATTAGAAACACTTTCCATAATTTTCGAATTCTACTCAAATTTTATTTCAAATTTTTTTTAAGAAACTCCAAATTTCATTCCAAGCATCTAATTAAACAATCATCTTCTAGTCAAATATCTTCTAAGGAAATTCAAAATTCTATTTCAAAGGGAAAAACCCAGTCATCACTTCCCTGTCTAGCACTTTTCCATAAAATCAAAATTCCCTCCAAAGTCAATTACCTAAAGATTTTCATTCAATCAAACACCTTCAATGATTTCCAAAATTCTACTCTATTTTTTTTTTTTTTTTTTCAAAATTCTTTCCCTCTAAGGAACTTCGGATTTTATTCCAAGCACTCAATCAAATAATTATTTTCTAGTCAAAAATCTTTTAGGGGAATTGGAATTTCATTCAAAATGGAAGACTTGGTTATCACTTCGTTATCTACCATGTTTCCATAAAGTTGAAATTCCCCCAAAGTCAATAACTTATCAATTTTCATTCAATTAAATATCTTTCATAATTTCCAAGGCTCCACTTAGGGTGGATTTTATTTTTATTTTTATTTTCTTTTAGAAGTCATCCTCTAACAATTCTTTTTTTTTATTATTATTATTATTGGAATTTTCTTTTCTTTTAAAATTCTGGAAAGGCAATCATTCTCAATTGACCACTAAGGTAAGAATTTCAAATTCAAACTCAAATCCTTTAAGTTAGGAAACCACCCCCTAATTCATCACCGATTGCTAGAATAAAGACCGAATCAAACCACTGCCTAACTTGAAACCCCAGATTTCATAATCAGATTATTGCCTAGAATTCCTCAAAATTTCCCCATAATCAAATCATTGCCTAATCAGATCCTTAGATTTCATAATCCAATCACACCATTTCCATTCAAGGCAATATATCATATAAGCACATAATTTGCATTCATAGCTATTTGGTAGTAGGGTTGCCCTGTCCTAACTTGGAAATAGGATCCAAGATTCACTAAATCATACAAAATGGCAACAATACAATCCAAGAAAGGAGGGTATCTAGTCCTAGTTTGGAAGGTGCTAAAACTTTCTATATGCAAAGGTAGGTTTAGTTAAAAGATGACCATCAATATACCTCTCATGCCACCTTGGAGTGCAAGGGAATGATCAAATGGTACTAATAGCAAAATCTGATGCTTGCTTGTTGACATAACATAACCTATGAATAGTATCAGAGATATCATGCAACAAAGCTAGGTTTCCCTAGCCCACAATGATGCAATGCAATTAATAATTAACCACTAATCTCATAAAATAGAAATTTTCAAGCTAGCTAACTTAATTCCCCAACAGAGTCGCCAATTGTGGGCAAAATGCCTTAAGGCCCATTTCTCACACAAACATTGGACTAATTTGCCTTAATAACAAAGAGTCACCACTTAATTTTTAACGGGGAATTAAGAAACCTATAGTGATGAAAATTAAGTTAAGGCCCAATCCGTCATAACCAAAAAATTTCTAAGTTCGGAAGCTTAGGTACAAAAGGGGAAGGCCATTTACATAAAGGCATCCCCTTTTACCCGATCCAAAGATTGGCCTCTACTCACTCTGTATTTTATGATTTTAGTGGTTGATTATTTCATACAATTTATTTTTAAGCCTAACATCTTTACTAACCCCAAAAACTAGGTGATTTAAATAAAATAAATACCATTTAATTTAGTTTAAATGAATAAAGCCATCTTTTCTATAAAATATGAGGCTTTCAATGAAAAAGTGGGTTTTTAATAGTCCATGGCCTTGAAGATAAACTAAAATAAATAATATTCATAAAATCAACCAAACTAAACAATTTTGCAAGAAAAACATTTAAACTTGGATTATCATAAAACAATGCAAACAAGGACATACATATGCTATGAAGGACAAAGAGAACTTACCTGGATGTCCACTCAAGCATCTTACATGCAAAACTTGAAGTACATATGACCTAACATGCAACTAATACACACAATATGCAACCTAGGCCCGGGTTGAGGCTATTAGAATGATGATTATGCAAGGAAACGCAAACAAGTCATGAAAAGAAAGATAATGATGTGAGCTACCTACATGATGGTTCAAACCGGGCCTAACACATGACTTCTACATGGTTAAATGAACCTCAACAAGCTATTCTAATGAAAATAAAAGAAATATAATGAAAGAGGCGAGAAAAAGTGAAAAATATGCAAACTTACATGACATGTGCATGAACTAAACCCTAAGCATGCTTGGCTACTGAAAATAAATGCAAAACAAGTTATAAAATTAACAAAAGAAAAGGGTTTATCTTCTGATTTTCAAGAACCGAAGAGCACACAAAAAACAATCCAAAGAAAGCTTTGGCTCCTTGCTCATAGGCCTTTATTGAGCTTTGGTTTTTGATATTAGTGCATGTTTCCAAGCTTTAGGGGGCTTTGATTGCTTTAGGTTGCTGAGAGGATGAAGGAATTTCAGAGTTAGGGTGTAGAGAAGAGGTTTCTTTCTCTCAAGCTCTCTAATACTCTCAAAAGGCTTTAATTATGTAACCCTTACAGAGGGAGGGGGCAAGGAGTAAGAACTCTTAGGTTAGGGAAGAAGCCAAAGGAGGTTGTTAGGGTTGAGCATCGTTTTCTTCCTAGCACCTCTCCTCATTTCCGTATTACTATTCTTGCAAAGTTTCATTTCCTGCTTGTTGGGTGAAGGTGCAACCACATAAAGGAAGTGCGACCGCACAAGATAAGTATAGCCACACAATCCAAGTGCGGTCATAGTATACACAAGCAGACATACTTGCGGCTAGGGGTCCATGTGTCAACTTTGCAGGTTAGGTGGAGGTTTGCATGTGTATGTACGGTTTTGCATAGCCTTTGTCTACTTATGGCCCAAGCGAGCTGAAATTGTTCTCAAATCAATGTTTTTGCTAAAGTCGGTCAGTAATTTTGGAAAATACTATCAATCCAACTACAATTGGGCTTCCCTTACTTCTCGGGGTTGAAAATTTTGGTTTTTGGCTAAAAAATAAGTTGAAGAGTATTTTAGTCTTTTTTGAAAAAAGTCAGTTTTTTGGCCAAAATATGGTGTAACAGCAACTTGAAGCAATTTGCAACATTCTAAGGATAGAGGCATCACCATTTCATCATCAGGAGGCCTGCAAGAGCTCGACGTCTTAGGGTCAGTCAAAATGGGGTGTTTACGAGATAGGAAGTCACCACTGGTGACTGAGCCTAGCCATCGAGAGACTAGTTCTCATAGAGAAGATTTTGAGGGCCATGAGGCAGCAGAGGTTGCGCCAATGGTTGTCGTATGAGGAGACGACAATGGCGGTGTAGTTGTAACTAAAGTAAGAATGAAAGTGTGATTTATTGAGTCATCGTAGTCAGAGCGAAAGAGGATAAGCTTGGATATCGAGAATGACTCTTGATGGTGGTGGTAATCGAGAATCAGCAATTGTGATGCATTCTTCAATGGCTATAAGTGGTGACAGAGCTAATGAAGAAAAGGTTGAGAAAGAAAAATAAAGGTTGGAGATGGAAGGTTTAAATGTAGAGAGAGAGAGAGAGAGAGAGGAAATATGAAGAGATTTAAACAGATAGTAGATGAGATTTAAATAGTTTTGAGTTTGTTTTGAACAAATAAGTCCATATATTTGTCTATATATATATATATATCAAAATTTGAATAGATAGAATAAAAATTGAATAGATAGACAAAACAAGCTCGGTGAATTCTAACAGATAGGAAAAATAGACTTTGCAATTTCAACAAATAAGAAAAAAATAGGCTTAGTGAATTTCAATAGATAGATAAAAATTTGAAAAAATATATTTTAAAAAAAAATTGAACAGATAAAAAAATATTTGAACAGATAGGTAGAAATAAAAATTTTGTAACACTTATGTTATTTAAACTATTGGTAAGTGTGTTTGTTTTCTTTTCTTTTGCTATGGAGATCCTTTGGGAGATGTATTGTTGTATTGGTTGGGTGAAAATTTGATCTAGAATTTGATAGAATTGTTATTTTGCGCTTAGTTTTGTCAAAAAGTGTTTTAAAACCTTGAAATTTTATCCAGGGTGTCGACACTAGCATTTCCAAGGTCAACACCAGCATTCCTTCATTCTTTTTCTTTTTCTTTTTTTCTCTCTTGTTTCTTCTTTTTGGAACCGATACCTAGGCTCGTTTGCGTCAACACCGCTAGGCCTGAATAATATTATTTCAGTACTCCTTTATGGTGTGAACACTGGGGCTTGTTGGTGTCGACATCCAGCCTGATTCAAACATACTTGAAACACTACTACTTTCGGTATCGACACCACTCCTCTTGGTGTCGACACTTGACAATAAATTTTAGAAATCCTTCACCGTATTTGGGATCTATTTTTTTTTTTTTTTTTTGGGGGGGGGGGAGGGAGGGGAGGGGGAGTTTAAACTTATTCTTTTAAGTTGACGTTTGGGGATAATAAACCCACTTTTGTCCTAATATTATAAATAGACCCTCGCACATCCTCTTTCTTCATTTTTTTTTTCCTTTTTCTTCTATCTCTTTTCTTTCTCTACATCATAACCCAGAATCTTCCCTCTCTAAGCTTTTTCTTTTCACACAAACTCTCAAATTTACTCACATCAAGTCATCCTCTCACCTTGCTCCTTTGAGATGGATTATTGAGCGCATCGTGGGCTTCGTTCTAATCAGAGATCATCGTTTCGTCATTTTTTACTTTTGGGGGGTTTTGCTCTTCTTCTTCTTCTTCTCTTTGCTTTGAGGTAGGGATTTCTTTGCTGCTTCTCAATGTTTTTCTATAAATAAATACGTGGTAAATTGTTGAAAGAGATTTTTGAAAAAAATGTAAGTGGAAGTTAGTGCTTTGGGTTAAGAAGTATATCTTCATGTTTTAACTTTGATTACAAGAATTTTATGCTAATGGTACATGTTTAAAAAGAGCATTATGAAATGCCCTAAATTTTTAAATGGTCTTATGCGAATTGGAAAGGATGAGTTGAGTTGTTGACTTTATAATTATTTAAAACAATATTGACTGTTGTGAATTAGGGTTGAGTTTGTGAAGATGAGAGGAAAAGTAAATGATTTTGAAAATTTGGAAGTGGTTTATGATGTGTATATATTGGGTTATAGGCGTATAATAACAAATTGGGATTTTGATAAGTATAAAGGGTGTTGGCAAAATTGGTAGGAGGATTGGGATTTGGAGTAATGAAATTGGGTTTGAAATTAAAGAGATGTTGTAAAACCTTTTTTATGAATTGAGGGAAAAAAATGGGTTTATATTTTGGGATCCATGTTAGTGTTGCAGTTGAGCTTATTGCTTTATGAGGATTGTGTTGTTAGAATTTTGCCCTTAGCTATCGGTAGAGGATGGTATTGTTTGTTGCTAAATAGAACATATGTGTCAAAGGCCATGTGTTAGATTGTATAATCTAGAATGATGTGTTATGTGATAAGTTGGATGAAGAAGGTACTATATAGTTTGTTTCCTTCCGGTTAGCACTCTGTAAGCGTGATGCATTGATACAGGTACCTCTCCCTTTCAAGTTGTGTCCGGTAAAGTGTGTTGAGGTTCCTCTCTCTTCCAACTTAGATCTAGTAAAGTGTGGCACTTTGAGACAGATTTTGTTCCCTTCTAGTTCACGCCCAGTAAAATGTGTTGTAGTAGTTATGGCTTGACGAAGCTGGGTTATTTATGTGTTAGTGTTGCTAGTTTATTTTTGTATATGTATTGTGATATGAGAGGTGAACCATTTGCCTTCCATGCCAGTAATCGGTACAACATGAGAGTATGTATTGTTGTTCAGGTGACTTTATTTGGTTATATATATTGTATTGGGCGCTCCATTTGCCCTTGTGCTTAAGGCCATAAAATATGGTAGATGTCTTTGATAGTTTTATGGGGTTGGAGTTTATAGACACCCCATTTTTTACCATCCTCGAGACTCAGACGTCATCGCTTGTGCACTCGATGATTATGATTGCATGTGTTCGTTTTGAGTGCTCAAAGTTCTTGGTGGAGTGCCCTGCCTTTGAGCCTTAAAACCTTATATGTTTTGTGCTTGGTTTTGGACCAATTCTTGTTGTTTTTGAGTCTGGAACCTTTTTGATGACCTATCAGCCACCACCATGGGCTGTCGGCCATGGATGATGGTTGTCAGCCAGAAGTGTGGCCGGTCGGCCACCAATGCCTTTTTTCAAATATTTGTTGACAGCTATGCCAGCTGTTAGCACAATAAGCTGCATCTCTCTACACGAGCACGGTGAGATGTTTCCAAGCTTAAAGGGTGTTTTTCTACAATATGGGGGTTCCTCCCCCATTTTGAGAGGTTAGCAATTTTGGAGTAAAATTCTCCTTCTCTCTCTAGATTTCTCTCTCTCTCTCTCTCTCTCTCTCTCTCTCTCTCTTGCAAATTTGTGTGTGTATGCTTGGTTTCTCTACACTTTAGCCTATACCTCTTAAACCAAATCTCCTTCTCTCTGAGCTAAGGTTCCTTGAGACTTGTTTTGAGCTCTAGCAAGTGGCTTTAGCTTGAATTTGTGCCTAGAGTTGCTCTTTGCTTCAAGAGGTAGTTTACTTGCTTTGTTCACTTGTTTAGTATACTTGTTTTCACATCTTTTTAAACTGATTTGAGGCTAGTTTTGAACCATAAGAAACTCAATTTTTGTGGCCCAAAAGTGATAGTTTGAGCCTCTTTTAGTTAGGGGTGGTTCACCTTTTTTGCTTATTTGTTTGTATAGTTTTTGTGCTTTTCATTCATCACTTTCAAACCAACTTTTTTGGGCCTTTTAACCACTGAATTTCAGAGTATTCCCAGTGGCCAAAAACTTGTTTTGAAGTCCAAAATTGGAGGGGTTAGCCTCTCCTCCTCATGTCTTGTTTGCATGCCTAGTTAGCTTCACATGTTAGCATGTTTTTCTAGCTTAACTTAGCTCAAGTCCAGCATGTTTTTGCTTCTGAAATAACTTGTTTTAGCTCTGTTTTGGGCTGGTTTGCTTGTTTGAGTCTTGTTTTGCATAGTTGTAGTGTCAACTCCTTCACTAGTTTAGTGTTTTAAGGCTTTAACCTTCATTGGTGTGAGTTGGTTGCATGTTTTTAGTGTTTTTATCACTCAATTTCAGCACATACAATCTCTGCAACCTCTCTCATTTCTTTACTTTTTCCTTTGTTTTGAGGGTTGTTTCAACCTTAGGGTTGTTTAAGCTTGAGGTTGAGGCTCATGCTTAATGGTTTAATCCTCCTTTGAAGGTTCATTACCAACGGCATGAAGCTTCCTTCATGCCTTGAACTACCCCTTGGTTGACACTTCTTTCACTTTAGAAGACACTCACTAATGGACAAATTGACTAATGAATGGTTTGGTAACTAAAATAAGTAAACAAAAATTGACAAGTAAAAGTGTGCAAGATAAGCATTCTTTGTATTGCATTGCATGTGTTCAAATCGGACATTAATTTGAACACAAGGCAAATGGGACATTTCATACTCAAAGTGATAAAATGTGTCATTTTCCTTAGTCACCATTGCCCTTGATCATGCATGATAGGGTGGTGGTCATTTTGGTCTTGTTTGTGCATTTATTGAACTTGTACAAACTTGGTCCCTTAGCCATCATGCATGGAAATTGCTTGATTGATGGTTTGAGGGCTAAGAGTTTCTCTCCTTTGAGCTTGTGTGATGATAAGGAGGGTAAACAGTACAGACAACCTGTGAGAATACACTGTTTTGCTCTGTTTTGCTCTCTGTTGCAGCGTGGAAGTGTGAACCAGCAGTGGTCGACCACTCACCAATGGTAGCCGACCGACCACCGTTGGTAGCCGACCAGTCGCTTGTCCCCCTTGTCGGCCATCAATGATTTTTGCACAGTGTGTTCCTGAGGTGGAGCAGAGATGTTCTAGAAGTTAGTAGAATTTTCAGTGATCATATGTGCAAACAGAGGCTTGCAACAGCAAAACGGTGGCTTTTCGGGTGAAGGATCAAGCATGCATGCATGCATTCCTTGTTTCTTGTGATTAGCCAGTTAGTTTAATTAGCGTTAGATCAAGCATGTGTTGTAATTAATTAGTTGTAGCTAATTAAGTGTTTTCAATAATTAGTTAATTTAACTAGTTATTCGTTTTCAATCTGTAATAATTAGTTAGCTAGAAGTAGTTAATTAGTTTCAATTTGTAATAATTAGTTAGCTTAATTAGCGTAGCTAGTTAGTTAGCTTATTCATTCAGACGCTCCTTCGAGAGGGCATAATGTTGTAATAAGTGTGCGTGCGTATGTGTATGTCTTCCAACCCCACGTCTTTCTTCTTTTTATTTAATCGCTTTTGATGGTTAGATTAGGGACATGTTTCAAATTAGCATATCACATGCTTGCATCCATTCATTTGTCTTGCATGCATCGAGGCTCGGCGCATTATACAAACTGCATTGCTATTTCAATATCTTCTTTGAATACGTGTTGAATCGCATGTTGTTCAAATCGATTCATATGCTATATTAGTAGCTGAGCCTATTAATTTCATATTGCATGTGTTGCATTAGGCATGCATCTTTCTAACTAGTTTCTGTTTTGGCTTGGAGTACTCGATGAGTTTTTATGCTTTAGCATACTTGCATGAGTGTGATTGCCATATTGCCATGATTTGCATGCTTGCCATGAGGCTATGTGCTTAAATGCTAACTGCATGAATGTCTGTAGATGAAGGCTTATTGTTTGAATTAGAGCAATTCAACAAATGTGTGTTTTAAGCCCATTTTGTTTAGTGGCAAATCATGTTTTAAGCCCACTTAAGGTGGCAAATTCAAACCATTTTCGCAAACAAACCTGAGTCAAATTGTTCCAAATTGGGAAAACTAGTCTATACTTGCTTGTGCGCATCACATAGTAAAGCTAGTTTAATAACCAAAATAAGAACACATAATGTTTATAAAATATCATATCATGATTAGTAGGGGCCGATCTTTCATCGGGCGAGCAGGGAGTGCTCATTTCAAGACCTTCCCCTCTCGTACCTAAGTTCCCGAGCCGAGGTAACTTTGGTGATAACGGACACGTGGCCTTCGGCACGAGTCAGGGTTTCCTAAATTTTTCCAAAAATAAAATATTTAGGTGGTGACTCTGTGTCTAGCAAAGCAGTCCAAATTTTGGCATTATTTGATTTAAAATCGATTTTCCAAAAAGGTTTGTCGGATTTGGACTCTTTGGTGTTTATCAGTTTCACATTGTACTTGTGAGACTAGATTCAAAACCGCGAAAGTCCGAACTGTGAGGCCTTCTTTTCAACCCTTTCCGAAAGGCGGGGCGCGGAAAAATGCGAGTCCACAAAGTTGTTATTGCGATTCTAGATATTGCTAGATGTGATATATTTTGGGAGTACCTTTATTTGAGGTGGATATATATATATTGTTTAAAATTTGTGGAAAAGTGTTGAACTATCTTATGGAATTGAGAAATCCTTTGAATAACTATGGTAGGTTACACGAATGAGGAACATTTTCTTGAAAAAAAATAAAGATTTGTTTTGAGGACAAAGTATACATGTGTATGTGTGTTTTTGTTATGAATAAAATGACACTACGTCTAAACTTATAACGTGGAGCATGCATGATCTTATATATCTATAGGTTTGTTATTGTTTAGAAGAATTGGGATCTCTACTTGTCTTTTGTGTTCATTGCAAATTGTTGAAAACTTTTCAAGTGCGAAGACTTGAAGATTGTTTAAGATTTGAAGTCTTTTATTTTGTTGGCCACGGGGCCTTATATGTATAGGTAGAATGTCCATGTGTTGTAAAGAGGGTTAATTCCTTTTGTTAATTTGTTTATCTATTTTTTCTGATGTAAGTCTAAGGGCATTTATTGTATTCATTGTATGTATTCCAAAGAGAGAACATTGTAATTTGTTCAATTTCTTATTGTTTCTGCATCCCTATTGTTATGAAAATGGACTTGATAATGGATATGGCAATGTTATTCAAGTAATAAAAGTTGAAGCGTTACAAATTCAATAGATAAGTGGTAATGTCCTTTCACCAACAAATTTCCAATAAAATGTCCTTATGGCCCCAATAATTTCACCCTTGTCCTTAATGACTTATAGAGGTGGGAATATGGATTTATCACTAATTTTCTCTAAATAAAATTTCTTTCAAATCTTACGATGAGATGGCATAATGATTTGTCATAAAACCAACTTAATTTTCGTAATAAAACTACTAGTATAGTAAGAGTACGATATCAAATCCACAAGGACTAATTAATTGTGTAAAAATTAGATTTGATTTCTATTTTAATTCTACAGATTGTTGTTGGAACTTCTCTAAGCTATCAAATAAACAACAAATTGATTCTAAAACAAAAATAAAAAAGTAATGATGATGAAAATAAATTAAAAGAGGTCTTGGGGCTTTTGAATCCACCATTACCTTGTAATGTGATTTGGCTTTTAACTATGGAAACTAAGTTTTCATTATGACTATGACTTGTTGCAGCTACAAGTTGTAAACACTTCATTTTGACTGATCCTAAGACTATGGGTAATTGCGAGTCTCCCGATGATGAAATGGTAATTGCTTCATCCTTAGAATGTTGGAGATTGCTTGAAGTTGCTATATTACTCTGTTTTGGCCAAAAAATGGACTGTTTACAAAAATGACCGTTCTACCCATAAACTCATTTCTAGCTAAAAATAAAGTTTCAAACCCAGAGAGAGAGAGAGAAGAAGCCCAGTTGTATCCTGATTAATAAAATTTTCCAAAATTAGTGACCGATTTTATCAAAAACATTGATCAAGAGGCAATTTAGGCTTACTTTGACCACAAGCTAACCAACGTTATGCGAGTCTATACGTAGGCATGCAAATTGGCACCTTGCTACACATGTGCCCGCACGTGCCTTGTGCGATTGCAGCTGGTTCGCGCGGCCGCATATTTCCCCGACATCCAGAATTAGAAACTTTGCAAGGCTGTTAAATCGACTTTGGAGGGAGGCACTAGGAAGAAAGGGATGGCCAACCCTAGTTGCCTGCCTTAGCTTGTTCCCCAAGCTCATTGTACCTAAAAAGCACCCCCACCCCCACCCCAGTCTTTCAAGGGTTGAACTTTTTAGAGCAAACTAAGAGCTTTTCAGAGTGAAAACATTGTCTCCCCCCACCTTCTTACTCTAACTCCAAAATTCTCATCTAATAGCAACTAAAGGCAATCAAAAGATAACCTAAGGCTTGGAAACTTGGACTAAAATGAGAACCTAAGTTTGAGGGAGGCTTGTGAACTATGTTTTTGTTCGTGTTTCTTCGGTTCTTTGAAACCAGCGGGCAAACCCTTATATTTTCTTTATTTTAGTACATTTTCTTACTTGTTTTTCAATGTGTAGTCATGTAGGAGTGTTAGAATGACATGATCATCATGTAGTTCATCAATTTTTATTTTATTTTTTTTTGGTCTTTTCTTGCATGTTTCATCTATTATTTAAAACAGGATGTTTAGGACTAAGTAATCATGTAATATTCATGCATTAAGTGCGGTTAGAATCATGTAAAATATTCTGCACATTTTTTCATTTTTTACTTGTTAGTTGCTTTTTGTACATTATCATCATTTTAATAGCCTCAAACTGGGTTTAGGACCATCATTTGTATTTTTAGTTGTATATTAGGTTCACATTTATTTAATGTAATGCATGAAAGACACTTGAATGGGCATTGTGGTAAGTCTCCTTGTTCTTTATATCATGTGTGTGTTTCTTGATTGCATTGTCTTTTCAATAAATCAAGTTAAATGACTTTCTATGCAAAATTGTATGCTTTGGATGATTTTTATGAGCGTTATTTATTTTAGTTTAAGTTTATGACCATGGATTATTAAAATGCACTTTTACTTAAAAAAATCATTTTTTTATTGAAAAATATGACTTTATTATTTTAATCTAAAATAAATGATATTTATTTTTTTCAAGTCACATAGTTTTATGGTAGTAATGGGTTTAGACTCAAAATGGACTTGTTTGAAATAATTAATCACGAAAATCATAAAATAGAATATTAGTAAAGGCCAATCTCTGAATTGGGCAAAAGAAGTCATCAAAACTCGTAACAGGTAAACCCGTAACATAGAATGGAATATTGAGCTACCAAGTAAATTCGAGGGCCTAAATGTGATGTCCTAGGTTGTTGGCCCGACTTGAGGGTGTTTTAGGACTTTATTGTCCCACTTTTGGAACCCTTGTACATTGACTTATGTTTAGTTACCGTGATTAGAGTTGTGTCTTTATTTCTTATGGATTTGCGAGTTAGAAATTTTTGAATTTCGGGCATAGGGATGAAATCGGGGAATGTGGGAGTGCCTTAGGAACAATTTTGGGAAACCAGACTTTCCCACACATGCGGCCAAGAGGGCTCTCATGTGTGGATTTGTGTGGTGGGAAATTGGATTTTCGAGCATGGGCCTGCATGCACGGTGGGCTAGACCCGCACGTGCGGCAGGAAGAGAGAAGCAACTTTTGGGACTCTAACAAACTGCACGTGCAGAGGGGTTTCCCACATGCGCTGCACAGCTTGTCCAGCCTGGAATTTTGTGCACCTTTCACTCACAAATCTAATCATCTCTCTCTCTCTCTCTCTCTCTCTCTCTCTCTCACTTTCCTCTAATCTCTCTCTTTAAACTACCTCATCTCTCTCTCTCTTCTCTCCAAAACTCTTTAAGTCACACCAATCCCTTCATCCATCGAGATCAACAAAGATTTAGATACTAGTTCTTTAGACCAAAATGACGATTGCGTTGAGGGTGTCGTTTTAACTGGTGGAGATAAATTTCTAGCGAGTTTAAATTTGGGGGTTTGTTCTTGGTTCTCTCCTTCTCTTCAAGAGGTAGGGATTTCTTTAATTTTTATTAATGTAGTTTGTATACATGAATACATGGTATTGTATTACACAAATTTTAGAATCATTGTAGAAATTTCAAAGCATGTGTAATGGGAAATTAGGGCTTAGTTTGCGGTGTGCATTTCTTAATGTATTTCCTATCAAAGGTGATTTTTAATGTGTATTGAGATGGGTGGAAAGTCCAAACTAGAAAAACCCCCAAATTTGTTTAAGAAAAACCTAATTTTCTAGAATTTCATGAATTGGAGAAATTTGAGGTTTATAATCATTTTGGAAATTTGTTGTAGAAACCTAAGGTTTGGTTGGGTTGTATAAATTTGTAATTCGAGAAAAATGGAGATTAGTTAATTGATTCTGGAAAATTTAAATAAAATCTTATCGATTGAGCGTTGATAAAGATAAAGAGTATATTATGTTTAGTTTGATTGAACTTGATGATAAATTGAGAATTGCTTCATTGTGTATATTATTGAGTCCATTGAGCGGGATTATTTAAGTTGTTATTAGTTATGAATTAATATTGAAAGTTGTAGGGTTTAATGTAATTGACTATTGTTGACATAACTAAATAAAACTTGTGTTTAATAGAGAGTGTTTCTAGAATTTCATTTGAATCGAGCAGTTTTCCTCATGTTTTTCAACCACAGAGCCTTTTATATATAGGCAGAATGCCATTGTAATTTATCAAGGGTTAACTCCTTTTTTTCACGTAATTGTAAGACTAAGGGTATTTTTATCAATTGTAATTATTGGTGTCTCATATGTATGTACGAGAGCGAATTTGTATTGCTTTTTAAGTTAATGATGTAACTTTCGCATTCTTATTTATGAAAATGGACAATCATGATGGATATGATAATGCTAACCGAGTTCTAAAATATGAAACATTACACTAAATGTGGTACATTACCACACTTATAACATAATAGACAAAAAAAAAGAGCCCAATGATCTAGTACCATAATCTACAACCAATTTTTCGTAACCGCCTCTACACGTAACTCATTAAGGAAATTGGATATGCAGTCTCAGTTTTGTTTTTGACTATTGATCAAATCAAAATCAACCAAGACAACAAAATATATAATTTAGTTAGGATTGCAACTTCATACATCCAAAGTATCGAAGACAGAAAAGTCTATGAGCCTTATTCTCAAACCAATAAATGTACTTCCAACATAACAAATGAAAATAGAATTTAAATGCCTACCTAGCAACTCAATGAAAATTAGACCAAATTAATTATAATAGTGAAAAATGTAAGAATTAACATTATATGGCATTGCTACAAAAGCAAGAAAAATGAATGCAGTAAGGGAACAAAACCTCCATATCACATCCTAAAACTATAGACATTGAAATACACCTTATATCTCGCAATAGACATGCGGAAGCTTACTAAATCTCAACTATTAAAATCTAAAACATTCCCAAGAACCATATTTCATTAACAAATGTCCCTTGATCCATACAGAATAGTATCATATGAACTTATACATTCATAAATTCTAGAATATGAATCTATAGCAAGTGACCTATAACAAACAACATCAAATAAATACAAGTTTATGCCTTAAAGACTACAAGTTTCCAAGACATTGCTTGGTTACAACAAAAGTGAGTCAAAAGCCCAATACAACAAAGCCCAAGGCTATACAAAAGAAAAGAAAAACTAAAACGAGCCTTAAGCTCCAAGATCCTTTTAAACTAATCATCTTAGCGGAGGCATGCCATCAACACTTCAAACCACGTAGGGTCAGCAAAAGCCTAGTAAAGATATCTCAATAAAGTATATAATGTTTAACAATGTCATATGATGCCATGCATATGAAATGCTATGCCAAAATACGAGTTTTATCCTTTTTGAAACAACGCATGCAAGACTTCAAAAATCACATTTCCAATACTTTTCTTCAAATAGAAAATAGGACAATAAATACAGTATTGTAAATCCCCAGGCTAGTGTCTGCAAGTAGGCTATAAAAGCACTACCAAAAGCTACTTTACCGACTCCTAACCGGAAGGAATTAGCACCTAACTACGCGGGTTTTCGGACTTTCACCATGGACCTATAACCAAATTAATTATCTACAACCACACCCCCTACACGGATTCACCACAGCATTTACCTCTTTTTCTCAAAAACAATGTAAGTGTTCCCAACATAACACATTACCAAAGTACTAAGCATAAGGTTCACAAATTATGATAAATGGGATGCATGATTTGTGAATAATTCAATTGCTTAAATCACATGCACTTTCTATCACACGGCAATGCCATCCTCCTCCGATAGCCCAAACAGTTATCTCTAATACAAAATTAAAATATAACAACTATAATTTAATCCAACACGATATCAAGATTTCCAAAATCGTCATGGTTTTCCACAACTACCACATCTCAAAGGTTTTTATAAAAAGAATAGAACTTTATCTCCAAACTCAATGTGCTTCTCAAAACCATCTCACAAAGCAACAAGTGAGGTTTAAGTTGAACAACAAGCAAAGCTCATGAGTGATGCCCTTTTTATGCACTAACAAATGAGTAATGCTAAGGACCCCAGATGTTTTACCAACATTTTTACCAAATGTCTCACATGTGTGTGGGACCTATATGGGACCCAAATGGTGTGGGTTGCACACCCATGTGAGACGTTTGGTAAAAATGTTGGTAAAACATTTGGGATTCTTAGCATTTTTCCCAACAAATAGATTTACCAAAACCCTAGCTTTTTCAAACTCCAAGTTATCAAAATAACACATAACCAAGCTAAATAGAATACAAGTCATCAAGAAGATCCCTACATCAAGGGAAGAAGGAAGATGAAGAAAAGAAATCCCAAAAGTTGACCGCGACAGAATGATGATTTGTTTAGATTAGAAGGAAGCTCTTGACAAGCTCTACACTTTATCCCAAAAGAGCTAACAAAAAGATGATCCGAAGTGAGTAGATTTGAAGCTTGAAGGGAAAAAGTTAAGTTTAGAGAGAGATTGAGGTTTCATGGTTTAGAGAGGAAAAAGAGAGAGTAAAGTGAAAAAAGGGAGAGTGCGTGAGGTTCTATTTATAGTCTAGTTCAAAAGTGAGGTATAAGTCCTAAAGTCAACCAAGGAAAAGTCAAAAAGTCCAAAAGAAAAAAGACCCAACCACTAAAATAAAAATTCTGGGTTTCTGGCAGGGGTCCAAGAGGAGTGGTGTCGACCCCAAGAAACAGTGTGCTTTGTTTAATTTTGCACCAGACAAGGTGTCGACACACAAAGGCTGTGTTTGTTGACCCCAAAAAGAAGCAACGGAACAAGAATAAAAGGATTAGGTGGTGTTGACCTAAGAAAACAAAACCAAAATGAAGAAAAGAAAGGGGAGCTAGTATTGACCCTCCTGGAGTTAGTGTCAACACCCATAATAGAGTTTCTGGATTTTTAAAATGCTTTCAGACAACCCCAAGTGCGAAAGAACAATCCTAACAAATTTATATCAGATTTTAACAATCTAAAACATTGATGTATCAATCCTAATGACCCTAATAACACAATTAACAATATTTAATATATTTTCAAAAACTCAAAGGACATAAGTGTTACGTGTTGTATGTAATGTTGAGCACAATCTAGCTTTTCCACTATTATCAAAGTAGAGAAATTTACATAGTGTATCCAATTGTGAAGGTTAAATGGGCTCACCTTGGTCTAGGGCTGAGCAAGGAATCCGTGAAATCCGTAATCCAATCCAGTCCAGTCCAATCCGATAGGTTTGGATTGGTTTTTTGAATCCGCGGTTCGGTTCTGGATTGAAGAATTAAAAATCCGTAGTCTACGGATTGGTTCCGGATTGATCCCCACGGTTCCGGATTGGAACCGATCCAGACCGTATACAAATAGTCTATATTTTTATTATACATGCTCCCCCATAGTATCTTCTCTTATTCTATATAAAATCTAAACTCAAACCTAAAACCGTATAATATCTTCTTTTGTTACTTTTGTTTGTTAGTTTTTAGTTTTAATTTGTAATGGTCTAAATACTTATGATGAAACCAGTTTTTTTATTGTTGTTTAAATTCTAGAACAGTATGTCGCTATTATAGAAAAACATATTACTATTGTGGAACTAATATAGCGCTATGTTTATATTTTTATGAAATTAAAGTGTTATATATATTTTTGTTATTTAATTATGTGAATCCGTGGTCCTAAACCGATCCAATCCATATTTAAATGGATTGGTTGGATTGGTTCCATGATTTAAACGGATTGGATTGGTTCCAATTTTTCACGAACCGTAGATAACGAATTGGTCCTGGTTTTACCCCAATTCGGTTCAATCCGCACCATGCTCACCCCTACCTTGGTTTACGTGACATCATATAATTGGTTAAGTCTATTTTGTGGCACATGGTATTAAGAGAAATGACAGGAATGACCAAAGGAAAATATGCTATTAGAAAGGATATGTTTGGAATATCTTGAGAAACATCTAGACGTACTTGGTCTCTAATAAAAGATTTGCTATAAACATACGTCCCTATGGCTTAACGTATGCCATAATTCACCACTCAAACTCCTACATTTATAAACAACCTAAAGAATATGAGGTGGAGGGAAAGAGTCAGTGTTAAGATTTTTCAATTTGTGAAAACCATTTTTCAGGATAAAAGGAATATCTCATGATAAGATTAAATGGTATGTATCTAAATTTATTATAATTGTTTAATTTAATCATATTTATATGGTGTTTAAATTCTAGATATATAGATCTTATAAATCTTACCGGTGATATCAGACCTCCTAGGATTAAAACCGTAAAATTTTAATGCATACATTCGTGACTCAATTTTGTCATTGTATTGAATGTTATTGATTTGTTTATATGGTTTTTATTTGAAACAAAGAAAGTAATAAAATTTGTAATTTTAATGCGGAAACTAAACTTATTTCATGATTTGGTCAAACCATCTAACTTGTATTTTTGATATTATGGCCCTGTTTGGCAAGGGCTATTTTAGCTTATTTTAGGTTAAAATTTACAAAAAAATGAAATAGATTAAAATAGCTAATAAGATAAAATTTTAAATCAAACCCATAATTATTTCACTTTTTCTCTCACAAATATCACATCCAATTAAAAAAAATCCAACAATCTTTCCAAATATAAAAATTTTTACCTACTAAAATAGCCAAAAACTAAAATAGCCTACTAAAATAATCAGCTTCCCAAACAAGGCCTATGACGAGTTCTATTATAGTCACATATATTTTTTACAACATTTCTTGTTATTTATTCACAATAATTTATTGTGATTATGCTGCTCGTTTGCTTCATTTTCTATCGAAGTCCACTCTTCCCGTTTGCTTCATTTTATACTTGAGTCCAATTCTTCTTCTTTTTTTGGCGCGCCCCCTTGGCCCGCATCCAAAAAATAATCAGTGTGTTTGGTTTGAGTTTTTTGATTTTCGTATTTATTTGTTTTTAGTGAATATTTTTTAAATTTTAAACATTTTTTTTACTTTTTTAGATGCACCTTAGTTAGATGTATCTAAAAAGTAAAAAATTTCTAAAAAAATATTTTAAAAAATTAATAAATACATAGAAATATAAAAAAAAAAATGTACTGAATTCTTTTTTTTTTTGTATTTTTGGTATTTAGTGAATTTTTAAAAGATTTTTTTAACAATTTTTTTTTACGTTTTAGGTGTATTTATGTTAAATGTGTCTAAAAAGTAAAAAAAAATTACTTAAAATATTAAAAAAATTCAGTAAAAACAAAAAAAAAAACACGAAAAATAAGAAAGTAGAATTTTTTAAAAAGTGTTTTCTAAAAACTGAAAACAAACAAGCTGTTATAATTTTTCATGTTATAATTAGTTTTTAAATAAATAAATAAAATCTTAATAACAAAATCAATATAAAACAAATTTTGACATTTCAAAATCATCAACAAATATAAAAATACAACAATTCAAGTCTTAAAATATACAAGATAAAATATGAAAACAAAATTACAATAATACGAATATTAAGTTGATCAAATCTCATTAGTCTTAAAAAAAAAAAAAAACCAGATGGATTACGTTTAAAATCATAATACTTAATTTCTTTTAATCAATAATTCGTTAGTGATTATGGATAAAAAGTAATATTATCATCTCTTTTAAATTGATATGTATATTTTTTTTTTCTTATTTATTGTTGTGTCTTTACACTACTTGTATTAATTTTGATCCATTTAACCTTATTAAAAAAATGATATGTAATTATGTTAAAATTATAAGACCACTTGTATTTTTTTTCCCCTAAACTACAAGATGTTAATATAATTTACCGAGTAAATTACACTTTGTCCTTTATATTTGGTTATTTTTTCACTTTAGACTTTAAAATTTTTCCCTCAATTTTAGCCCTTCATATTTTAAATTCTTCTCAATTTATTCCTAAAGTTAATTTCTATTCAAAATTAGCACATGAAATAAAAAAATATAGTATTTGTGGGGAGATATTTTTTGGGTACGAACACGTGGCAAGGTGACGCCGACGTGTCAGCCGAGGTGCCACGTGTTGTGGTAGTTACGCCGAGGTGATCCCGGAGGTGCCGAGGTTATCTCCGAAGATATCGGAATCCGAGATAAGCGGATAAGGGACAAGAGTCCTAGATTGAGGGAAGACTTCAGTTTGGGTAAAGATAAAACTCTTAGAGGGTTTTATCCTAATCCCACTGGGAGTTCTAAATTAGCAGTAATCCTGAGTTCATTGGAGTTAGGCTCTTATTGGGACTAGGATTATATTGGCTATAAAAGAAAGGCACCCCCATGGGTCTAAGGTATGTTCTGAATACTCAAGCTTGTGAGTTGAATACTTGATTATCTTTGAGAGATATCCTAACTTTATCGTCGGAGTGCCCCCGGGTGGAAGAACCATCGCCGGAGCCTTTTCTTTTTGTGCAGGACAGCAGGGTACCATCTATTCTGCCTGTGTTCTACAGCTGATTTACTAAGAAGGGCAGTGTGATCGGAAAATCACTCACACAATTTGGCGCCGTCTGTGGGAAGAAAAGACGAGTAGATGGCCAGTAACACACAACAAGAAAAGGTTGGGGACGACGCTCCCGCTGGGAGTGGCAGACCTATCGACCTTGACATTGAAGGAGACAACCACAACAAAGAAACCCGTGACCAGGGGCGCGGAGGAAAAAACATCGGCCATGAGGGCGACACTTCAAAGAAGACAGACTAAGACAGATATTACAACGAAGATAACCTCCAAGTATGGAGGGACAGGTGCCTACGGAGGGATGAGGAAGTAAAAGAATTGGCAGACAAGTTGGCGGACCTGCAGTCGGTTGTCAACTTCATGATGCAAAACAATGTCATGCAGCCACCATACCCGCTACAGGACACGCCGATTCCAGCAGTTAATACCCAAAAGGGAGGAAGGAAAACAATTCCCGAAGTACCTCAGCAGACCAGGAGCGCAAGACACTCCCACCCGCCTTCCAGGGAAATCGGACGAGAAGAGCCGAGACAAGAGAGATCCTAGAGGACATACCACACAAAGGGTCCAGAACCCAGAGAACATCGGCATATCCAAGGGCAGGCGCTCTGCTTCGACACAATCCATGGAGAAAGATCAAAACGGGCCCACCACGAGGCCGAAAGCAATGTACCGAAAAGATTGAAGTCAAAAGATAGCCGAGCTCCAAGGAGGAGCAAAGAAGACTTAAGAAATTATCTAAAGAGGAAGGAACACAATGCTGAAGCCGAGGTTACCTCACCCATCAAGCCGAGAACACCGTTCTAGTAGAACTGGACAAATTTGAGGCACCAAAGAGATTCAGCATGCCGAGGTTTCAAATTTATGATGGTAAGTCAGACCCTAACTTCCACATCGGATTGTTTTTGAACTCAATGGCATTATACAGTGGAAACGAGCCATTGCTCTGCAAAGTGTTCCCCTCGTCCTTTGGGGAGATTACATCAGATTGGTTCCACAAGCTGCCAAAGGGAAGCGTGAAAACATGGGAAGGCCTGGCCGAGATATTTGTGGCCAGGTTCGTAACGAACAAGCTACAGCCATTAAGGGTGAACGCATTAATGGCTCTAAAGATCAGCAAGGATGAAGGCCTTAGGGCCTATGCAAAAAGATACTACGAGGTGTTCAATCGAATACCCGAATGCAATCAGGAAGTGGCGGTCGTATCTTTCAAGAACGGCCTCAAAGATGATTGTCCACTGCGGAAATCTTTGGCAAAAACATTACCAAAGAGCATGGAGGAGCTCATGGCGAGAATCGAGAAGTATGCCAGAGCCGAGGAGGATACATCGGGGAATAAGGAGGTGAAACAGGAAAAAGGGAACGGCTCGCCGAAGCGAGGCCGAAGCAACAACGGATTTAGCAAAGCTGAGACGGAATTGAGGGGCAAACAGGCAGTGACGACGGTGTTCCGAATCCCGGTCCACAAAGTCTTGGATCAAATCCGAAATCAACCCTATTTCAGAGCACCAGCAAAGGCCCCAGGGGAATACATGGGCAGGAACGTTGGTAGGCGTTGTGCTTACCACAATGAAGAAGGGCACCCAACTCAGGGCTGCAGAGCCCTAAAAGTATACTTGGAGGACTTAGTAAGACAAGGCCATCTGAGGGATCTTGTCGACGAAGCCAGGACCAGAGAAAAGCAGGCAAAGTTGCCTCAAGCACCAGCAGCCCTGCCACCCCCAGTTCAGCAACCACAGGGAGGGGGACCTAGGGTGGTTAACGTAATTCACTCCAAGGTGAACGAAAACGACATACGGGGGGAAACCCAAAGAGTAAAACACCTGCAGCACGTGAACCAGGTCAGACAGAAACGACCTCGGCCTGAAGAGCACCCAGGCCAAATAATATCCTTCACCGAAGCCGACCTAGAGATGGTCCAGCACCCGGATAATGATGCCTTGGTAGTATCCCTCCAAGTTGGGAAGTGCCAAGTGAAACGCATCCTGATAGATCAAGGCAGCTCTTGTGACATCATGTATGTTAGATGTTACAAGGAGCTGGGCCTTCACCCAGACGACATGGAGCAATCGAATGGCCCGATGGTCGGCTTCAATGGAACGCCAACATGGCCACTGGGAGCTACAAACCTGGAAGTACAAGCCGGCACTAAGAAGATCAGGATAGAGTTCATCGTGATCGACACACCTTCACCATACAACATCATCTTGGGAAGGCCATGGTTGCATGCAATGGGGGCAGTTCCCTCAACGTTGCATCAACTACTGCGATTCCCAACAGAACATGGAATTGAAGAAGTCAGAAGAGACCAGCTGCAGGCAAAAAACTGCTCCATGGCAGCAATGAAAACAACCTGCAACATACAGGAACCAGGGAAGGCAGAGATTGAAGGTGAGGACATGGAGGTCCTAGATGATGTCGGCAAGGAGCCGACCGAGAAGAGTGAGGAAACACTAAAGAAAATCCTCATCCAGGAGGGCGATAAAGAGCGCTTCTTTCTTCTCGGCTCAGCCTTAGCCGAAGAAGAAGAAAAGGAACTGGAAGCCTTTTTGAGATCGAACATAGAGGTGTTCGCCTGGACACCTTATGAAATGCCTGGTATTGACCCCGAGGTCACGTGTCACAGACTGAACGTTGACAGGTCGGCCAAGCCTGTAATACAATGAGCCAGAAGACCGACGTTGATGCACACGTCGAAGCAGTGGAAGAGGAAGTAGACAGACTTCTAGAGGCCAAGGCCATCAGAGAAGTCAATTATCCAACATGGCTATCAAACACTGTGGTAGTAAAGAAGAAAAACGGTAAATGGAGGGTATGCGTAGATTTTACAAGCCTGAACAAAGCCTGTCCCAAAGACAGCTTCCCTCTGCCCAAAATTGACCAGTTGGTGGACGCCACATCTGGACATGGAAGGATGAGCTTCTTGGATGCTTATAGAGGTTACCACCAGATAGCCATGTACCCCCCAGACGAAGAGAAGACAGCGTTCATCACCCCAAAAGGCCTGTACTGTTACAGGGTGATGCCTTTTGGACTGAAAAATGCAGGAGCAACCTACTAAAGGCTAGTAACCAAAATGTTCAAGCACTTGATCGGCCAAACAGTAGAAGTCTACATCGATGATATGGTCGTGAAGACCAAGGACCCAAAGGGCCATCTTGCCGACCTAAAAGAGGTGTTTGAGATACTCAAAACATATCGGCTCCGACTCAACGCATCAAAGTGCGCGTTTGGAGTTGGATCTGGTAAATTCTTGGGGTACCTGGTGACGAGAAGGGGCATTGAGGCTAGCCCAGATCAGATCAAGGCCATCCTAGATTTACAGAGCCCGACATCGGCAAAACAAGTACAGAAACTTATCGGAAGGGCCGCAGCCCTAAACAGATTCATAAGCCGAAGCTCAGACAAATGTAAACCTTTCTTCAACCTAGTGAAGAAAGCCACGGATTTCCTTTGGACAGAGGAATGTGAGGCCGCGTTGGCCGACCTCAAAAAATATCTGACTACAGCTCCAGTCCTCTCAACACCTGAACCTGGGGAAGAACTGTTTTTGTACTTAGCTGTTTCAGAACACGCAGTAAGTGCGGTGTTAATCCGAGAAGAAAAAGGGGAGCAAAAGGCTGTTTACCATGTAAGTAAAACCTTGGCCGACGCAGAAACAAGGTATCTACCACTAGAGAAATTAATGCTAGCCTTGGTGATGGCCTCAAAAAAGTTGAACCATGACTTTCAGGCACACAAGATTGTGGTACCAACAGAACACCCACTGAAGTCCCTATTACAACAAGGAGACTTAACAGGAAGAATTGCAAGATGGGCAGTGGCCCTGGGCCAGTATGACCTGGAGTTCAAGCCGAGAACAGCAATTAAGGGTCAAGTTTTGGCCGACTTCGTGGCCGAATTCACGCCAGAATCAATCGAACATCGGGCTCCGTTGAGCCATGATGAACGATGTCCAAGCAAGCAAGGAAAAGCCCATCCAAAGACAAAAGAACAAAGGGAGGAAAGGCTCAGACCCTGCAGCATTTACATCGGAGACTCCTTTAGATTGTTTGTCGATGGAAGTTCAAACCGGCAAGGGGCGGGGGCAGGAGTACTACTCATATCTCCAGACGGAGAAATAACAGAACAGTCCATCCGTTTAGGGTTCAAGGCCTCAAACAATGAAGTAGAATACGAAGCATTAATTGCAGGGCTAAAGCTGGCAGCAGCAGCAGAAGCAGATGAGGTAATAGTTTTTTGTGACTCACAATTAATTGTTAATCAGTCAACAGGAGAATTTGCAGCCAGAGACGAGAGGATGTCGGCATATGCAAAAGAGGTCATCAGATTGGCAGCCTTATTTCAGAACTGCCGACTTCTCCAAGTAAGCCGAGATGATAACAGCCACGCCGACGCGTTGGCCAACCTGGCAAGTTCAATGCAGACTGGAAAGACAAGAACTATTATGATCGAATATATGTCGGGCCCAAGCATAGAACCACAGAACGCAAAGAAGGAAGCAATGTGTGTGGACATGGAGCCAAGCTGGATGGACGCAATTGTTGTATTCCTGAAAGAAGGAAAGCTGCCAGAAGACCGCAAGGAGGCACACAAAGTTAGATTGAAGTCGGCAAGATTCATTCTAACAGAAGACGGACATCTCTACAGAAGGTCCTTCACTGGACCCCTTCTAAGGTGCGTACATCCTTTGCAGGTTGAGGATTTCTTGTATGAAATTCATGAAGGAATTTGCGGAAGCCATGCTGGGGACAGATCATTAGCTCACAGGGCCATTACCCAGGGGTACTGGTGGCCCTACATGCAAAAAGATGCAGAAGCATACGTGAAGAAGTGCGAACAATGCCAAAGGTTTGCACCTTTGATTCATCAGCCAGCTGCCGACCTGAACCCAGTATCCAGCCCCTGGCCGTTTGCCCAGTGGGGCATGGATCTCGTTGGACAACTTCCCCAAGCAACTGGGCAAAGGAAATACTTGCTGATAGCAACAGATTACTTCACAAAGTGGATAGAGGCAGAGCCTCTTGCCAAAATCCGAGATGTGGATGTCAAGAATTTCATATGGAAAAACATTATCACCAGATTTGGCATTCCAAGAGCCATCGTTGCCGACAACGAAACGCAGTTTGACAACAAACTCATCAAGAACTTTTGTGCGAAGTTCAAGATCAAGAACTACTTTTCAACACCAAGTTTTCCCCAAAGCAATGGGCAAGCAGAGGCCTCCAACAAAGTAATTTTGGATGGAATAAAGAAGAGGCTACAGGCAGCAAAAGGAAAGTGGGTAGACGAATTGCCCAACGTGCTTTGGGCATATCGGACTACGCCGAGAAGATCAACTGGGGAATCCCCCTTTGCCATGGCTTATGGCACAGAAGCAGTAATTCCACTGGAAGTCGGCATCCCAGGGATCCGAGCCCAGGGAGTTGAGAATGGGACTAATGACATACTCTTAGCCCGAAATATGGATCTTTTGGAAGAACGAAGAGAGAAGGCTGCAATCCAGCTTGCAGTATACCAGCAACAGCTTGCGAGAGCTTATAACAAGAAGGTCAATCCAAGAGATTTTCAAGTCGGTGACTTAGTCCTGAGAAAAGTCGTCGGCAACAAGAAGGATCCCAGAGAGGGCAAGCTTGGCCCAAACTGGGAAGGACCCTACAGAATTACTTCGGTATTAGGCAATGGAGCTTACCGGCTTGAAGATAATAAAGGCAAAGCATTGCCAAGACCTTGGAACACTTGTAATTTGAAATTTTTCTATCATTAGATGTGCATTATTTTTGGCCGACGTCATCAATAAAATCTTTTTTAAATTCTTCACATACATATGATTGTTAAAGACATATAATGTTGTTTCTGAGAGACATGAATAATGAGAACCCAAGTGGAACTCAGGTTCACATTGGGGGCAGAGAAGAGACAAAAACGCTTAACACTTGTTGAAATTTGTAGCAATTTACAAGTTGAAGTTAAGCCGAGTTGGTTCCTTATCTTCACTTGTTGAAATTTGTAGCAATTTACAAGTTGAAGATAAGCCGAGATGGTTCCTTATCTTCACTTGTTGAAATTTGTAGCAATTTACAAGTTGAAGTTAAGCTGAGATGTTTCCTTATCTTCACTTGTTGAAATTTGTAGCAATTTACAAATTGAAGATAAGCCGAGATGGTTCCTTAGCTTCACTTGTTGAAATTTGTAGCAATTTACAAGTTGAAGTTAAGCTGAGATGTTTCCTTAGCTTCACTTGTTGAAATTTGTAGCAATTTACAAGTTGAAGTTAAGCTGAGATGGTTCCTTAGCTTCACTTGTTGAAATTTGTAGCAATTTACAAGTTGAAGTTAAGCTGAGATGGTTCCTTATCTTCACTTGTTGAAATTTGTAGCAATTTATAAGTTGAAGATAAGCTGAGATGGTTCCTTATCTTCACTTGTTGAAATTTGTAGCAATTTACAAGTTGAAGTTAAGCCGAGATTGCTGTTTCTCTTCGCTTGTTGAAATTTGTAGCAATTTACAAGTCGAAGTGAAGCCAAGGTTATTACTTAACACTTGTTGAAATTTGTAGCAATTTACAAAATGACGTTAAACCGACATATGATCATCTGTTGAAATTTGCAGCAATTTACAGGTTGAAGTAAAGCTAAGTATACTGTTTTAACACTTGTTGAAATTTGTAGCAATTTACAAGTAGATTATTAATTAGCACTTGTTATAACTTGAGAAATATTTACAGTATATGTTAACACTTGTTGAAATTCGCAGCAATTTGCAAGTAGGTTAAAGACCGAGATCACTGTTTAAACATTTGTTGAAACTTGAAAAAAGTTTGCAGAGTTAACATCAAATAGTATACGTTTTACACCTGTTGAAATTTATAGTTTGCAGGTCAGTACCTTGCCGAAGTAAAGTTTCTAGTTATTATACCCGAGGTATATAACCCCGAGAAGATTGCACAAAGGAGGAAAAAAAAAAAATGAAAGGCATGCAAAATATTCTAAGTATAGAATCATGTAGAGGCAATCAAGAAAAGTTAAAGATTAAAGCATTCAGAGGAAAACAGTTGCAGTTGTATACAAAGAAAGCACTATAGAAGTACATTGTTCAGAAGAAACAAAGAAAGGCACATCGGCCACGAAAGGAAGCATATATCGTCCAGAAAACCAAAAAGGTACAAAAAAGAAGAAAAGACGGAACATCAAAGTTATGATTCTTCAGTTTCAGGAGCAATCTGGGCCTGGACATCAGCGGATTCTTGGAGAACTACCTCGGCAGATTCTTGCGAAACCACCTCGGCAGCCTTCTCTGCCGCAACCTCGGCATCGATCTCTGCTAGTGTTTTATCAAGACTTCTTTCAGCTAGAAGAAGGTCAGATGATAACTGCCCTGGATCAGCTTCCTTGGGCACCTCCTCAATCTCCTCATCTTGGGTTAAGTCCAGGACTTGATCACCCTGAGGAGGAGATTTGGTCTCATTAGCATCTTTCGGCCTCCTTACTAAAGGCTCATCATCATTCTTGTCCTCATCTTCGGATTCGGACTTAGGCTCTTTTTCAGCTTGCCTTGGAGGAGGAGGAGGAGGGAATGGCAGAGGAATAGCGTCAGCCTTGCGCAGGGGCGAGTCATCTGGAACATTAAGCTTCTTGGCAAGGGACATCCAACCAAGGGAGAAACCCCTGTTGCATGCCTGCCTAACCTGTAGTTTGTATTCCTCAATGACGTCGGCCATACCCTGAGCATATCCCTTTTCATCAGCCTCCTTGATCTCGGCATCCTTGGTGGCCAGCGCCTCCTGGAGCTCCTTTTCGGCCTGGGTCTTTTTCTCCTCGGCTTCCCTCTTCTCAGCCTTAGCAACCTTCCTTATAGCTTCAGTAGATTCAGCCTTTTCCTCAGCTATCTGTTGGGCCTTAGTAGCAGCCTCAGCTTGATCTTCCAGCTTCTTCATTTTTTGTTGAAGACTTTTGTTGGCCTTCTGAAGGGAGGTAAACTCCCTCTTCATCTCGGCCAACTTTTCTCGATTTTTGAATGACTGCATTGAAAAGGAATGGGCGTGCTGAATGGCCTGAAAGAAAACAGAAGTGTTAGAAAATATTCTAAAGATGAAACAGAAAAAAATAACAAGTACCAAGCCGGAACACTTACTTGAACTGAGTGCTGGAGCATTAGCGTGTAGTTCTCATATTCACTGTATCCAGCATTTCGCTCCAAGTCACCAGGAAGAAGCAGTGCAGTGCTGAGGGCCACGCCGACATTTATGTCGTCGGCACTCTCACTAGTCATTATCGGCCTGTCTTCCAAAGTAATTTGGGGGGCCCAGGGAACATCTGGTTTGTCGGATTCTGATGTGGTTGCTGAAGACGACCTCGGCTTCTTCGATTTTGTGGACTCAGAAGGTTGGGCCTCAGCAGACCTTTTGGCAGGGCCAGAAGCCGTTTTCTTACTCTCAGCCAACTTGGAGATGGGCAGGGCATCCTCAGCCTCAACCTCAGTAGCTTTGGCCTTAGGCTGGGCCTTCTTGGTTCTTTTTGGCTTTGGTGGGGGCATAGATTGGGTCGGAACAGCATCGACGTCGGTTGGGAGGTCGGCTAGGAGATCTTGGGCGACAGGCTTTGGGCGAACCATTTCGGCAGTTTTGACGAGTCGTCGCCGACGTTTCCTTTCTGGTATTGGGATTAAGTATGGGGCTGAAGTTGATGGTTGATCGGCTGGATCAGAGGTTGACCCTTGGTCAGCCCGAGATGTTGATGCGGTCTGTAGAGTGGTAGCAGAGGGAGGAGATAAGCTCTTCTTCTTTGTTTTCAGGACGTCGGGCAAAACTGATTTGTATGTAGGGATGAAGTTGAGTAGAAGAGGGGCTTTTCGTTTATGAACTGGCAAGTCCAGGAGCTTTTTCAGATCTTTACTGGGAACGTAAGATTGGCGAAAATTCTTTGGTGGCTTACGAACATCTGTAAAGAGAGCAAGACGTTAGAAACAGGCAACGTTTTGAGGATTTAAAAAGAAACAACTAAGTGATTGATACTGGGCTCTTACCCTTGCCCTCTTTTACTGTTCGGGGAAGAGGGTAAAGATGAACATCTTCGTCTGAGCCAAACTCCCAATTTCCAGAAGCAATGACGTAGTCATCTCCAGCCCCCTTGTTGGAGTTTGGGAGGTCGGCTACGATTTTGAATTCAGTAGACCTCGGCTTGAGGTAATAGACGTAGCCTTTTTCCTTCAGGTTAAGGGCACACATGGTGTAACAATATTGTATGTCGGCAAGAGTAATTCTAACGTTCTCCTGCCTAGCTAAGGTTATGATACCATTAACCACTCGGTAGGAGTTGATGGTAAGTTGCATAGGGTTCAACGTGTAGTAGTGCGGAAAAGGGGATCAAGCAGAAGCCGGAGTCCACATTCAACAAAAGCTACAATAGGAAAAGGCATCGTATTGTCTGTAGGCATGATGGAATCATCATCCCCAGCTAGCCTAAGGTGAACATCATCAGGAATAGAGAACTCTTGCCTAAAAAATTCAAGTTTTGTTGAGGTGTTTACCCTATGTCTCCACATACCCATGATTCTGGTGTAAAGGTACTTGACTACAGAAAGAAGGTGCTCTTAAAGGGTTACTGGGACCTCGGCTTAAACCTAAGTATATATTGGTAAGAATTGTTTTAGTTCTTTCCTAAAGAATTGGTAGGTTCTATATGCAAATCCCAAACCTAAATCTATAAAAGCAAAGATTGGAGGCTCGAATCTGGGAAAAACACAAAAAAACAAGACACAAGACGAAGTTTCAGAATCAAGAACAGAGGTGGGGCTCTCAGAAGCATAAAGAAAACAAGAAATAGAGGCTCAAGAACAGGGGCAAAATGGTGAAAAAGTGCAAATATTCAAGACATGGGCAAGGGCAAAATCATGAGTAAAATGCATTTAAATGCATGATTTACAAGTTGGAAGTTTCAACGAAGCAGTAAAGGCAGCAAGTAATAAAGGGGAAACAACATAGTTGAAAACACAAAGAAAAGTGGCTTACCAGAAAAATTAAAGCCGGAATGCGTGTCGCCGACAAGACAGAATCTCAAAAGCTTTCACTGGAGTGGGAGAAAGAGAACGGTTGCAGAGCCTGGAGCTTGAACAATGGCGGATTCAAAGGAACGAGTTTAGAGAGAGAGAAAGCAAGAGAAAATTGATATGCAAAAGTGAAGAAAAAAAGAAAGGTGGAAAAGTTTTGTCAAAATTTTGAAACGGCAGCAAACAGAAGCATTTATTGCGCCTGGAGTAACGCAGACGTCAGATGGCGCAGACAGATGAAAGACGGCTTGCAAGCGCGTCATAGACACGAGCCAATGAAAACGAAACGCGTAAGTGAAACGATTGAGAAGTGATGCATGACAGCTCATGCGCGTGGGAGACTTCATTTGAGTTCTTGTTCTTTACAGAAGACATGTCGGCCTGAGATGAGCGACCTCGACTGAAGAGTTCTTGTGCCGAAGTACTGGAAAGAAGAACAATATAGGCTCCATCACCTCAGAATGCCGAGGTAATAGAACCTAGGGGGCAGTTGTGGGGAGATATTTTCTGGGTACGAACACGTGGCAAGGTGACGCCGACGTGTCAGCCGAGGTGCCACGTGTCGTGGTAGTTACGCCGAGGTGATCCCGGAGGTGCCGAGGTTATCTCCGAAGATATCGGAATCCGAGATAAGCGGATAAGGGACAAGAGTCCTAGATTGAGGGAAGACTTCAGTTTGGGTAAAGATAAAACTCTTAGAGGGTTTTATCCTAATCCCACTGGGAGTTCTAAATTAGCAGTAATCCTGAGTTCATTGGAGTTAGGCTCCTATTAGGATTAGGATTATATTGGCTATAAAAGAAAGGCACCCCCATGGGTCTAAGGTATGTTCTGAATACTCAAGCTTGTGAGTTGAATACTTGATTATCTTTGAGAGATATACTGACTTGATCGTCGGAGTGCCTCTGGGTGGAAGAACCACCGTCGGAGCCTTTTCTTTTTGTGCAGGACAGCAGGGTGCCATTTATTCTGCCTGTGTTCTACAGCTGATTTACTAAGAAGGGCAGTGTGATCGGAAAATCACTCACACAGTATTATATTAGAGTTGGAGTGTGTCACAGGTGTAAATTATATGTAATAAACTATTTTATGCCATTGATTGCTGATGTGTTAGTGTCTAATTTTAAATATAAATTAATTTTTGAAATAATTTAGAAAAAAAATTAGAAACATGAAAATGGAATGCTCCAGAAAAGAGAAAAAATAAAATAAAACAAAATTTAAGGGGCAAAGAGTAATTTACCCGTAATTTACACTATAATTTTGGAAAATTTTATTTGCATACTATATAAATTCTTAATACACATCATAAATTATGAATAAAAATAAATTGCTAAAATAAACATTCCATTGAATTGTTTATATCAACACAATTGATTTATATTCATAAATTTATATTTAAACATTTAACTTTTATTCGAAAATTTATATCTGAACACTATTTTTGGTGTGTATTGAAAACTTGCATGGTGTGCAAATAGATTAGGTTTGACTTCTCTCAAGTTGGCCATCGCAACTTGATAGAGCATTTTAGTTTAATTGGCCCATTTTGAGACCGATTTGAACCGTTCATTTTTTAGGCCTCGTCGAGTAAAATATTTATATAAAAAATCAAGATGCTCCAATATCAATAGTTTTATTTTTTAATCAAACATATATTACAAAAAAAATTGATGGTTAATTTTAAAATTATATTTTTCGTCTATTTTTTTAAAACAAATATGATTCAGACATATAATTATCAATATCCAATCATCTTCATTTTTTGCACTAATATTATTCTCAACAAGTTCTAAAAATGAATGGTTCAAATTATCTAAATCGGTCTTAAAATGGGCCTACTAAGCCAAACACTTTATTAAATTGAGATAACAACTTAAGAGAAACCAAACTCGGCTATACCTTATAATTTTTCATTTTTTCGTTGCACATTTAGTTACAACCTTTGAGTCAATGGTTATATGACCTACTATGTTCTTTAATTATGACACATTGTGATGTTGTTTGTGATAAAATTTTGATTATGATCCAAAAGCTGTTTGGTTATATATCATTTGATGTTTACTTATAAGTAGGGGTGGATATTCATCAATCGGGCAAGCACTAGATAATAAGGGACTTTGTATGTACCAAAACCCTTTCCTGCTCTAATATCGGTTCTCTACATTTGTCCAAGTCCAGCCCCAAAAAATAATTACAAATCTCAAGCCAACTCATGGGACTATATGTTAAAAAAAAAAAAAAAAAAAAAAAAAACATTCTGTAATTAAATTCAATAATTCAATCACACTTTATATTTCTTAAATAAACATACTGATATTATTATAAATTGAAGAATTTTATACATTCAATAAATTCAATCACACATCACCATAAATATGAGTTTCAATAAAATCAATAATGATAAAGTATAGATCCCAACAAAAAAATATATATATTATAATTAATTAATTAATTTGAGAACTTTCCTAAATCTGAAAAAAAAAAAAAAAAAAAAAAAAAACTGAATCGGGGAGCTGGATGAGCCAAATGAATCAATGGCCCCGTTTGGTAGAGCTGTGGAAAAATGATTATAACTTATAGCCTAACAGCTTATAGTTTATAGTTGTAAACATAAGTTGATTTTTGACTTCTAAATTAAGCTTCTTTTCCCCCACTCAAAGAATAAGTTGATTTTTGACTTACAAAAAGTTATAAGCTGTATTGTTAAGCTGAACCAAATACATCAAAATAGCTTAAATTAAGCTAAAAGCTGAAATAAGCTGGAAATAAGCCCTACCAAACAGAGCCAATGTCCATCCCTATTATAAGGCAATTTTTTTTAATTATAACTTTCATAATATTAAATTATAGGATAAATTACATTGACACTTCCTCAGATTTATATTTATTACAGTTCCTCCCTCACCTTTTGAAAATTACATCCCCTCCCTGAAATTTAAAGTTTCATTACAAATTGCTCACTGAGATTTAAAGTTTTATAACAGTTCTCCCTCTCACTATAATGATCGTCATACATAAAATTAAATTTACAAGGGAGTCATTGTACTTTCTCAAATGTGAGAGAGAACTATAATAAATATAAACCTCAGGGGTGTCAGTGTAATTTACCCTAAATTAGGTGGTGTTTGGAAACTTGGGTTTGGGATTTTTTTTTTTAATTTTTTCCACTAAAAGACAAATTTTTTACAAAATAAAAAAACACATTCAAACAAAATATCATATCCAACCCCATAATCATTTCACTTTTTTCTCTTACAAACATCACATTCAACCACAAAAAAATCCAACTATCTTTTCAAATACTACAATTTTTTTATCCAATAATATCCTTCAACTAAAAAAACATCCATAAAAACGCACCTTCCAAACACTCACATTATTTGTGATAATCGCATGTGTATGCCATAATATTTCCCGAGAATCAGCTGGTCCCAGCACCCTCTCTCACTCCCAAAGAGCACTCGCAGTCCTCACATGGCATAACTTGTGTCCCTAGACCATGTTCTTGCTCGAGCCCTAGTCTCTCTTTCTTTACAAACAAACAGCAATGATATCCTCCTTACAACTCACTAACCCTAAACCCTATTTTCTCTACTCTCCCCTAAAGCCCCCCAAAACCCCAAAACCATATCATTATCAGAGGACCAAACCTTCCTCCCCCAACAGAAGCAGCACTAGATCAGTCCTCCAATACAACCGCAAGCCCCAATTAGCCGGAGAAACCCCAAGAGTCGTCGTCATCACCTCCGGCAAGGGCGGCGTCGGCAAGACCACCACCACCGCCAATGTCGGCCTCTCCCTCGCCCGCCACGGCTTCTCCGTCGTCGCCATCGACGCCGACGTCGGCCTCCGCAACCTCGATCTCCTCCTCGGCCTCGAAAACCGAGTCAATTACACCGTCATCGAGGTCCTCAATGGGGATTGCAGGCTCGATCAAGCCCTAGTCCGCGACAAACGCTGGTCCAACTTCGAATTGCTCTGCATTTCCAAACCCAGGTCCAAACTCCCTATTGGCTTCGGCGGCAAAGCCCTAGTTTGGCTCGTTGATGCTCTCAAAGATCGTCAAGAAGGTTGCCCTGACTTTATACTCATTGATTGTCCCGCTGGCATTGATGCTGGCTTCATTACTGCCATTACTCCGGCCAATGAGGCGGTTTTGGTTACCACACCCGACATCACGAGCTTGCGGGATGCCGATAGGGTCACGGGTTTGCTTGAATGTGATGGAATTAAGGATATTAAAATGATTGTGAACAGGGTTCGGACAGATTTGATCAGAGGTGAAGATATGATGTCAGTGCTTGATGTTCAGGAAATGCTGGGATTGGCCTTGTTGGGGGTAATTCCTGAGGATTCTGAGGTGATTCGGAGTACCAATCGAGGGTTTCCACTTGTGCTAAATAAGCCGCCTACGTTGGCCGGGTTGGCATTTGAGCAGGCAGCATGGAGGTTAGTTGAGCAGGACAGCATGCAGGCAGTGATGGTGGAAGAGGAGCCGAAAAAGCGGGGCTTCTTCTCTTTCTTTGGAGGGTAGAAAATTGAGCCCATTCTGAATTTTGTTGTGTTGAATTGAATTTGTGGATTTTTTAGGTTGTGATTTTGGAGCACAAATATTTGGCTTGTGTTTTTAGTAGTAGCTTTTTTCAGGGGAGATTTGAAGCTATGTACAGTGGGAAGGAGGAGGTAACGTTCGTCTTTTCTTGTTTTGTTGGTTCTACTGTTTTTATTTGATAAGTTGAATTCTAGTAGTGTTTGCAATTAGAAGTGATGTTTGCAGTTTGTGACTTTGTATCAGCTCAATTGTAATTTATGATTCGATAGCAGTTTTGATTAGCGAAAGGCATACTTTTCGTCTCCAACTTAATTGTTCATGTTTATGTCCATTGATTCTTAAAATCCATCATGATGATGTTGAGAATGGGTAACAATGACTCTGGGTTCTATGCTTTCAAAGGTGACTTCAAGATTGTGTTACGTCTTTAATAAATTGCCTTTCATAACTAAAATGGATTTTGTTCTTTGGGTGGATGTCTTGATGCATAGAAATTAGACTTCGTTTGACATCTAATAGATATTGAAATTAGTTCTGTTTGTGTTTTGTACTTGATCACTGCAAGTATGAGTCTCAAAGTACAACTTGATGATTAGTCACATTTGAGGCCACGGATGTTAAAACTATTGTTCAGGCTTGAAAGCCATATCTTGCTGAGGAGGTAAAATATTTTTATGGCCTTGAAGATTTATTCTTGAAATAAATTTCAATATTGTACTTGGGTTGGAATTTCAATTCCTTGATCAAAAGCAATTTGCAAGCCTCAGTGGAATTTTGCTACACATAAGGTTTACTTTAAAGTTGAATTGTTTTGATAGGTTTATATTCATTTATGCACTTTTAAACCTAGTTTATGACAAGTTAGCAGTAGATCATGTCCATGTAGTCAATTTCATCAATTTATTCTTTGTACATATAGAGAGTGTTGGCAGCCAACTGTTTAGCTTAGAAGGTTAAAATTTCTATTCACACTGAGCAGTTTCTATCTGAGCTTTGATGATCTGTTTGATTTTTAACTATTGCATGAGTAGGAGATACTAGTTGAGAAAAGTTGTAGGATTGTTACCCATAAAATAGGATTGTTACCCATAAAATCACTTTCACTGGCAGAGCATGACTTTGTTGAAACCTTGTATATTGATGCAGCATAATTTTGTAATTTTGTGATGATCCTTGTGGTTTAAGATAAATTAATGGTCTTGTAGTCCAACGATGTCCATGCTTCATCTTGTTATTAATGTTTGCTGCATCAAGTCTAGCTAGATGCCTTCACATTAACTTGATAGGCTATATATATCATATTGGTTTTGTGCTGTAGATGTAGTGCAACATGACATTTTCAACAAGACAACGCTTTCACATCCACTTCACGGGCTTTATATCCTAATGAGAGTGCTATATTGTTGTTGCCTTACAAGGCAACGAAATATTTCAACAAGAGAAACTAGTTTTCTTCAGTCAGTTTTGGCTTCTTTTTTTTGATGCTACACTCTCGTTGTGTAACTTATTTTCTTTGTGTTCTCTCGATACAATCCTGTCTTTCCGAGCCTTCTCCAAAATCCCAAGATATTTGGGGTCTCTTGAATGAATCTATCTAACAGATTTTACTATCTTGGACCATTATGCTTTTAATTTGGCATCTTATTGTTATGGATATGAAATGATTTGGACTTGCTAATCATCTGTGTGAGACAACATTTTGAGAAAGTTGTTGGGAGTGAGTTTTTGTACATTCGAGCATGTCAATTCCTTGAAATGACACAACACGACAGAATGGAATAAATCCTCTCCGCTAAGGCCCGAGTTTCTAACCCTGGTCTTCAGATTCAGATTTGACCGAGGGAAAAGTAACATCTGCAAGGTGAGACATAAACCCTTGCATAAAAGTTGTAGAAGTTGGCATAAAAGAATTCAGCCCTATTAATTAAACAGTGCATATCAATCTGTAGTGTCATGATCGAATGCATGCTGGTGGCTGTTTAGAAATTGGGTGTTGGGCTTCATTTACGCTGCATGTGTCTGCAAAGTTCAGCCATGATTTTGAAGGGGGAGATTCATATTCAACACAATTCGTAATCCTCTTATTGAAGTTCTGGCTGCGAGGGAGAGCTTGATCTGCTAAAGAATTGGGTTGAGTTACATTGTGCTAGAACAGGATGCCAACAAGACATTAGGGCTGTAAATGAACTAAGCTATTTATGAACAAGTTCGGCTCAGCTCATTAAAGGCTTGGCTTGGCCCAATTCGTTTAATAAATGAGCCGAGTTCGAGCTCACGTAAGCTCGACTCGTTTATCTTTATTTAAATTATATAATAAATATATTATTTATGTATTAAATAATAGTATAAATACATTATTTATATATTAAATAATATAAATAATATTTTTTATTTAACTAATATAAATAATATTAAAAAAATTTATCTAGCCAAGCCGAATTCGAGTTTCATTAATATTAACGAACTGAACCGAGCTCGAGTCCAGTTCCTTATCGAGCTGAGCTCAATAAGTAAACGAGTCGAGTTCGAACTCAATAAAGCTCGACTCAATAAAGCTCGACTCAACTGCAGCCCTACAAGAAGTGGTGAACATAATTAACAAGGAGGGATAGGATGATCACAGAGGCTGGAGGAATTATTGATGATACAATACATATTTGGCATAGTTTCAATCAATGTGATTTGCATTTTGTTACAGTGCAGATGGAGTTGTGCATTTTTTGATTCATCATGTGTTGCAGAAGTCGTACTCATACTTGGGAATGCAAACCTCCCGATTGGCTTCTTTTGTCGATGGGGGGATAGATGAGTGTCCTAGTTGATGTACTTTTTCATCTCTATAATAGGACTACAATTTTGACAAAATTATATATATATTGAAAGTATATGTCTCTCTTACAAGAAGAAACAAAAATCCCCTTAATACAAATTGCATCAGTGTAATCGTGCTAGAAATCTCAAAATGAGTCACAAAACAACACATACAAAAAGACGTATAGTTGTCAAAGGTTATATACAGTTGCACTGAAAGAATACATCTTTATTGGACAATTTGTGAACTTTCTTGCTATGTGAATGAAGCCCATCTACGCAACTCTCTCTACCAAAAAAGTTTATAAGCACCACATCTTTGAGTGTAGGCAGCAATGAATCCGACAGCAGTCACCATTGCCAATTTGCCATTGCCCTATAGAGCCTGACTAGATGTAGCCAACTTCCCCTTGCTGTCACCACTATTTTGAAGGCAAATGGCTGTCAGTCGTATAATTTGAATTTTTGAATAAGTTGAAAACTAATTTATATCTGCAGCTTGGAAATATTGGGTCTGATGCCCTATTTCTGTAATATCATCTGTTTCTGTAAGAGCCTCCAAATTGAGAAAAATTGTGCTCATGAGTTAATGAGAAGCAGCAGCAGGGATACGAGCTACAAATTAGCTCTGTAACCTTTGTTGCAGCGTCCGGAGCAGTTTTTGGCCTACAGTAGTAATATCGCCTGATAAATTAAACAATCACATTTACTTATCAAAATCATAAAATAAAATAAAATAAACTATTACATTTAAAACTATTTATTACATACTTTTTCAATATATTAATGCAGATGTTAAAGTAGAGTGAAAAGAGACCAGAAGAATTAAGAGTTTAAACCCTATGGTTAGCTTAGCTCCTTTGATTATTTAAATTAAGAATATTTTGGGACATCGACTTAAATACCCTCAATAAGACTAAGCTAATGATAATTTACACAATGAATACAGAAAGATAGGAATACATACAGAAAATTAAACCATAAAAAGATATCAAAGAATGTAAATGTCAACATGATAAATCACCAAAGATATCCTCATTCCATGGTATCGTCATCATTTTCACAAGAGGTGAGCTCATTGTGTTTACATATATTCTTGAAACTTTTGGGTGATTTATTATGTGAAGGTAGACTTGTACAAAGATTTATACCTGCTCCAAGTGTTAAGATGGCAGTTGCACGATCAGGGTCCTTTGATATGTAACGTGCCAATTTATCTACCACATCCCCCTAATAAACCACCAGAGATACTTAAGAGACTAACAATAACCTAAAACGAGAAAGATGCATGGCCAATCATGTTAGGTGCGATGATGATGATAATAATAATAACGAAAACTTTCCTTTTTCGAAAAAGCAGATCCCTTACATTCAATTTATGAAACCAACATTACAAACATATTGGAAACCCCAACTATTCCACCTAAATAGGGAAACCCTATCACCAAAAACCTTTCTTCAGAGAAACACATATGTTGAATATTCAGTTCCCAAAATTGACATGAAATCACCAGAAGGTAATGCTAACTTAGAAGCATCTTAAAAACACCTTAATGAAGCAAAAGAAGCTTTCAGCTACATCCTAGATCTTTCAATGAGAAAATTTGATCCCTAAAATCATCTAAAAACATGCTTCTTTGCGCTTTCCTGACCAGAGAGATAATTTTCTCTTGCCACATCTTAATTTCATGCATCGAAAATGATATCTCACAAGGTTTCCCTTTACGTTCTACTTCATTAAGAAGACAATAACATAACAGAAATGAAAAACTAGGATTCTTACAAGTTGGAAAAGGGGCTGGGTTTTAAAATTTTCCAAATTTCTTCTCCTTTTCCTACAAATTCCCAGCAATCAAGTGGAGTGGTAGGTTTCTTAAACCAGAAAAACAAATAAAAAGAAGAAAATATAGATCTGAGAATTTCATGTACGGATTTGCATGGTACCAAAAGTGAAAAAGATAATCAATATTCCATCCAAGTGGATCCGTATGCATGTCTTTTGATATATATATATATATTTCCAACCTAAAAAAAGCATCAAGTTTTGTCTTTGATCACAAAATGTTTTCTAGCATCAATTTCCTTATCCACTATCTTCTGTTTCAATTTCCAGTTTTAAAAACCACGAACAACTTCCAGAGTGGATTGTGCACATTGTGGATAAACCACTAATTTTCATATCCCAGGAAAAGGTAGGAAAAAAAAAAGTAAAGAGAAAGGAGGAAATGAATAGAAACAAATATCATATGTAGAAATTTAGAACCCGAATATCATTCTACCAGAGAAGGGATGTATTCAGATGAAGGGCCGATTATAGAAGTAGCTAGATCCCTTCCGCTAATTTTCCAAAGATTTGTTTCTCTGGCACCATAAATCTGACATCATAAATTAATCCATTAGTGGCTCCAAATGTTGGAAACAGAAAGGAAGATTGATGAAAGATATACTCATACCTCAGTAACAACAACTACATCTGCATCACTGAATGCATTCGCAAATTCATTCTTTAGTGCTGCTAGACGACTGCAAATGTCACCAAACAATTGTAGTTGCCCACCACAAAGTAAATGTCAATCTATTAGTATAAATTGCTTAAAGAATATCTGCATGATTTCCATTTCATACATGTGGATGTGGGCACCTGTAGGTATGAGGCTGAAATACTACCAATAGATCCTCGTATTGAAACCTTTGCCGAGCTGCTTGAAGAACTGCACGAACTTCCGTTGGATGATGAGCATAGTCATCACAAATATGGCATCCACGAACTCTACCAATCATCTCAAAACGTCTAGATACACCTTTGAAATTATTTAAGTGTAACCGCATCAAATCAACTGATTCATAAATATGCATTTGGTTCCTAAATATAGCGGTTACCGTGGTGATAACCTGCAGATTATGAAGAGCAAAGTGACCAAAAAAATGAATCTACCAAACAGCTGAAAGAAATATGAGGAATCAATTATATTAAAACATGTTAACCATAATTAGTCATAGTTTCAAAGTGAGAAGAAATAAGAGGGAGTAGGGTTCTTACTGAATAGATATAGAGGTTGTTTGGGATGATCTAAATAAATACACTTTTTGACTTTTTACAAAAAAAAAAATGTGCAAAAAAGTAGAGAGGTATGTGACCCAAAAAAGATAAAGATAAAAAGTGTACTATTTTAGTACACCCCAAACGAGCTCATAATTTCACCTAATCATAAACCTTGAGATGCTGCAAGTTATTTTATAAGAAGAAATGTTCACAAACTAGATAAGTAAGTTACTCACAGCTAACGAGTTAAGGACATTATGAACCCCTGGTATCTGCAGGCTGATGTCTGCAACGGGACAACCCCTATGACACTGTAGAAAACAATCTTTTAACATTTGGAAAAGTTATGATTGTCTTGTCTTATATGAAGAATGACTATACAACCTAAATATAGCAATATGGGTGCAAAAGAGAGAATCTGAAGCCATTTCTTGTACTGTTAAGATGTTAAAGAAACAAAAGAAGCAAAATATACTACAACATAATCATAATTACCCTGTTCAGGTTGAGAAATTATGACCTACAATTTGGCACTGATGAACAAGTAATAAAGCAAGCGACCTGAACTGTCACTTATAAAAAATACATATAAATCACTCCGACTTAAAAAGATAATATCTTGCAACTTTCATACTTAAAACATTTTGGACACAGGTGTTTAGAGCTTTAAACCTTCCTGTTTATGCAAAAAATCATGTTTCAACTATCAGGTGTTTTGGGGAGAGAAATATGCATGCTGATCAATTGTTTTTGTATGCATTTTTTTCCAGCAAGTATTTTTGCATTTGATTTAATTAGTTTGCTTTTTCCACAAATTCATTTAAGTGTCAATCAAAATTATAGCTTTTATCAAATGTTTAACTATTTTTCCATTACATTGGGGTTTTTTTCCAACTGAAATTTCTTTTAAAATTGATTTAAATAAATACCTTGCTTTAAGCCAAATGTGACCACCTTGGTACATCCAATCGAATTGTGGAAAGTATTCTACAAGTATAAGACTTCTTTTTTTTTTTTTTTTGCTTTTCATAATTGTAAGGTTTTAGAGAATACAAAATTAGATGTCTTAGAGGATCTAAACCTAAATTCAAAAGTAGCCATACTGCAGGTTTTACTTAAACATTCTTTTGAGTTGTGATAAGCTAACATGTTTATGAGCAGAACGATGGCAAGCCAATCACTATCCAAAGAACCAGAGAGCTTTGATTGGTCAAACTCCTTTGCAAAACATTAAAATTACCAGATGATGGGTCAAAGAAACCCCAGTTTCCCCTCTAGAACCATGATCGTCTAATTGTTTATGTATAGATATCAAGTTAACAAATATTTAGGGGGACCACCATTAAGAAAAGCTTATACCTGAGGAAGAACAAGAACAATAAGAAAGAAAGAATGAATGAAAAGCCTATATTTGACACCTCCATGCTAGCCACATATATATCAAAGACATTTCTCTAGCCTTGGGGAGTCCATGGCTATGGCTGGCAATAGGTCGGGTATGAGATTAAGCCACCCCGTCCCACCAAGGAGCATGTTGACCACAAGTCCACCCTAACCCCAACACACAGCTACTCCATCCCCAAACCAGATAATGTTTCTAAACCCTGATAGCACCCATGTGCTCTGATCATATGACAGAAAGATAGAACAAAGGATCAAACACATACCTTAGAATAAGATCTATAGATTGAATAGATTGAACACAACAAATACTAGTATCACATTTAGAGACCAGGTTAATAAGATAAAAAATAAAAAAATTTAAAAAAAATTATTCATTTTTGTGATTGCATTGAAAGCATCAATATACCCCAAAGTGATGAAGCCCAAAAAAAATATTGCAAGAGATTATGCTAAGTTCACTTTCGTATATGTTTATGTGTGCACATATTGCATACAGACAGAGACATGGAAGCATGTGTATATGTGAGTATGACAGGTTCCTAAGTTGATTTCTTGCCAAGGAGTAAAGGACGACGGACAACGGCGAGGGATAGCAATGTGAGTAAGCAGAGTGATTTGATTTTTAAGTAATTTTGATATATAATCAAGCCAAAGTGGCCTTAACCCTGAACCAGCATTGGATTCTAGTACACTTCTCTAGAACGGGCCCTAATCCATTTAATTTCTCCCCATACCTATCCCATCAGGGGTGGGGCAAAGTGGGTTCCCGATTCCTAAATTAGTTGGGCATACTGTAATCCCTAGCTATATGGCCCTTGCTACCCCCAGTCCATTTTGGCAGGATAGTACTACTTAAAAACAAATCTGCAATCTCAAAACAAGAAAGAAAAGGAATCGAAAATCTCTCATCCATCTCAAGCCAATTTAAAGATGGAATATATGAACACATACAAGAACATTCTCAGTGTTGGTCTAGCCAATCAAGTGTGCTGAAAGGGGTGGATTGGGTACCATAAACAAACATTGCATTCCACAAATTTATGTAAAATGGCTGCCTCAGACTTGAACCCTTTGTTCTTCTTACATTTGGTAGGTCAAGCTTCCAACATTGTGTTAGGATTTGTCCACACACGTGATAAATGTGGATCCCATATAGTTATTAGGTTGGTTTATACATGTAGGTTTTAAATGTTATGGCCATCTCATATGTATTCTCTATTTTTATCATAGTGGAATCTCTCTTTTGTGTGATTATTTTTCTCTTTAGTGTGTGCATAGGTGGGTTTGTTTTTGTTTGTGTTGGTGGGATGTGGTATAAATTCCCAACAAGTGGTATCAGAGCTAAAGGTTGTCAATCTTAGGTACGATTGGTAGAGGGTGTGGTTACTACACACGAAGATTTGCACAGAGGAGAAAAATCCCAGTGGTACCCAAAAAAAAAAAAAATTTAAATCCAATGAAGGCAATGCAATGGAGGTATTGATTAATTGGAACACAGTGCACAGTGGAATGCACAATTGAGGGTTTGGCTTTGTGATTTTGGCTTGTCAATAGGTTATGATCCTGTGTGATAAAAAGTATAAAATCAACGGTTTAGAATATTTGTGTTATACCAATGTGTATATATAATAGAAAAATTCGAGGTGAGAGTTGTTTCCAAGGTTTTCAGTCGCTACAGATTCATCAGTATGGCCAGAATTTTCAAATTTTGAACAAGATTAAAGGGAATGAGCAGATTCAAGGGCGATCAAAGGTGATTGCATGTGATCTAGGTGATCTGGGAGCAATTTGGTTCAATCAATGATGGAAACCAATCACTGATGGGCAGTTGGTTGGCAACTTGTACAGACTCGTGGAGTATGTTGTGATAAGAAGAAAGTTGTTGTCAAGCATTAGACGAGTAGTACAAGTTATGGGTGAACAGTGGCGAGCAACAGTTGCAAGGATATTTTGATGGCTACCAAGAGGAAGATGACGAGTTGCTGAATGTTCTTAGAAGGAAGCTTCAAGCATAGAACTTGAGATGGTTTCACAACAAAAAGGTGTACACCGAAGGAAGATGGGTCTCTTTTCTATGGAAGTTTGGTTCATGGCACAGGAGACATCTCAAGGAGGTGCATGCAGATCTCATGGGCTTGAGCAACAAGATAAAGGAAGCCACGAAGGACATGTTTGAGCACTATTGCGTGAGGTGCAAATAACGTGGCCAAACCAAAACATCTAGGTTGGAAGGTGAATATAATGCGTGAAGGGGGTGAAAGGCCCAATGTTTGGTTCACACATGAGGAGGAGATTGTTCGAGCATGTGTGAAGGTAGAGTCCCACATCAGATAAAGAATAAAATAAACGAGTCTTATATACGTTAGATGGGCTCTCTACTTATAGGCTTAAGCTTTTAAATGAGTACGAGTTCCAAACAATGTATCTTGGGCCTTGATGTGGCGTCTGTGGGCTCTAGAGTTTGTTCTCGATGGATTGGGCCGGTATTGCTATGTGCTTGTGGGCTACCTAATCACGTAACACATTGCACCAAGCAATGCCACTTGTCTCAAACCAATTTGAAATATTAACTAATTTTCTAATAAAAATATCCTATCCACAAACATTACATCACAATGTCAAGTTATTTTACTACCCATTCAGATTCTTTCCCAAAAAGAAACATAAAAAGCATGGCTTAATATTGTATTAGGTTTACTAGGAAGTAATCACAAATTGACCAACAATTATACCTACCAGTTGATAATCACTTCCACCTTGCAAGTTCGTACGTAAGGATGATGCATGCCATTCATTAAAACTTGAAATACCATAAGTCGTTACTCTGTAGCTATCACTGCACACTTCTGAGTTTGACTTCACAGGGAAAGAATAGTCTGATCCGGTAACTTGATTTCCGTGATCCAACAAGGAATATGCACCAACGCTGTGTAGACCTCCCAAAGCACTTAATTTAGAATAGATCATAAATCTGACAATTGTTAACTTATAAGACAGGATTTGTGGCAGGACAAGAACACCAAAAAGCATTAAGTTAGCATCCCAGAGTCCATATTTTCCAGTCCATTGCGTGGATTGAAGCCTTTGACCCAAAAGATGACCAAACCTAGAATTTTAAAATAGATGATAGAAATACTATGCGTTCTATTGACAACATAAGGTGAGATAATAATGTGTGAGGCATAAAGCTACTCTTTTATTGCTTGTGATGCTAAATGTTAAGAAGCTTAAAACCTTAACTAAAATGCTCAAGCAACATGATGGCCAAGTGTAACTGATGCAACAGAACTTAGTTAGCAACAAGTACTGTTCATCAAGAGATGCAACAGGGGATAAAGAGAATGCATTTTGCACAGAACAATATTCTTAAATGAGCCAACAATCATCACACTAAAATTTTATGCTGTTTCTTACATGTTTCAAATTCTATGAACTTCCAATAGAAATATGGTTCTCCCCATCACTGAACTAGAACTTTGTCGTTGAGAGCATTTATTTTGGTACCTAATATCACTTAGTGAGCTAATATATGCTAAACTCTAATTGTAATTATGTAATCTAGATACGACATAACCTATGTTACTTGGAACGTGGATCGTTTCAATGAGAACGGGAACATGGTACGCCATATGTTCTAAAATGTGGTACGATAGGGGTAGACTTGTATATATTATACTTAAGAATTTAAGGTACTTCTAGAGTAATTTTTTTATTTTTTATTTTTTTAACTATTAGATATCTAATAAAATGTAATATTTTCTATGAGCATTATGACCAATTTTTTTATTTTTTGTCTTGTCAAAACTTAACTCACCTTAGATTTTAGTTCGTTATATTTGAATTTTTTCCTCCTAAGGTAACATTTAAGGACATATATTGAAAAAAACTTTTGGGATCGCTTTGGAATACTAAATTTACTGTTTTAGAATGGAAGTGTACCATGTTTCGGAACGTGCGTACCAATACGTAATTCGCTAGGATATTATCGTTTTCTGATAACATAAGACATAACTGTATCTTCTTTTATTGGGTAATATATTTTTATGTTTTAAGTTTCATCATTCACTATCAAATTACCAAGGTTATGGGGGGAAAAAAAAAAAAAAACAAAGATTTATGTTGTTGAACCCAAATAGATGAACATGACAATGCAATGCCTGTGTTCAACCATGCCATACTCAGGGAGGCTTGGGAATTGGCTTATTTAGTGGTTTTTTTGGCTTTTTGACTTTTTTATGAGGTGAAAAAGTTAATATGTTTGCAAAGAAATTTGGCTTTTTGCTTGAAATTCCCATTTTACCCTTATTTTAGTTGTATGGAAAAAAGTTACATTGGGTATGTTGGTCTTTTACACTGATAGAAGCCAACTTTTTTAGATGCATGCCAAATATATTGGCTTTTTTAGTGACTTTTATTTTTGGCTAAAATAGTCTCTTTTTTTTTTCTTTTTCTTTTTTCCAAACAAGGCTTGAAAATAAGAATAAGCAACCAAAAGGAGAACTGAGTACACCAAATTTGTGAAAGTTAAATTCATTTCACAGCAGCAGCTGCATACTCACAAAATAAATAGCAGGGATATGTTATTTCCAGGATGAGATAATGCTAGCCTATAATCATTCCTCTTGTGGTAGAGGTAGTGAGTATGAGTAAAAGGTCATCATGAAAAAGGACAAAAAGGAAAGAAAAAAAAAAAAAGCAGCAGACATTCTTCTCAAAACCTGGTTAGCACAAAATACATAAGCACTATGTGAACAATGTAAATACGAAATTTTACCTATCCCCACATAAAATTAGATGTCCGCCGGCCCTAATTTGCTTCAGGAATCTCCTGAAAATAGTTTTAACTGCCTCCTAATTGACAGGAAAATTAATCATATCAGTCTACACCAAACCAAGAGATTTAAATAAATAAATATTTTGCATTCAATACCGGAGTCACCCACCAACCTCATTTTCAAAGATATCCACATGCTCCCATTCCGCATTTGTTATCACAGCTATATCGGGTAGCAATTCCAAGAAGCAACCATCATATTCATCAGCCTACATTGAACACAAGTGCAAAAATGATGTCCTTCAGAAGCAGAACCAAAGGGGTTCAACATACACAACAATCTGTAGTCTACATACAAAAAACAAAGAGAACAAAAAGTGAAACTTCTAACAAGATACATTAGTCCCAATAATACGCATGACGTGCTCAAATATCATTAGCTTAATGTGTAAACATGCAGCTTCTGCTACCTTAGCATAGGAGAAGACCATAATTGCATTTGCTTTATGCACAAACCATGGGAAAAATATATATATTCAGCGAAAGAAAATCCATCCTTATAATTTATTTGAAATATCGTACTCACTTGCATTGTAAAAATTCACGCAATCCATTATGCAAAGTCCTAATATGATTGAAAGAAATACCTCTAATACAAAGTTTTGACCACTCCCAAGGATGATATTTCCTCCAAGAAACTGATACAAACAGTTGTAGATTATATTACATTTTTGTTTGCAGATAAATTATTTATTGCAAGTACAGAAAATAAGTCAGACAATTACCATTCACCCTGTGTTTAAAATACTGAAACTATCTATCAACAGAGTTGAACTCAGTAACAAAAAGGACATAAAAGAAGGGCATGCCTTTGAACAAGCAGAACTTTAGATACAGGAGGGGGGAGGGGGATTTGGAACTACATAGCAGTCTTGAAATTCAAACTGCCTCCAAACCTGTGCATGTTAATATGATACCTGTGGCACGTGTGCCCCAACCACAGCAGTAACATCATCTCCCATTGCCTTTAAGACATATGCAAGCATACTCGCTGTTGTACTCTTCCCTGCAAGAATTTGTTAAGTATTATCCAAGTTTTTGAAGAGTTAATGGGTATGAAACGAGATAGATCAACTATCATGGTATTCTAATTATTCATAGGTCGTGGTGGAGACACAAATACTATAAAAAATATATATATATAAAAATAAAATATAAAAACATAGAAGGTTATAATATAATATAGTTGTTACCGTGAGTTCCACTAACTGCAATGAGATTGTAGTGCTCAGTTAACTTGGCCAACCAATAACCTCTCTTGTATCTGCAAGAACAATGGGTGATATGTTAATAAGAAATTAATCATAAAATCAATAGTAATAGCATGTACCTTACTCTTATGTATCTACAGCATACTCACACCGGTACTCCAACAGACTTGGCATATAAAATTTCCACATTGTCTGGGGGAATAGAACTTGACACAACAATGGAATTAGGCAAAATCAACCCATTATGGTGCTTTTGCATATTGGAAACAGAATGACCTACGTGTAACCGTGCACCAGCATCTTCTAGCCCATCCATGAAGCTGCTCCACACAATATCCGAACCACTAACCTCATAACCCTATAAATCAATTCAAATCATTTTCCTTCCAAAATATACACAATGTTCAAACTATCTACTTCTTCAAATTGAGGAAGTTACAACACAATTGCCATCAGAGAGATGATCAAATTTTGAAAAGCTTGAAATTTTAACTAACTAGGACCAATGAAAAAAATAAAAAAAGAAGTGAGCTGTGAGCAGAGTGCAACTATTTTCTTTCCTTTGTTTTCTGGGGAACCAAACAGAGGGGTTGTTAAGGATTTAGAGAGAGAGAGAGAGAGAGAGAGAGCAATTTTACTTGTTTGAGTGCAAGCATGGCAAGAGCAGACAAGCCACAACCGCCAATGCCAACGAAGTGAACCCAACCCTTCTCATTTCGATTGCACAAGTTCACAGCTTCTCGGCTCTGTGTTGCAGAGGCTGAGACTCCACGAGCGTGCTCTTTCGAAGTCACGACAGTTGGCCAAGTGCGATTGGTTCGGCAGCCTAGACCGACCTCGCCGCGAAGTGGCAGAGAGGAGGGGCTTCTAGGTTTCCGACGAGAAGTCGCCGGGATGTGCAGCGAAGTGGACGGAGATGTCGCCGGAGACTCCATTTCTTAGGATTTGGAATTTTTTTTTTTTTGGGCTGAATCAGCCTTCGTTTGGAGAGTAAGTTGGTATTTTTATTTATTTATTTATTTATATATATATATATGATTATTTTAATTTAGATTAAAAAGTTAAGATGAATTTTTTAATTTTTTTAATTTTTTATGAAAAAAAAAAATGATTATGATTTGAATGTGACATTTTATCTTATTATTTTTGTAATCTATTTTTTTTTTCTTTGAACTAAAAATTAAAAAAAAAAAAAAAAATTATTCCAAACATAGCATGAATAATTTTGTGGCTCAATTGTATCATTAATGGACATATCAAGTTTTTTTTTTTTTTTTTTTTTTAATAACTCAAGTGAAAGAAAATAATAGAAAGTCAAGTGAAAGGAGGAAAAAAATGAAAATTTATTTTCTTGCATGCATTTGAATAGATAGAAAATTTTGTAAGAAAATTTTTAAAAAATAGAATCATTGCATAATAAGAGTTGTGGAGAAAAATATGAGTAAAAAGAAAAACAAAATTAATTTTGCCAAGATTTGTAGGGAAAAAATAAATTTTCTTATATATTTTGCAAGAAATTATTGGGAATAGCTCCCCTTCATACTCTTATCATCTAAATTCCTCCATATTTTATTTTTTAGATTTCATTCTAGGCCAATATGATAATCTAAACTGTTCATCTTGTAAATCTCACACTAAAAACCAACTATATAAAAAATTAGTTTCATCAAATATCGATACATATATAACAAATCACTTTTTGTTTTATAAAATGAAAGGTTTAAATTTATACTCACAATTATTGTTCATTTTAAAAAATAAAATGCGATTTAATCATATTTTGCATAATTCATCTAAATTGTTAGGATTACGAGATAAACGGTTTATATTATCGTTGTGAGACAGTTTAGATTATCATTGTGGACTTAGAATTGAACCCAAAAAATGAAGTATGGATAATAAAAGTATAGAGGGGAGTGATTAGGATTACGAGATAAACAGTTTAAATTATCGTTGTGGGACGGTTTAGATTATCATTGTGGGCTTAGAATTGAGCCCAAAAAATGAAGTATGGAGAATAAAAGTATGGAAAGGAATGATTAGCCTAACTAAACAAGCTAATTTGAATTGTATAGGAAACTTTAGCTTTCATTACTTTATAGAACTCTCTATCTAAATAAACACATAATATATATATATATATATTTCTTCACTTTCTTTCATTATCTATCTAACCAAACCGAGCCGAATGAAATGAAAGATTCTATTTACACCAAAAAATTCATTAAGTACGCCTAATTTCTTAGTACAATCTATTAAATTATTTTGGGTTTAAGTTATTCTCAATGCACTATTTTATTTTTTATTTTTCCAAAACTATCATTCAAGATACACTCAAATAATAAATAAATCAAAAATTCTGAATTATGTCACTTTAAAAAACTCTTTCAAAAACCCCTTAAATAAATTTCTCATTACAACTATTACTTTTGTTCACATAAAAAAAAAAAAAAAAAAACAATGACATTAGCAAAGGACGTTGGTGATGCATTAGAATAAATTTCACCATCGTAATGTTGTTCAACCCGCACATGGTGCGGCTAAAGTTGCACGGTTGCGGGATAGCTACTTTTGATGTTTTGTTTGAATCTTTACAATATATATTATATAATATAAGTAAAAATATTGGTAGTTTATTGAGTTTCAAAATTCTAACTCTATTTTTATAAACAAAACTGATTAGGGGCTCGAAAATTTGGGGCACTAATGTCCCGAAATTCCCAAAAAGGCAAAACAAAACAACAGTTAAGGCAAAAAAAAAATAATAATAATAATAATTACCCAAATTAGAAATTAGGGGCATTAGTGCCCATTTTTTTAGTGCTACAAATCATTTTTGTTTTATAAATTTTTAAATTAAAAAATTAAAAAAATGCACATGTTAATAAACTATTGATCATTTGATCAATAGAGTAATATATTTAAACTTTTGAACTTAACTCTTATGAAACATTTTACATGAAAATTAAATCAAACTTTTTTATATTTCTGTTGGCTATATATTTTGTATAAGTCAATCACAGTTTGATACTTGGCAGAATGAGGGTAATACGGGAAGACAATTCAAGTCTTCAATCGTAATCATACACGTGACAGTTAGTATTGGTTATTGTGGATCTGCATAGCACTGGATCAGTAAAAAGATGCAAAATGACGTGGTTTCAACTGTTACTCATATTTAAATTCAAAATCAAGAGGGAAGCCTAATTGCAGATAAGGCATAGTGGAGCTAACTATAAGGCAGCATGATCAACGATCATGGAGGGATAATTCGACGGTTAGAAATGCATTTCAACGGTTGTCATTGAGAAGTATAAATAACAGAGAAGGCCCCAGAAAAAGCTCCTAGACTCAGATCCAAAAAACTAGTTTTATCTACTTTATTTTCTTTGTAGTTTTTACATTTCTTGTTCTTTACATTGCTGTACTTCAAATTTCTGCACTGCACTTCGTTCATAGGAGTAGTTTCAAGTAATTTGTTACTGTAAACCTCTACGAGGCTGATTTGGACCTTTATAAGTCTTCCATTTTACTTAATGAAATGTTACAATTGTCCTTCATTTAATCATTGTTTGCTTAATTCTCCTAAACAAAGCCACCAGTAAAAGTCCTCTTCATTGAGGCTAAAAGAACTAAAACACAATCGCCTGATAATTGGTTGGCAATTAATATTCTGTAAGGACTGATTGATCCTTGCTGGCACGCTCATAATTACAATAATAACCTTCGAAAGCCAAAAAGCCAACATATATTTTTGGCACACCCAGTGGGACTCAATGAAATGGCTAGACGTATGAGACAAGGAGAAAATGAACGCTTGGAAGAAAGCGTGGAATGAGAGGTAGAAATGCCTAGTCCAGAGGATAATGTGATAACACATCCTATGGAAGTACCTGTTTTATCAGAACCTATGGTCAAATAGACTAGCACTTCGGAACAAATATCACATGTTCAAAATATTGGACGAGGCCAAGGAATTGGACCATTCACTATTCCATCTACTCAGCCAATGAATCCATAGAGAGGCCTAGTAGATACTATGAGACAGCAGTTAATGAACACAATGGAAAGATGAGCAACATCCTTTTTGGATCGAATGAATACTCATCAACCAACTAACGCAAGGCACATAGAGGAAATTTCAAATGTCTCTCAGCAAAGATTGGCTAGAAATAAACAGCCTATGCAGAGTAATGGACATACTAATGGTCAAACTAGTAACCAAAACTATAAAAGACCATCACTTCAGTCTTGGTATAAGCCTCTTTCGAGGCTTGTGACAAATCAAAATGTCTCATTACTTAACAATGATGCCATGCAAATTGGTGAATCCAACACAAGAAAATGGCATAAGGATGTTTCCAAATCCCATGTTCAAAGCCATACCTGGCACGAGGGGGTTCACTAATCTCTTGTTCGAATTTGTACCTAGGGAGTTGGAAGGGTTTCCTGCAACTGGAAGAGACACAATACCTGTTCCAACACCTTTCGCAAGTCCTTTCGTAAGACAGCCTCAGAGGGGTCACCCATACCCTCAACAGCAGCCGGCACCACAAGGAAAACCAGTCCCAAATATGCCGCCCTATGGACTAAGAGGACCTCAGGCACAAGGTTGTCCACCAAATCCTGTGTTTGCTCCTCCAGTAGTGGTTCAACAAGCACAAAATATGTTTCTTAGGGTCCAAATTACTGATATTTTTAGAGAGATATGTGGATCGATGGCTTGGGGGGGTCAAACTCCTGTGTACAGGAAGCCATATCCAGAATGGGTAGATAGGGTACATGAATACCCAAGAGGATTTAGGATACCAGACTTTGCTCTTTTTTATGGGAATGGAAACCAGTCAACGGTTGAGCATATTGCTAGGTTCGCTGCTCAATGTGGTGAATTTACCAATAATGATTACATGAAGTTAAGATTGTTCCCAAATTCTCTGACTGGGGCAGCCTTTGTATGATATATTAACCTTACACCTAGCTCTATCCAAACTTGGCAACAAATGGAGGAGGCATTTCATGCCCAATTCTTCCAAACAGAGCCAAAAGTTTCCATAGCAAACATGGCAAGGTTGAGTCAAAGGCCTGATGAGAAGGCTACTCAGTTTATTGTCAGATTCAAAAGAGCACAAAACAAATGTAGGATCATCCTACCAGAGCCTAAATTTGTGAGATTAGCTCAAAATGGTCTAGAGTTTAGGCTTCGAAAGAAGTTCGACTCAACTAAATTTAGAGACTTAGTGGAACTTACCTATAAGGTGCCTAGGTATGAAGCATTACTAGAGGAAGAACAAGATCGAAGTAATGCATCATACAAGATGTATTATAGAGATCCTAATTATGAGATTGATGCAGCAGAGATTGTAAGAAAAGAACCTGTGATCTGTGAGGCATTAATTCATAAAGACACAACAATAGACCAGCAGTTTAAAAAGAAAGACCTTCATAGGAAATATTCTTTCGATTTAACGAAGGCAGATGACATTTTTGATCATTTACTTGCGGCAAACTTCCTGAAATTACCAAAAGGAGTCAAAATTCCATCTCCAGAGGAACTTAAAGAAAGAGTGTATTGTAAATGGCATAATTCTTGATCTCACTCAACTAAAAACTGCATTGTTTTTCGAGACAGGATCCAAGAGCAGATTCGAAAGGGGAGCTTAAAATTCCCAGCTAAAGCAGAAAAGCCCATGGGGATTGACACTAATCCATTCCCAGAAATTGGTGAAGTAGCAGCCAATGTTATTGTGCTAGACTTCTAGAACTTATCCTTGATAGAATTGGAAGAGGTCAATGTGCAAATGCATGTTACTAGCCAGACCACTGTCAAGAAAGATGCTAGAAGTTTACCAGTTGTTGGACAATGTGTTACAGGCCAGAGGGAAGACTCTGATGAAGAGGCAATGGATGATGATTCTTTAGAAGCAGCTGTCATGCAAAGAATGTGTCCCAGATGCAGGTTGAGCTACAAGTGGCTAAAAGGGCTTCCAATTGATGGGAAGCAATATTACAAGGATGTGCAAAGGCGTCCTAAACCAACCAGTGCTTATAACAAAAGGCCATATCCAGTTGGTATTAGGCAGCAGCCATTACTGGTTAAGCCAACAGCCACTAGAGTACATCCCAAGGGCAAGAGACCTCTACATGAATTCAGACCACCCAACTATTATAGAATGGAGGGCAATTGTCCTGAGAGGAGATTTGAAGTAGGCTCAAGTCATGGGATCAAAGTCAGAGATTGGCCCCCTAGACCAGCCTCACACAAAAGAGAAAGTAGCCACTTTCATGGAAAGCCTGAATTAGGCCCAAAACAAGGGGTCAGAGCCAAGCAGTGGCCTTCACAGCCAGTTTCAAAATTGGCTTCGAAGGAAGAAAGAGGTAGTTCGACAACTGAGCTAGTGGGTTATGCAGAACAAACCTAGGGAAATGTCTACCCAAAGAAATGTTGTTGGAGACCAAGGTAGGATGGTTAAGCCTCCTTTGGTAGCTCCAAATAACTGGGTATTACTAAAGCATCCAAAAACAAAGGAACGAAATATGGTCCCAGTGATTTCTAGGTTCCAAAGAAGGAAGATCCAGTGAAGGTACACTCAGTACCAGAGGGATCTGAAAGAAAGTGGAGAAAACTCTTCATTGGTCCAGCCAAAGGGCCAGGTAGAGGGAGAAAAAAGTTCAAAGTTAGATCATAGTCCAAAATCGACTCCTTAAGACAAAAGGAGTTGCAGCAGAAAGCAATTGGCCAAAGTTCATTTTGAGCTGAAAGCCAAAGAAAGATCCAGTTTGGCAGGATTGGAAAAGACTTTGATGGAAAGTGATAGTGAGACAGAGGAAGAAGTTGGCCTAGGCCAAAGGAATGAGATGACAAAAGGAGTTGCAGCAGAGAGCAATTGGCCAAAGTTCATTATGAGCTGAAAGCCAAAGAAAGATCCAGTTTGGTAGGATTGGAAAAGGCTTTGATGGAAAGTGATAGTGAGACAGAGGAAGAAGTTGGCCTAGGCCAAAGGAAGGAGATGGTTGAGGAAGAAATGTTTGAAGCTTTCATGGCTGAACAGATATTTTTGGTCAAAAAACTAGCAGAAACAGACCATTCGAAGGAGGTTGTTAGTAATGAAGTGCCAGAATATAGCATGGAAAATGCTTCTGAAGCAATTGAACAAGTTGGCCAGGAAAAGAAGCAGGCACAGCCAGTCGTCCAATTTGGCTTGTTTCCTCCTGTGTCAGTAAATATGGTGCATGTACTACCCCAGGAGTTTCAAGCTGAAGATGAAAACCAAGGTCAGGAGATTGACCCAATTCTAGTTTCTAGTGAAGACTCACAAGTGAGTAGGTGCAAGACGAATCCGAAGTGGCCACACCAATGGAAACTGAAGATGAGAGTGAGGAAGAGGTGAGTATTAACCTCTCATACCCTTTTGAATATCCCACGACATCCATAACACAGCATGTCAAACCCTTGTATATCAAGGCCTTTTTCGATGGGATACAGATGAATCGGGTATTAGTGGATAATGGGGCAACAGTGAACCTACTTCCGAAATCTTCTTTGAAGAAACTAGGAAAGAGGAACCCCAGACTAATCCCAACCAGTACAACCATTGCTAGTTTCGCTGGTGACAAACAGATGGCTTAAGGCATTTTGCCCATCAACCTGAGTGTAGGAACCAGAGACTGTATGACGACATTCTTCATTATCGACTGCAATGCTAAGTATAATGCTTTACTTGGTAGGGATTGAATTCACACTAACAAATGTGTGCCTTCCTCTCTACATCAGAAGATCATGATGGCCTTGTGCAATGGGAAGACAAAGGAGATTAACGCAAACCCTCAATCCTTCATAGCTTGTGCAGATTTTGCAGAGGCCAAATTGTATACTAAAGGAGTGGCACCACTCAATGTACTGAGGAAACCTAATAGATCAGCCGAAGTGATGGCTGATGAGGAATTAGCACACCTGAAGCACTTGGTCCAAGAAAGTGCTGATGAAGAGTTTGTCACCAAAGATGACAATGATGCCTAGTTGTAGGCAAAAAGATGGAACCTAGAAGGCCAGATCTTTGGCTTTAATTAAGTTCTCAGTATTGGACATAAAATCAATAGTCCAGAAGATACAAGAGAAAGAAGCCATGGCAATTGGCTATAAGCAGGAGCAGCAACAGGTCAGGGTTTTGGCGTTGGGTAAATACTGTGCATTGGACATTGAAACAAAAGTCCAAGAGATACAGGAAGAAGAAGCCTTGTGGACAGACTTTGTCTATGAGGAGGAGGGCAAAGATGTTGAATCAAAGAAACTGGGGGCAGGACAAAGTAAGGAGATTGCTTCGAAGATAAAAAAAAAATTCAAAAAAGAAGCATCAGTGAGTCTTCAGATGCAAGACCCTTTGGAAGAAGTAAACTTAGGGGAAGGTTCTATACAGCAGTCCACCTATGTAAGTGCTTGGTTGAATGCTCTTGACAGGGATCAGTTGTTGGTGGTCTTGAAGAGATATAAAGATTGTTTTGCATGGTTTTATAATGAGCTACTAGGATTTGATAGATCATTAGTAGAACACAAGCTCCCTATGAGGCCTAATTTCAAGCCATACAAGCAAAAACAAAGAAGGATAAGTCCTAAAGTGATTCAGAAGGTCAAGGAGGAAATTCTTAGGCTTCTTAAGGCAGGCTTTATTAGGACAGCCATGTATGTTGAATGGCTATCCAATATTGTGCCTGTAGTTAATAAGAATGGTAAAATGAGGATATGCATCGATTTCAGAAGACTGAATTTAGTAACCCCAAAAGATGAGTATCCTATGCCCATAGTAGATTTATTGGTAGACAGTTCAGCAGGGCATCAAATTTTATCAATGATGGATAAGCACTCTAGTTATAACCAAATCTGCATTGCAGAAGAGGATATCCACAAGACAACATTCAGATGTCCTGGGAACATTGGCACCTTCGAATGGGTTAAAATGCCATTTGGTCTGAAGAATGCTGGGGCTACATATCAAAGGGCCATGAACACTATATTTCATGATCTCATTGGAGGATACTTAGAGTGCTACATTAATGATATTGTAGTAAAGTCTCAATCTATGGAGGAACATTTGTTTCACTTAGAAGCAACTTTTGAAAGAATGAGAAAGTTTAAGTTGAAACTTAATCCTCTCAAATGTGCTTTTGGCGTATCAGCTGGAAACTTCTTGCGCTATGTAGTACACAAGAAGGGAATACAGATTGATTAGAACAAAGCCAAAGCTATCATTGAAGCCAGACCTCCATCAAGTAAGAAAGAAGTATAAAAATTTCTTGGACAGGTTAATTTTCTTCGAAGATTTATTTCTAATACTGCAGGGAAAACTAAAGTATTTTCTTCCTTATTTAGGTTAAAGGATGAAGAGGAATTTGTGTGGATAGCAGAGCATCAAACTGCTTTTGAAGGAATCAAAGCCTACTTGGCCAACCCTTCAGTGCTGATGCCACCAAAGGGTGATAAGCCCTTGAAGTTGTATATAGCTGTAGCAGAAGATTCACTAGGAGTTTTCTTAGCCCAAGACAATGAAGAAGGCAAAGAGCAAGCTGTTTATTGCCTTAGTAGGTTTCTAAATTCTTGTGAATGTAAATATTCAACTGTAGAAAAGTTGTGCCTTGCATTGTATTTTGCTGCAATGAAACTAAGATACTATCTTTTGCTTACAACTGTCTTGGTAATTGCAACCACAGATTTGGTTAAATATATGTTATCTAGACCTATGTTGAGAGGAAGAATTGGCAAATAAATACTAGCTTTATCAGAATTTCATCTAGAATATATCCCTCAAAAAGCAGTAAAAGGACAAGTTTTAGCTAATTTCTTGGCAGACCATCCATGTCGAACAAAAAGCCAAGAGATAATGGAACTTGGTATGGTTAGTGTTGAACCATGGCAAATGTGGTTCGATAGATCAAAGGCCAATGGTCTAACTGGAATTGGTGTGGTGATTAAGTCACCACAAGGGGTAGAAACCACACATAGTTTCAGAGTGGATGAAATTACTTATTCCAATAATCAAGTTGAATATGAAGCTTTAATAATGGGACTAGAAATACTTATTGGATTACAAGCTTATGCAGTTGACATATTTGAAGATTCTCAATTGGTAATTAACCAAGTGAAAGGGATTTTTAAATGTCAAAGTATAAGCATGTTGCCATACTATGTTGTTGTATTACATTTTCTTTCTCAATTTCAGATAGCAAATGTAACTTATGACCTAAGATTCTCGAATAACAAAGCTAATGATGTGGCTCAGAAAGTTTCGAATTTCAAGAGAAGCGATAACACTCAAATGAACATAAGTCAAACAATATATCAAAAGGTAATACCACCCTTAAGTAAAAGGGATGTGGTCTTAGAAGTCAATCATAATGACTTACAAGAACAAGATTGGAGGCATCCAATAATGCAGTATTTAGCTGGCCCATCTTCAAAAGCCAGCAGAAAAATTAAATTGCAATCTATGCAATACATAATGTATGGTAATGCTCTCTATAAAAGGGGGGCAGATAGGTTACTATTGGAATGTTTAGGTCCAAAGGAAGCATTAACAGCCATGGCTGAGGTTCATAAAGACATCTGTGGTGCTCATAAGCCTGGTGTGAAGATGAGATGGCTGTTTCGAAGACATTTTTACTATTGGCCAACCATCCTTAAGGATTGTATATAATATGCTAGAGGTTGCTAGGCATGCCAGAAGCATGGCGCAATAAGACATGTACCCATAACTGATCTGCATGCAGTTGTGAAGCCTTGGCCGTTTAGAGGATGGGCTATGTATATGATAGGGAAAATACATCCACCCTCTTCGAAGCATCATTGTTTTATTTTAGTGGCCACAGATTACTTCACTAAGTGGGTCGAAGCTAAGTCATACAAGGCTGTAGACCAGACTGAAGTTATTGGATTCATTAAAGACCTGATCCACAGATTTGGCACCCCACAGACTATAACTGTTGATAATGGGACTATATTTGATGGGAAGATGGTAAAGTCTTTTGTGGCAGAATTTGGAATTAGTCTTATTAATTCTACCCCCTATTATACACAATCCAATGGTCAGACAGAATCATCCAATAAATCTTTGAAGAAAGGAATACAGAAAGTTGTGGAAGACAATCCCAGGGATTAGCATAACTTGCTGTTGGATGTATTATGGGCTTACAGGACTTCTCCAAGATCAAGTACAGGAGTTACTCCTTATGCTTTAGTATATGGGCATGATGCAGTGTTACCTGTAGAAATTAATATCAAGTCCTTAAGGGTGAGATGCCAGGATCAGTTGATTCCTGAGCAATACCATCAAAGTATGTGCTTGGAATTAGAAAGTATGGATGAAGCTAGAATTCTGGCCTTAAATGGCATTCTTTTCCAAAAGAAGAAAGCAGCCAAAAACTATAATAAGAAAGTTAAGCACATTAGCTTTGAAGAAGGTGATTTGGTATGGAAGACAATACTTCCAATAGGGATTAAAAGCCACAAGTTTGGTAAATGGTCACCTAACTGGGAAGGACCATATCAAGTTCATAGAGTCTTGCCTTCAGGAGCATATCATTTGAAAAATTTGAATGGATATGTACAGCCCAAGAAAATTAATGGCAGATATTTGAAGCCTTATTATTCAACCATATGGGAAACACAAGTAATAGAATAATGCTAAATAAAAGAGCATGAAAATACTCAAAGAATAAAATAAGGATTTTATTTCATAATGAGTTGAATACATGTAGCCATAAATTGGCCCAAAAGTCAGTACAATGTTTCCGCTGTTCCTCTACAATTGACTTTCTACTCTTGAGATATGGGAACAACTGAATGGCTGTAGCCATCTCCTATTTGGATCAGCCAGTCCTTGGTTAATGATCTACAGCTTGGTGGTAGTTCGATCTAAAGCCTGATTGACTGCTGATAACTCTTCTTCAAGCTGAGCTTTCTTCTCTAGTAGTTGAGCTCGAAATTAGGAGACAGAGGAATGTTGCTCTTTCAATTTTGACACTTCAGCATGAATTTGGGAAACAAAACTCTGGTCTCTCAGCAATTTTTCTTCTGCGGCTTTGGCAGCATGGCAGATGTTGATGTAGAAATTAATGATGGTAGCCGCCTGCGATAATTGACTCGAAATAGTCATGCTGGATTGCTCAACAATCTTGCAGCACTGGAGGAAGCCATTCCTGATTATAGGCCTTTGTAAGGCTTCGAAAGGAATCCTTGAGAAGGATGTCAGCAACTCTAGACAGTTGTCTAAGTCTATTGAAGGCAAGGGAGTCCTAACACTGGAGGAAGAGCTCTCAAAAATTTCTAATAAAGAATCAGCTAGGACTAATGGCTCAACTTCATTATTAGCTAGTGTAGTGGTGGAAGGCATGTCAAAAAGACTAGCTAGCCTAGCCTCGAAGATGTCCACCTCATCTGTTGATATGGAGGGTGCAGAAAGAACTCTGGTAGGAGGAAGAAATGACTGCATAGGAATAGGAGAAGAAGGTGAAGTATCCCTAGCAGCCTCCATAGTTTTGACTATCAGTAGGTCAAGAGAAGAGGGACTGGAGCTAGGTAGAGATGATGGACAAGGAACTGGAGAGCTACCAACACCTTCTCTATGAGAATCAGCTATCACTGAAGATGAAGTAATAGTTGGAATTTCCTCAGAAGGGGAAGGAGCAGCAAGGCTTGAAAGAGGAATAAGTCGGGTAGAGTTGAAGGATAGAAGAGGAAAGTATGGAGTTAAGCCAAATGATAAGGATGCAGGAATGCTTGGCCTCAAGAAAGGTATGGAAAATATAGGGCCAGGAAGTGGGAGTATTGCTTGAATTGGCTCCACATTTTGAGGTCATTCAACTTCAGATGAAATTGGAGGAATCCTTATTGAAGGAGGAGGCAGAATTGTTGTTGCTGCAAAAGAAGAAATACAAAGCAATGTCAAGCCTCAGTATCAAGAATTTGGGAAAAATGAATAGAGGCACGAAGGAAATTACTGGTTTCAGAAGTGGTGGCTACGATTGGAGAGTTGCGAAGAGTATAATGCCCATCAGTTTGTTGTTTTCTTGCAATTTCTCTTTGGAATGCATCAGCAGCAGCAGCAGCTTCATCCCGAAGCATTTGTTGTTGCCTCCTCTTCTCAGCCCTCTGAAATATAATAAGTTCTTTGGAATACTCTGCTTCCACTGCTTTAACAGATGCTTCGTGAATGGGGTCTCCAGTGAAATTAGCAAGAGAGACAGTCATTTTCTTCCTTCTCTTTAAGGGTGTCTCTTGCTCTTGTTCTGTCTCTTCCTTTTCTGTTTCCTCTTCTTTCACATGAACCCCAAGTGCCTCCTCTTCAGGATCAAGTAAAAGCTTTTTTTTCTTTTGTTGTTGCTGTTTGTTTCTGAGAAGGTTTAAAGCTTGGACTTTTTGGGGAGAATCTCCCTGAGAGGCACCCACACCACCTATATCAAAGAAAGAGCTATAAGTAAAGACAAGAGCATCATAAAGGAGAAGAAAAGGAAAGAAACAGGAGTATATACCTTTCTTCGAGGTAGCTCGAGTAACTCTAGAAGGAGTTGAGGCAGCAGGAAAATACTTTGTGGTAACAGGTGTAAAAACTGAAGTAGCAGAAGCAGTGGAAGAGGTAACAACTCTGGCCCTTTGGGCTTGGCTTGAGGTACATCCAGTACCATTAGCAGATCTTGAGGGAGAATGGCCAAATGTACCTCCATATTGGCCATCCACCAGTTCTGGCATCCTTTCAGTATGTTGCTTTGAGGTATGAAGGGGAAGTACTCAAAGTCAATGAAATCCTGGATGAATTGGGAAGTTGCTTCTTCCAATCTAAATCTTCGAACCTTCAGATCCCTGCTCATAAGGCTTAAATTGGTTTGACTACAGAGATGTATTGGGACTCCTTATGAGAAGCCAAATTACCTAGCAAATTGGGCAGGATAATAGGGCTCAGCAATGCATTTGTAAGCTCTGGGGTTTATAGTCCCGATGAATAATTCTCTGGGAATCAGAATAGAGGCCCACATGTCTTTATGCTGAGGTGTAGAATAGGACCTATCACTCAAGAAGGTCCTCAACCAAGATGGCCAATATTGGTAGGTTCGAAGGGACGGAAGCTGTTAGAAGAAGGGGAAGCCGGGAGATGGTGGAAGAAAGAAAAGTAAAAAGCAAAGGTGGAAAAAGTGAAACCTTGGCTAATTTCATGCCATGAGTGGTAGGGTTTGGTTCCAAAAACTTTAAGCATTTAGACTGCAACTCGGTGAAATATGCAAAAAGCCAAAGTTGAAGAATCCAAAATGGACCTCCTTGATTGGCATCCAAGGGTTTCTCACAAAAAAGGGAGCAAGCTCTATAAACATGGCCTGGAATATATGGAGCTAAGGCCACCTTTCTTTGTAAGACAAGGGCTTTGGCAAGAGGGGCAAATTTAGGTATGATCCTCTAAGAAAAAGTGTAGAAGAGGAACTTGCAAAGCCAATATAATATAAAAGAAAAGAACTCCCTATCCGTCACAGGACCCTCTCTTTTATTCTTAGCCTTGACAAAGACACTATAGGATGAGTTAAGAGAGGGGAGGGAAAAAGGGGTTTTGAGGTCAAGATAATTTGAACTAATAGGGGTATCAGTAGGGGATAATCCTAACAGATGGCAGATATCAAGGATAGTAGGAGCCATCATCCCACATTTAAACTGAAAGAAATTAAAAGTAGAATTCCAGAAGCAAAAGGGCTACGGGTATTAAAAAAGGGTCTTCCGAAATGGTAAACCTGGATAATTGGAGGGCATTGAAGAGGCAGAGCTCCTGAAGATCCAGTATCTTATCAGGGACAACCCGGTCATACCATTATTCCCATTCTGGTCTCACTGTGGGCCAGCAGCGATGGGGTTGGTTCGCCCTCTAGCTTCCCCAATCAAGACCACCTTCGTAAAGGAGACAATGATATTTTAGACGTGGATACAGAGCTGGAAGCTCAGTGGGAATCTCCCTAAAAATGGGCCCAAGTACATACTCTTGTTGCTCATGATGACGAGGAATGAAGATGCGTCCGTCAATGACACTTTTCTCACTAGTCTTGTACTTCTCACACTCCTCATCAATAATCCTTTTCAAGGCTACAGATGGACTCGCATGCTCCACAACCGGTATTTTCAAAGAAGAAGAAGCCATTGGTAGAGAGTTTTTTCAGAAGACAAAGTTGGGAAAGAGAGTAAAAGGAAAGAGAGAGCCAACAGAAGATGAAGGGTTTGTGTGTTAGGCAAACGAGTGAATTCAAAGCACGAAATAAAAAGGGTTTTTAAACCTTTGTGTCTGAAAATATACCCAATCGTGGAATTCATAAAGAAGTACTAAAGGTACGGATGTGAAAAGTTGCCTTCAATATTGATAGTTATGGAGGGAAACGCATCTCAAATACTGATGTCAGCTTTAAAATAAAATATTTGGCTTTGAAGCCAAATTTTGGCGCCAAAATCATATGACAAACGGCTTCGAAGGCAAGAAGTCGACTTCGAAGTACATTCCATACCTAAGGAGGCAAGAATACTCAAGTATTTGTTTGCTTCAAAAGGATTAAGGACCTGTTTTTTTTTAGGTTATTAATCCTTCAAAGCAAAACTTGAAATACCTTAAGGTTAGAAATTGTTTATTCTAAGTTTCAAACCAATAGTTGGTTTGATAATATACAGAAGAAATCACTTTTTTAGAATAAAACAGCGCAATCCTTAAAAGATGTTTCCATATTTTGGAAAATATAAACTGTTTGTTTGAAACAAAATTAGTTGATTTGAAATTACTTGATTGTATTAACCATATGTTGGGGAACTGGATATGATCAAATCAAGTTTCGAAGGGCAAAATTGATAAATTTGAAGCTTTGATTCTGAAAGGAAACCAGCAAAAGTTGTCAATTACATTCCATATGTTGGAAAAGTTCAAATTGAACTTCCAGTATTTCATTGAATATGATCGAATCAAGTTTTGAAAGACAAAGTTGTTTAATTCGAAACTGATGGCTGAAGAATTATGTCGGTCTTAGAATCAGTATGAGAGGCAATAATTGTTTTCTTCAAGGGAAAACTTCACACAGTTAAAGCACATCAACCATACAGATTAAGTTTACAATTGGAGTGGTAAATCAGAATCTGACAAATGAAATTCGGAAAACTTAGTTCTATTGATAAGTGCTGTTTCATTTGATTACATTCTCAATTTCATAGAAATATGGAATGGACAAAGTTACAAGATCATGGAATTTAGTCCAACAAAATTCAATAAATAAGTACTCTTTTCTTACTTTATCCTCTATCTTGTCCAGGTTTGGTTTATCTAATTGGTAAGCCCTTAATTGAAAAGTGAGTTGTTGGGCCTTCACTTCAAATTCTATCTGTTTTAGGGCTTTATCTGTGGCGTACATCTCCTCTTCTTATGCACTTCGTTCATTGCAACATCCTCCCTATACTCAGAATCCGAGCTCCTGAAGGCCTCATATTCATCAAGGAGGTTCTCTGCCTCATATTGAACCTGAATTTGAGCAGAGAAGGCTTCATCCAGAACTTCACTGGTAATGGAAGCCTGGAAGTGCCAATTGAGCAGGAGAGGAAGTTGGTCCAAAAAGGTATAAAGCTCTATTTGGGCCACATGATTGAGAAGATGACTTTGAGACATAATGTCACAAGCCCATAGAAAGTTTTTGTGGGGAATGTCATCTCGAAGGACTTCAAAAGATAAATGGGAGAAAGCAGCAAGTAAGGTCTGAGCTCTAAACTGTTGATAAGGAGTTGGAGGCACTGGGGCTTGGTAGGGGGTGAAGTATTGGCCCTCAGAGAGTATAAGTCTCAATTCATCAATCCAATTTGGAGTGGAAGGTAAATGAGGAGCAGTCGGAGGTTCCCTGATCGAATCTAGGAATTCAGGTCTAGCCACACATTCTAGCCAATCGGAGGTATAAAGTTTTGTTTTTTTGGTTAAAAGCGCAGGACTGATCCCTAAAGCTTTACCAGGACGTTGGACACTTCGAACCATCCGAGATGGCAAGGTAGAAGTATACCATGATGAAAGCAGATTGTCTTCAAGACTGCGTATGTGGTTAATAGGAACATATGGATATACTATAGAACTGCGTCTGGAAGGAGGGATTTCAAGAGGGTCATCAAATTTTGGGAATTGATGATGAATGTGTTCCCTCGCCTGAGGATGAGTAAGGGTAGGCCAAGTTCTCTAGGCAGAGGTCATAGAAGAAGAAGAAGGAGCAGCTTCATCCCACGCGGAAGGCTTTGCTGCAGAAGAAGAACTTCTGATATCCGTGATTGCAAATTTGTGTTCCAAAGAATCGTAAGCAGTAGGTTCTTGGTTCGAAGGCCGGTGATTTGCGAAAGCTTCCATCACTTGTATAAATTGAGGTGGATAAAGGTGGCTAATCAATGCATGAAGGTTCTTTCGAGGACGAACAACATCATCAAATAACTCTTCATATGCTTGATCAATGTAAGAGAAGATTGGCTTGGCCATAAAAGATGTATCAGTTTTTTCGAATACTGAGATAGTGGGGATGTTCAAAGATTAGAAGAGAATTTAATGCAAATGTTTCATTGATGAATGACGTTTGCATTTCTGAAAAATACAAAGCCCATGCATGTTCTTGGACGTGGGTAAAATACCTTGATCCACTAATATCACCAAGTATTGGGTATATTAGTGCGGGGGTAATGTTGGCTACATATTTTGTATAAGTCAATCACAGTTCGACACGTGGCAGGATAAGGGCAATACGGGAAGACAATTCAAATCTTCAATCGTAATCATACACGTGGCAGTTAGTACTGGTTATTGTGGATCTGCATAGCACTGGATCAGTAAAGAGATGCAAAATGACGTGGTTTCAACGGTTACTCATATTTAAATTCAAAATCAGGAGGGAAACCTAACTGCAGATAAGGCATAGTGAAGCTAACTATAAGGCAGCATGATCAGCGATCATGGAGGGATAATTCGACGGTTAGAAATGCATTTCGACGGTTATCATTGAGAAGTATAAATAGCAGAGAAGGCCCCAGAAAGAGCCTCCAGACTCATATCCAAAAAACCAGTTTTATCTACTTTATTTTCTTTCCAGTTTTTACATTTCTTGTTCTTTACATTTCTGTACTTCAAATTCCTACACTGCACTTCGTTCATAGGAGTAGTTTCAAGTAATTTATTGCTGTAAACCTCTACGAGGCTGATTTGGATCGTTGTAAGTCTTCCATTTTACTTAATGAAATGTTACAATTGTCCTTCATTTAATCATTGTTTGCTTAATTTTCCTAAATAAAGCCACCAGTAAAAGTCCTCTTCGTTGAGGCTGAAAGAACTAAAACACAATCGTCTGATAATTGGTTGGTAATTAATATCCTGTAAGGATTGATTGATCCTTGCTGGCACGCTCACAATTACAATAACAACCTTCGAAAGCCAAAAAGTCAACAATTTCAAAATATCAAAATCATATAATTGATCAATAAGGAAATATATTTCCTAAAATCATAATGCTTTTTTAAAAATATATACTACGAATAAATGCATGTTATAAAATGATAAATTTTAATAACATTATATTATAATATTATTATCTCTTTAGTTATATTAATAGTTCTTTCTTATTTCTTGTTATCTTATTTTCATTTAATTTAAATATTTTATTAATCAATATGGTAAGTTTTTTTAGTTTTCTTTAATTATAATCATCAATCTCTAATGAGCAATAATCTGATTATAATTTCTATAATAGAAAGCATACATGTTTTGAAATTATCACTTTATTTTTTGTTGACAAATTAAACTATAATTATTATTTGTGAGCGATAATTTTTCCAAATCTAGTATTATCTATTTATTAAAGCAAACTAACTTTTTATCCAAAATGTTTTAAGATCAAAATATTAATTTCAATTTATAAAATTTAATAAATACATCTCGCATAAAATTATTAACTTATCCAAATATATCTAATTTAAAATTAAAAAAATCCAATTTAAGTAATAATTAATAGACTTTAGAGTTCAAATTTCAAGTTTAAGAAAAATATGAGAAAAAATAGTTATTTTTCATATAAATATTCTATGACATAAATGAAATTTTCATAAGAAAAATATTCTAGAAAGAATCTGAAAAATCTAGAAACCTCCTAGATGTTGATTTGTGATTATGTATCAATTTTAAGCAGAATATAAAAAATCCCAATCAAACAATCAAGAGAAAGAGACACAAAGATTTTACGTGGAAAAACCACAATTGGACACCTTCCAATTGTGATAAAAAAACCACGGGCCACAGCCACCAGAACAATTCACTAAGAAGATATAAAGGAATTACACAGGTATCACTCTCAATTATCTAGCGAATCCACAACGCCTAATTGAACCAACCTCTATGTGCCTCTTCCAACCCCATCTTCACCACGGAATTGTCTTTCTGATGAGCCACTCCGGATTCCATCACCGAAGCTTCAGACCGAATTCTTCAGAATCCACAACTGAAGAACAACTTTGATGAGCCACCCCAGAATTCACAACTGAAGCTTCAGGCTCGAATTCTTCAGAATCCACAACTGAAGAACAACTCTCTCTTTTGTGTAACAAACAAAACCTTTGATGTAGCCTTTTCAGATCATGAGTTGAATACTCAATAAGACATCAAAGAAAATAACAAAATATCCCCAGATATAAACCTTTAAGAACCAAAAAGAAGATCTGGAGGACTTTAATCCATTTCTTAGTTTTGGGAGAAAACCAAGTATTTATAGAGAACCAAAAGTAATCCAAGATTGGAAAAAAACTTCTTGCAGAAAACCAACTTCTTGCAGAGTTCCAACTTCTTGTAGAAAATCAACTTCTTGTAGAAAATCAACTTCATTCAAAACTCCCAAGTAATCCTGTTGTTGGAATCTTGTAGAAAACCAACTTCAATCAAAACTCCAAAGAAATCCTGTTTTTGAAGGAAACCAACTTCTTAAAAAACTCTTGTTACAACCTTGGTTTTGATTCATGGAATTTGACAACAAAAGGTCCTAACAATCTCCCCCTTTGTCAAATCCTGGATAAAACCAATCTAAAACAAATTTCCTAACAAAAACACTAAAACAATTTTCTAATCAAAACAAGAACAATACCACCAACTAGGAACCAGCACTTATAACCAAAACTCTTTACAAACTTATTTCTCAAGGTCATAATTTGCAAAACAACTATCAGTGCCACAATCTCCAAAACAAATATTAGTCCCACAAGAGTATATGAAAAAACAATATAAGACTATCTTGAAACATGAGATGGAAAACATGAATAACATGAATAGATGCAACTTGAAGATTTTAAGAACATGTAGCATGAAAACCTGAAACACATGAAAAACAACTTTCTCCCCTTAAACAACAAAAGCAAGATCATAAACCACACAAGCATGATATGATGATATAAATATCAGGACATGCAAGAATGCAAGCAACAAAAGCCAATCTTCCTTATCAAACAAATCAAAGTAATCATGCGAACAAACTTTTGTAACAATAAACCAAACTCCCCCTCACTAAAAACAATCACAAAACAAAAAAAACAATGAACAAGAACAAACTAACAAAAATAATATGGTGGAGCAAGCAAGGAATTTCAGATTTGTACCTTAAAACACACAAGATTATCCTAGAAGCACCATTACAAGAAAACACAATGTGCACAGCCTGTAGAAAATTCCTCATAAAAGAAAGTGATGCATTATGTGAAAAGCATAGATCCCATGAGAAAAGGTGTGTGTGTGACTCTTGGAGTTCGACAAACACAAGATTCAAATCCTAGTAGTGATATAAAAGTTGGACCTCCGACAAGAGAATCTAAGCACAACTAAGGAAAGTCAAACCACTAGGAATCAAGGGGTATTTGGTGAGTAAAAGCGGAGGCTCCCCCTCAATCAATGAATCCTTTTCTTTTCCTTTTTTTTTCACATTTTTTTTTTCTTTCTTTTGCATATTTTTTTCTTTCTTTTGCCCATTTTTTTTTTCTTTTGCACATTCTTTTCTTTCTTTTGCACATTTTTTTCTTTTGCACATTCATCAGTGGCTGACACGCTCAAGAGTATGGAAACCGAACCAGAGAAGCATGGATATATTAAGGATGGCCTGGTTGGTGACTCTGAGGTAGCCTTTTCCTCATGGCTGGACTACAAAGAACAGAGGGGAAAGCCATGGAGATGCAAAAAGATGGAAGATGGTTAAGAGACTCAACATCACCCAAGATATGCTAGTATAGGTCAATTCCTTTAGAAAAGCAAAAGATATCATGCCAGAAGTCTATAGAAAAAATAACCACTAAGGCAAAAGACTCCAATATTTGCTAATCCAAGAGTGTGTACAGAATGAGACATACTAATCAAAGAACACACACTCCAAAATGAGTAATGACTAGAGAAAGCACACACATATTAACATGTAATGGATATTCTCATCAATTCCAATATGCACCAAGGTCATCTCAAAAAAATTCAAGCTTGCAAAACCATACTAAGAAAATCTTTTTGGGTTTTTTTTTTTTTTTTTTCCTTTTTCTAAACACAGCAAGACAAAAAAAAAAACAAACATTCACACATTTTTTTTTTTTTTTTCATAAAAAAAAACACAGAGACCCCAAAAAAAAAATTAAAAAGAGTAAACACATTAACACAAGTCATGTTTTCTCACCCAAATCTTTTTGGTCTTAACAAAATTAGGTCTAGCGGTCTTGGTAAATGTCATGGTGTTGTGAACACCCTCATGAATCTTGGTATTCCGCCTAGATATGTAAGTCAAATTTCTACCCTTTTGCAGTACTCTCCCATGCAACTTATAACAATAAGGGCGAATATGACCATGCATACCACAATGATGACAAATAAAAACAGGGTGTACCTTCTTTTCTTTTACCTTACCAACTCTAGGGAGTTTGAGAAGTCTTTCCTCTTGTTGAATCTTTTGTCCTCCCTTTCCTTGAGTTCTTGTATCATGAGATGTGGAAGCACTCTGTTTTTGCTCTCTCTTATCTCCAAAGCCAATGCCACTCTTGTCTGAACAGATTTGTTGAGATCCAATGATATCCTCCAAAGTTTTTGATCCTTTGTTCCAAAGACCAATGGTAACCATGGCACACTTGAGCTCTTCCTCTTTCTTGATCATCAGTTCTTCCAAGGCAACTTGTGACATCTCGAGAGATTCAATCTTTTCTTCATACATGGCATGAGTTTCCTGTAGCTCTTTCCTCTCTGTCTCACAAGTCAATAATTTTGCACAAAGAACTTGTTGATCATCAGCTATCTTGATGGCATTGATTCTAGCCTCAGAAATCTCCTCCTTAAGTTTGACATTCTCACATTCACATGCTTTGAGTTTCTTTGTGAGTTTGTCATTCAATTTGAATAACTTAAGGGACTCCTTATACAATTTTTCATAAGCTTGCTCAAGCTCTTCATGATCACTCTCTGAGGATTCATCATCAGTGATAGAATTTCCCTTAAGAATTGAGTCCATTATCACAAATCAAACAAGATCTTGTTCAAAAAAAATATTTTTGTTTAAACAAAATAGAACGACCCGCTCTGATACCAATTGAAAAATCTAGAAACCTCCTAGATGTTGATTTGTGATTATGTATCAATTTTAAGCAGAATATAAAAAATCCCAATCAAACAATCAAGAGAAAGAGACACAAAGATTTTACGTGGAAAAACCACAATTGGACACCTTCCAATTGTGATCAAAAAACCACGGGCCACAGCCACCAGAACAATTCACTAAGAAGATATAAAGGAATTACACAGGTATCACTCTCAATTATCTAGCGAATCCACAACGCCTAATTGAACCAACCTCTATGTGCCTCTTCCAACCCCATCTTCACCACGGAATTGTCTTTCTGATGAGCCACTCCGGATTCCATCACCGAAGCTTCAGACCGAATTCTTCAGAATCCACAACTGAAGAACAACTTTGATGAGCCACCCCAGAATTCACAACTGAAGCTTCAGGCTCGAATTCTTCAGAATCCACAACTGAAGAACAACTCTCTCTTTTGTGTAACAAACAAAACCTTTGATGTAGCCTTTTCAGATCATGAGTTGAATACTCAATAAGACATCAAAGAAAATAACAAAATATCCCCAGATATAAACCTTTAAGAACCAAAAAGAAGATCTGGAGGACTTTAATCCATTTCTTAGTTTTGGGAGAAAACCAAGTATTTATAGAGAACCAAAAGTAATCCAAGATTGGAAAAAAACTTCTTGCAGAAAACCAACTTCTTGCAGAGTTCCAACTTCTTGTAGAAAATCAACTTCTTGTAGAAAATCAACTTCATTCAAAACTCCCAAGTAATCCTGTTGTTGGAATCTTGTAGAAAACCAACTTCAATCAAAACTCCAAAGAAATCCTGTTTTTGAAGGAAACCAACTTCTTAAAAAACTCTTGTTACAACCTTGGTTTTGATTCATGGAATTTGACAACAAAAGGTCCTAACAGAATCCGTACAAGGTAATATACCATTTCTTGATTAAATTTTAGTTATTTCAATTTGGAATCTTTAAAAAGAATGTTCAAAATAAAATATCACATCAAAATGTATCCAAATATGATAATTATAACATTACTGATAGGGCTGAGCAAGGAATCCGTGAAATCCGTAATCCGATCCAGTCTAGTCCAATCCAGTAGGTTTGGATTGGTTTTTTGAATCCGTGGTTCGGTTCCGGATTGAAAAATTAAAAATCCGTAGTTCACAGATTGGTTCCGGATTGAACCCCACGGTTCCGGATTGAAACCGATCCGGACCGTATACAAATAGTCTATATTTTTATTATACACCCTCCTCCATAGTATTTTCTCTTATTTCATATAAAACTTAAATCCAAACCTAAACTCGCATAAAATCTTCTTTTATTACTTTTGTTTGCTAGTTTTTAGTGTTAATTTGTAATGGTCTAAATATTTATGGTGGAACTAATTTTCTTATGATTGTTTAAATTCTAGAACAATATGTCGCTATTATGAAAAGACATGTTGCTATTGTGAAACTAATATGGTGTTATATTTATATTTTTATGAAATTAAAGTGTTATATATATTTTTTGTTATTTAATTATGTAAATTCGTGGTCCTAAACCGATCCAATCCGTGTTTAAATGGATTGGTTCGGATTGGTTCCACGATTTAAACGGATTGGATTGGTTCCAATTTTTCAGGAACCGTAGATAACGGATTAGTCCTGGTTTTACCCCAATCCGATCCAATCCGGACCATGCTCACCCCTAATTACTGAATTTAAAAATGTATATTATCCAAATTCAATATTTTATATGGAGAATTCTATTATACACCCTATATCATATGTGCCTTTAATTATGTTATTTTCTTTTTTAGTTATGACCAATTTTTTTCTTTAATTACAACAATATTTTTTTTGAGGACTAAAACACAATTACTATTAAATATGAAAACAAGTTACACCAGTTGCCAACTCATGAACGGGTTGAATCACTACAAAAATTTTGATTTTTTGCGACGGCAACTGACTTTTAGCGACGGCAAGTGGGCAGTCACAACAAAGGGCGTGGCTAAAAGGTTTTAGCGACGGCACAATGCTGTTGCCTTTTTTTTTGCAATGGCAAAGTTACCTTTTTGCGACGAAATTCTACTGTCGGCATTAATATGTAAAAATCTGAGAATTTTTGAGATGGCACTATGTTGCCGTCGCTAAAAGTGTTATTTGCGATGGCAAAAAATGCCGTCGCGAAAGTGTTTTTATTGCGACGGGATACCTACCGTCGCTAAAAGATTATTTGCGACGGCAAAGAATATCGTCGCGAAAGGTTTTTGTTTCAACTTTGCCAATATCTTTTGCGATGACATTGCCTACGTCACAAAAAAAATCTGGTTCTAATGTTTTTTGAGACGGTGTGGTGCCATCTCAAAAAAAAAAAAAAAAAAAACAAACTGCAATAAAATTATTAAAAATATGAAAATTACCCGTATTAAATGAAAAATAACTGAAAAAGAAACCAATAATTACATAATAATATAAAAATTTAATTATAAAAATAGCAATCCATAATAAAAATATTCTTGTATTCATAACAACACATCAACAAAATTATCCCACTACATAATATTGCATAATACATATACAATGTTTAAATACATAATCTTGTTCATAGTTCAAAATAATGTAAATAAAAAAAAAAAAAGTTTCCCTCATGATTCTTCCGTAGGTAACAAAAACAAAAGTTAGTCGCAATCTTCACAAGCCTGCATTTCACAAGAAGCAAACTGCTACTTGGGAAATATCTTAAAACAAAAAATAAAAATAATTAATGATAATATAATTATGTGTTAATATTTTAATTACAAAAAAACATAAAAAATTAACTACTATATAATTATAAAGATAATTAAGTAAATAATTTTGGTTAGACAGAAATCCGGCTCTAACTCCCAAACCGGGAATCCGATTGGAGTCACGTCTTCTCCCACAAGTCTCTCGTGCCTAGGCGGTCGTGTGTGCCAAGTTTCGTGCTAAACCGACGCCGTTTGGTGATTTTAGGGTGTCAACACCTTGAATTCAAATTTCTTAAGAAACTAGTTTGCCTAGACCGAAATCTGACTCTGACTCTAACTCCCAAACCGGGAACCCAATTCGAGCCCTGTCTTCTCCCACAAGTCTCTCGTACATAGGCGGTCGTGTGTGCCAAGTTTTGTGCTAATTTGACCCCGTTTGGTGATTTTGGGGCGTCAACACCTCAAATTCAAGTGTCTTAAGGAACTAGTTTGCCTAGAGTGAAATCCAGCTCTAACTCCCAAACCGGGAACTCGATTAGAGTCTCGTCTTCTCCCACAAGTCTCTCATGCCTAGGCAGTCGTGTGTGCCAAGTTTTGTGCTAAACCGGCGCCGTTTAGTGATTTTGGAGCGTCAACACCTCGAATTTAAATTTCTTAAGGAACTAGTTTGCCTAGACCGAAATCCGACTTTAACTCCCAAACCGGGAACCCGATTCGAGCCCTGTCTTCTCCCACTAGTCTCCCATGCCTAGGCGGTCGTGTGTGTCAAGTTTCGTGCTAATCCGATGCCGTTTGGAGATTTTAGGGCGTCACACCTGGAATTCAAATTTCTTAATGAACTAGTTTACCTAGACTGAAATCTGGCTCTAACTCCCAAACCGAGAACCCGATTGGAGTCTCGTCTTCTCCTACAAGTCTCTCGTGCCTAGGTGGTCGTGTGTGCCAAGTTTCGTGCTAAGCTGACGCCGTTCGGTGATTTTGGGGCATCAACACCTCGAATTCAAGTTTCTTAAGGAACTAGTTTGCCTAGAGTGAAATCTGGCTCTAACTCCCAAACCGGAAACCCGATTCGAGTCTTGTCTTCTCCCACAAGTCTCTCATGCCTAGGCGGTCGTATGTGCCAAGTTTCGTGCTAATCCAACTCCGTTTGGTGATTTTGGGGCGTCAACCCCTCGAATTCAAGTTTCTTAATGAACTAGTTTGCCTAGAGTGAAATCCGGCTTTAACTCCCAAACTGGGAACCCGATTGGAGTCTCGTCTTCTCCCACAAGTCTCTCGTGCCTAGGCAGTCGTGTGTGCCAAGTTTCGTGCTAAACCGACACCATTTGGTGATTTTGGGGTGTCAATACCTCAAATTCAAGTTTCTTAAGGAACTAGTTTGCCTAGAGTGAAATCCGGCTCTAACTCCCAAACCGGGAACCCGATTTGAGTCCCGTCTTCTCCCACAAGTCTCTCGTGCCTAGGCGGTCATGTGTGCTTAGTTTCGTGCTAATCCGACCCTATTTGGTGATTTTGGGCCGTCAACGCCTTGAATTCAAGTTTCTTAAGGAACTAGTTTGCTGTAGACTCGACTTTCTTTGCGCGCCCCCCTTTCGGAGAGGCGTGATTTGGTCTCCTACAGTTCGGACTCCCGTTACGGTTCTGAATCTAGTCTCACAAAGTGCAATATGAGACCGATAAACACCAAAGAGTCCAATCCGGCAAATCATTTTAGAAAATCAGATTTTAGATCAAATAATGCCAAAACTAGACTGCTTTGCCAGATTACAGAGTCGCCACCTAAATGTTTTGTTTTTGGGAAACTTAGGAAACCCTGACTCGTGCCAAAAGCCACGTGTCCGTCATCACCAAAGTTGCCTCGGCTCAGGAACTTGGGTATGAGAGGGGAAGGTCCTAAAATGAGCACCCCCGCTCGCCCGATCAAAGGATCGGCCTCTACTAAGCATGATATGTTGTTTTATAAACCTCATGTGTTCTTATTCTGATTATTAGCTAACTTTACTATATGACGCACACATACAAGTATAGACTAAGTTGCAAGACTTGGAACAAATTAACTCATGTTTGTTTTTGAAAATGGTTTGAAAGTACCACTCGCAAGTGAGCTAAAGTGCGGATTTGCCACCCTCAAGTGGGCTTTAAAACATGATTTTGCCACTTCGCAAAGTGGGCTTAAAAGTCACAATTATTGATTTGTCCCAATTCAAGCAACAAAGCCTTCACCCACAGGCACTCATGCAGTTAATCACTTAAGCAAATAGCCTCATGGCAAGCATGCTATTATGGCAACACTCACACTCATGCAAGTATGCTAAAGCATAAAACTTACAGTATACTCCAAGCCAAAACAAAAGCTAGTTAGAAACAATGCATGATCCTAACTATGTTAAGATGCCTAATGCAACACATGCAATAATGCAGCTAAATAGGCTCGGCTATCTAAGATGGTATATGAATGCAACAATTTGATACATGTATTCAAATAGGTATTGAAATACGATGCAATTTGAATGATTCGCCGAGCCCGGTGTATGCAAGACAAATGAATGATGCAAACATGCAAGCATAAGGTATGCTAATCAAAACGTGCCCTAAACTAACCATCGAAAGTGGTTAAGTAAAAGGGAGAAAGAAGTGGGGTTGGAAGACACGCACACACACACGCACGCTTATTACAACATTGTGCCCTTGCGAAGGAGGGTCTGAATAAATAAGCTAAGCTACACTAAGCTAAGCTATACTAAGCTAAGCTAATTATTACAAAATAACTAATTAACTATTCCAGCTAATTAATTACAAACCGAATTGAAACTAGCTATGCTAAGCTAATTAGAATATTACAAAACAGGTTAAACTAATTAATTACAACACATGTATTAATTGACTACAACTAGCTAGTGAAGCAATAAAGTGGCCTCGCAGGCAAGAGAGACATGCATGCTCGGTTGGCTTCCTCCCAAAAATCTATCGCCTTGCCATCGGATGTCTCTGTTTGCACTCACCTTGATCTCTGAACATTGAACCAACTTCCAGACTGCTTCTGCTCCAAAACAAGAACACTTTGCACAAATTTTCCACTGATGGCCGGTCGACTACCATAGGTGGCTGTCGGCCACTACTACTGGCTGGTCGGCCACTGTTTGTGGCTGTCGGCCACCATTTCCCTGGAATTCTCCTTTTTGCTGCAATGGAGAGCAAACAGAGGCAAAGCAGTGTATTCTTACACAATACATGCACTATTACCCTCCTTATCATTTCTTAAGCTCAAAGGAGTGTAATTCTTGGCTCTCAAGCCATCAATCAAGCATTTTCAATGCATGATGGCCAAAGAACCAAGCTTGTACAAAGTCAATGAATGCACAAATAAGACTCTAAGGACCACCACCCTATCATGCATGATCAAGGGTGATGGCAACCAAGAAATGTGACACGTTTCATCACTTTGAGTATGAAACGTCCCACATTTCTTGTGTTTGGATTAACTTCCAATCCAAACACATGCAATGCAACACAAATGCTTATCTTGCACAAGTTTTACTTTGCTCATTTTGTTTACACATTTTACATTACCGATTAATCCTTTAATTGATTAAGTCCAATGTGAAAGTCCTCTAATGAGAGAGGGGTCAACCAAAGGATGCTTTAAGACATGAGAGAGATCATGCCTTTGGCTAGGAGGAACCCTCATAAGAGGGTTAAAGCCATTGAGCACAAGCTCTATCTCAAGCTTAAACACAATCATAAGGTTAACCAACCCTCAAAACAAATAGAAAAATGAAGAAATGAGGGAGGTTGCAGACTTTTCAGTGCTGAAATGGCATGAAAAACAATGCTAAAACATGCAAGCAACACATGCACAACATGTTAAGAGCCAAAAGCATAGAAGCTAGTGAAGAGCACTACACTAGAGGCATGCAATATCAAGCTCAAATGATCAATCCAGCTCTAGACAGAGCTTAAACATGTCAAAATAGTGGCTAAAACATGCTGAGATGGTAGCACAAAAGGCAAGAAAAACATGCTCACATGTTAGGCCACAAACAAGGCTCAAAGCACAATTCTCAAAAGCAATGAAAGAGTGGAATAAGTGAGAGTGTGACAGAGCCATATGCACTGAAATTACATGCAAAATGATGCTATAACATGCAAGCAACACATGCACAACATGTTAGAGGCCTTAAATCACTAAGCTAGTGATGGCATTTGCACTACAACCATGCAATACAAGTCTCATAAGGGACCAACAGTCCAAAACAGTCTTAAAACAGCCTAAAAGGAGTTCTAAAACATGCTTGAAACGAACTAAAAATAGCTAGACTAAGAGGCCAAAACAATAGCACAAGCTAGGCTATTATGCACAATTGCACTATAGGCATACAAAGGAGGCCTCAAGGGACCAAACCAGCTCAAAAAAAAGCTTAAACATGCCAAAATAAAAGCAAAAACATGCTGAGATCAAGTCACAAAATGGTAGAAAAACATGCTCACATGTTAGGCTATCTACACATGCAAACAAGACACAAGGAGGGGAGGCCAACCCCTCCTATTTTGAACCTCAAAACATGTTTTGTACCACTGGAATAACTCTAAATTTTAGTGGTTTGAAGGGCCAAAAATTTTGGTTTAAAGATGGTAAGAAATGGCACAAAAGGCTTCACAAGCCAAAGAGCAAAAGGGGAGACAACCCTCTAACTCAAAATAGGCTTAAACCACCATTTTTAGGACTGAAAAACAGAGATTTTTACAGTTGAAAACCAGCTAAAAAACAGTGCAAAAAGATGGTGAAACAAGTTATGCAAAACAAGTTTTAAAGGTAAGTCTTATACCTCTTGAAGCCAAGCACACTTTAGGCACAAAGGAGGCACCAAATCAAGCTAAAATCACCTTCTAAAGCTCAAAGAAGGTCCCAAAGAATCTCAGCCCAATGGTGGTCAAGTTTGATCAAGGATGTCTAGACAAATTAGAAGTGTTTCTCTACTTGTATACACAAAAGGGCAAGAGAGAAAGTAATCTAGAGACAGAGGATTATAGAGAGAGAGATTTTAGAGAGAGAGGCTCCCAAACTTTCTAACCCTAAAATATGAGAGATATGGCCTATATATATAGAAAATACAAGCCTTGGGTCGAAATATCTGATTTAGAGATAGCTGGAGCATTTGGAAGACAGCTGGAGCAAAATATCTACAAATTCTGAGCTTTCTGGACACTTTTGGCCGACCGGCCACCAATGGTGGCCGACAAGGATCACTTTTGGCCGACCTATGGCCGGCAAGCTCCATTTGTGGCCGGCACACTCCCCCAGTGGTTGACAGCAAAAACTGGTCCTTGTCCCCGACTTCAAACAAGCATAACTCCTTCATCTGGACTCTTTTTCAGGTCATTCTTGTTCCTAAATTGAAGCCCGGAAGTATTCTTTCCAATAGTAGAAGCCTCACATCAAAAATCCAAGTATCCTAAGAGATATCCCTCTTTTAGTGAAGACTACTCAGTTTTGGTCCTAACCGGATCGATGCCCAACTTCAACCAACCATATCTCCCCCATTCGGACTCGACTTTAGGAGATTCTTGAGTGAAAAATGAAGCCCCGGAAGTCTTCTTTCCAACGGTGATGGCCTCATAACTAAAATCCAAGTGTACAAATGGATAGGCCTGATTTTGCAAGGGCTGCTCGACTCTCTCTTAACGGTTCATGCCCAACTTCTTCCCTCAATTAGGTTTCTTCCCTCTCCTCCCATTTTCTTCAACCCCAAACCCCTAAATAAGGTGTTTTAAAGATTTTTCAAAGAGTTCACCTCTCTTTCATTCATTTCCACTTTGTCCTTGCTCGGTTTACCGAAAAGCGCAACATTTAATGAAATGCGAGCCTCGGAATATCGTAGAATCATTTTTTAGAAAAATATTTGAAAGAAAGGGTTTTAAGGTCTAAAATCTTTGGTCAAAATAGTTTTGGTCCACAACTGGGGTGTAACGTTGGGATTTGACGCTCTCCTTGCCAAAGAAACCAAACCTTTGCATTGCACAACTTTCACCACTAAGTAAACAATTAGTGGCGCCCAAGTCTTAACGGTGGTAAAAAATGGGGTGTCTACATTTGCCTCGAGTGAAATCCGGCTCTAACTCCCAAACCGGAAACCTGATTTGAGTCCTGTCTTCTGTCACAAGTCTTTCATGCCTAGGCGGTCGTGTGTTCCAAGTTTCGTGCTAATCCGACGCTATTTGGTGAATTTGGGGTGTCAACACCTCAAATTCTAAGTTTTTCAAAGAATTAGTTTGCCTAGAGTGAAATCCGACTTTAACTCCCAAACTGGGAATCCGATTCGAGTCCCGTCTTCTCCCACAAGTCTCTCGTGCCTAGGCGGTTGTGTGTGCCTAGATTCAAGTGTGGAATTAGCCTCTATCATTTTGGGCTGTGTATGGTTAATGTATGGTTATTCTTAGCTTAGAATGCAAAGATACATTTCATACCTGATCTTCCGATGGTGATATATATGAAGTCTCATCTTCTGCAGATTTCCTAAATATCTGGTGGCCACTTGATGCATCAGGAACCTATGACAGTGCATACATAATGTGTTAATCGTATTTGAATTTTATTATATATATATGTTATGTGAAAATTTAACTATCAAACAATTTAATTTATATCGAACCTGTCTGTTGGGATCCACACTTGCCCCCTGTGATACAAAGGCCATCATCTCAGCTCTCATCTGCTGTAAATGTGTAGAGAAATATCTCAATATCATTACCAATACCAAATGATCGTTCCACAAATACAAAACACATTTAAATTTTTTTAAAATTTTTCATTATCAAAACGATGTGCAGAAAATAAATAAATACTCCAGACTTATGAATAAATAAATTCAGTCAATAAGACCTACCAGTAATTATTCCTAAAAAATACTAAGATGAGAGATAAAATAAGACAAGAAAAAAAAGTACAATCACTAATTACTATTGTGACAGGATTATAAATTTTAAGCCAACTCTAAGGGCTGTTTGAAAAAAATGGACCAGATCAATCCCTTTACATTAAATTCACAATTACGAGGTCTAAAACAACTTTAAAGTGGACCCTAAAACTGGTTTTAGCCCTTTCCAAACAGGACCTAATATATTCAACAAGGAAATGACAGCAGTACCAAATGCAAAGACCCTGAAAGAGGGCGAAAGTATAGGGGGTGAAATTCATTCTTGCAATTTTTTCCTTGGCAAAACAAACTCGAGTGCAGCACAAACAATTATACCTACAAATTCTAGAGAGGATTTGGGGTTTGAATTTATGGAGAAGTATCGAACGCCCAATTGTGCTACCCTGACTTACTAACATTCCATAGTGTCATAAAAGTGAAATAGAAATTAGTTGAACGACTAATCTCACTAGTGCAATGAGCTTGAAATGATCTGCATTTCTCTTGAGAAGAAAGTAAACTCCTGGTATCAAAAGACACCAGAATCATATTTTAAAATTTTCAAATCAAGACAAATGAGCAAACACTCCCAGCAGTTTGAACAAAAAGATAAAATTGGACAACCATTTTAAAAAGATTTAATGGATCACACCCTAAAAGATCCTTGTATTTGTTGCACTAAGCCACACTCCTTGGGTGGCGTACAAAAATAGTTCTTACTATTCTTTTCCATTCACGGAGTAATCTACACTGCTGAGCCTCTCATGCCCCCAAATGTTCATCTAATTTTCTAAAAATTCTCAAACACTTTAAATAGTGATGTGGCATGTCTCTCTCCCAACACTCCTATTTATTTATTTTTATTTTTATTTTTATTTTTTTTCTCTTTTACGAAGTTTTCAAATCCCTATCCATTGTCACTTATTTCTCAAATCTCTCAACAAAGTTCCTTATTAAATACAGTCTCCATTTACATATTACTATATAAAGCCAACAACTCAGTGTGAACATGAAAACGAATTGTTGTAACACAACATTTTGGGAAAATATCACAATGAATTCATGTTACAAACCAAATGACAAAAACACCACAATGAATTCATGTTGCGAACTACCCCACAATATGTAAAAATAAATAAAATAAAATTTTTTAAAAGCATATTTTGCACACACATCATGTGTGTAGAGTCTCTAGTTAAAAACAATCAATTCCTATAATACAACCTTATCTTAGCAAGCTTTCTTTTGTAAGATCCCTAGCTAATTCCACCTGGTAGTCCTCCAATAAGGCAACAAAAACAAAAACAAAAACAAAAACAAAACGAAACAAAAAAAGTGCACTCCTAACCTCTCACTAATTCCAAGGGAACATCTCCTCCACAAGAAAATAGAAACACAAAATTTGCTAGTGTAATGATTAAATGTTAAACTTTAAACTCCATCACTATATAAAAAAAAAAAAAAATATATATATATAAATAAACATAAAAGATAAAAATAAAAAATGACGCCCAATTAGTACCCATTAATAGGTGTCTGAAACGGGTTAGATTGGGTACATCACAAATAACATAATTTAAAAATAACATCACAATCATCCACATAGATGATATAAAACTGTGAAAAAGAATCTAGTGACAAAAACATTTTTTGAAAATATTTTCATAAATCTCATGCATTGGATGTTGGTCAAGAAAGGTCTTGAACAAGCATGAATTTGAACCATACAAAAATCAATAAAACCCGTTTTGGCTTTTGGTTT